>CM059781.1:18756984-19356984 GCA_030435695.1 Brachymystax lenok tsinlingensis
AGACAAATAGATTTGAATCGAGTAGAGCTATAGGGAGATCTGTTCTATCAGATTTATATATAGAGTAGGGCTGATGTCCAGCGTAGATAGATGCTGGCAGGACTTTAGAGAGACTCTGGCTCTGGGCCTTTGGCTCTCCTGTAAAACTAACTGACGTGACAGAGAAGTCTCCCTTGGTGTCTCTGACAGATGGCATTAACACACACAGGCCTGACAGACAGGCCTGAGAAACACACACCTACGGAATACACTGTACTACTTTTGTCCAATGCCATTTAAAAGTTACCCCTTGTCCCACATGAGAGCTGTCCAGAGTGCTGAACACTCCCAATCAACCTTTCTTAGCACAAGAACATCAAAAGAACCCTGAAAACAACCTAAATATTGTGACAGCTTAGGGAGCAGTATGAACCCAGCTAGCACATAACGTTCTGAGAACCATATGTTTCTTATATCTTGGTGAGAGCGTGGTTGTCCTATGGTTATTTTGCATACAACCTTCCCACAACTCTGGGAATTGTTCAGGATAGTTGCTTGGCTTTGGGACATTCTCAGCACATTTAAGGAACTTGACAAAAATATATATTTTTTCTTGGTGTTTCATTACTTTAACAGGACTTTTCCTAAAAGTTCAAACATGGTTTAGATTTCATTTAAATTTTACGTAATAGTAATGTTCTAAGATCATTGGGAAGGTTCTCAAATAGTTCAGAGAACGTTAAGAAACAACATTCTTCTGTGGGAATTTCAGTACTTCAGCATAATGTTTCCTACAGGTTTCCTTAAGGTTCTGTTTAAAAGTCATGTTCTCAAACTGTTCCAAGAACATTGAGACAACTTTCCATGAAAACCACAAGAAAAAACTTTAGTAACATTCAGCGAGCGTTCTAAGAATGTTATTTAAAAACATATACAGTACCAGTCAAAAGTTTGGACACACCTACTCATTCCAGCAAAGCTGTTATCAAGACAAAGGGTGGCTTCTTTGAATAATCTCAAATGTAAAATATAACACTTTTTTGGTTACTACTTGATTCCATATGTATTATTTCATCATTTTGATGTATTCGCTATTATTCTACAATGTAGAAAATAGTAAAGATAAAGAAAATCCCTTGAATGAGTAGGTGTGTCCAAACTTTTGACTGGTACTGTACATTCCATTCTCAGCATCAACAAAAATCTTTCTATCCTCTATCTTGTTAAGTGCTCTTAATGAGTGCTTGTTTCTTTTGAAATGGGGTCTGTTTGAATAGACTAAAATGAACAGCTTTGTATGTGTAACAAAACATGGCATGCTAGATTCATCCTGCTGGCACAGAGTCACAAAAAAATTAAAAAAAATGTTGCATTAAAAACTCACTTATAATTCACTGTATCACAATTCCAGTGGGTCAGAAGTTTACATACACTAAGTTGACTGTGCCTTTAAACAGCTTGGACAATTCCAGAAAATTATGTCATGGCTTTAGAAGCTTCTGATAGGCTAATTGACATAATTGGAGTCAATTGGAGGTGTACCTATGAATGTATTTCAAGGCTGACCTTCAAACTCAGTGCCTCTTTGCATGACATCATGGGAAAATAAAAAGGAATCAGCCAAGACCTCAGAAAAAAATTGTAGACCTCCACAAGTCTGGTTCATCCTTGGGAGCAATTTCCAAATGCCTGAAGGTACCACGTTCATCTGTACAAACAATAGTACGCAAGTATAAACACCATGGGACCACGCAGCCGTCATACCGCTCAGGAAGGAGACGCGTTCTGTCTCCTAGAGATGAACGTACTTTGGTGCGAAAAGTGCAAATCAATCCCAGAACAACAGCAAAGGACCTTGGGAAGATGCTGGAGGAAATAGGTACAATAGTATCTATATCCACAGTAAAACGAGTCCTATGTCGACAACCTGAAAGGCCATAAAAAAGCCAGACTACAGTTTGCAACTGCACATGGGACCATCGTTATGTTTGGAGGAAAAAGGGGGAGGCTTGCAAGCCGAAGAACACCATCCCAACCGTGAAGCATGGGGGTGGCAGCATCATGTTGTGGGGGTGCTTTTCTGCAGGAGGGACTGGTGCATTTCAGAAAATAGATGGCATCATGACGGAGGAAAATGATGGGGATATATTGAAGCAACAACCAAACAATTGACCAGTCGACTAATTGGGGTCAGCCCTAGTTTGCATAATTAATGTCTAAGGAAATTAATTGAATATGTCCTGTTTCATGTGAATTTTCATGTGTCCTTGGAGTTCAATAATGTATACCCAAAATAAGCCAGCAGTGTTATGAAAAGTCTTATTGAAACATTAAACGAAAGTTATTTAAAAAACCTCCAAATAGTGGTAATAAAACTCAGTAAACCACAGTAAAACATTCTCAGAACCTCCCTGCAACCAAAAGATGAATGTTCAATTTTCACTTCCGTTCTCAGAACATTAAAAAAACTATCAGTTTTACCAGTCAGGAAACGTATGGCTTCATTCCCAGAACCAATTGGAAACCAAAAACGTACATTCCCACAGCTTCCAAGGAACCAAATGTGCTTGCTGGGAAGTCTCCCCTGCAGTTACTGTAGATGAGAGGAGTGAGAATACAGAGTATAGATGAATCATGATGGCTCATTGTCAGTTAAACTGTGAGTTATGCTCCCTGTCTCTCCCAGGCATTAAACACTGGAGACATCCATCATTCATCCAGTACATGACATTTACAGCAACTCATGTGTTCACTTTAGGGCTTTTTCACTCTACTGTTCACTCTACAGTAGAGAAGCAGAGAAACAACTACTGTGTATCTGTGCCTGTGTAACAGATGGGGCTTACACCTGCTGTCACTGCATTGTGGATTTCTGTATAATGTGTTTATTTTGATAGCTGCATTCTTAGAACAGGACTCCAATTTCTTTATTTTTTATTATCAGAGTAAAAAGTTTAAGAACTTTTATTGGACTAAAATCTGACCATCTTTTGTTCCCAACTTCTACCCTCACAATTTAGTCAACTGCAAGTACAGTTCACAACGCAATCTGTTGGGTGGGAAATCTGCCACACATTTGACCCCTAGTCCCTGGTCACATAGTGGGTTGCTCTCCCCTGATCTAAGAACTGTGATCAACAGCCAGCCTTGTGGCCTCAATGCAAAGTGGAATGAAACAATGAGACCCAAACACCTAAGACTACAAACCTAGAATGAGGTATAGAAAGAGTTGAGGATGTTTGCCAGGGCAGGTGGTCACCCTAACAATTCAACAAACATGTTCTGGGCTAGCCGAGCAATAGCCTGAGGGAGAGGCAGCATGTGGAAGAGGTTTTCTCCCCTCCTCTCCTAACGCGTCTGAGGAGTTGGGAGCGAGATAGACGCAGTGATAGGCATCAGAGCCAGCTGTGATATAACACAATTTACACTTCACTTAGAGCAGGTAACAGAGCCACCTCCCCATGGCCCTCAGAGGGGACGTCAACGTGTGAGACTGTTTTAAGAGACCTGGCTCTGTTACTGCAGTGGTAAAATTGACTAAGAATGAACTGAATACCAAGGTAGTAATGAAATAGAGAGACAAAATCGAATTTAGCACCACTACACCCACTGCTGTTTTAGAATGCTTGAACAACGTTTCAGGGAGTTTTGTTACGTTCGTGGCAAGTTCAGACGCTGTGACATTTATTGAATTCACTCTTGTTTTCTCACTCTCTCTCTGTGTCAATCAATCTCTGTTTCTCTCTCGCTCTCTTTCTCTCTAGTCCATCCTCCTTTTATTGTAGTGAAAAGATGTTTAGTGTGGTATACAGCCTCCTTTGTAGGACATTTCCAGAGAACTTTGACAGTAATGATTTACAGTCAACGGGGTACTATGCACATATTAAGACCATAATGAATCAAGAATCCAAAAAGCGGTAGTCATTCAACTGTAACCAGGAGGACAGGATACACATGAATGCACACGCACACTGTCTCGTAAGTAATGTGACTGTTGGTCACTCACTCACCCACTCACTCTCACTCATTCATTCAGTCACCCACCCACCCACCCATCCATACACCCATCAATACAATTGAAGAGAAGGGTTGTTATGCTATCCTATCTGCCCCCCCCTTTATCAGGCATGTACAAAGAGAGAACAGGGGCCCCATACTGCTGACAGGGGAGGTTAGTATTGAGCCAGTGTGTGTGAATGAGTGGTGGGGGGCGGTATCAAAGGAATTCTCCCAATTGGAGTGAGTGGAGCTAGAGTTGCCTTGCCCCTGACACTGTCCTGCCCTGCACACTTGTGTCATATGAGAGGTGACAGGCTACGAGAGCAAACTAGGACAGGTTAAAGGACAAGGTAAGACACCTTACATTTTCCTCCTGTGTGGTTGCCCCCAGGGCCTTTTTACATCAGCTACTGTAGGACTACATCTATTAACATAGTAGAGCTCAGGAGAGAGAGGGAGAGAGGAGAAGAGACTGTAAACAAAATGTACGAGATGTACATTACTCAATAACACCATCACTGCCTGTATCTTTGAAAACTGATATGTAGCTGCTTTCTTTGATAAATTTCAAAACATCTGAAATCATAATCATTTACATGTGATCTATAGTAAACCAAACTTAGAATTGTTTTTCTAAAGGTCATTTTATTTTCTGTTATATGTATGCTATTTTCCATAGACATGTTTATTATAATACACACAGCTGCTCTTCCTGAAATGTACCATAACAATGTGCTTTGAACTCCCATTGAGAGTGCCTAAATGACCGACATTGACAGGTGTAGAGAGGGAAGTAATTTATCATTCACAATCTATAGGACACAGGTTAACTTTCATTAAACATCATGTTCATCGAACTTGACTGATATTTGTGAAGAAACATTACTTTAGAACTGATCGGATCTGAACCTTACCTGCAAGTCTATCTTGCACATTCTATAGAAGACATAATTGATGGGAAATAGTATGATAATTGTTTTAACAACTAATCTAAAGGTTTTTAATGAAGGCCTCAAAATTCAACATAAATTGTTTTACAGTAGGCCGCTATGCATTTGAGATACAGTATTATGTCAACAGCCATTTTCATTTGAATGGCAGCTCAGTATACAGTATACTGTTGCTGAACAGTAGGTACTGTACATGTCATGTTCTCTTGTTGAATGTGTGATAGCCTGGCATATTATACAGGTAGAGACAGCTCTGTTTATATTCCCTTTATTCTGTATTGCACTGCCCTCAGGTGTTCATAGATCACATTGTTGTCAATCACAGCATGGGAGATGTACAGTCAAAAGTTACACACACTGCACAACAAAAAAGCATAATTGGGTTTTTATGATTTGTGTTTTTTGGCATTGTTTTATTGGAGGTTGACTATATTTTTGTAAGCTTTTCAATCAGGGGGAAAAAATCATTTGTATCTTA
This sequence comes from Brachymystax lenok tsinlingensis, assembly GCA_030435695.1. NCBI lineage: Eukaryota > Metazoa > Chordata > Actinopteri > Salmoniformes > Salmonidae > Brachymystax > Brachymystax lenok. Next base: position 18,762,391 of record CM059781.1, read on the forward strand.
ATTTTCTTCCAGGTTATGACTCTGCCAGGAGTATTGAAGTTCATTTAGAGACAATGAGCACCAGCTGTAATCGGTGAGTGGTTCCCCATGGATGGCTACTCAGGTCAGCAGGTGAACTCAGCAACTGTCAGATACAGTCACACAGTATACTCAGATAAAACTGCAGAATAAAAATCTCTGTCAGGCAAACTCAAAGATAAACCTATGTCAGTTGAGGAGTCACTAACAACACTGTGATAATTTGGTATGTAGGCTACAGTAGTCGTTCATGTTATTGTGTGCAATGTACTCTAGGTCTATGGTAAGTCATTGACCACCCTACTATACATGTACTGTAGTGCTGTGTGTTACTGACCATGCTGTGGCTTGCCACATTCTGTGTGTTTTATGTGTAGGCCTAGTATGCATGTCCCCATCTGTGCTGTAGTATGTAATGTGCGACCCCCCTCCCTTCTCTATGGCTCGCTGTGCCATCAGCACAATTCCAACCTCTGTAAGCACAATAACCCCAAAGGTCACAGCGGGGTCACACTCACTGCCAGTGTTAATCTCTATGATACTTTTATTTAACTCACACAAAAGCACACAATCACACATTTGGAATAGATCTAACTCTGAGCTACATTGCTCTGTTAACCAGACATTTCCGAATGGATTTGTGTGTGTCTGTGTCACTGAGGACTACAGTGATTAGTTATATCAGAATGATATTAGTAGAACCTTCATAATGTAATTTGACACGTTGCTGTGTGTGTTGCATTTCAGCTGTTTTGGTCACATGAGCACCTCTATTGATGTGAGGTTTTCTTTTCTTTTTCCCTTTTTTTGCGCAGATTGATATTTCGTGAAATGACAATGACCAGATGAATACATTTATTTTAAAACAATTATACAGCCTGTTAAATGTCCAGACCAGTCTAAATCCACTTTTTCTCACTGAAAGAGAATGGCCAGAACTTACCCATGCTGTTGTGCAACGATTTAAATCAATGAGTCATCGTTTTAGTCAAAGTATGATATATTTTTGCTTGAAGTGACAAATCCGACCTGCACACTTCCTGCAAATCCATGTGAATGCAGTGATTTTTCTTATGCTATTACATTCAAATTCTTTTCTGCCTACATTTAGTTTCAGGGCTGGGTTTTATTTGAATGTTACCATCCACTAGCATGGCATTGTTAATTAATCAGAAACAGCTGCTAAGTTATTCCTCTTCATGACTGAAATGAGCCAAACAGCCTTGTGTCCACTTGGCCGACTGAGCCAATGAGCACATTAAAATAGGAGGGTGAAAACTTGTGTTTTTGCACTAGGGCTGTTCTAGTAACAGTATTACCGCAACACCACAGTCATGAGCCATGAACGCACTAAAATTCCATGTGACCATTGAGTCACAGTAATCTCCTGTTATGCACTCTGGACATGCATTGGTAGTACCCAACTTGCTAATGACCATCAGGTCCTAACTGCCTGGTACACAGTACTCTACTGTCCCTCCATCAGGTCCTAACTGCCTGGTACACAGTACTTTACTGTCCCTCCATCAGGTCCTAACTGCCTGGTACACAGTACTCTACTGTCCCTCCATCAGGTCCTAACTGCCTGGTACCCAGTACTCTACTGTCCCTCCATCAGGTCCTAACTGCCTGGTACACAGCACTCTACTGTCCCTCCATCAGGTCCTAACTGCCTGGTACCCAGTACTCTACTGTCCCTCCATCAGGTCCTAACTGCCTGGTACACAGTACTCTACTGTCCCTCCATCAGGTCCTAACTGCCTGGTACACAGTACTCTACTGTCCTTCCATCAGGTCCTAACTGCCTGGTACACAGTACTCTACTGTCCCTCCATCAGGTCCTAACTGCCTGGTACACAGTACTCTACTGTCCCTCCATCAGGTCCTAACTGCCTGGTACACAGTACTCTACTGTCCCTCTAACCCAAAGTCAAAGTCACCATTATTAGTCAGTTGTACAACCGAATGCCTTCAATTGAAATGTGTCTTCCGCATTTAACCCAACCCCTCTGAATCAGAGAGGTGCGGGGGGCTGCCTTAATCGACATCCACGTCTTCGGCGCCCGGGGAACAGTGGGTTAACTGCCTTGTTCAGGGGCAGAACAACAGATTTTTACCTTGTCAGCTCGGGGATTCAAACTTGCAGGTGAGGTGATGGTGATGGATGAATGGAATGACAATGGGCCTCAGGATCTCGTCACGGTATCTCTGTGCATTCAAATTGCTATCAATAAAATGCAATCGTGTTCGTTGTCTGTAGTTTATGCCTGCCCGTACCATAATCCCACCACCACCATCGGGTACTCTGTTCACAACGTTGACATCAGCAAACCACTCGCCCACACGAGGCCGGTCAAATTCTCTAAAACGACGATGGAGGCCGCTTATGTTAGGGAAATGAACATTAAATTCTCTGGCAACAGCTCTGGGGGACATTCCTGCAGTCAGCATGCCAATTGCACGCTCCCTCAAAACTTGAGGCATCTGTGGCATTGTGTTGTGTGACAAGGCTGAGCATTTCATTGTGGCATTATATTGTCCCCAGCACAAGGTGCACCTGTGCAATGATCATACTGTTTAATCAGTTTCTTGATATGCCACACCTGTCAGGTGGATGGATTATCTTGGCAAAGGAGAAATGCTCACTAACAGGGATGTTAACAAATTTGAGAAAAAACTGTGCGTATGGAACATTTTGAGGATCTTTTATTTCAGCTCATGAAACATGGGACCAACACTTTAAATGTTGCTTTTATATTTTTGTTCAGTGTATATATATGAACATTTTATAAATGATATAATTTGTTGAAATGATCCTGCCGTCACCCCAAGATGAATGGTTTTGACCACTAAAGTTTTGCTTCACTATACGCTCCCCTGCTTTGATTGGTGTAACATTAGCTAGAAATGACAAGTGTGTAAAGGGTGAAATGGCACCCTTGAAAGAAAATTCAAGGAACCTACAGTATATAGAGCCTTCAGAAAGTAGTCATACCCCTTGACTTATTCTATTTGTTGTGTTAAAGCCTGAATTAAAACTGTATTTAAAAAAACACACAATAGCCCATAATGACAAAGTGAAAACATGTTTTTAGACATTTTTGCAAATGTATTTAAAGTAAAATACAGAAATATCTAATTTCCATAAGTATTCACACCCCTGAGTCAATACGTGTTAGAATCACCTTTGGCAGTGAATACAGCTGTGAGTCTTTCTGGGTAAGTATCTAAAAGCTTTGCACACCTGGATTGTACAATATTTGCCCATTATTCTTTTCAGAATTCTTCAAATAAATTGGATGTTGATCATTGCTAGACAACCATTTTCAAGTCTTGCCAAAGATTTTCTATCAGATTTAAGTCAAACTGTAACTCAGCCACTCAGGAACATTCACTGTCTTCTTGGTAAGCAACTCCAGTGTAGATTTTGCCTTGTGTTTTAGGGTATTGTCCTGCTGAAAGGTGAATTAATCTTCCAGTCTCTGGTGGAAAGCAGACTGAACCATGTTTTCCTCTAGGATTTTGCCTGTGCTTAGCTACATTCCATTTCTTTTTTATCCTGAAAAACTCCCCAGTCCTTAACAATTACAAGCATACCCATAACATGATGAAGCCACCACTATGCTTGAAAATATGAATTGCTTTGCTACATTTTTTGCAGCATTACTTTAGGATGCATGTTTTGGAATATTTGTATTCTGTACAGGTTTCTTTCTTTTCACTCTGTCAATTAGATTAGTATTGTAGATTAACTCAAATGTTGTTGATCCATCCTAAGTTTTCTCCTTTCACAGCCACTAAACTCTGTAACTGTTTTAAAGCCTACATTGGCCTCATGGTAAAATCCCTGATCAGTTTTATTCCTCTCCAGCAACTAAGTAACGAAGGGTGCCTGTATCTTTGTAGCGACTGGATCTATTGATATTCCATCCAAAGTGTAATGAATAACTTCACCATGCTCAAAGGGATATTCAATGTCTGCTTTTTTTTTAGCCATCTACCAATAGGTGCCCTTCTTTGAGGGGTATTGGAAAACCTCTCTGGTCTTTGTGGTTGAATCTGTGTTTGAAATTCACTGCTTGACTGAGGGATCTTACATATAACTGTATGTGTGGGGTACAGAGATGAGACAGTCATTCAAAAATCATGTTAAACACTATTACTGCACACGGAGTCCATTTAACTTACTATGTGACTTGTTAAGCAAATCTTTACTCCTGAACTTAATTAGACTTGCCATAACAAAGGTGATGAATACTTATTGACTCAAGAAATTTCAGCTTTTCATTTTTAATTGATTTGTAAACTTAAAAAAAAACATAATTCCACTTTGACATTATGGGATATTGTGTGTAAGCCAGTGACCAAAAAAATCAAAATGTAATCTATTTTAAATTCAGGCTGTAACACAACAAAATGTAGAAAAAGTCAAGGGGTGTGAATACTTTCTGAAAGCACTGTAATTACTGAACATGTCATTTGCGGCATGATCATGAGCAAAGTCATTGTAGTCTATCATTTAACTTCCCCTGTAAGAACCCATGAGCATGGGCTTGCTTGGTCCTGTGTTGCTCAGTTAGTAGAGCATGGTGCTTGCAACACCAGGGGTGAGGGTTCAATTCCCACGGGGACCAGTACAAAAATGTATGCACTCACTACTTTAAGTCGCTCTGGATAAAAGTGTCTGTTAAATGACTAAAGTATAAAATGCTGTACTGCAGCCTACCTACCAAAGGTTGCACCATTTCAATGTAGAAAAACTTCCCGTTTGGATTACTGCAATTCTCTCCTTTTTGGCCTCCCTCATAAATCCCTCCATAAACTTCAACTGGTCCAGAATTCAGCTGCCCGCATCATTACTCAAACCCCCTCCATTCATCACATCACTCCTGTTCTCCAACAGCTTCACTGGCTCCAGGTCCAGTTCCGTATCCAATTCAAAGTCCTTCTGTTAACATTCAAGTCCATCCATAAACTCGCCCCCCCATATTTGTCTGATCTCCTCCAGAGTCCAACTTCCACCCGCTCCCTTAGATCCTCTTCCTCCGTACACCTGTCTGTCCCCCTCGCCCGTCTCACCACTATGGGGAGCAGAGCATTCAGCCGCTCTGCTCCCCGTCTCTGGAACTCATTACCATCCCAACTCAGAAACATCGATTAATTTTCCCATTTCAAATCACAACTCAAAACACACCTGTTTAAAACTGCCTATCTCACTTGACGTCAATTGCTCTGCTCCTTTTGTTGTTTTTAATGCTGTTCTATGCTTTTAAATGTCTTATGTTTTCCTGTACGGTGTCCTTGAGTGTCGAGAAAGGCGCCTTAAATAAAATGTATTATTATTATATCTTTCAATAGATATCAATATGACCCGGCACTGGCGGTTCTGGAGGCCAGGGGGCCAGTGCCCTGTGACAACAATTTTGGACCCCCTTGTGGCCCCCCTAAATGTGGAGTATGAAATAATCTTTGCATAACAAATTTTTGCTATCGTTCTTTTTTTATATCCGTTATTAGACAGTGGCAACGTGGAACACTAATTAAACCCACACATTTACTAGAGGGACATGGTCTTTTGCCTACTAATGCCTGCAATGAAGTGAAGAAAACGATATGACAACAATAACGTCTAATGTAACTGGCCCCTCTAACAGTACAACTGGCCCCAGCTTGGCCCCCCCCAGTTGAAAGGGTCTAGAACCTCCACTGATGACCGGAGTTTCATCGTATTCTTTTTAACTCTTTCAATGGCAGATTCACTTCTGCAATTTATGGAGGATGCCAAAACTTAAAATCGCAACAGATGGCAAAGTCCAAGATAGACCAGTGGTTTCCATCTGTGGGAAGTTTTGCCTATGACAAATACAACTCCAGAACCAGCCATAGAGCCAGCTGGCTAATCTTAGAAATATGGTGTAGTAAACAATAAACACAGCGACAACAGATAAGCTAGATAAGATTAACAAGCTAGCTAGCTAGGTTTAGGTTTAATTTATTTGCACCAAAGAAAATAAGTGATAAACAACAATACAGATACAAATAAATACATTTAAAACGGTGTGCAGGTGTGGTTGAAAGCCCAAAGGCTTGTATAAAAACCACACCACAAAACAATGTACAATACATAAGTACAAAAATAAAACAGATAACAAAACCCACTAATCATAAATGTACAAATAAATCTATCAGCAATCACAAAAAAGAATAAACAGTATATGTTTTGTTTAAATGTATGTGTGTATGTGTGTGTGTGGGGTTGTGAGTGTGTGAGAGTTGGGCTATATGAAGGAGATTACGGAGTAGTTTGGTTCATCAGGCTGACCCCCAGTCTTCGTTATTGAGGGAATTTAGGCAATGTGAAGATATGAATTCCAGAGTATGGTACCTCTGTATCTGATAGAGAATTGACTATGTGAGATGTGGCAGAGGGGAAGTTGAAGATTATCGCAGCGTCTTGTGTTATACAGATGGATTTCAAAATTAACCTGGAAGAATCCATGGAAGGGTTTAGGTAAACTGTTTTTGAGGAATGAGTATTTGTAGATGAAAATGAGTAATTGGCGTATATAGACAATATATAGACAATATTTTGAGTTTCTTAAACTAAGGTGCAGATGGAGCCAGGTAATTAGAGGAGGTGGCTAGTCTTGAAAATGTATTTTGTATGATGAGTAATTTTTGTATGTAGGAGGCATATGTACTGGCCCAGACAAAATAACAGTAAATGAGATATGGGCAAATTAAGCTATAGTAAAGAGTGAGGAAGCAAGCCTGATGAACCAAACTACTAATCTTCCTGATGACACCAACAGATTTCATCACTTTGCTGCAGACAAACTGAATATGATCTTTCTAGGATAGCTGTTCATCAATAAGAACTGTGAGGAATCTAGTGAAACTAACTGAATATGATCTTTCCAGGATAACTGTTCATCAATAAGAACTATGAGGAATCTAGTGAAACTAACTGAATATGATCTTTCCAGGATAACTGTTCATCAGTAAGAACTATGAGGAATCTAGTGAAACTAACTGAATATGATCTTTCCAGGATAACTGTTCATCAATAAGAACTGTGAGGAATCTAGTGAAACTAACTGAATATGATCTTGCCAGGATAACTGTTCATCAATAAGAACTATGAGGAATCTAGTGAAACTAACTGAATATGATCTTTCCAGAATAACGTTTCATCAGTAAGAACTATGAGGAATCTAGTGGATGTGACTTGATCCATTTCAATCCCACCAATTGGGATTCTGGCTTTTTTTTTTTAAACAATATTTCTTCTTCTTACTAGTGAATACAATAAAGTTAGATTTTTTTAACATTTAAAGATAATTTGTTTATCTGAAACCATTCAGAAAATTAGGTCATGCCTGAGTTGGCTTCATTAATTAGTGAATCAAAATTCTTATGTGATAAAATCAAATTGGTATCATCAGCAAAGAGAATGGGAAGTAAGACATTTATTTTGTATACATTTCTTTATTTAACTTTTATTTAACTAGGCAAGTCATTCTTATTTACAATGACGGCCTACCCCAGACAACGCTGGGTCAATTGTGCGCCGCCCTATGGGACATCACTATATAACCAATTATATGTATAATCAATCAATTATATGTATAATCAGCTATATATGGTTAGCATGCTAGCTAGCTACATTGACAGCTGTCAGTGCCCTATTTGTTGATGTTTATCAACTCCACATAAAACTTCCAACACCCAATTTGTGAAGATGTATATGTAGCCTTCGTCATTCTTCGGAGGTGGAACCTAAACATGCATTTCCTCTCTAGGACAGGACATTACATCGAAATAGTGACGTACACCCTATCCTATCCAATGCCGTAGAGAAAGAGATAGGTGAAGCCAAACTAGCCCGGTTCATTGGAAAAGGTACATTGTTAATATTTTGTGGTATCCAGGCTCGGCAAGGGAAGATTCTGCAAATGGGAAATCTTATTTGGAAGAAGATTAAAAGCCATGTCCCTGGTGCTCATGCTAGATTGAGGAGAGTCATCACTGGGGTCCCAATATCTATGTCCATAGATGATATTAAAGAAAATGTGAAGGGAGGAAGAGTGACAGAGGCCAAAAGGTTGATCAATAGGAAAGAGGGTCAAAGAAGTGAAAGCTTATCAGTGCTGCTGAGGTTTGAAAAGGTTTTACCTGGAAAAGTACAGATAGTTTCGATGGCAGAGAAGTTGTCCCATCCCCATGGCAGTGTTTTAAATGCCAAATAATGGGTCATGTAGCTGTTCAGTGTAAAGGAAAGAAAAGATGTGCCACGTGTGGAGGGGAACATGCTTACGGTGAATGTGGAAGCAATATCAAGGTCGAGTGTTGTAATTGTGGGGGGGAACATCGTGCAGTATTTGGTGGATGCCAGGTACAGAGAGAGCCTCAGAGATATAGAATCATTCATGATGTATTATATGCAGAGGCTGTAAAACAGATTGGTGGAATGAATGTGCTGTGTCAAAGGACACTTCGATAGTGAATAAAGTTAACTTTATAGTTTTCATTGGTAAGCTTATCAAAACGACTCGGGTTGTGGAAAGCACAAATGCCAGGATGAAGGTTATAGTGGATACGACAAAATAGTTATTGTTGGTAACATATGTTACAGTTGAAATGGTAGAAGTTAGTAGGGATTTATTTGGTCTTTTAATGTTATTTTCTTAGTAGTACAGAATTAAGCAGACCATGATTGATTGCACACTCCAGCAAAGTAGGTGACGGCATGCACCTTAATAAACGTTCGTTTGCGGACCTCCATGACATCATAGAAGAAGAAGAAGAAGAAGAAGAAGAAGAAGAAGCAGTGGCGTCAACTTCCTCTGGGGGGGTCTATAATTGCTAAACTATTCAAATAAACACAATGAGATTCATAGGCTGCTGTAATAATTTTTTTGAAAAGGAAAAGGTTTAATATGACTGCACTGTTATGTTTTCTGTCATAACTGCTTATTATCGTACTAGTCCAGTAGGCATATTTACAAAAAAACATGGGTGTTGACAAGTTGGCTAGTTTTGTATTGTGTCCTTAATTAACTTTAGGTTATTTGAGGTCATCTCTGTGCGTACAGATCCAAGCCCAGCTGTATTTCCAATGCAGTATGTAATGCAGTGTAGCTTAGTTTTATTCACCATCCCAGTAGCGCAAAAGACTCGCTGTTGAGCCAAAATCATTTGGGTCTAAAGCTCCGAAAGCCAGGTTCTGGTGACACCACAAAATTTTCCACACTGTATTCTGGTGAAATATGCACCAGAAGCTGTTTGCAGTTATTGTATGTGTTTCAATTGCACAATTTACAACTCCGTTCGGCTCACAACAAAGTTTTACTCTGTTAAATCTCCATCAATGCCATAACTACTTCTCCAGTTCTGCTTTTAATACAGGCGTACCTGATAGTGTAATTGATATATTGATAACATTGCTTTACATCTGCTGTCCCTGACAGTGATCATATATCCCACAGAGAGGGGAGCCGCTGTGCTGAGATGGCTATGGTATGTCTCACAGACTTTGAGGAGTATGCCAAAGAGCACCTCTCCAAGGCAACCTGGGACTACTACGCAGCCGGAGCAGACGAGTGCTGCACCAGGGACGACAATCTGCTGGCCTACAAACGGTAGGTACCTCTCCCTGTCCTGTAAACTACAAGACATGCAATTCAATGTCACAAAAATCACTCAACAACACCACACGTCAAACTGTAGTGCTAGGAAGATCTAGTAACAATGTGACTCAAAATAATCAATTTGTCTCTGTCCCAGGATCCGTCTGCGACCACGGATTCTACGGGACGTGTCGGTGAGTGACACCAGGACCACGGTGCAGGGCACAGAGATCAGCTTCCCCGTGGGCATTGCCCCTACTGCCTTCCACTGCCTGGCCTGGCACGAGGGTGAAATGGCCACTGCCAGGGGTGAGCACTAGGAGGGGTTTAACAGCTGTACAGGTTGAGCTCTGCAGGTCATTAGCTTTGTTGTCACCGAGTATCCTAGGGGTGGTCAACTCAAAATCTCTCTCTCTCTTTCCTCAGGTACGGAGGCAGTGAACACCTGTTACATCACCAGTACCTACTCCACCTGCTCTGTGGAGGAGATCGTGGCTGCAGCGCCTAAACGGCTACCGCTGGTTCCAGCTCTATGTGTACCGGGACAGGAAGCTGTCTGAGTCGATCGTTCACCGCGTGGAGGCCCTGGGCTACAAGGCCTTGGTCCTCACCGTCGACGTGCCCTACACTGGGAAGCGCCGCAACGATATACGCAACCAGTTCAAGCTCCCGCCACACCTCAAGGTCAAGAACTTTGACGGGGTCATCCAGGTAATGGTAAAATAAACATATATTTTTTACTTTCTAGATTAAATTTACAGTAATGATTTAACCGTAAAATCATATTGGGACCATTTCTCGGACAAAAATGTATCATAATTTTGGACTAAGAAGCTCTTTCAATGAAGAATCTCTATTGAATATTTAGTCCTTTATAGTCCAGGACTAGGCTTAATCTGTTTCCCAGGAAACTAGCCCGTAGTGCGCATAGTAGAGAGACAGTAAATGCTTTTGAATGATTTAAGAAATCCAACGAATGCATTTCCCCTGAGGAGTCCTTCTGTGTGTATACGTTACAGTACTGTATATGTTACAGTACTGTATATGTTACTGTACTGTATATCTTTGTGTACTGCATTTTATGTCTGTAGGAGTCTGCGAGTTCTGAGGAGTATGGAATCCCTTCCAACACCCTGGACCCCTCCATCAGCTGGAAGGACGTGTACTGGCTGCAGTCTCTCACCCGCCTGCCCATCATCATCAAGGGCATCCTGACCAAGGAGGATGCGGAGCTGGCCGTGGAGCACGGCGTCCAGGGCATCATCGTGTCCAACCACGGAGGACGCCAGCTGGACGGAGGGCCCGCCACGGTAAGAACAGGGACAAATTACACCACCTCGTCCTCATGTCCCCTCTATTTCACTCTACAATCAGCAAGCCAAACAATATTTAGTTAATGAAATGGTGATATTAAAGGACAGTTAATTTGAGGACTCCTACTGTACAAGAATGGAGGTTGAACTCTAATGGACGATCTCAATTGCATACTTCTTGCATCCTCTCTCCTTGTCTCCTTCTCAAAACCCATTGGATGAGATGCCAGTCCCTCCTCTCTGACCTTCTCCAATGGGTTTTGAGAAGGAGGCTAGGAGACTAGGAGAGAGGACGCGAGGAGTATGCAATTGAGATCTTCCCCTAGAGCTTAACCTCCATTGTTGTAAGGTAGGAGTCCTCATATTAACTGTCCTTTATGTCATGGCTAAGTAGGCTTCTCTTTCCTCGTTTCTGTTCTCTTCTCTACCTCCCTCTGCTCTCTCTATCTACCACACAGATAGATGCCCTGTCTGAGATCGTGGATACGGTGCAGGGGCGTATCGAGGTGTATCTGGACGGGGGGATTCGCACCGGTAGTGACGTGCTGAAGGCCGTGGCTCTGGGAGCCAAGTGTGTGTTCATCGGGAGGCCAGCCGTGTGGGGCCTTGCCTATAAAGTAACTATTAACGTTGTGTGTCATCGACCTAATAAGTTAAGATACTGAGAGTAACGACTATCTTGCTGCCTGTGTTTGTTCCCTCAGGGTGAGGAGGGGGTGAGGGAGGTACTACAGATCCTCAACGATGAGTTCCGTCTGTCAATGGCTCTGTCTGGTGAGTGAGGAACAAAACGTCGTACGTATAAATGAAGGATCTTAATTTGAGCCAATTTGCCACAACAGGAAAAGAATACTGCAGCAATAGGAAATGTGAATTATTATGTGGATTATAATTAATGGACATTGTTGTAGGGGTTGATACATTTCTTTGTTAGAGGAAATCAAGTCTGAATTTTCAAAGTGGAAATGACAAACTTTAGAAGCCTTTTTAAACCTCAAATCCACTACAAGTTTGCATTTCCTGCTGTGCAAGAAAATTCTTAGCAACAAATTAAGATTCTACATCTGTAATTATATTTTTTCCAGTATGAGATTAAAAACCCTTAGCTATCATTACATCAACCTCATAACAATGCAACACTAATGTTTTGTTGGTCTTTCCTCCCCCAGGGTGCAGGAACGTGGCTGAGATCAACAGGAACCTCATCCAGTTCTCTAAACTGTGACTTGACAGCAGGGGTCGCCAGAACCAGCCAGACGACTAGGACGACGCAGCAAAACGGAGCTATCAACTCAATCAGTATAACTTCCAACTAAACCGGAATTTGGGACAACAAAACAAAACCTGTCACATGAATCATAATGAACTGAAACTGAATCTGACATCAATCTAATACATCCTCAACTTTAATAGTTGAATCCAATGTGGCTGCCCAAGTTCTTGTGGGGAAATAACTGGACATTTCAATACAAGCAGCTTCCATATGATATAACCAGCAAAATATGGTTATCACTCAGCTGAGATATGTTGACATGATATAGATCATGCCGTTTAACCTATTCCTAACTCTCAATGGCTGCAGGCCCAGTGTTAACCTATGTATGAGTGAGAGAGGCCTGATATTGTGTCTCTGATATGGTGACTACGGTTTAGTGAATTGTGAAGGTGGTCTGCTTTTAGATCAGTGTCTAAGTCATAGCAGTCAAAGCAGATCTGAGGGTGAAATGATTGATCCCTTCTGGTTTGATTGTAATAACTGTTCTGGATGGTGAGGTGGAATACGGTTGTGAATGCAGCAGTGAGAGGAGTGTGGTTGATTGGTTATTAGAGTGATGTAACATGGCCGTTTGGCATTCCAGTTCCTAATCCTCTGAGAACAACAGTGGGATTTGATTCAGAACCCTGGAGAAACAATGACATGAAAACTCATAGAAATAAGAATGAATAGAATGGACTTGGAAGCGCTAACCCTGGCAATTGACTGGTAAACTCATGGGTACCCTTGCAATGGCTGCCTGGTGTTATGATACAATAATTTCCATGGTATTTTGGAATGTTCTATCAACTGATTCTGGAGTGCCGTGGTAATGTAGAATGTTCATTAAAATGATGCTAACTGATGTGGCTCATGCAATGGAATGTGTTTTTATAATGTCAGTTGAGTTGACTTAACAAATCACAGCACAGATTGAAGGGATTCTTCCTGATTTTACATCCCTGCATGGGTACACTCAAAATGGCTGCCAGTTGATTTGATACAAAAAAAATGATGGTGCTTGTTTGTTATTTGTTTCCCCTTACAACTGAACTCACATTTCTTTAGATAGTAATTATTTGAAACATGAGATTATAATTAAAAAATATATACAAATAAACTTAAGACACTGTAGTGCCACATTTGACACTAAAGAAGTACAGTATAGGAGTCTCTGGAGATTGAAAGGATGAGCAGCAAGTCATTGTATACATCTATCAAAGATGGTGGATGTCCCACCCAGGTCGTTTACCATGAAAAGAAATGTCAGTTTTGGTCTGCTTAGGGGGGTGGCTCTCCCATACACACCAATGCATTAGCAGCTGGGTCTGGTCTGCTCATTGTTCATTGTCTGTATATGAACCAGAAAAAAATTGCATGTGCGATGTCTCGCTTTCTCTTCCATCTCTACATCTGTCTTTACAACACCTAATGTGTCAAAATATGGGTGGGGAGGGTTAAACGAAATGAGCAAGAAAGAGAACTGACACAGGAAGTGGCTGAGCTCTTGGTTAGCTGTGAGAAACTGACTGTGCTGCTGTTTACCACGCTCTACATAACGGTTCCACTCTGCATCCAGCTGCTGCAGGAAGACATGTAGTGATCTGTAAAGCATTAAACAGATTGCTGTATGCTGGTTATGTGTGTATGCCGGAAGAAGGCTGTCCAGTTAGGGAGAACCTATTGAAAATAATAACTTCAAGGTAGGTTCCTTCCTTTCCTCTCATGTTTGTTAATGCAGGTGTAAAATGTGTACACTTGATATAGAGCACAAAGTCTTGCACAGAAACTTCCATGATCCAAAAATAGAATATAAACAGAAATTATGAATATGTAGTGAGGTGTAAGTTCAGAGGCTACTGAGTTAGATGTAAAATAATTATTGTAATCCACTAGAAACATCAGAATATGTATTGAAGTATTGAAATTACACCATAGCAACATACTGCAACATAAATGTTGTGTGAAGTTACAGGAATGTCTTAACATTTACAGCGTACACATACATGTACACACTAACACAGAGACAGTATGGTAACAATATGATTAGGAAAGCCCCACATTGCAAGCATGCACCTCTAGCCCTGGGCCTGTTCTGATGAATTGAGTCATACTATACAGCATTGAGTACCAGACAACCTAGGTATGAAACAAAGACATACTCAACTGTTTCATTTCCCAAATTGTAGCTTGTTCAGAGTGAAGAGGCTCTGAAAGAGAGAATAGAAAATTCTATTGTATTGACAGACTAAACATCAATTTAATCCTGCCCTATTTTAGTTTTGTCTCATGTCTCTGTTTCTAAGGAACGTTTCACAGGAGGGCAGCAGGAAGTCCAGCAAGACACCAACTGAGATGGGGTAGGCTGATCCGAATAGTTGTCATTTTTAGGTTTAAGTATTTTTGTCAGGGGCACAACTTTCACTGGGGACGGAGACATGCCCCCAGGTTTATAATTGGAATGTGATACAAAACGAGGCAACGGTGTGCTTTATGGCCATGCAGACGCTTCTGAGCGGTCGGGTAGGCTGTTTGGTGTGTTTATCCCCCCCCACCTCTAAAACCAAAGTTGCGCCCCTGATTTTTGTATATGAATCAATGTGAGAATACAAAAGACTAGCCACTGTAAACCTTAATGTAAACGGACAAAAAGCCAAAATATGCACTTTTCAGCACTGAAGTTATGAGTTTATGTGAAAAACAATGTCATAGAAAGATTAATGTGATAAAGGGTGGAGTTAACTGATACTGTAGCTGAGGATGATACAGCAGCTCTCAGACCCCTGCCGTTGTGTTCCAGGGGCAGTGGAGAGGAGAAGGAGAGTGTGCAGGGGAGGTTTCACAGGAGACTGTCTCGTCTGGGGAGCAGAGGCTCTCTTAGAGAGCCACCCAGACCTCCACCCCAACCTGTCCAACCCCCAGCCACATCTCCGCCCCCAGGCCCGGCCCAGGCCCCAGCCCCGGCCCCAGTTGACAGTCCCACTCCCCCATCAGCGAAACCTCCGAGCCCTACAGCCCCAGCCCCTAAACCCTTGGAGCTTCCCCTGAAACCCCCTGATATCAGCCTGAAGCCAAGCCTCCCTCCAAGGCCTCTAACCAGGTGGTTCAGCAGCAATGAGCATGGCACCACAGTCTTACAGGTACAACCCAACCAGCCCTCATACACCAGGCAGAGATTTTAAAGGTGTAATAGGGTTACCCAACATAACAAATATTAAATTTGACTATAGTACATACTATAGAATTATATAGTATCCTGTAGTAAACTGTAGTATACTGTAAAATACTATACTATACACTGTAGCATCCCTCGATCGTGTAGTGCTTATAAATATAATTTTGTGGTATTCTGTAGAATATTATACTACACACTGTCGTATCCCTCGATCGTGTAGTGCTTACTGTAGAATTGTGTTCTATACTGTAGAATACTATACTACACACTGTATTGATACGCAAATGTTTAATATGCATGTACCCCGCCCATTCCCCTCCCCAATTTACATATCCCAACAAATACGCTACAGTAAATACTACAGTATACTACAGTCATATCCGCAAAAACACTGCAGTAAATACTACGTATACAAATATTACAGTATACTATAGTCTTTTTTTTTTATTTAGCTGTGAGGGTTGCCAAAATGTATAAGAATCCTAGGACGATTATTTCAGTAATCTATCTGAATTGTTGCTAACACCATTAAACATGGAGCGGATCGAGACCATTGATGGAAGATGAATGTTATTCTTCCTTCCAGGGGTTTGAGTTGTTCCGTGGGGATGAGACTCTGTGTGATGTCATCCTGGTGCCTGGGGACAGCAGCGACACCTTCCCCGTGCACAGAGTCATTATGGCCTCTGCCAGCGACTACTTCAAAGCCATGTTCACTGGTTAGTCTGTGATAAATAACATTCAAAGAGGGATTTCAATTTGTGCAATATGTCAATATATTTTCATATGTCAAATTATTTCACTGGTGATTGTTTTAAAATGAGAAAAAAGAAGGAACCCGCACACTGCTCTTTAAGCTTTACGTATCAGCCTCACCGCCTCAGAGCTTGAATTTGTTTTTTAAATTAGCACCCTCAACCTAGCCCCAGACCTAGCCCCACCCACATTCGTTCGCACAATGCAAAAAGTCCAGATAGCCATTTGATTACCTGTTCAGGAGTCTTATGGCTTGGGGTTAAAAACTGTTGAGAAGCCTTTTTGTCCTAGACTTGGCACTCCGGTACCGCTTGCCATGCGGTAGTAGAGAGAACAGTCTATGTGTCACGATCATCGACAGCATTGGACAAAGGCGCAGCGGGCAGGGTTGAGTGAAACATATTTATTTAAATGCCACTCACCAAAACAAAAGAAAGAACACAACGACCGTAACGCAGGTGTGGCACACACAGGTACACACACAACTACAAACATAAGTATAATATCCCACAACACAGGTGGGGGACTGAACAACCTAAATAGGATTCCCAATTAGAGACAACGACTAACAGCTGCCTCTAATTGGGAACTCAAACCAAACAAA
Organism: Brachymystax lenok tsinlingensis; assembly: GCA_030435695.1. Classification (NCBI taxonomy): domain Eukaryota; kingdom Metazoa; phylum Chordata; class Actinopteri; order Salmoniformes; family Salmonidae; genus Brachymystax; species Brachymystax lenok. The sequence continues at coordinate 18,779,141 of CM059781.1, forward strand.
CATAGAAAAACAACATAGAACCAAAACACACTCCTGATCACGTCCTGACCAAAACCACCATAGAGCGGCCAAAAGGGCTATCTATGGCCAGGACGTGACAGTACCCCCCCCCAAAGGCGCGGACTCCGACCGCGACCAAAAGTCACTGGGGGTGTCTCTCGGGTGGGTCCTCGCCTTTGGCGGCGGCTCCGGTGCGGGCCGTACCGGCCCGAGAAGACACACTGGAGGCCCGGTACGTGGAGCAAGAACAGTACGTACCAGGCTGGGACGACATCTTAGAGGCCTGGTGCGTGGAACAGGAACAGTCCGTGCCAGGCTGGGACGACACCCTAGAGGCCTGGTGTGTGAAGCAGGAACATTACGTGCCAGGCTGGGACGACACCCTAGCAGCCTGGTGCGTGGAACAGGAACAGTCCGTGCCGGTCTCTCGATGTGCACAGGGGACGTGATGCATGGAGCAGGGACAGGACGTGCCGGGCTCTCGATGCACACAGGGGACCTGATGCGTGGAGCAGGGACAGGACGTGCCGGGCTCTCGATGCACACAGGGGACCTGATGCGTGGAGCAGGGTCAGGACGTGCTGGGCTCTCGATGTGCACAGGGGACCTGGTGCCTGGAGCAGGGACAGGACATGCCGAGCTCTGAAGGCGCACAGGGGACCAGGGGCGTGGAGCAGGGACAGGACGTGCCGGGCTCTGAAGGCGCACAGGGGACCTGATGCGTGGAGCGGGAACAGGCCGTGCTGGGCTCTGAAGACGCACAGGGAGCCTGGTACGTGGAGCAGGAACAGGTCGTGCCGGGCCCTCGATGCGCTCAGGGGACCCGATGCGTGGAGCAGGGACAGGACGTGCCGGGCTCGCAATGCGCACTGGGAACCTGGTGCGGGGAGCAGGAACAGGCCATGCTGGGCTCGCGATGTGCACAGGGGACCTGATGCGTGGATCAGGGACAGGACGCACCGGTCTCTGAACGAGCACTGGAGACACCGTGCGCTTCACTACATGACCCGGTGCCTGACCAGTGCCACGCTCACTCCGATAAGCACGGGGAATTGGCTCAGGTCTCCAACCTGAACCAGCCAACCTCCCCGTGTGCCTCCCCGTGTGCCCCTCGGGCTTCCTCGCCAGCCATGTTCTCCTCATAGAAGCACCGCTCTGCCGTCGCTGCTTCCATCTCCTCCCTGGGACGGCGATACTCCCCAGCCTTCCTCCAGGGTCCTTCTCCAGCCAGGATCTCCTCCCATGTCCAGCACTCCCGGTTATCTCGCTGCTTGGTCCTTGTTTGGTGGGATATTCTGTCACAATCATCGACAGCATTGGACCAAGGCACAGCGGGCAGGGTTGAGTGAAACATATTTATTTAAATGCCACTCACCAAAACAAAAGAAAGAACACAACGACCATAACGCAGGTGTGGCACACACAGGTACACACACACAACTACAAACATAAGTATAATATCCCACAACACAGGTGGGGGACTGAACAACCTAAATAGGATTCCCAATTAGAGACAACGACTAACAGCTGCCTCTAATTGGGAACCCAAACCAAACCAACATAGAAAAACAACATAGAACCAAAACACACCCCTGATCACGTCCTGACCAAAACCACCATAGAGCAGCCAAAAGGGCTATCTATGACCAGGATGTGACACTATGACTGGGGTGGCTGGGGTCTTTGACAATTTTTAGGGCCTTCCTCTGACACTGCCTGGTGTAGAGGTCCAGGATGCCAGGCAGCTTAGCCCCAGTGATGTACTGGGCCGTACGCACTACCCTCTGTAGTGCCTTGCGGTCAGAGGCGGAGCAATTGCCGTACCAGGCAGTGATGCAACCAGTCAGGATGCTCTCGATGTTGCAGCTGTAGAACCTTTTGAGGATCTCAGGACCCATGCCAAATCTTTTTAGTCTCCTGAGGTGGAATAGGCTCAAACACAACAAGGCAATTATCCAGGCAGACCAGTGGTTGCAGGAATAGGCTCAATGCTAGAGCCATTGTCGAACTTCGTAGACTCTTTTATTCAAAGTTAATGTGCAAGCATTGCCATCATTTGTGAAAGACTTCTTAAACAATATCTCACCAATAACGGATTTAACAGGAGACTGTATTTTGTATATATACCAGCATTCCCCATACCAGGGGGCTGGCAGCCCCAGCTCATTATTTGAGAGACAGAGATACTAACAAATACCAACCAACAAATTTTATTCTAGAGCTGGCTGAATATGTTTTATGTATAACTATTTCAGGTTTGAAGATGAACACTATCTCCAAACTAATGGAACATCGATGGGCTCCACATTCGCCCCGAGCTATGTACCAAGGTAAAGATTGTTTCAGGTTGGATATTTGACGGATATTCGCGCTTACAAACCTCAATAGCTTTCAAACCACTTGAGCCACAAATAAGTGTCATGATGTTGGAAAAATTGCGCACAACATTGCACAGGTCTTATTTTCACGATTTGGACCTTAATTAGCTTTGAAAAGCTAATAAAATTGGAAATGTGAGCAGCATTTTGTATTCCTAGTTGAATTAGTAAGGGAGCGTAAACAAAGTACAAACTTTTTAATATTTGAATTGCAATAGCTCCTTGGTCATGTGTCCTACTGTCCTCAAACAAGGTTCAGAATGTCCACTTACTACCCTTCTATATTGCACACCCTTTAGTTTGTCAATTTTCATCTCACACGTTTTTACATTATTTGTTTTTACTTTAGAATTTCAATAGCTTCTTGGTCATGTGACCTACTGACTTCAAACAACGTTCAGAATGTACACTCAGTGGGCCTACACATTGCACACCCTTTTGTTTGTCCATTTTCATCTCACATGATTTTACATTAATTTGCCTGCTCTGCCCCCCGTGAAGGACAGTGTCACTCACACACCTATTCACTTGGGACTACTCCCTGGGGCCTTCCTGACCTCCAGGCAGGCCCCCATTGACCAGGTGACTTCTGACTCCTCGCCTCTAGGCCTTCACTCCCTGCCCGCCTGCCTGCCCTCTCCTTGGGCCTGAGAGTGTATAGCTTACTCCCTGGAACAACAGACCTTCAGGCCTCCACACCTACTCTCCCTACCCGGTCAACACCCCTCTCCCTTGGCCTTAGAGTATAGCTTACTCCCTGGAATTACTAAAACGTCTACAGTCCCGCTGTCAGGAACCATGTGCACCTGGTAACCTGTAACAGGCTCTGTTCTCCTGGTGACCCACCCGCTTTTTTCTGCTCACAGACTAAGTCCCCACTCCAACATCCATGGCCTGAGTACTGCCCCCAGCCCCTGAGTCCGGCCGCCCCTGCTCGGACTCTGAGTGCCCCCCAGCCCTGGGGGGAGGCCTCCTTGTGCACCTGGTGACCTTTTGACTTCCACAGCGAGTCCCAACCTGACTCACAGTCCCACCAGAGGACTGCGCATCACTAATTAGATGATGAGGCATTTGGCTACCTCGAGACTCTTAATTATGGGCCGCACAATGAACTTCCAATGGTGCCGAGAGGAGGGCAATGGAGCGACTGCTCCATAAGCCCCCGGCTCGAGCCCAGCCCCGCTTCGCACCCCAGCCCGACCGACCCAGCCCTTAGAGCCAATCCTTATCCCGGAGTTACGGATCTTTTTTTGCCAAATTCCCTTACCTACATTGTTATAACATGCTAGAGGCTGTTCACTTTGGAGAACTGCTGCGGATATGGGTACTGCCCGGCGTGAGATTTGCACCTTCTCCCCCGGATTTTCAAGGGCCAGGGAGAGCTCACCTTGCCGTCGCCAAAACCGCAACACTTTCCAGGGCTTGGGCCCCTCTCTCGGAGGGCGAACCCATTCAAGGGTGCCCTGCCCTTCACAAAGAAAAGAGATCTCTCCCCCGGGGCTTCCGCCAGTTTCTCCGGGATCGGTCGCGTTACCACACTGGATGCCTTGCGGCGCCCATCTCCGCCAGTCCGTGGACATTAGGTCACATGACCAAGGAGCTATTGAAATTAGAAACATAAAAAATTTATGTAAAATTGTGAGAGATGAAAATGGACAAGCTAAAGGGTGTGCAATATGTAGGCCCACTGAGTGTACATTCTGAACCTTGTTTGAAGTCAGTAGGTCACATGACCAAGGAGCTATTGAAATTCAAAATGTTTAAATAAATCATTTAAAATATTGTGAGATGTAAATCGACCAAGAAAAGTGTGTGCAAGGTGTGTCTATGCCATTGGGTTAGCTAGAACCAGTTTTGAAAGTTTTAGGAGTAATGGTTAAAGAGCTATTAAAATTGGAAAAGTTTGATTTGTCACTATGTTGACGGTCCCTAACTGCTGTTGGTGGACGTAAGTAAAACTACAGGCGAATATCCTTCGAATATCCAACCTGAGTCTGTCTTTACCTCGGTCCTTAATGTGTGGTTTTTTGAAGAACGTTTTGTTAATAATGAAAACGAAAATCCATTTTTGAATAAAGTCCTGAAGTGGTATCGATGTATTGACGACACTTTTTGCATATGGGGAGGAACGGGAAAAGAGCTTTCAGACTTTATGGCATAACTCAATGACATTGACCCCAATCTCAAATTCACTATTGAATGTGACACTAAACGTGTTCATTACATCGATATGTGGATTGAGAAATAAAATAAAACCCTGTTTACAACTCTGGTTAGAAAAGAAACGGACAGAAATACTCTATTACAGGGGGACAGCTTCCACCCTGAGCCATTAAAAAGAGGACTTCCAAGAAGCCAGTTTTTCAGACTGCGCCGTATATGCCACTCCACAGAGGACTATCTAGAAAAAGCAGCTGCGCAATAGGTTTCTAAGAAGAGGCTGTTCTCCACAATGTGTGGATGAAGCTATTCATTTGACATTGGGGTAAACACGAGATGAACTGCTACAAAAAAGACCGAGCTAGAGTTGAAGAACGCTCTGTAATGTTCACAACCACATATACTTTGAACTCGCGAAAAGTGAGAGATGCTGTCAAGAAACACTGGCATGTTTTATCATCGGACCCAGCTTTGCCTGCTGAATTTAAGAATCCACCACTTGTTGTATATAGGAGAGTTCGCAATATAAGCGAAAAATTGGTCCATGCCAACTGCCAGCCACAAAATAAAATCAGCCAGGCTCTTTTACCTCCTCTTCCGAATGGTAGCTATAAATGCAGAGGTTGCGCACAGTGCAACAATATGAAGTGTGAATATTTCTGCCACCCACATACGGGAAAACGGTTCCAAATAAATGACATTATTACGTGCTCCACCACCCATGTTATCTACATTATTAAATGTCCATGTGGGCTGTGCTATGTAGATAAAACCTCTCGTTCTCTCAAAGAGAGAATCATTGAACATAAAAGTCCAACGAGGAGAAACGACAGGGATTATCCAGTCGCAGTACATTTTAATGACCTAAAACATGACATTTCTACCTTTTACATTTTGTGGCATAGAGAAAGTTAAGATATCAGACAGGGGATGTGATATAAAGAATATTCTGAGCAAAATATCATGTTTTGTGATTTTCACCCTCCAGACATTGTTTCCTAAAGATCTTAATGATGAAATGCCTATGTATGTTATGTTGTAAATTTGAACATGAATTATGCCCCTATTTCAGATGACGCTGACGTTTTTCTTGCGCTGTACCCAATGATTTATGAAAACTTGCTTGGTAGGTCGATGTCCTCATTGTGGTTTTACAGGTGTGTTTTATGTACACACTTTATTGAAATATTTATGAAATGCATATTGTTATATTTGGTAGCAATTATTTGTTTTCTTTCGACTTCCACCCCATTCGATGCGTGGAACGAATGTGGGTGGGGCTAGGTCTACATAAGGGCGCTAATTTAAAAAACTCACAAAAGCTATGACGAGGACTGTGAGGCCGATACGTAAAGCTTATTAAAGAGCAGTGATACTATCAAGAGCAGTGTGCGGGTTCCTTCTTTTTTTCCTCATTTCATCCAACTGTTACCATGCACCTGCAAAAAAAGATAGATCATTTTGAATTACTGGTGATTGTTTTACAATGTGCGGTGGAGAAGATTTGTCGAGTACATAAGATTGTTTCACAGATGAGTTCAGGGCTGAGCCTTTGAAAAGTCTCTCTCTTACTGTACTTGCACTCATCACCTCCACGGACCAACCACCATAAATGGTGGTAAGGAACAAATTCCAGACAAGGGCACTGACATCTTGACTTAAGACGTCCTCTTTTTACATCTCACTATGTTAAAATATACTTGCACTCTTACACCATTAACTGTAACAGCATCCACCCTCTCTATCTCTCCCTTTTCCTCACTCCCTCTCTCTAGGGGGTATGAGAGAGCAGGATATGAGGGAGATTAAGCTCCATGGGGTGAGTAAAACAGGTCTGAAGAACATCATAGAGTTCATCTACACATCCCGGCTGAGTCTGAGCATGGCCAACCTGCAGGACACTCTGGAGGCTGCCAACTTCCTCCAGGTCCTCCCCGTCCTCGGCTTCTGCAACAAGCTGCTCAGCACTGAGGTTAGTGAATCAGGTTACCCACTTGTACTGAAACAATTGGCTACGGGTATGGCGACGAGTGTAAGGTGAAGGCCAGCCAACGAGAGTGTACAGGTCGCAGTGGTGGGTGGTATATGGGGCTTTGGTAACAAAACGAATGGCACTGTGATAGAATGCATCCAATTTGTTGAGTAGAGTATTGGAGGCTATTTTGTAAATGACATCACCGAAGTCGAGGATCGGTAGGATGGTCAGTTTTACGAGGGTATGTTTGGCAGCATGAGTGAAGGATGCTTTGTTGCGAAATAGGAAGCCAATTCTAGATTTAATTTTAGATTGGAGATGTTTGATGTGAGTCTGAAAGGAGAGTTTGCAGTCTAACCAGACACCTAGATATTTGTAGTTGTCCACATAACCTAAGACAGAACCGTCCAGAGTAGTGATGCTGGACGGGCGGACAGGTGCGGGCAGCGATCGGTTGAAGAGCATGCATATAGTTTTACTTGCGTTTAAGAGCAGTTGGAGGCCACGGAAGAAGAGTTGTATGGCATTGAAGCTCGCCTGGAGGGCAGTTAACACAGTGTCCAAAGAGGGGCCAGAAGTATACAGAATGGTGTCGTCTGCGTAGAGGTGGATCAGAGACTCACCTGCAGCAAGAGCGACATCATTGATGTATACAGAGAAGAGAGTTGGCCCAAGAATTTAACCCTGTGGCACCCCCGTAGAGACGGCCCTCTGATTTGACACACTGAACTCTATCGGAGAAGTAGTTGGTGAACCATGCGAGGCAATCATTTGAGAAACCCAGGCTGTCGAGTCTGCCGATAAGGATGTGGTGATTGACAGAGTCGAAAGCCTTGGCCAGATCAATGAATATGGCTGCACAGTAATGTCTCTTATCGATTGCGGTTATGATGTTGTTTAGGACCTTGAGCGTGGCTGAAGTGCACCCATGACCAGCTCTGAAACCAGATTGCATAGCGGAGAAGGTACGGTGGGATTCGAAATGGTCGGTAATCTGTTTGTTAACTTGGCAGGGTAGGATAGATATAGGTCTGTAGCAGTTTGGGTCAAGAGTGTCTCCCCCTTTGGTGACCGCAGCTGCTTTCCAGTCTTTGGGAATCTCAGACGACACGAAAGAGAGGTTGAACAGGCTAGTAATAGGGGTTGCAACAATTTCGGCAGATAATTTTAGAAAGAAAGGGTCCAGATTGTCTAGACTGGCTGATTTGTAGGGGTCCAGATTTTGCAGCTCTTTCAGAACATCAGCTAACTGGATTTGGGAGAAGGAGAAATGGGGGGAGGCTTTGGCGAGTTACTGAGGGGGGTGCAGAGCTGTTGACCGGGGTAGGGGTAGCCAGGTGGAAAGCATGGCCAGCTGTAGAAAAATGCTTATTGAAATTCTCAATTATTGTGGGTTTATCGGTGGTGACAGCGTTTCCTATCCTCGGTGCAGTGGGCAGCTGGGAGGAGGTGCTCTTATTCTCCATAGACTTTACAGTGTCCCAGACCTTTTTTTGAGTTTCTGTTACAGGAAGCACATTACTGCTTGAAAAAGCTAGCCTTGGCTTTCCTAACTGCCAGTGTATATTGGTTCCTGACTTCCCTGAAAAGTTGCATATCACGGGGGCTGTTCGATGCTAATGCAGAACGCCACAGGATGTTTTTGTGCTGGTCAAGGGCAGTCAGGTCTGGAGAGAACCAAGGGCTATATCGGTTCCTGGGTAAGTTTGGCCAATGTAAAGACAAGAGACCCTTCACAAGTTCATCCAGTTTTGTCTGTTTACCTGTTTGTGTGGCAGATCACCATTGATAACTGTGTGGAGGTGGAGCGCATCGCCGGGGACCTGCTCTTGGAAGACGTACAGGCCCACATTGGGAAGTTTGTATGTCAGAACCTGTCAGCGCTGCTACAGTCTGGCCGCTACCTGCAGCTCTCTGAGCCCAGCCTGGCCAATGCCCTGGCCAGCGACAGCCTAAAGGGCTTCTCTGAGATGGAGCTGTACCGCATCGCCCGCTCCTGGCTGGACCACGACCCCCCCACCCGCCGCTCCGCCGCCTACTCCCTGATGCGCCATGTCCGCTTCCCCCTCATGACCCCCACTGAGCTGCTCGAGATCTCCCAGGAGGATGAGGGGCACGATGACGGCGACGCGGCCATGATGCGCTCGGACACGGCCTGCGTCAACCTCCTGCTAGAGGCCAGCAACTACCAGATGATGCCCTTCCTCCAGCCTTCCTTACAGACGGAGCGCAGACGCATCCGGTCGGACGCCACACACCTGCTGGCGCTGGGCGGGGTGATGCGACAGCAGCTGGTGGTGAGCAGGGAGCTGAGACTGTACGACGAGAAGATCGGCCATTGGAGGGCGCTGAGGCCTATGGAGGTTCCCCGCTATCAGCACGGCGTGGCCCTGCTCGGGGGCTTTCTCTACATCGTAGGTGGCCAGAGCACCTACGACACCAAGGGCAAGACGGCGGTGGACAGCGCCTACCTCTACGACCCGCGCTTTGACCGGTGGCTGCAGGTGGCCTCGCTCAACGAGAAGAGAACCTTCTTCCACCTGAGCACCCTGAAAGGGAAGCTGTATGCTGTTGGGGGCCGGAACGCCTCAGGAGAGATCGGTGAGTCACTAAATGTACTGGATAGGTTTTTACTGCAATCTGTTACACAGAAATATCAATAAATTGCAAGTGACTATGATTTTTAAGGTGCATGTTGAGTTAATTTATGTTTGTTTTACTCTTTCAGACACCGTGGAGTGCTACAACCTCAGAAAGAACGAGTGGACATTCGTGTCGCCCATGATCGACCCCCACTACGGGCATGCTGGGACAGTCCATGGTGACCTGATGTATGTCTCAGGTGAGTTTCTCAGACCACTGATAGTTAGAATACAAACTTACCAAACTGTTAACCTACGATGTGACGGCCTGAATTGACTGTGATTGTTGTCCTGATAATATCAGCTCCGACTGGAGAGGTTTTGAGTTAATGAATTCAGACAATCAAAGCTGTGTTGTTGACATGTTTTAATCCACTCTTGTCAATTAACAGCTTTGATAGACTTTAACAAAACTTAGTAGTTCTGGAAGGTTCTCATTCTCGTTTTAGTTGATTTCTATGTCGGTCTCCTAGCAACCATGAGGGTCAGGAAGCACAAAGACCTTTGGTTGAAATGGGTCAGAGTAGACTTATTTTCCGACGAGGTTAACCACAGCTCTCTGAAGAGCAATTGTGTCAATTTCTTGCACACAGACAGCCAGAAAACAGCTTATTCTGACCACATGTTTTGAAAGTGCATGCAGAAAATGTATCATTTTTAATCTGCTATCATTTAAACAGTGGCTTAGTAGTTTGAGCCCAAAAAGCAGGTGGATTCCATTGGAGGTGTTATGGAACATGTAGAGGAGGATGTAATGTGCAGAGGAGGCTGGTGGGAGGACCTATAGGAGTATGGGTTCATTGTAATGGATGGAATGGAATGTAGTCAAACGTGGTTTACATATGTTTGGTGTTTGATACTGTTCCCTTTATTCCCTTCCAGCCATTACAATGAGCACGTCCTCCTATAACTCCTCCCACCAGCCTCCTCTGGTAATGGGTTAATGGCATAGACATTAAAACCAGTAGATAGTGATAGCGCTGACGCCATCCATGTATTCCTATGGAAAACTCCCAATGGCGCATGAAGCCGGAAGTATTTGAATTTGAAGCGCACCATATTGCTGAAGGGGGCTGAATCAGTGGAGGCTGCTGAGTAGAGGTTGGCTCATAATAATGGCTGGAACGGAGCAAATATAATAGCATCAAACACATGGAAACCATGTGTTTGATGTTGTTAATACCTTTCCACTTATTCCACTCCAGCCATTACCACGAGCCCGTCCTCCCCAAACAAGGATCCACCAACCTCATGTGGGCTGAATGGCACCAAAAAAAATCGCTAAGGATCATGGTGAAAGTGGCCCTAGCAAGCAAAGGATCAATGAAGGTCAATGAAGGTCAATGGTCAATGAAGTCGTTTTCATCCTGCCTGAGAGAGTCAACCGGGGAGTCTCCTCATAGCCTGCCGGACCGTGATTGGTCTGTTTCAGCATGTGGTCCTGTGTGACAACAAATGTAGTAGTCAGAATGGATCACTATTTAATTAAATATCTTGATTTCTAGCAAACTTTTAAATAATTCACTCTGGGGATCGAACATTTTAGAGGCCAAAACGTCCGTCTACATTTTTTGTGTATGGCCTTTCTGGCAATCGTAATTTACATAGGCTTTCTAGGGCAGACCAGAGCTTTCGGCATTGCTACACAGTAGCCGACCAGCAGAGCTCGTGACTTCACACTCCAGACCGGACACTGAGAGCCTGGGTAATGGCAACAGCTCTCTGCAGCTCGCAGCACCAGACCACATCCTTCCTGTTCAGACCCCAAAATGTCTGGTTTTCACATTACTGCTCCTATCCCACTCTACGCTGGTGGTTGACGGTATGGGTAGGAAAGCACCTAACCACCGTCTCACAGTTCAGTCCCCTACACCATCATTCTTTCTTTCTCATGGTCCATCCTTCACATTTACTACCAAAGTTACACTGCCTTCCCCTTGAACTCCGTGGCTCTGTTCAAGTCAGGGGAAGTGAGCGGGAGTCAACAACCTCGGTGGAACTTCACATGATTATGCATAGTATTGACGTCAGACGGAAGCACCAAGGACACCAATCGTGTGAAACACAGTGTGTGTCTTCCTAATGTTGTGAGATGTTGTTCTCTGTTTACAGAACACTGGTGCTGTGAGATTAGAATATCAGGGCCTGCTTAGAGAAAGTAGGAGAAAAAATGAATGGCTGCAGTATTGCCGTTAAAACTTCTTAGGGATCGGCGCACGAGGTGACCGTTTTGGAGAGCCTGGCATGCCCAAAGTAAAAGGCCTCCCATTCAGGCCCAGAAAATAGGATATGCACATATTTAGTACCATTGGATAGGAAACACTCTGGATTTTCCAAAAGTGTTAACCCTTTGTCTGTGAGTAAAACAGAACGCATATGGCAGGCGAAACCCCGAGGAATTTCTGTCCTGGAAAAAGTGGTTTTGACAAATTGCTCATTTGGAACCCCTCCCTCATGAAAATGCCCATAAAAGGGCATATGAATGCAGTACCCATCGCTTCCTCTGGATGTCAACAGTCTCGAGACAGTGTTCATTTTCATTTTGGATGAATTAGACCAGAGAAGAAGAGGAAACCAGGAAGTGTCCCATTTATGTCAACACAAGGAAAGCGCTCCCGACAAGGCGCTGTGTGTTTTTACCGTCTTTATCGATCAGTTTATATTCCGGTTGATTTATAATAGTAAATATCGTAAAAGTGTTCCTAAGGATACATTTAAAACTATGTTTGATTGTTCTTGGACAAGTTTATAGGTATAAGTTGAACGAGTTCTCGTCACGTTTCAATGGAGTAGTGGAAGCTGTCGTTTCTGATTATAACGCGCAAACCAAATGGAGATTTATGGATAAAATACATTACTTTTTCTAACAAAAGAACCATGGATTGTCTTCGTTGGACACTTAGGAAGACCTCAGCAGAAGTTCTTCAACAGGTAATTGATTTGTTTTCGCTGTGAAATGTGTTATGTGTGTGCCATGATGGCTAATGGAAATATGTGAGGTGCTACCCTCAAACAATCAAATGTGCTGCTTTCGCCGTAAAGCCTTTTTGAAATCTGACAACGCTGTGATATTGCCAAGAAACAGAGCTTTTGATGAGTATGGAACACTTGTATATTGGTGGATGTTTAATAATTCAACTTTTGGATTTTGAATTTGGCGCCTTGCATTTCACCTGGTAGTGTCGGGATTGGGGGCGCTAGCGCCCCAGCAATCCCCCAAGAAGTTTTAACATTGATGAGTATGAGCACATAATGCATGGAATGTTAGGCATACTTATATGAATGTATTCTTATTTTACATTCATGTAGTTCTGTCCTTAAGCTGTTCTTGTCTATTAATGCTCTGAATTATGTCCTGTTTAATGTATTGTGTGGACCCCAGGAAGAGTAGCTGCTGATTTAGCAGTAACTAATGGGGATCCTAATAAAATACCAAATAGAAACTCACTCTGACCATGGTATATGGATTGAAATTAAAATGTTTGTCTTATTAAAACCATAGTATAGTAGTTTGTAGACATAAAATAGTATTTTAGTAAACATGTTGTCATAGTATCTAGAGTATGTAATGATGAAACCAATGTCAATTCACTGATCCAACAGGCGGAATCACACGGGACACGTTCCAGAAGGAGCTGTTGTGTTATAACCCTGAGACTGACGCATGGAGTCGCCGTGCCGACATGATGGAACTGCGTGGCCTACACTGCATGTGCACAGTGGGCGACCGGCTCTATGTGATGGGAGGGAACCACTTCCGGGGCAGCAGCGACTACGATGACGTACTTAACTGTGAATTCTACAGCCCAGAGGTGAAACCCTGTTACTTAACTAAGTCCTGAGTTTGATGGTCAGGTAGCCTAGTGGTTAGAGCATTGGGCCAGTAACTGAAAAGTTGCTGGATCGAATCCACAAGATGACAAGTAAATAAATCTGTCATTCTGCCCCAGAGCAAGGCAGTTAACCCACTGTTCCCCAGGCGCCAAAGACGTGGATGTTGATTAAGGCAGCCCCCCACAACTCTCTGATTCAGAGGGGTTGAGTTAAATGCGGAAGACACATTTCAGTTGAATGCATTCAGTTGTACAACTGACTAGGTATCCCCTTTCCCTTAAAGTTTTAGGAACTTTCTGGGTTGGGCGAAAATGACGACTAAACAAGGAACCAATGGCATTTGGAGAAAAGTGGAATTCTGAGACCATTTAGAGCTCAGACCTGCGTTTTATATCTTCCCCCAGGTGGACCAGTGGACGGTGGTGGCGGCCATGCCACGGGGCCAGAGTGACGTAGGGGTGGCCGTGCTCCAGGGCCAGATCTATGTGGTTGGGGGCTACTCCTGGAACAGCCGCTGCATGGTGGACATTGTGCAGCGCTACGACCCAGAGAAGGACGAGTGGGACCGGGTGTTCAACGTTCTGGAACCCCTGGGCGGCATCCGGGCCTGCACCATGACCGTGCATCTGCCTGAGGGTGCCGTGGACGATGGCCAGATGCAAGAGTGCCCGCTGGACACCGCCAAAAACTGAAAGCTGAGATCAAGAACATATGGATTTAGCTTCTCTGTGTTTGTGATGCTGGAAAATGTGACCTTTTTGTGGGAGAAGTGGAACATGTGCAGTAGAATTTCTCAAATAGGTCCCACCAGGGGTTGGAAAAACCGGAAAATAACAACATTTCAAAGAACAGAAATGGACCCGGGAACAAAAGTGATCCATACTGTTCCGGAACTGAACCATAATTTTTTTAAAGCATGGAAATTGGTTAATAACGTTATTTTACTTTCCTGGCATTTTTTTTTGTCCCCCCCCAAAAATGCAACAAAGTGTCTATGCAAAGCCCTCACTCTGTCACTAAGAAACGTATTCCAGTGTCTGCCTGCAAGATGAAAATCTTTGCCTGTGATTTTGAGTGTTTAGGCTACCTGCCCCTGCCCCCTCTGAAGCACAGGCTTCTGTACTGACGTTACAGGCGTGATTTCAGAAGACGGGGAAGGATTTTTTTTTAGTTAGTTAGATGCTAGTTAAGGATACTATATCAAGTTTCATGTTGGATTTATTAACTACAAAAAGGTAAGACATGTTTTTTTTTCTGGTGCCGCTCTGCGCACACGAGATCGTTAGCTAACTAGCTCAAGCTTGTTAGCAAGCTAGCTCAAAGGACAGTCAAAGTTTCACCATACATCCTAGGTATAATTCTGTGGACCTATTTCAGATAATACATGTCATAAGAAGATGCCCAGATCTTCAAGCCTCCTCCACAACCCTCTCTCGCTCTCTCCCCACCCGTAAAATTTCATTTGCATCTTCCGCTATAGGCGACATTTGTCTGTCCGTCACGCATTTAAACAACTAGTTTGCCTGTTCTCTCCACACTGATTGGTGAAGTAATTTAATGAGCTAAATGTAAAAAACTGATTTCACAGGTTAAAAAAGGAACAGAAAGGAACGATATAAACCAGTACTTGTTTGGGGGTTCAAACCAGTTCAGAACTTTATTTTTCTGGTCAGAGCAGTGGAACGGAACAACAACAAAAAGTGGTTCTCTTCAGAACAAGGGTTACCTCCTTAGCTACAGTTGAAGTCGGAATTTTACATAGACCTTCGCCAAATACATTTAAACTCAGTTTTTACAATTCCTGTCATTTAATCCTAAAAAGTCCCTGTCTTAGGTCAGTTAGGATCACCACTTTTATTTTAAGAATGTAAAATGTCAGAATAATAGTAGAGGGATTTAATTCTTTCATCACATTCCCAGTGGGTCAGAAGTTTACATACACTCAATTAGTATTTGGTAGCATTGCCTTTAAATTGTTTAACTTGGGTCAAATATTCCGGGTAGCCTTCCACAAGCTTCCCACAATAAGTTGGGTGAATTTTGGCCCATTCCTCCTGACAGAGCTGGTGTAACTGAGTCAGGTTTGTAGGCCTCCTTGCACACACAGGCTTTTTCAGCAAAGCACCCCCACAACATGATGCTGCCACCCCCATGCTTCACGGTTGGGATGGTGTTCTTCGACTTGCAAGCCTCCCCCTTTTTCCTCCAAACATAACGATGGTCATTATGGCCAAACAGTTCTATTTTTGTTTCATCAGACCAGAGGACATTTCTCCAAAAAGTTACAATCTTTGTCCCCATGTGAAGTTGCAAACTGTAGTCTGGCTTATTGATGGTGGTTTTGGAGCAGTGGCTTCTTCCTTGCTGAGCGGCCTTTCAGGTTGTCGACATAGGACTCGTTTTACTGTGGATATAGATACTTTTATACCCGTTTCCTCCAGTATCTTCACAAGGTCCTTTGATGTTGTTCTGGGATTGATTTGCACTTTTCGCACCAAAGTGCGTTCATCTCTAGGAGACAGAACGCGTCTCCTTCCTGAGCAGTATGACGGCTGCGTGGTCCTATGGTGTTTATAGTTGGGTACTATTGTTTGTACAGATCAACGTGGTACCTTCAGGCGTTTGGAAATTGCTCCCAAGGATTAACCATTTTCTGAGGTCTTGGCTGATTTTTCTTTTGATTTTCCCATGATGTCAAGCAAAGAGGCACTGAGTTTGAAGGTAGGCCTTGAAATACATCCACAGGTACACCTCCAATTTACTCAAATGATGTCAATTAGCCTATCAGAAGCTTCTAAAGCCATGACATCATTTTCTGGAATTTTCCAAGCTGTAACAAGGCACAGTCAACTTAGTGTATATAAACTTCTGACCCACTGGAATTTGTGATACAGTGAAATAATCTGTCTGTAAACAATTGTTGGAAAAATTACTTGTGTCATGCACGAAGTGGATGTCCTAACTGACTTGCCAAAACTATAGTTTGTTAACAAATTTGTGGAGTGGTTGAAAAAAAAAGAGTTTTAATGACTCCAACCTAAGTGTATGTAAACTTTCGACTTAGACAGTTCCAACTGTATGTGGTTGACTGACTGTTCATGTAGTCGACCTACTGTTAGTTTCCACTCCTTGAGTCTATTTTGTTGGAACTATCTTTGTATCTGAATGACTTCTGCTATGCTCTTTAATGTGCAACACTTATGATTTTGGCATTGTATTTTCAAACTGTAAATGATGGCTTAAATTATGTTTGATTAAATAGTGTTTTGTATTGTATATGAATGACTAGTGTATTTTAAGAAAATAAAATACATACTATGTATCATCATACTTTTAAAACAAACACCACTTTCTAACATGTCGTCCCACTAACTAGTCTAGAGGGGTTGATTGAGTTGAAGGGATGCGAGTTGGACATGGAGGTCTTTCAGCTGAGGCCTTGGCACAGTGAAATTATCCTTCATCCTCCAGATAAGACAGCAGAGAGGGAGGCCCTAATACCAGACCAAGGTCTACTAACACGTCTGCTATCACAGGGAGATGGAGAGCTTATGAAACTGGAAACAATAAACTCAACAGACACCTAAACCATCTTTTAAAACCATCCCATAACACATATGTCCAGCGTGTTACTATAGAATCTTGAGCTCTTCAAAATGCCACAAAACCACCTGCAATCACATACATTTGACAGTTTATGAGAGGATAAAACCATTTCAACATATGCTACTGATGACCAAGCTGATCCTAATGCAGATCTGGATTAGGTTTCAAATCTGGAATAAATGACACAGGCTGAATATATATATATTTAGATAATATGATGTTTTATAGAGCATGTAGAGAATCAGTGGCCAAGCCTGTCAAAATATACCAGCCAGAGCCACTAAATCTGATCAACTGACTCTGGTGGTCAACAGGAGACAAATTGTTAGTCATCTGGCAGACGTCGCCTTGACATTCAAGTCTTCGCAGACTGTTTTCCATGGCTGGTCTGGGACCTGTAGCCTTGGCGGCCGTCCTTGGCAGATACTGGGTAATAAAACATGTCCTCCCTCCCTCTCTTGCGTATGCCTGCCTCTAGACCTTGCCTCATTTCTCACCCCAGAGGCAGTTACCGGCACTTCTAGCACATTCCCTCAGGCTAGAAAAAGGGAGTTTTCAGAGAGGGGTGTTAAGTTAGGATAGCAGAGGAGTTTTAGGACAGGGGACAAAGTCCGGAGCATTGGTCATTCCCAGTGGCTAGGAAAGGGAGTTCTTTGAAAGGAGTAGTAGGTCCAGAGTTTGGACTGGGCCATGTCTCTGCAAGGCGATGTGTGTGTGGTGACAGGAGCCTGTGGGTTCCTGGGGGAGAGGCTGGTCCGGCTGCTTCTGGAAGAAGACAAGCTCACAGAGATCCGTATGCTGGACATACATGTCCGACCACAACTCATACAGTGTCTGGAAGGTAAATACTATACCAGCTCTCCTTTTTTTCTCTCTCACTACTAGGGTTAGTGTAAATATTGATATTTTACAACTTTTCTTTGGTTTGTTTCTTCTCTGATTGGTTTGTTGTCAGAGATCAGAGGGGACACGCTGGTAAGTGTATTTGAGGGGGACATTAGTGATCGTGAGCTGCTGAGGAGAGCATGCAAGGGAGCATCGCTGGTCTTCCACACCGCGTCCCTCATAGACGTCACCGGGAAGGTGGTCTACAGTGAGCTTCACAGGGTCAACGTCAAAGGTATGATCAGATTTTACTGAAGCTTTGAGTTGGGATTGGTAGCAGACCTGAGTGAAATACACATGTCCAATACTTTCAAATACTTGAGCTGCCCTGAAAACGGAATTGACCCTGCTGATGTACTCATTCATCTGATATCTTCCTCAGGAACCCAGCTCCTTCTGGAGATGTGCGTCCAGGAGAATGTGGTGTCCTTCATCTACACCAGCAGCATCGAGGTGGCCGGCCCCAACGCCAATGGAGACCCCATCATCAACGGTGATGAGAACACACCCTACACAAGCTCCCTAAAGTTCCCCTACAGCAGGACCAAGAAGGAGGCCGAGCAGGTCACCCTGCAAGCCCAGGGTGAGGTGCTCCAGAATGGGGGCCGGCTGGCCACCTGCGCCCTCCGACCCATGTACATCTATGGAGAGGGCTGCCGTTTCCTGCTGAGCCATATGGGAGATGGGATTCAGAACGGGGATATGTTGTACCGTACCTCCCGCCCGGAGGCCCAAGTGAACCCTGTATACGTGGGGAATGCGGCCCTGGCCCACCTCCAGGCCGCCCGCGCCCTGCGAGACCCCCAGCGGAGAGCCGCCATTGGAGGGAACTTCTACTACATCTCAGACGACACGCCGCCCGTCAGCTACTCTGACTTCAACCATGCTGTGTTGTCGCCGCTGGGCTTCAGCATCCAGGAGAAGCCTATCCTGCCCATCCCAGTCCTCTACGTCCTCTGTTTCCTCATGGAGATGCTGCAGATACTGCTCCGCCCCTTCAAGCGCTTCACACCGCCCATAAACCGGCAGCTCCTCACCATGCTGAACACGCCCTTCAGCTTCTCCTATCGGAGGGCTCAGAGGGACATGGGGTATGCCCCGCGGTACAGCTGGGAGGAGGCACGCAAGCGGACCATGGATTGGGTGGCTTCCCAGTTACCCAAGGAGAGAGAGCGAATAAAGGCTAAATAATTGCCCCACGATCTGCTAATAACACATAACATATAGCTCACCATCCCCAGCGCAAATGTCTAATCCTCATTACTGCACTCTGTAAAAGTTTATATTAAAGTTGTGTGAAAACCAATCTCTGAACATGTTCTTTCCCTGTCCTCACTTATGACCACTCAGCCTGACCCATTTTATATCATCAGAAATGAATGGAGACTGACACTGTATTCTCAATCCCAGACACAATAGGCCTACATGTCTCTGAACCTTGTCCAGAGAGAAGGATTATTTTCTTAAATAAAAGCTGAGCTACTACAGTCTGATTAGAGTTGCAGGTCCATCTCTATAGTCACATGGACGAGTATAAGGGTAGACTAGTGTGAATCCATTGCTGAAATGAATTCACCATGAGACACAGTGAGAATGTCACCCTCAGACAGCCAGAGTTTAGTATTAAAACAAACAGGCATTGATCACCAGTGAGGTCATGGATCCACGACCAACGGCAACCCCCCATATAGACTAAGCACTGGGTCCTAAACAACACACTGACGAACGATTGGAGCAGGAGAGGTATGTGGGTATGTTTTCATAAGGCTAGTTTACTGTGCCAGCTGAGCTTTGCGAGAAATCAGGGAAGGAAATTCTCCCAACCCCCCCATCTCTGTTACTGTGTAACTAACTATTTCAATGCCAGGCATTGTGAAATAACGTTGTGTTCAACTTCATTCTCTTAAGTAGATTCCTGCCCTTTTGTGGCCAATGGCATTTCTAGAACCAAAGTGAACTACATGACTATAACATAGTCATTGCATAGCTACAAGGACTGCTGAGAGGGAAAAGAGAGTTTCCAAAGCTAAGGATCTGAGGCACAGTTCACCAACACATTTCACCAACTTAACTGGTAAAGCCAAGTTACCATTCTTGATACTCTTCTTTCAAGACAATGGGCTGGAAACTGAAAACAGTGCAAACTATTCTCAGTACTCTAGCCTTCTACATTACATCTGCAGTAGGTAAGTACAACTCATCTCTATTGCAGAAGCTTCTTCCTAATACATTTCTATGAAATTAATATACTAACCTTCCTCTAAGCAGATTTATTATAGCATATGCCATGCCACTGTAGATGTAAAGAAGTCAATCTGAACTATGGATGCAAACTGGAGTCATTTCACTTCATTGGGGTTAGTCTTGGGGCACGTGTCTGGATTCGTGGGGACCCTGTTCAAGGGCAAGATAGGAAGAATTACAGGTGAGCTCCATCTGTGTCTGACCCATTAATAGTTCCACAGGGCCCCTTCTGTCTACAGAACAAGGCTCAACAGGGCCAGACAGAGACTGGTCACCACAAAGCAGGGCAGTCACTCACAGACCCTCTCATCTCTGCCAATCTTACCAAATTAGGCTTTCAAAGAGAGAGACAGCTCCAGAAAACAACAACAGCTGACATTGAAAGGCAGTGAGATGAATTTGTGAAAGGGAGATGTTACTCTTCTGAAGTCGCACAACAACACAATAATACACTGCTCAAAAAAATAAAGGGAACACTAAAATAACACATCATAGATCTGAATGAATGAAATAATCTTATTAAATACTTTTTTCTTTACATAGTTGAATGTGCTGACAACAAAATCACACAAAAATTATCAATGGAAATCAAATTGATCAACCCATGGAGGTCTGGATTTGGAGTCACACTCAAAATTAAAGTGGAAAACCACACTACAGGCTGATCCAACTTTGATGTAATGTCCTTAAAACAAGTCAAAATGAGGCTCAGTAGTGTGTGTGGCCTCCACGTGCCTGAATGACCTCCCTACAACGCCTGGGCATGCTTCTGATGAGGTGGCGGATGGTCTCCTGAGGGATCTCCTCCCAGACCTGGACTAAAGCATCCGCCAACTCCTGGACAGTCTGTGGTGCAACGTGGCGTTGGTGGATGGAGCGAGACATGATGTCCCAGATGTGCTCAATTGGATTCAGGTCTGGGGAGCAGGCGGGCCAGTCCTTAGCATCAATGCCTTCCTCTTGCAGGAACTGCTGACACACTCCAGCCACATGAGGTCTAGCATTGTCTTGCATTAGGAGGAACCCAGGGCCAACCGCACCAGCATATGGTCTCACAAGGGGTCTGAGGATCTCATCTCGGTACCTAATGGCAGTCAGGCTACCTCTGGCGAGCACATGGAGGGCTGTGCGGCCCCCAAAGAAATGCCACCCCACACCATGACTGACCCACCGCCAAACCGGTCATGCTGGAGGATGTTGCAGGCAGCAGAACGTTCTCCACGGCGTCTCCAGACTCTGTCACGTCTGTCACGTGCTCAGTGTGAACCTGCTTTCATCTGTGAAGAGCACAGGGCGCCAGTGGCGAATTTGCCAATCTTGGTGTTCTCTGGCAAATGCCAAACGTCCTGCACGGTGTTGGGCTGTAAGCACAACCCCACCTGTGGACGTTGGGCCCTCATACCACCCTCATGGAGTCTGTTTCTGACCGTTTGAGCAGACACATGCACATTTGTGGCCTGCTGGAGGTCATTTTGCAGGGCTCTGGCAGTGCTCCTCCTTGCACAAAGGCGGAGGTAGTGGTCCTGTTGCTGGGTTGTTGCCCTCCACGGCCTCCTCCACGTCTCCTGATGTACTGGCCTGTCTCCTGGTAGCGCCTCCATGCTCTGGACACTACGCTGACAGACACAGCAAACCTTCTTGCCACAGCTCGCATTGATGTGCCATCCTGGATGAGCTGCACTACCTGAGCCACTTGTGTGGGTTGTAGACTCCGTCTCATGCTACCACTAGAGTGAAAGCACCGCCAGCATTCAAAAGTGACCAAAACATCAGCCAGGAAGCATAGGAACTGAGAAGTGGTCTGTGGTCACCACCTTCAGAACCACTCCTTTATTGGGGGTGTCTTGCTAATTGCCTATAATTTCCACCTGTTGTCTATTCCATTTGCACAACAGCATGTGAAATTTATTGTCAATCAGTGTTGCTTCCTAAGTGGACAGTTTGATTTCACAGAAGTGTGATTGACTTGGAGTTACATTGTGTTGTTTAAGTGTTCCCTTTATTTTTTTGAGCAGTGTACATACGATTGTCTGTCTACACTATCTGTCTACACTATCGATAAAGAAGTCTTTAAAATCATGTGAAACATGATTGTTTTGTTCAAAGGATGCATCTGTCATTGTTGTTGTTGGTGTTGTTCTCAAGGTTCTTTATGGACATTTCTCCTCTGAACCTGCAGGAGAAGATGAGGAGCCCAGATCAGAATGTGCTGACTTCAACAACACGACCTGGCTGGAGTACCGTCAGCAGGGCAGCAAGCTACAGGTGCAGTACCTGCTCCTGACACGCAAGAATACAGACTGTGCCAGCCTCTTCAGTCAGGACTTCCTCAGCAACAACACCTCCTACTTCAACTCCTCCCAACCCACCAAGATAATTGTCCATGGATACAGGTGAGGAGAAAGGGAGGGAGGTAAAAAACTTGGCAAGGTTTATTCATACTCTACACTTAAAACTTATAAGCTATCTTTCTCTATCTCTCTCCCTCCCTCCCTACCTCCCTCCACCTCCACTTTCCTCCCTCCCTCCCAGGGCTCTGGGCAGTAAGCCGTCCTGGGTGAAGCAGCTGGCCCAGGCTCTGCTGCGGGTGCAGGATGCCAACGTGGTGGTGGTGGACTGGGTCTATGGGGCCTCACACGCCTACCACATGGTGGTGGAGAACTGTAAGGAAGTGGCCATCCAGATCTCTGTCCTCGTCAACCAGCTCCAGGTCAGGTCCGCCTCATTTGTTTATGTTTACACTGACAGCAAATTAAGTTAAAAGTAATGAAAATAAAGGAGATCTGATGTCTGTCCCACAGAACTATGGATGCAAACTGGAGTCATTTCACTTCATTGGGGTTAGTCTTGGGGCACATGTGTCTGGATTCGTGGGGACCCTGTTCAAGGGCAAGATAGGAAGAATTACAGGTGAGCTCCATCTGTGTCTGACCCATTAATAGTTCCACAGGGCCCCTTCTGTCTACAGAACAAGGCTCAACAGGGCCAGACAGAGACTGGTCACCACAAAGCAGGGCAGTCACTCACAGACCCTCTCATCTCTGCCAATCTTACCAAATTAGGCTTTCAAAGAGAGAGACAGCTCCAGAAAACAACAACAGCTGACATTGAAAGGCAGTGAGATTAATTTGTGAAAGGGAGATGTTACTCTTCTGAAGTCGCACAACGACACAATAATACATACCATTGTCTGTCTACACTATCGCTGGTGTTTTGGTCTGAGTAGAGGCCTTCAGCGCTGTGATATTAAGTAGTCTGAATGCTTTAGTGCAGTAGTTCACAGGTGCTCTGTGTGTGTGTATTTGTGTTTGTCATCACTGTCGCTGATGCAGTGCACTATCTATCCCCCCTGACCTCTGGATCTCCTGCTGTAGGTCTGGACCCGGCTGGACCCATGTTTAAAAGAGCCGACACGTTTGACCGTCTTGACCCCTCAGATGCACTGTTTGTGGAGGCCATCCACACTGACTCCGACTGTGAGAGAATAGGCTACACACAAATAATCATTGTTATTGCAAAGAGATTTCTCCTCTCTTTCCGTCTTTTCCTCTTAGGCCTACTCTATTTCAAAAGTCTCACTGTTCACTGGAATGACAACATGACAATGTCCTGGTATCAGCCATTCGACATCAATTATAAATCTTTTCTCTCAGATTTCGGCATCTCCATCCCTGTCGGCCATGCAGATTTCTTCCTAAACGGCGGGATGGACCAAGCAGGTTGTTCGCGCTCCAGGTTTTTGTCAAGTAAGTGTGTGTTTTTGCCGCCAAAATGTTTCATTGGCAAAGAGGCCTAACCTAAGTGTGTATGAATTTCAATATCAACTTCAGACATGTCTTTCAACTTAAACAGCTGTTGATGTTTTTTGATTATTCACTAACTAAACAGTAAGCACTATGTTTACTAGCCTATAGGCTATTTAGTGGTCAGCTTCTGGCTACCTGAGAATCTTCGTTTGTGATCAGTTCTTGTCTACTTTCCAGTGTACGGCTATGTGATCTGTGACCACATGAGGGCGCTCCACGTCTACATAAGCGCACTGAACGGGACCTGCCCACTGGCTGGCATCCCTTGTTCCAGCTATGAGGACTTCCTCAAGGGGCGCTGTTTAGGCTGCCTAGGCAGATGTCAACGAATTGGTAAGGACATCATCAACATTACACTATTTCCCCAGATATTATACCAACCTGCTGTCAGTGAGTACGTTGGTCATGCAAATTAAATATTATAAACAGCCACCTTTTACATGTAGCCTAGAGTAGGCTATGCACAAAGATTTTGATCACGTGTTTAAATAGGATATTTTTGTAATATTCAAACTTCCCAGCACACTTTCCATGTTCACTTTAGTCAGGTTTCACTCAATGAGAGATGTCAACTGTCTGACCTAGCTAGTGTCACATCTGGTCTGGGCGTTCACTTGGCGCACTGGCGCTGCAGATGAAGTGACAGACTGATACAGATAAACCAGGAAATGTACTCTGGAGGCCTTTCATCTGTCATAACTGTGATAGGAATGGCTACTTTACATCTTACTCTCTCTGTCTTTTGTATGTGCATGTGTCCTTGTGTGTTTCAGGGTTATTGGAGAACAGTGGTTTAACGGTCTCTCCTCTTCCTCAACAAAATAAGCTTTTCCTCTTGACAACCTCTGCACCTCCCTTCTGTGGTGAGTAGCCTACATCTACCTCTATGTAAAAACACAGACTGGCTGTCCATCAGACGATTGTTGGATGCTCATTATGACACATCCCCCCCAGTTGAATGGTTAAATACAGCAACATCTCATGTGATGATGATCAAGTTACACCCCGTCCTCTCCTCCCCCCCTCCTCCTCTTCCCCCTCTCTCCCCAGCCCATCACATCCTGGTGCAGCTGGAGGTGTTCCTCCTGGACAAGAGTGCTGAGGTGCAGGTGATCCTGAGGACTGGGGGGACATCCTGAAACAGAGCAGAGACTCAGGCTGTAGGTACAACCACTAACCCTCATTGTTAGAGACAAAAATGTATACACAGCATGATTCACAGCTGTTCACAGTACGATACGTAAACATGGGTTATATTCTCAGTAACAGGCATGCTGTGTGTGTGTGTATTTCAGACAGACAGACAGCACCGTGTACAGGAGGGTGATAGCCCACCCAGTGCCACTGTGTGAGATAGACTCCATCCAGCTGAAGAACACTGGAGCGCGCTTCTACAGGCAGGGAGACATCCACGTTGTGTCTGTCTGCATATCAGAGTTCCCCTCTGTCAGGTATAAGTCCTTTCATCTATTTAACACACATACTCTCACACACTTACCTACACCACACACAACATTCCTGTGCATGCATACGGCACTGTAACTCATTTGTTTCTCTTTCAGAGAAGTGGAGCCATTGTGTGTGAAGAAGATTGATGTAAGGCGAGGATCTCCATGGAACCATGATTTCATACAGCTGTGTGATAATTACTGATGTAGTAAACACACACACACACAGAGCCTATGAACCAGCATGTTTCCCAATAGTCTGAAACAGTGTCCTCTCCTCGTCTCTTTTCCTTCATCATAAATGATGTGGAATGCTTTGATAGGTCTAAGCAGTAAGGAGGAAGCCTATCCTTATAGTTATCTTTGGGCATGAAGGAAGGAAATTAGAAGAGTTTTACTGGGACTAGCTCACACAGAAACACACACATGCAGCTAATAGCTCCCGTTGCAAACAGCTACACACAAACTTTGCCATCCTATAACCCTAGTCGTATGTTACTGACGGACCACCTACAGCCAAACTACTTCTTTACATTTCTTTAGTATACTCTAACAGCATTAGTATTGATGTACATAATCATTCCAAACTCTGGAATGTGTGAATTTTGTCTGTACTCGAGGGCTTACCTCTGAGAAGCAGGGCTGAGCAACATGTTCAGCAACAAATGTCCAACTGTGATAACTGATTTTGAGTGCCTCGTGATGATAAACTTGAAGACAATATTATTTCTGACAGAGCATGGAGAGAGGAGACAGACAAAAAAATGACAGGAATGCATTTTCACCAAGAGCTTTATCAAGAAACATTGGCCCCATGAAAATACATGTATATGTAGTCCCATGTAGTTTTTACAAAACATAACTGTTCTATGTTAAATGACTAAATAAATGTACAATGTGTGAGACATCTCACATTCACATAAACAAATGCCTGTTCAATTTGGAATCATGTTTTGGGAAATGTGAGTATGAAGATAAATCCCTTTCTAGCATGCTGTCTGTCAAACTTTATTCTCTCAGATTATGTCTGCACAAACAAACACGATTAACGTGCCCCTAGCTAGCCAACCCAACCTCGGCTGTTAAAAAATAAAATACATGATTGCTTTAATGTTGAATCATAATCCTATCTAACACAATATCCACATCAAAAGGCTTTCCATCCATATGAATGGGAGACATGTGAGTGACATAATAAAAAGAGGTCTGTGACCTTAACTAATAAATTCAGTTTTATAACATAATTCTGTTCAGTGTCCAGGGTCTCACTCTTTCCTATATTGTCACGCGCAGATGACACCAGAGGAAGTGAGGTAAGGTGAGAGTGGGATTTGGTGTTGGGTAGGTCTGATTCCACCCAGGGCAATGATGGTTGTGTTCCAGGTCATCTTTTTTACAGTCACACTGCTCATCTCAGAAGAATGCTATATGATATTAATGTGTTCCTGAGATGTTAAACACTTTGCCAGGTGTTGTGACATCTGATAATCTGCATAGCCTGACTGTAAAAATACCTTATGGAACGTGTCCACTGTTTCCAATCCAGGTGAAACCATCACAGCATAGAGGGGTCCGTGGGGGCCAAGGGAGCTCTCCCTCTCTGGTATCACATTGGTAGAGTCCCAGTGGTTTCCTCTCCTGTAGAATCAACTGAGAACACCGGTCATTGACAACTGGTCGGTCTATCATGAACTGTCAATAAACACAAGCTGAACTGTTACTACGGCAACATACCTAATGGCAGTTCATATTCACCTTGTCCAAGTATAGAGTGTTTAATCTTCCCCTAAATGCTATGTACACACTTTACAGCTCAAATACAGTATAGTGTCGGGTTGCAAGATGATCTCACAACGAAAGCTCCCATTGGTCGAATTACATCGGCATAGTCCTTACATTCCTGACACCTGAACTGGTTAACAGTGAGAGATACATAGTCCTGTGATGTGACACTTACTTGGTTTCCATCCAACCATTTAATGTGAATGAATTACTTGACGCATTAAAAAAGTCACAACCGGGCTGATGGAAATAGGAAATGTCGATACAATTTTATAAATGTCGACAGAATTTGTTCGTTCAACATGGTGGGATCTTTTTGTGTAAGTAAAATGAATTATGCGAGAAATGGTTACAGATGAAATCAGTTATGAACTTCACAGCCAACTGGGCACAGACGTCAGTTCAACATCTAGTTTTGATTTACATTTGGTTGAGTTGTCAACTAATGTGAATTCAACATGAAATCAACAAAAAATATCACCATGTCATTGGATTAAGGTTAAAAGTTGGGTGAAAAAAAATATGAAATGCCCTCATGTTGATGACTTTTTGCCAATCCAATTTTCCACATTGATTTAATCTTTTTTTAAAATGTGGAAACAATGTTGATTCAACCATTTTTTGCCCAGTGGGAGGGTGGTGGAAGTGCACAGTGATGAGCTCCTTTCCAATAAATATCGAGGGTCTTATTCTGGTGACATGATGATCATGCTTGGCTGCAATTTGACAAAAAAGAATTTGCGCTATTATCCATAATAATCTCCTCATGTATGTAGCCTGCCCGCACTTTATCTGCGAGCTGTTGGATAGAGCGTGCGTGTCAAGACCAGAGTGGGCATATTTGCTATATAACACAACCGTTTTTGTGAAACTTGGGGCAGCAGGGTAGCCTAGTGATTAGAGCGTTGGACTAGTAACCGAAAGGTTGCAACCCACTGTTCCTAGGCCGTCATTGAAAATAAGAATTTGTTCTTAACTGACTTGCCTAGTAAAATAAATTTAAAATAAAAAAAACATCAGTAGAGATAAAAATACAATGGAAACCCATTTAACTTGCATTGTTTTATTTTATACGCACAGCGTTTTATCCACAATAAGTTTGTTTGATGGAAACATCTCTGGTGGGAGAATCCTTTATGGAGATTTTAGAATATTCGCATGAAAATCTGTCGCCAATTG
Source organism: Brachymystax lenok tsinlingensis (assembly GCA_030435695.1). Taxonomy (NCBI): domain Eukaryota; kingdom Metazoa; phylum Chordata; class Actinopteri; order Salmoniformes; family Salmonidae; genus Brachymystax; species Brachymystax lenok. The sequence goes on from CM059781.1 coordinate 18,807,080, forward strand.
GATGGAAACCTAACTAATGATAGTGGAGCGATGGGCTGTTCCCTAAGCGTGTCTGGTCTCTGCTTTCACATGATCCACATCCCTCACCCCTCTTTCATACCTTACCACTGTCGACCATCACCCCTCTCGAAACCTCACCCCTCTTCTTGCCGTAGCCACTGGCTAACCGACCATAGACTGTATATGAAGGTCAGCAGCCATTACACTGACAGCAGAGCCAGAGCCCTCCACCCTCTACCCATCAACTATCCTGGAATCCAACCCCCCCTCTCCGCCCGAAACACGATCTGACCGGCGACTGGGTCAGGGAGGATTTTGGGATAGCGAGGGAGGGGGCAGTGGGTAGGCACGTGGATTAAGTGCATGGCACTGGATCTCTGGCTCCCAGGATATCCCAAAAGTTTCCAGCAGGCTCTAATCCTTGTCAGACAAAACCACACAGCTGACTGCCAGCATCCCACCCCCACCCCGCTGTCTCCCCTTCCTGTTCCAAACTACAAACCTCCACCATACATACAGATGGTACCCCCATCTGTCTGAACCAACATAAGCTATCAGGGTCACTGAGGTAAACGGCTTTGTAAACGGTTTCATAAACTGTAGCACAAAAGTATCTTTCATCTGGCCTGAATCCAGGCGGAAAAGGGCAGTTTAACCTAGGTAAACAAACACACTCCAAACACACACACTATCCACCCATCCTCAGCAGGATGTTAGAAATTAAGAGTCCACACACTGGGAGAGGAGTGAGAAGCTGCAATATACACTCCCCCTAAGTATTTATTTGTACAGTGAAGCTCAAACTTTTAATTTGGCTCTATATTCCAGCATTTTGGATTTGAGATCAAATGTTTTCTACAGTGCTTTCGGAAAGTATTCAGACCCCTTGACTTTTCACACATTTTGTAATGTTACAGCCTTATTCTAAAATGAATTACATTGATGAGGGGAAAAAACAATCTACACACAATACCCCATTATGACGGCAAAAAAACACCAGTCTCAACGTCAATAGTGAAGAGGCGACTCCGGGATGTTGGCCTTCTAGGCAGAGTTCCTCTGTCCAGTGTCTGTGTTCTTTTGCCCATCTTAATCTTATATTTTTATTGGCCAGTCTGAGATATGGCTTTTTCTTTGCAACTCTGCCTAGAAGGCCAGCATCCCGGAGTCGCCCCTTCACTGTTGACATTGAGACTGGTGTTTTGTGGGTACTATTTAATGAAGCTGCCAGTTGAGGACTTGTGAGGTGTCTGTTTCTCAAACTAGACACTCTAATGTACTTGTCCTCTTGCTCAGTTGTGCACAGGGGCCTCCCACTCCTCTTTCTATTCTGGTTAGAGACAGTTTGCGCTGTTCTGTGAAGGGAGTAGTACACAGCATTGTACGAGATCTTCAGGTTCTTGGCAATTTCTCACAAGGAATAGCTTTAATTTTGAGCCTGTAATCGAACTCACAAATGCTGATGCTCCAGATACTCAACTAGTCTAAAGAAGGCCAGTTTTATTGCTTCTTTAATCAGAACAACAGTTTTCAGCTGTGCTAACATATTTGCAAAGGGTTTTCTAATGATCAATTAGCCATTTAACTTGGATTAGCTAACACAACGTGCCATTGGAACACAGGAGTGATGGTTGCTGATAACAGGCCTCTGTGCACTATATAGATATTCCATTCCAAATCAGTCCAGCTACAATAGTCATTTACAACATTAACAATGTCTACACTGTACTTCTGATCAATTTGATGTTATTTTAAATGGACAAGTGATCCCAAACTTTTGAAAGGCAGTGTATGTAGATAAGGTATTTAAGTTTTTTTATACATTTGCAGACATTTCTAAAAACCTGTTTTCACTTTGTCATTATGGGGTATTGTGTGTAGATTGACAAGGAAAAACAATTATTTTATACATTTTAGAATAAGCCTGTAACATAATAAAATGTGGAAAAAGTCAAGTGGTATGAATACTTTCAGAATGCACTGTATGAGGCGACAGTACAGAATGTCACCTTTTATTGGAGGGTCTTTTCATATGTATCGGTTTTATCATTTAGAACTTACAGCACTTTATGAATCTAGTCCACTTATAGACTAAATTCACTTATAGTGTATTAAATTTAGTCAAAGGTTTGGTATTTGGTCCATATTCTGAGCATGCAATGACTACATCAAGCTTGTCTCTAAAAACTGCAGTTTGTTTTGGTTGTGTTCGGATTATGTTGTGCCCAATAGAAATGAATGGTAATAATGTATTTTGTCACTTTTATTGAAGCAAAACATGCTAACCTCTCACGATTACCAATAACAGGGACTGTTAGCATTTTGGGGGATTATATAGATTGTTTTCAGCCATCTACACACAATACCCCATAATAACAAAGTGAAAACAGGCTTTTAGAAATGTCTGAAGAAAATGTATTGAAAATTAAATACAGAAATATCTTATTTACGTATGTAAATGCACACCCCTTTGCTATAACGCTCCAAATTGAGCTCAGGTGCATCAAATTTCCTTTGATCATCCTTGAGATGTAGCTACAACTTGATTGGAGTCCACCTGTGGCCAATTCAATTGTTTGGACATGATTTAGAAAGAAACACACCTGTCTATATAAGGTCCCACAGTTGATAGTGCATGTCAGGGCAGAAACTATACCATGAAGTACAATGTCTGTACCTCTCTGAGATAGAATTATGATGAGGCATATATCTGCGGAAGAATATAAAACACTTTCTAGAGTGCTGAAAGGTTCCAAGAGCCCAGTGGTCTCCTTCATTGGGAAATGGAATATGGAACTACCAGACTCTGGTTTGAGTTGGCCGTCCGACCAAACTGAGCATCTGGGCAAGAAGTACCTTGGTCCTTGGCTGAGATGGGAGAACCTGCCAGAAGGACAACAGTCTCTACAGCAATCTGGGATTTATAGGAGTGGAAAGACAGAAGCCACTCCTGAGAAAAAGGCACGACAGCACACCTGGAATTCACAAAAAGGCATGTGAAAGACTCGGAGCATAAGGCAAAAGCTTCTGTGGTCTGAAGAGACAACTAAACTATTTGGCCTGAATGCAAACCGCTATGTCTGGAGAAAACCAGGCACAGTTCATCACCGGTCTAACACCATCCCAACCGTGAAGCATGGTGGTGGCAGCATCAGGATATGGGGATTACTTTCAGCAGCAGGAACTAGGACACTGGTAAGGATAGAGGAATGCAAATACCAGACTGGGGCAAGGAGTTGCGTTCCAACAGGACAAGGACCCCAAGCATACAGTCAAAGCAATGCTGGAATGGCTTCAGAACTAGAATGTGAAAGTCCTTGAGTGGCTCAGCCAAAGCCCAGACTTAAATCCCATTGAAAATGTATGGAAAGACTAAGATTGCTGTTCACCGCCACTCCCCAACTATCTTAAGAGCTTGAGAAAATCTGCAAGGAAGAATGGGAGAAAATCTCAAAATCAAGATGTGCGATGCTGATAGACACACAACTCAAAGCTGTAATCGCTTCTCAAAGCTGTAAGGTGCTTCTACAAAGTATTGACTCAGGGGTGTGAATGCTTATGTAAATAAGATATTTCTGTCATTAATTTTCAATACATTTGTAAACATTTCTAAAAACATGTTTTCACTTTGTCATTATGGGGCATTGTGTATTGATGGGTGAGGGGAAAAAATCGAATCCATTTTGAATTCAGGCTGGAACAAAATGTGGAACAAATCAAGGGGTATGAATACTTTCTGAATGCACTGTATGCCACTAACTTTCTCACGATTAATTTATGATTATCCGTAATCATGGTAACATCCACATTAATGTAGAGGTGTTCAGAAACATATTCTATTCTTATTTACACTAAAAGTGACTCAAATGACAACATTATTTACCATTCATTTCTATTGGGCACAACATAATCCAAAAACACAACCAAAACAAATTGCAAATGCAGCCAACAAGTTTGTAGGTTCATGAGCTTGATGAAGTCATTGCATGCTAGGAATATGGGACCAAATGTAATACACTATAAGTGGATTTGTCCAAATACGTATGACACCTTCGAATGGTGCTTTCATAAAGTGCTTTCATTTCTAAACTGTAAAACAGATATGTATGAAAATAGCCTCAAATAAAAGGTGACATTCTGTACTGTCACCTCATAAAAAATTTGATCTCAAATCCAAAATGCTGGACTATAGAGCCAAATTAAAAGTTTGCGCTTCACTGTCCAAATAAATACGTAGGGGAGTGTACATGTAAAGAATTAGAACAGGAGGTGGAGTTTGAGGCTTCAGATCTACATTGAGATGGAGTGAAGGTAAACTTTAGAAACAAGAGACAGAGGCCTTTGGGCTTGGGTAGATACCCAAGAGGCGAGGTGTCCCAGTTCTGCCAACTCTTTGATCAATCCAATGTTCTTTCTCTCAGGCTCATTAATTTTTACCAAAAAATTTATCGATTTTACTAACTCACTCTCTAAACTTTCATATAATTTTAGAAGGCGAAAGAGCAAACAGTGCATAGCCTCTGTAGAAGATAGATTGAATATGTAAGATAAACAGAAAATCGTTGAAATTAGGTTCTTTACCACATGGCATGGCCAGTTCAAAGCTGGATTAGTGAGTGTGGACACAGCAAGCAAAACACACACGCAACCCCCCTGCCCAGCCCACCCTCTCACTGCACACAGGTGTACTTACATGTATCTTAAGTAGTGGCTCAGTGTGTTAGTTCCAGCAACCTGCCATCTACCTCAAATAATCCCTCTCACTCCCATAATCCATTAAGGACCCGGTCATATCCGCAAAGTCCTCTAGGACCAGGCTGGTAGAGTCCTCACCAGATGGCATCTCCATGTCTGAGGGCTGGCGCTGGGAGGGTTGGCAGGGGGTTGGCCGAGACGGGGTGGGGGTCTTCTCTCGGATCTGCAGCCGGGAGGTCGGGGGTGTTGGAGGCTCTGACCTCTGGTAGGCTGGAACCGGGTCTACATCTACCACTGCTGCTTCCTGCTGCTCCACTGGGGCTACCTGGTCCCTGACACTCCCACTACCACTGCAGCTATAGACCTCACCCTCGCTTCCCAGGGAGGAGGGGGCCAGGACATGGTAGAGGCTGGGCAGGCGGATGTCGAGGCGCACGCCGCTCTTTGCGAAGAGCTTGTCGTTGAGTGAGTAGAGCTTGTCGGCGATGTCGCTGCCCAGCATGATGGAGAAGAGGTGGGCAATGTAGCGCTCCTTGGACAGAAGCATGTAAAGGCGGCGCCGGCGCCATGAGATGTAGCGGCAGTCCGTCTCCGCTGTCAGGGTCACCTGAGGTTCAGGGGGATAGATGGTCAGGGGTGAGAGTGAAGGGAAAGGCCGAATGTTCATAAATCAGTGAATGACTGGCGAGCATTTGTCCAGTACCTGAAAGTTCCCCTCTTCGTTGGGTCGGAGAGACTCCCACTCAGGAGAGTCCAGGAACTTGTGGGGGAAGATGTAATGGAGGAACTGTCCATCCAGAGACACACGGATCCTACCAAGGAGAGCAGGAAATGACAAGGTTAGTAAGAGAGGAGAAGGAAGAAAGCATGGATAGGTAATAATGAGAGAGAGGGAGAAGATACACATCACTAGGCTTGATCCAAAACCTTGAAACAAGTTACATGAATATCTCTGTCCTTAACCTCAAAACTCAAGGGAAGTGATCCACGAGAGAAAAACATATATTCTTGGTTTACAAGTCAGACATTCCCTCAGTGCTCTTTCAGGTATGACTTCATGTTTATGGCATTCGTTTGAAGTCAGTGAACGCTGGAATTGTTAGTCATAAAAATCATCTTATAACACCAAATGTTATTTGCGAACGATAGTTAGCTATCCCAGTATATGAACATTTAATATTAGAGGTCGTATAGGAGTTTGTTTACTGTGTTGGTACACAACCTCAGGAGAGCACCTAATATAAAGCTATCACAACAACTTAGCAGCAGCCACCAGGCCTGGATCAAATACATCATATACTTTAAATTACTTGAACAGTGCTTCATTTAATTTGCCTGGTACAATGGAACCAATGGAATAGTCCCAAATTAGCTAAATCAGGTACACCTCAAATACTTGAAAATAAAGTATTTGACCCAGCTCTGGCACCCTGCCACTAAGGGGAGCTAGTACACTACAGTGAGTCAGTGACACGACTACTCTGTACTTTACAACGTCTGGGGCTTGGACATTATAACCACACTTTCCCAAACCCAACATACACACACTAAATTCCATCTTAGCCAACAAGCAACAGTCACTCCTTAGGACACATGACCTCTTGAAAGTGTTCCGTGTTTAATTATAATGTTGGTAAGTAATATCCCTCTCTCAGGTTTCCGAGTCCTAGTCTGGGTCATTGTCGTTGTTTGACAGACAGACCAAGAGATAAAACACTACGTGGGGAATAGAACATTAACTAGGAACACTCACTACAACATGACAATTGCAATTTGACATCAGCAATTTAACTCAACTACAATTTACTGTTACTCCAGCAACTTAACTAAAACAAGACTCCGCTCTTTTCCAATATCTACAGTAGCATCTACCAAGAATGAACACAGGAATTGGGACTTACTGGAATGTACACCTTTCCCTCACTCACCTCCCAGACAGCAGAAAGGAGAGCTGGTCGATGGGCGTCTTGCCTTCCACCGCATACGTCTCCTCTACCCCTAATGCCAGCACTTTGTTCTCACAGGCACCCACAATGTCTTTGAACACCTGTATGGGAACGTCCATGGGCTGGTAGATGGCTGAGTAGAGTGCCGACAGCTCCTCGCTGGCCAGGCCATCCTGTTGCAGCCTGTATACGAGGTGGAAGATCTGGAGCACACAGGCCACCAGCAGTAGCAAGTTCCAGGTGAACACATCCACCCCACACATGGTCATCCAGCCCCACAGGGCCAGGCAGGTGAAGGCAAGCGTCAGGAAACCAAATATGAACAGGCAGCCATAGGCGCCGCTGCCTCCCATGTACCCAAGGAACAAGACGGTGTTCCCCAGGTGGTAGAAGGCCCCCTCAGTGTTGTTGGTCCAGCCATCGCATGGTGGATGGCCGTAGAGAACCGCCTCCAACAGGGTGGAGTTGTCTGCACACATGGTAAGGGAGTGTCTAGTTGTTCAATAAGATAAAAAAATTGCTACACTCAGAATATTCCAAAGTTTACAAAATATAGAGGTCAAAGCTGGTAGAAAAAGGTTGTCCTCCACTGAACCTTGAGGTTTTTGTTGCTTTATCAGTGAGACTGAACAGTTGTCACTGGAGTTGGTCTATTTCTCAAAAGTTCAGTCAAAACGAAGAAAACATTGAAAAAAAGTGTTCCCTTTTCCCTTACATACACGATTGGTCTTTATTCGGTTATTACACCATAAACACAATTGGAATGGATTTCTCACAGTGAGTCTCTCCCTCCCTCTCGTCCCTTCAATGATTTGTCTGTCTCTAGATTTTCTTTCTATTTCTCCTCACCCATTTGCTTGCTCTGGGGCACTTACAGTTGGCAGCAGAGAGAGAGAGACCCCTAGAAGGATCACCATGTTTGGAATTGAAACCCAAGGAGTAGAGAGCCACAGACAGAAAGCAGACCAGCTACTTAACATAACACTGCTGGGGAGAGTGGGAGGAGTGAGATAAGTGACCGAGTTTATTAGTTACATGTGCAGAACAGCAGGTGTAATTGCAGGGTACAGTGAACATTTTATGGTCCAGGCTATACTGGGTGCATATAGAGTGGCTCTGGTCATGCCTCCAGGTAAGTCACACAAAGAAGAACTCTCCCTTCTGCCAGACCTGAACAATGTTCTCACCAGAATCACTATTTGCCGCTAAACCTCACTGGGCCAGAGAGGGGCTCTGCTGGGTGCATATTTAGAGATCCTGAAATAGGTAGAATTAAATAGTAGATCAGGTTTAAATAATGAACACCCTTCCCCCCAGTTGACATACCATGCCCCACCAGTCAGAGGACTAGTCCAAGTGTCACTGGAATAGGGGTCAGGGTGAAGTGAGTGGCTTTGATCATACCCCTTGTGATATCGAGACACAAAAAGTGGTGTCAGACAAGAACTTGCCTTCACACCACATAAGATGCATCCATTTGCTCTGACCTCAGCTGTCAAAAGAAATATACACACACACACATTAAAAAGGTGAAGAATTTTCCACAGTGTGGACTATTCCTTTCTTTATATGCCTTTTGGAATGCAGCATCCAAATACTTTTTTCTACTACAAACATTTGAGCAATTCCTTTTAAGAATTCAGATGTGCCAAGTGTTGGCTGGAGCAGAAGCTTTTATAAGCCAAAGTACATACCAGAGCAGTTGTTGTCACCAGTCAGCCTTGAACAGTGAGAGCATCAAAGGACCTTCAAACCAGGAAGTTTTTGCAGGGTGACAGGAAGTATAGCCAGCCTTTTCTCATGTATAGTTATGTCTATGGTTCAGAATGAAATTAGGATAGTATTGCATCCTTAACACTTTCTACCTATACAATTTATTCAATTGCGTTTCCTCCTGCCATATAAAATTAAGTACTCGAGTCAAATTGCATAGTATATTTATGTCACTCAAATCAGCAGAACATTCACATAACTCTGAAATTCAGAGCAAAAAAAACATCACGCAGTGGAACATATCTTCCATTATGACCATCTTTGCAGCGATCACATCTTCCTTTCATGTTGAGGTATAAATAAAAACACGAGGAATATCCCAAGTCCCTTTAAGACAGCCAGCCAGCAACAACACTGCAAGAGAACAGTAGTGTCAACTTTAACAGAAACAAACCAGGAAAGGGCATGAATACTGATCAGAATAAAGAAAAACACTTAATATACACAAGCTTGTCCCCATCCCTGATGAGTTTTAATTTATTTAATTTACATTAAAGTCATTTAGCATACAGTAGTGAGTACATACAGTGGGGCAAAAAAGTATTTAGTCAGCCACCAATTGTGCAAGTTCTCTCACTTAAAAAGATGAGAGAGGCCTGTAATTTTCATCATAGGTACACTTCAACTATGACAGACAAAATGAGGGAAAAAAAATCCAGAAAATCACATTGTAGGATTTTTAATGAATTTATTTGCAAATTGTGGAAAATAAGTATTTGGTCACAAACAAGCAAGATTTCTGGCTCTCACAGACCTGTAACTTCTTCTTTAAGAGGCTCCTCTGTCCTCCACTCGTTACCTGTATTAATGGCACCTGTGAACTTATCAGTATAAAAGACACCTGTCCACAACCTCAAACAGTCACACTCCAAACTCCACTATGGCCAAGACCAAAGAGCTGTCAAAGGACACCAGAAACAAAATTGTAGACCTGCACCAGGTTGGGAAGACTGAATCTGCAATAGGTAAGCAGCTTGGTTTGAAGAAATCAACTGTGGGAGCAATTATTAGGAAATGGAAGACCTACAAGACCACTGATAATCTTCCTCGATCTGGGGCTCTACGCAAGATCTCACCCCGTGGGGTCAAAATGATCACAAGAACGGTGAGCAAAATCCCAGAACCACACGGGGACCTAGTGAATGACCTGCAGAGAGCTGGGACCAAAGTAACAAAGCCTACCATCAGTAACACACTCGCCGCCAGGGACTCAAATCCTGCAGTGCCAGACGTGTCCCCTGCTTAAGCCAGTACATGTTCAGGCCGTCTGAAGTTTGCTAGAGAGCATTTGGATGATCCAGATGAGGATTGGGAGAATGTCAGATGGTCAGATGAAACCAAAATATAACTTTTTGGTAAAAACTCAACTCGTGGTGTTTGGAGGACAAAGAATGCTGAGTTGCATCCAAAGAACACCATACCTACTGTGAAGCATGGGGGTGGAAACATCATGCTTTGGGGCTGTTTTTCTGCAAAGGGACCAGGACGACTGATCCGTGTAAAGGAAAGAATGGGGCCATGTATCGTGAGATTTTGAGTGAAAACCTCCTTCCATCAGCAAGGGCATTGAAGATGAAACGTGGCTGGGTCTTTCAGCATGACAATGATCCCAAACACACCACCCGGCAACCTTGAAGGAGTGGCTTCAGAAGAAGCATTTCAAGGTCCTGGAGTGGCCTAGCCAGTCTCCAGATCTCAACCCCATAGAAAATCTTTGGAGGGAGTTGAAAGTCCGTGTTGCCCAGCGACAGCCCCAAAACGTCACTGCTCTAGAGGGGATCTGCATGGAGGAATGGGCCAAAATACCAGCAACAGTGTGTGAAAACCTTGTGAAGACTTACAGAAAACATTTGACCTCTCATTGCCAACAAAGGGTATATAAAAGTATTGAGATAAACTTTTGTTATTGACCAAATACTTATTTTCCACCATAATTTGCAAATAAATAAATTAAAAATCCTACAATGTGATTTTCTGGATTTCTTTTTCTCATTTCGTCTGTCATAGTTGAAGTGTACCTATGATGAAAATGACAGGCCTCTCATCTTTTTAAGTCGGAGAACTTGCACAATTGGTGGCTGACTAAATACATTTTTGGCCCACTGTACATTCACCCCCCACCCACCCACCCATATTGGTCCATGTGGGAATCGAACCCACAACCCTGGCGTTGCAAGCACCATACTCCAACTGAGCTTCACAGGACCTACTTCAAGTCAATCCCAGAGAAACAACTAGTCCTGCACCATTACCAAAAGTTAATTGCTGCCATCCATAAATAAACAAAACAGCAGTTGTTCACATCAGCAGAAAAAGACAGCAAAGGGTAACATGACCCTACAGAGGACAGTGGAAAAACATGCAGAAGACAGGTCTGCAGTCGTTGAGTCACGCAAGCTGAACTGCAGCATACAAGTAAAATCACTGGAGGATCCATGATAAACCAGACAAGCAAACTCAATACATACCTCCCTTTAGTGCCACACCCACTCCTATAGCATTGAGCTGCATCTAGGACATAATGTTCTTTTCACAACACAAGTGAGGCAAAATTAATATGAGAGTTCTGCTTCAGGACATGACACTTACCAATGACTCATTATATAAAGTTATATTAAATCTTGAATCCAAGCGCCCTCATACAATCCTTATGTGCCTCGATGAGATCTGTGCAACATTCTTCGCCCTTCTCAATGATGCTGAAACATAGGAAATGGTCGTCAGCAACGGCATACTCCAAAAACAAAGAGTCCACGAAAAACGTTCACTTTAAAAGAATGCAATTCAAGTTCAAAGACATTGTAAACATACCACGCATCCCTAACTTTCTTCGTCTCTGGGCACGCACAACAGGGTTTCAGTGGTTTCTTCTCCGTGCCCTCAATTGCGACGGGCTCGACGCTGGCAGCAGATATGGTGGACATTTTTCAGGCTGTAACAAAATGAAAATAGAGGACAATAAGTGGGACAACAATGTAGCGAGTCAGCGTTGCACGAGGGGATACTGATACATGCATTCAATTAACTTTCATAAATATATTACAGTAACTCCCAATTTGATGGCAACATTGTAGCTAACTCAAAACTAACACTTTCCTATAGTGCTGTCAGTTTGTTACATTAACTAGCTAGCTATTATATCAGGTTGAAGTTCCAAAATCATAGCCAACTAAGTTCTCTTTGCTAGGAAAAGCCAAACCATCCAACCTGTGAAAGAATGGGCTCTGGCTTATAAAACAACACACGTCAGGGATGCTAGCTATAGCCAGCCAGCTAACAACTACTGTTAGCTAGATGTTGGAAAAATATCACTCGTACTGAAAACTCTTACAGTATTATCCCACAACGTTTATTAACGAGCAGTGCGCAATGAAACATTCACGAGAGAAAATATTTAACACACCAGTGGAAATAATACTTATGTAACATACTTAGCTAGCTGGTAAGCCTTCTTGCACAGCGACTCCGATTCACGTGTGTCCTACTCTGTCCTTCCTTATACAACATGGTTGAACCAGGCATGTTTTTAAATGGTTGCGCTGAGTTTCTGGGACATGCAGTTTTAATTTCCGAGCTGCAACAAATTCAATGGACAAGTGTACGCCATTCTACACTTACCCTGTATAAATATCCCAAATGGAATCCGCGTGTATTATGTGGTGTTGACGTTTTCTCATGCACAAATATTGTGGAATGGTTTAGACTTAATTTTCCAATTAGGAAATGTAATCTAATTTAGGCCTACATGCTTTACCTTGGATCGAGTTCTGCAGGAAGCAATATTTTGTTAAATTCAGATATAAATATGCTATGTAGAACAAACATGCCTCTATTATATGACGTGTAGAGTAAGGAATATATCTGCAACGTTTCTAAAACATTTTCGTACTGAACATGGCCCCGGCATGTGTGTGTGAGTGGCTGTGTTGGAAACCATCAAAACTGTATAGAGCAGCTCAATGGAGGCGTCGTGGTACCCATAAAACCTAGCGGTCAAACAGGGAAATGGTTCCAATCGTTTTTACACCATTCATTTTTCCCATAGGCGATTTTAGAACTACTTAATGTAGGCTTACCCTGGCGTGACATTTTGATAACCATGTAAATCTCTCTCAGACAAGGTAACTTTTAGCAATATATTCGGCTCTATTTACTCTCATATTTGAAAATGATACTTAGCATTGAAGTAGACATCATGCAAGACTACAAATCCCTGTCAATTTAAAACTGGCATAAGACAGTTAACAGAATTGTCAATTTAAAGACATTTTGCCAATTAATTAATTATTACATTTCGCTAACATTAGATAGTTAATCCAGAGATTCTAACCTTTGCCTCGCTTCAGCAGTCTCGTCCAGATCACCAACGTATTTGTTCTTTATGATAGCCACATTAGCAGCTAAATAGCATAATTATTGATAAAAGTCACCTCGTCCTAGAGAGATTTACACGGTTATCAAAACATCACGTCAGGGTAAGCCTACGTGAAACACAGACCTTATTTGAAGTGTTTCTAAAATCCCTTATGGGAAAATGAAAGGTGGAAAAGGAAAAACGATTGGAACCATTTCCCTGTTTGACTGCTAGGTATTATGACTCAAACTGTGGTACTCTATTATAAACTGGGTGGTTTGAGCCCTGAATGCTGATTGGCTGACAGACGTGTTATATCAGACGGGTATGACAAAACATTTATTTTTACTGTTCTAATTACGTTGGTAAACAGTTTATAATAGCAATAAGGAACCTCAGGGGTTTGTGGTATATAGCCAATAAGGGCTGTATCCAGGCAGTCCACATTGCGTCGCACATAAGAACTGCCCTAAGCCGTAGTATATTGGCCCATTCCTCCTGACAGAGCTGGTGTAACTGAGTCAGGTTTGTAGGCCTCCTTGCTCGCATACGCTTTTTCAGTTCTGCCCACAAATGTTCTATAGGATTGAGGTCAGTGCTTTGTGATGGCCACTCCAATACCTTGACTTTGTTGTCCTTAAGCCATTTTGCCACAACTTTGGAAGTATGCTTGGGGTCATTGTCCATTTGGAAGACCCATTTGCGACCAAGCTTTAACTTCCTGACTGATGTCTTGAGATGTTGCTTCAATATATCTACATAATTGTCCTCCCTTATGATGCCATCTATTTTGTAGAGTGCACCAGTCCCTCCTGCAGCAAAGCACCCCCACAACATGATGCTGCGACACCCATGCTTCATGGTTGGGATGATGTTCTTCAGCTTGCAAGCCTCCCCCTTTTTCCTACAAAAATAACGATGGTTATTATGGCCAAACAGTTCTATTTTTGTTTCATCAGACCAGAGGACATTTCTCTAAAAAGTATGATCTTCGTCCCCATGTGCAGTTGCAAACCGTAGTCTGGCAGTTTTATGGCAGTTTTGGAGCAGTGGCTTCTTCCTTGCTGAGCGGCCTTTCAGGTTATGTCGATATAGGACTCGTTTTACTGTGGATATAGATACTTTTGTATCTGTTTCCTCCAGCATCTTCACAATGTTCTTTGCTGTTGTTCTGGGATTGATTTGCACTTTTCACACCAAAGTTTGTTCATCTCTAGTGTCTCCTTCCTGAGCGGTATGACGGCTGCGTGGTCCCGTGGCGTTTATACTTGCGTACTATTGTTTGAACAGATGAATGTGGTACCTTCAGGCGTTTGGAAATTGCTGAGGTCTTGGCTGATTTCTTTTGATTTTCCCAGGATGTCAAGCATAGAGGCACTGAGTTTGAAGGTAAGCCTTGAAATACATTCACAGGTACACCTCCAATTGACTCAAATGATGTCAATTAGCCTGTCAGAAGCTTCTAAAGCCAAGACATAATTTTCTAGAATTTTCCAAGCTGTTTAAAGGCACAGTCAACATAGTGTACGTAAACTTCTGAACCACTGGAATTGTGATACAGTGAATTATAAGTGAAATAATCTGTCTGTGAACAATTGTTGGAAAAATGACTTGTGTTGTGCGCAAAGTAGATGTCCTAGCCGACTTGCCAAAACTATAGTTTGTTAACAAGACATTTGTGGAGTGGTTGAAAAATGAGCCCAACTTTAGCTGGCCAGTACTAGCCTAGTCCCAAAGTGACTGCCACTTTACAGCCCCTGCAAAGACCTTTATGGCACCGCTGAGAGTGTTATTAACTTGTGGGTGGTTGGTCTGAGTCTGAAATAAACATATAATAAATCACACATAAGCTACAAAGGGGTTTCTTAAAAGTTCAATTTCTACCACTGGGCAAGTTCAGTCTTTATGCTTGTCTTGTGAAGAAAGGCAGGTGGTTGCTTGTGATTTGTACTAAAGATTTTGGTTAACCCATTTGTATTTGTTTATCTTTACTGTAATTATTATGCCATGTTCATGGTGCTTATCACATTCTTGAACCTAATTATTATTCCATTATGGAAATTGCCTTTTGCGAAAGACCTGATAGCGTTTCCTTGTCCTGGGTGGGCTTTAATGTATTCTCAGACATTTACATTTTTACATTTTAGTCATTTAGCAGAAACTCTTATCCAGAGCAACTTACAGTTAGTGCATTAAAACTTATTCGGGATCGGTGTCCCATCCACGGGACGGTTGAGCTTACGTAGATTGTAAGTAACAAGAGCATTTCCCAGAACATAGACATATCTGATATTGGCAGAAAGCTTAAATTCTTGTTAATCTAACTGCACTATCCAATTTACAGTAGCTATAACAGTGAAATAATACCCTGCTATTGTTTGAGGAGAGTGCACAATTTTGAACAGGAAAAGTTATTAAGAATCAAATTAGGAACATTTGGGCAGTCTTAATACACAATTTTGAACAGAAATGCAATGGTTCATTGGATCAGTTCATTGGATCAGTCTTTGCACATACACTGCTGCTATCTAGTGGCCAACATCTAAATTGCACATGGGCTGGAATAATACACTATGGCCTTTCTCTTGCATTTCAAAGATGATGATACAAACAAAATACAAAAGAAAGGTTGTTTTTTTCTTTGTATTATCTTTTACCAGATCTATTGTGTTATATTCTCCTATATTCCTTTCCACGTACTTCAAAGTGTTTCCTTTCAAATGGTACCAAGAATATGCATATCCTTGCTTCAGGGCCTGAGCCACAGGCAGTTAGATGTGGGTATGTCATTTTAGCCAAAAATTGGAAAAAGGGGCGGATCCTTATTCATGTTAAAATAGCTAGGTGGGACAACCACATATCACAGGCATGGTAAGTACATTTTTCTTCAATAAAGCAGTTATCAGCAAAGTCAACATGCAACAATTTCAAAGATTTTACTGAGTTACAGTTCATATATGGAAATCAGTCAATTTAAATAAATTCATTAGGCCTTAATCTATGCATATCCCATGACTGGGATTATAGATATGCATCTATTGGTCACCTTTTTAAAAGGTAGTGGTGGGGATCAGAAAACCAGTCAGTATCTGGTGTGAACACCAAATGCCTCATGCAGCACAACACATCTCTTTCGCATAGAGTTGATAAGGCTATTGATTGTGTCCTGTGGAGTCTTGTCCCACTCATATTCAATGGCTGTACAAATATGCTGGATATAGGAGGGAACTGGAACATGCTGTCGTACACATAGATCCAGAGCATCCCAAACATGGTCAATGGGTGACATGTCTGGTGAGTATGCAGGCCATGGAAGAACTGGGACATTTTCATCTTCCAGGAATTGTGGACAGATCCTTGTGACATGGGGCAGTGCAAATTCATGCTGAAACATGAGGTGATGGCAGCAGATGAATGGCATGATAATGGGCCTCAGGATCTCATCACGGTATCTCTATGCATTCAAACATTGACGTCAGCAAACCACTCTCCCATACGACGCCATAAATGTGGTCTGCCGTTGTGAGCCTCATAAAAGAGTTGGAGGCGGTAGAGAAATTATGGTAGAGAAATTAACATGTAATTATCTGGCAACACCTGTGGTGGACATTCCTGCAGTCAGCTTGCCAATTGCACACTCCCTCAAAACTTGAGATATCTGTGACATTGTGTTGTGTGACAAAACTGCACCTATTAGAGTAGCCTTTTATTGTTCCCAGCACAAGGTGCACCTGTGTAATGATCATGCTGTTTAATCTGTTTTTGTAATTTTCCACACCTGTCAGGTGGATGGATTATCTTGGCAAAAAATAAATGCTCACTAACAGGCATGTAAACAAATTTGTGCACAAAATTTGAGAGAAATATGCTTGTGCGTATGGAACATTTCTGGGATCTTTTATTTCAGCTCATGAAACATGGGACCAACACTTTACATGTTGTGGGAGGGCCAAGAGACCAGAGGTGGCAGGATGGAGTTCTCGGGTTGGGGTGTAGGGTTTGAGCATAGCCTGAAGGTAGGGAGGGGCAGTTCCTCTTGCTACTCCGTAGGCAAGCACCATGGTCTTGTAGTGGATGCGAGTTTCGACTGGAAGCAAGTGGAGTGTGCAGAAGAGTGGGGTGATATGAGAGTATTTGGAAAGGTTTAAAACCAGGCAGGCTGCAGCATTCTAGATAAGTTGTCAGGGTTTGATGGCACAAGCAGGTAGCCAAGCCAACAGCGAGTTTCAGTAGCCCAGACGGAAATGACAAGGACCTGGATTAGGACAGGTGCCGCTTCTTCTGTAAGGATTTTGTAGAGCAGTGCTTCCCAAACTTTTTCGGTTACTGTACCAGCAACTGAATTCTGCTCTGCCCAGAGTACCTCTGAAGTACCCCCTCATGTGCATTTTATCAGTAGGCTTATGGTCTCATGAAAACTCTCAAGTGCCCCCTGTGGATAGACTAGGTACCCCCAGGGGTCCTAGTACCCCTGGTTGAGAACCGCTGTTGTAGAGCATGAACCTGCAGGAGCGAGTCACTGCTTTGATGTTTGCAGAGAACGACAGGGTGTTGTCCAGGGTCACGCCAAGGTTCTTTGCACTCTGGGAGGGCGTCACTGTGGAGTTGTCAACCGTGATGGAGAGGTCTTTGAGGGGGCAGGCCTTCCCGGGGAGGAAGAGCAGCTCTGTCTTGTCGAGGTTGAGCTTGAGGTGATGGGCCGACATCCAAATTGAGATATCTGCCAGGCACGCAGAGATGCGTGTCGCCATCTGAGTGTCAGGAAGGAGAAAAGTAGTTGATTGATAAAAAATTATATTGTACAACAGCTGATAATTTTTTTTTTGTTTCATCAGCTGTTGTACAATATAATACAAAACACAGAAAAACAGAATTTTGACTGCACAGAGCCTTTAAATAATGATGGAAAGTCATTGTGACGTTGTAAAGCTAATTGGCTTTTCTTGTTGTTTTGTGTTATGCAGGAGATCCTGACAGTGATGTGTGCAGCCTTGAAGAACAACACGCCCATGTTGAAGAACCGAGACATCAACTTCCTGAAATCCGTCCTTACTCAGCTGCAGTTCGAGGTCTTCCAGGAGGCTGACATCATCATCAGGCAGAACTCGTCCGGAGACCGCATGTTCTTCATCGAGCACGGCCAGTTCCTGGTGAAGACAGACTTCTTCCAGAAGGAGCTTATTGATGGAGACTACTTTGGAGGTGGGCTGGGAAAAAGATCCCTGGACATGTGTGTCTGTCTGTCTCTAGAGTTCCATTTTCTTCATAGAGAAAGACCATGATTAGCTGAACCAGGGCTGGTACAAAAGCCTGCACACTGTAGCTCTCCAGGACTAAAGTTGGTACAGCTGCTTTAAAATGTGAGTCAGACTGGTCTGACTGCAGCGACTCACTGCTTTGTCTCTCTCTGTCCCACAAAGATCTGCCTCCTGACCAAAGGAAGCGTTTGGCAGCGGTGCGAGCTATGACCATCTTCCAGCTCTTATCCCTGCACACAGACAGCTTTCAGCAGGTCCTACAGGCCTTCCCTAACGTCAGGAAAGATCTGGAGATGAACGCCAAATAGCGCCAGGAGGACCTGAAGAGTGAGACCCTTTTATCTTCATTAAAGCCCCTCTTCTGCTGCTTTATGTCTCAACAAATGTAATACTCACTCTTCATTCAAAGAATATATACCTTTCTTCTTTTCAGAGGCACAACAAGAGAAAACTGAGGAGATAACTGAGTGAAGGGGCCTCGCACAACACCATTCACTAACACTTAGTTTAAAAAACAATGTAGAACCAAACGAAGTTACACATTTTTTGTAAATAAAATTAACAGATACTGGTATGCTGTATATTGTAAACTGTGGATTCATTTCTTACATTATACGTTTATAATCTTTTTGACAATATAATAAAAACAATTTGAAGAATTAAATGCTATATCCATTCATATTGTTATGGTAGATTAAAACAAGACTGCATGTAAAAAGAATCCAACATTCTTCTTGTATACTAAAATAACTTTTTCATAAAGGCAAACCAACACGAGAAAATTCAGTGTAACTTTGGATGTGGCATGTCTTTAAATAAATTTTTGATGTACTCAGCAGTGGAGGCTGCTGAGGGGAGGACGGCTCATAATAATGTCTGGAACGAAGTAAGGGAATGGCATCAAACACATGGAAACCATGTGTTTGATGTATTTGATACTATTCCACCGATTCTGCTCCAGCCACTACCACGAGCCAGTCCTCCCCTATTAAGGTGCCACCAACCTCCTGTGGTTCTCAGGTTGCATCAAAAATAGAATGCATAAAAATACATTAGGCCAGTCGATTGATATCGACCATGTTATTTGGAATATAGAGTGTAATTTTGTCTTGTGTGACCTTTACTTAAATCAGATTTGCAGGAGTTAATTCCTTTTACCGGTTACACTAGTAAGCTTTCATTTCTGACAACACTGTGACCTCATATGACACTCATAAAGCATTTACTGGGAGCTTAGCCAGAAGAAATGCCATTGTAATATAATATACAGACAAACAAGGATCCCATGAGATAGCATCCCAGATAAGTATGTTTGCACAAAATATGTTAAAATACCAAAACCACCAAAAAAACAAGGAAGTTGTTAGCCTATAATTTCTAACAAAGGTGTTGTTATAGTTTTAACAGGTAACTACTGTCCTGGTTAAATTACTATTTTAATTATTCAATAGTGTACCGTTACCATTACTAAACCTCACCCTGTGGCCTGCTAGTTGTCTAGTTCAGATGACAATAATTGTGATATTCAAAACCACCCATTGTATTCAGTATTAATGTGATCCAGCCTTGTCTTTTGACTGGGCTTGATTCATGCTTGCATGAAGCGGAGATACTGAATAGTTGATGAGCCGGGAGGGAGAGAGAGAGAAAGGATGAGGTGGAGAGAGAGCGATAGAGAGAGAGGGAGAGGAAAGTCTGGCAGCCGCTCTCCTCCCACCACACTGCCTCAATAAGCCCCGTCCACAGGAGCTGTGATGGAAAATTACCCTGTGACCAAAAAGACAGGTCAGTTTAGAGCAAAGTTAGACTCGACTCTTCAGCAGCCCAGAGAAGGATGGCCAGCGCAGTCGGCTGAACAGAATAACCGTGTGCTGCTTCAGGCATGGAGAACTCCCAAGCCCCTGTCGGCAGACGCACAGCCAGCACCTGTGGTTGGAGAGCTGCCTTTCTGCCTCAGCTGAACAGGCAGTCTCTATCTGTGTATGGCAGCGAGATAGCTGTGGAGAAGGAATGTATACGCCAGCTGCAGAGTGGAGTCTGGGTCATCCACCCATTCAGCCCCATAAGGTATTCTTCTTCAGCTACTGTTTGTGCTGCCTTGGCATTTTGTCTGTCCTAGAACAACACAACAAAGTTAGACCTAAGGGAGGTCTTGGCATTTTTGTCTGTCAAAGAACAACACAGCAAAGTTAGCAAAAACAGCCTTAGGTATATGCCAAACGAAACACTAAAGGGTGTTTTTATCAGTGATTCTAAGAAATGCGTGTGTGCATGACTTTAATCATATACAAACCCTTTGTTATTGTGTCTTGTAGGAGTTACTACATCATGTGTATGGTTGCCATCACATTCCTGAATTTGATTGGGATCCCCATGGAGATAGCTTTCTTAGACGGGTACAGTGGAGTGGGCTGGGAAGGTTTCAATGTCTTCTCAGACACTCTGTTTCTGATGGATGTGGCTCTGAATTTTCGCATGGGTATCATCTCTGAGGACAGTGAGGTAATGAGGCGCTGACTTTACTCTATTTTCAGACCAGACCCAATCTGCGATAGTTGTATAATCCCTTTCCACGAGCATGCAAACCCAATCTGCCCTTTCTGCATTCGTTTCAGTACATGTAAAGGGACAGATGAATTGAAACCCTGGACCATGTGCTAAACCTGCAGCTGTTATTTGCAAGAATGAATTGACAAAATGTGGAAGATAACGATTCAGAGATAACTATTTATATAGATTAGGTTTGCTTTTGTGTTATATTCTCTCATGAAAATAACAGGAGTAAACTTTACTGGAGAGCAAGATGCTTAGTAAATATGTTCTGAAGTGCGCTGTGCACATATGATGAAACATGATGAAACATGACTGTGGACCCTTTTTGTTTCATTAAAAGGAAATACGCATTTAAGCGGACTGATCAAGCACCAGGTTGTGTCTTATTCTGTTTCAATTTCATGCCAAACTGGTGTAAAATATTCATCTGAAAGTTTGGCCAATTGACGACCCTGTCAAGTTTATATTAATGCTCTTCTCTATTAGTAGCTTCTGACGTACATTCTGGATGGCATCACTGTCTCGTTTAATTTTGGCCAGAATCCCAAAACATTTAGCTTCAGTTGCATTGTTGAAGTATTCATTCATTTGTCTGAGGAATGCTGCCAAGCACTAATATCAATCAACTGAAAATCTACTGTCTGTTTTTCAATTCCGTAGGTGGCTATACTGGATATCAAAAAGATCCGTGTCATTTACCTAAAGAGTTGGTTCATACCAGATGTGATTGCAGCATTCCCAATTGGCTACATACTATTAATCGCGGTAATGATAATTACTACAACTGTTCGAGCATCACGCTGTTATACAGTAGTTCCAGTCTATTGTAAGATCAATATATTTAAAAATATATATTTTTTATTTCTGTATTTTTATTGTGACAGGAGTTGCAATCCCACAGTGACACCTCCACCTCAGGTTCCAAAGCCAGTAGAATGGTGCGGATCCTCATGTTTGTCCGAATCATCAGCCTTGTCAGGCTCCTCAGAGTCTCCAGGCTTGTCCGCTTCTTCAATGAAGTTGAAAAGGTAAGTTCTGGTATGCTACCATCTCCCCATGCAGAAAATACCACAAAGTCAAACCTCATACTACAAATACATTTGGATAAAAATGAATACAAAGAAGGACAGGAGAATAACTTTTGGTTGGTGTACACATTACTTCTAGATTATCTTTGCAGTCCAATCAATATTTTTATATTTTTTAATTGAGTTACATTTTTATTGAGCGCCTTTGTTTCTTTCTCCATAGGTTTCAAATGCCAACTTGGAGTATGTTCAGCTGTTCTTCCGCATACTGTCTTTGTTTATGATGATGTTTCTGCTGTGCCACTGGAACGGCTGTATCCAGTACTTTGTCCCGATGCTGGAGGAGTTCCCATCTGACTGCTGGGTCAGACAAGAGAAGCTGATGGTAAGCCCCACATCTACTGAGACGTGTAAGGGTTTGGCTGCATTTAAAGGGTTAGTTCACCCTATATAAACAATGTGATATTTTCCAGAATGCCACGGTCGGTGAGAAGTATTCCTTTGGAGTGTTTCGTGCTCTCTCTCATATGATCCAAATTTCCTATGGCTCCAACGAGTCACCAACAAGTAAGGACTGCTGATATTCTGTTCACACAATAGAGCACGTCTTTCATATATACTCATACAGTATATTAGACCCGTGCTATTCCAAGACTGTAGTGCCCGGAGTTCAATAGCCAAGTATTACACTGTATTTATGTGTTTACTGGGTGTTTTGCTCCCTAGATGAGGTGGAGCTGTGGGTGGTCATGACCAGTATGCTGTCTGGGGCTCTAATGTACACTGTACTGGTGGCCAACGCTGCTGCCATCATAACCAACGTAGACCAAGCAGCAAAGGCCTACAAAGACAAGGTATACTACGTGTAATGGAAATGTAATGCCTTGGCTTTAACACCGACGACTCTGCTTCAAACTCGATCACACAAGCAAGGAACTCTATTGATATGTCACTTTTGATTGTAATGCCATGTCATTCAAAGTCCACCACATCTGATAATCCACAGATGAATCATCTAGATGACTACATGACCTTCTTGAAGCTTCCTAACGACCTTCGACTTCGAATCCAGAAGTACTACGGAGCCCGCTATGGGGGGAGATGGTTTGACGAAAAGAACTTTCTTATTTCAGTCTCCACAGCTTTGAGAGAGGTACTTGATTCGATCATGTTCTCTTCTATTTTATTCTATACAATTTAGGTCCTACTGTACATTACACAGACCTTATACAATAGTTACACAAATGTACCACTATAAGTATAAGTACGTAACTACATGAAGTACGTAACTACATTCTACTTACCTATGGTTTCCTTTGGTTTTCACACCTTTGTTTAGTAGTGGGACCTGCCTGTCTATTTGTGGAACTTCTATTTGTCAAAGTTCTATTTGTGGGACTTTATTATGAAACGTTCTGAAAAAAGCTCTGTGTGTGATGCAGGAGATTCTGACAGTGATGTGTTTGAGCCTGCTGAACAACGTACCCATGTTCCAGAACCGAGACGTCAACTTCCTGAACACCGTTCTCCTCCAGTTTCAGCATGAAGTCTTCCAGGAGGATGATGTCATCTTCCAACAGAACGCGTCCGGAGACCGCATGTTCTTCATCGAGCATGGCCAGGTCCTGGTGGAGACAGACTCCTTCTCGCAGGAACTGGCTGACGGAGACTACTTTGGAGGTCAGGCTCAGATCTGAGTAGCTCAATCCAGCATCATTCATCTATTCCATCATTCATTTGTTCAGACTATCATTCTATTCATCACACAAGAGATTGGGTAATCTAGAAATTCTGATTGTCAAGCCTCATCCCCCATCCGTTTTCTTACATAATTGAAAAAGACCCAACCCCCCACACTTGTTATTCTTATTCTCTTGTTCTACATTGTTTTGCTGATTTCATCCCTTGGGACTATGCAGGATATGACAAGGAACAGTGGGCATAGCTGATATGCTGTATAATACATTTCTATTGTGTTGTTCTGTGCCGTACTGGTTTACAGAGACCTGCCTCATGACCAAAGGAAAGCGTTTGGCCACGGTTCAAGCTCTGACCACCTGCCAGCTCTTCTCCCTGTCCTCAGAACGCTTCCAGATGGTTCTACAGGGCTTCCCTGATATCAGGAGAGACATGGAAAAGTTTTCACAGCAGGACAAGGAATACAGTGCAGCCATTTATCAGTAGTGGTCACTAAGCCTGGTTCTGGAGAGGTACAGAATGTGCAGGCTTATGTTCCAGCCCAGCACTAACACATCTGATTCTGTTAGTAGAACTAGGTGTTTTAGTCCTGCGCAGCCTGGAGCTCTCCATGACCAGGATTTGTAACCACTTATGTATAGTGTAGCTCAGACTTGGTATTGTGTGGTCTTGGTATTGACTGGTCTAAAATTGTATTATACGTTATATATATCAAGATTTCATTGTTAATTATTTGTTAAACTGTGCATCATACAGCCCTTAGTCTGGATTACTAATAGTTATACTCTAGATTCTCTCTGGGTGGATCCAAAACAGTATATGATATTGTTGCTTTAACTAAGAGTGTATTTCAGGAAATGTAATGATTCAAATTATTTTTTTGTTTTTGAAAATGTATTTATTGTGAAGAAATATTAGTAGAAATGTTTTTGGTTTTTCTAATTTCCTTTATTGTGAAGAAATGTCAATTACATAATACAAGGGCAATTTGGTTATGAAACTACCGGTATGAAACAGCAGAAATAAAGAGGAAAACATGGTTTCAGTTGACTGGGAACATCTGGAGTTTTTTTAAAGTAGTGCATTCATGTGTGTCCAGCCTCAGCAGATGTAGCACTGCAGCAGCTGAGCCTCAGCCCGCAGGCCTAGCCAGACCCCCTTTCTCTTATCCAAACACACACACGGTGCCCGAGGCCAGCCTGTGTTTGTAGTCGTACAGGTAGTAGGAGGCTTGGGGGAAGTTACACTTCATCTCCATCTTGTCTGGCACCACGTGGACGTCCACTGCGGAGCACAGCCCCTCCTGCAGCTTCTTCAGCATGCGAGAGGCCATGTATTGTCGGGCCTTCCCCGGGTCCTCCTCGATGGAGGCGTACACCACTGGAAGCGGGTTGGGGATCTTTCACTCGAGGTCCACGATCAGCTGGTGGATGCGGCTCTTATCCAGCGAGCTGGGCATGTCACGGTAGCAGGCCACCACATGAGGGCAGGGTGCCTCCGACAACACAGACAAGAAGCAATTGGGCTGTAGAGTGGTCCCCCGGACCTGCCCCCGTCCTCATCCAAGGGCCCCACGGCAGAGTGCACCATGACAGCCCAGCGCAGCCAGTCATAGTTCTTCTCCAGGGTCTTAAAGATGCCAGCTGCTGCCTCCTCGGGGGCTGAACGCCTCTGGATGGCCTCCTGCAGCTGCTGACGCACATCCTCCTCCGCCTGCTGCAGGAAGTAGCCCGAACAGCGCCCCCTAGTAGTCTTCATCTTCCTGTAGAGGGCGCCAATGCGCTCAGATCAGGTCTTCATCACCAGGGCCTTGTCTCGGCCTGTCAACGAGGCCTGGGTGAAGAGGCACAGCAGACCCGTGCCCAGGACAAAGTTCACCTGCAAGGAAAAGGAAGAGAGGCTGATAGAACAAAACCCAAGTTCTATGCTGTGACTACATGACTCATGTTCAGTAGATTCCAAAAATGGTAGTGTTGGCCCACTTGGATGATTGGTGCTCTACTATACTGAACAGACTGCATTTTGTAGAATCAGCATTTGGAGAAGCATAGCACAAACCTATTTATGATTTGAAAAATCTGCTGCAACAGCAGGGGCTGGGATGATTCTTCAAGATCATAGAGTGCCCAAAATAGCAGGTATTTAATCAGTATCATACATCATACATTTTGCTGCTATGTTTGTGCCTGATAAGTTATCCAAGAATAGCATAACAGATGTGGTTGTATTTTACCAAGGTGAAATAAGGTTTTCTTTCTACACACATTTTCTGCTCGCTAGGAGAGGAATGCAAACAGACATCTGACCTAATTTTGCAGTGTGACGTACCAAGTGTTGGACTAGATAGGGGTGAGCTTTGGATATGCAACTGCGTTACAATTATCACTATATATTTTGAATAACAACACAACCTGTAACTATTTTAGAAAAAAACATTTAGGGTTAAAATTAATTAGCCTGAGTACCAGTCTGTTTGTGCTATCATTGCTATCATGCCAAAAACGTTTGGCTTTACAATGACAGCAATGGAGTTGGCAAAAGCACAAACATATTTGGGACCAGGCTAGAAAATCATTAACTTCATGTCTATTTTACAAACTATCAAAGTCTGACAGTTGGATAAAGCATGGCTCCCAGGAAAACAATTTTGTTCTTTGAACTTCATGTCTAATTTTGTTAAACTCTATACACTGTGTGCAAATGATTTGCACATTCAATGGTTAGAGATATTGAGAGTTTAACAGCTGGTAGTAGACCACAGCCAGGTCGTCCTCCAGGAGATGGATCCCTTGGTCAGTCAGAAGGCCCTGCCTGCAGCACCCAGCTCTTGGTCTATGTAGTCCAGGTTCTTCATGGCCAGGTCTGTCTCGTCAGCTAAGGCACTGCCACCCAGGTAGGTACAGATGCCCTCCACCAGGGTCCTCATGGTCTGCATGTAGCCCACCGGCTCCAGCACCTTGCCAAACTAGATGGATTTACTTAATAAATATATGTTAAGTGTGAAACAGCCAACTGATTTTGGTACTAAGGAAAGAAGAGACATAACTAATTATAGGCCAATACTCCACTGTAGTTGATACAGTAGCCAATATCCACTAACTAACCATAATATCAGCTTACCATGTCTACTGTACATACCTTTGCTATTCAGAATAACTTGTAAACTTGCTGTGCTCCATTACTCACCTGTCAAAATGTTTCTTAGTGCATGTCTGTAGTGACCTTCAATGTTCACTAAGTATTTATACACTCTCCAGCATAATCAGGGATCTGATAAGGTCCCTCCACCTCCCAGAGGTATAGAAAAAATGTTACTCATGGATGTTACAAATGTTCATTTGGAAGTGTATTACAAACTCTTGGCTTTGAAGTTTGTTTATTGATTATTTTGTGAGTCGACCACACAATTATTCTGAAATGATCTCTTGACCATATCGTTAAAAAATATATACTGTGTATATCGAAGTCGTCAAGGACGGCAGGTGGCAGAATTGCATTTAGCTCGAGATGCTTTCTCTTCTTCGGTCTTGAGAGTCCTGAATAAATCTACTTCCGTTAGATTGTGGATGTGGCGCCAAATTTGAAAAATATTCCTGTTTCAACTTGTAAACAGACAGCGAAAATTTATTAAATTGCCGTTCAAGATAATACTACTTTTAGAAATATATCTGCTAACAAATGGACTCGTCGGCACGTTTTTTCTCAAAGTTGCGAAACCTAGCGGTGAATTTGGAGACCGAAACTGCCAGTCTTCATCAGGCACACCAAAACTACGACGACGAAGGTAACATTGTAAAACAGAATTCCACTCAAATGTAAATTTAGCTAACGTGTCTAGTCGGTCAATGCACCACCAGACTAGTGTATTCTTGTATACTGTAACATTCTGTAAAATTGTGTTTCAGATCATAACACTGAGGGTGCGGTGCGAGTTCTGCAAGAGCTGCACTCGGAGGTCAGGGGACTCAAGGTAACTGTCAATTTAGCATCTGCTGAGCTGCTTGAGCAGCGCTGTGTAGCTTATATAGCTATGTGATTCATTAGTATACAGATATTTACATAACTGGCTTGTTTTGCATGCCCAGGGCCAGGTGAAGGAGCAGCTGGTGCGCCAGCAGGCAGGGGAGAATGATGTGAGGAGCTTCATAAAGACGTGTATGGTGCTGAAGCAGAGGACCACAGAGGACATGCAGAGACTGAGGAGACACTATGAAAAATATGGCTACAGAGCGCCTAAGAGCACACAGAAACAGTCAGGTAGGAAAGTATCTCTATTTAACACTTCACTTAGTATGTCAATCATTCAATATTTGGTTTGGTTTACTTGATATGCATTCAGTGTACAAAACATTAAGGACACCTCTTTCTATGACATAGACTAACCAGGTAAAAGCTATGATCCCTTATTGATGTCACTTGTTAAATCAACTTTAATCAGTGTAGATGATGGGGAAGAGAGGTTAAAGAAGGATTTTTAAGCCTCGACAACTAAGCCATGGATTGTGTATGTGTGCCATTCAGAGGGTGAATGGGCAAGGCAAAATATTGAAGTGCCTTTAAATGGTGTGGTAATAGGTGCCAGGCGCACCGGTTTGAGTGTGTCAAGAACTGCAATGCTGCTGGGTTTGACAAAACTGTGGGAAGCATTGGAGTCAGCATGGGCCAGCATACCTGTGGAACTCTTTCGACACGTTGTTCTATGCACAAGGACTTGTAACAATTTCCACCGAAAATCTGACAAGAACATATTTACTTGAACAGTGCAGATGCAACGTTTGATAACAGAATGACTGCACAAACTAGTCCTTATGCGTGGAATTGTATGATTTTAACTTTGCAATCATTTTTTTTTTTTACATTTGAATGTGTAAAATCTGAGTCTCAGCATTAATCTGTTACTGTGGAATTGCCCATATCTATCTAAATGTTCTCCTCTTGACCTGCTGGTTTATCTAGATATCTTGTCTCTCTCCCTCAGAATCGAACGGCCAGGAGGCAGAAGCTTCCGAGAAAGAGGACGAGGACGAGACAGAGGGAGGAGAGGAGGACCAGGAGGAAAGAGAGGGATACCTTACCTCAGTGACCCCTCTGAAGATGCCCCCTCTGCCCTTCATTGACCCCTTGCGCACCCCCCAGCTCTCTGACTTCGGCCTGTCGGAGATCCACCTGAAGAGGGTGTTGGGTGGCACAGTGATTTCCAGCTCTGAGGCCCCCATGTCTATGATGACCCTCCCTCCGCCGTCTCTAGTCCTGGCCATGCAACCGCCCATGCCCAAAACTCCCAAGTGCACCTTGCATATGGACGAAGATGACGACCTCCTGACCCCCCGCATGGTCGACTTTGGCCTCACGGAACACACTGTGTGTCTCAACAATGACTTCACCATGGACCTCCAGCGCAAGAAGCCCACAAAGCCTCTCAGGTGTTTAGTATAATACTGGCTCTGATTGATTCTCAAATCTACTACTTGGCTGGTTAACAGCTTCTAAAGTTTCACCCAAGTTCCTACAAAAATGAATGTCAGCCTTCTTAAGTAGAATGTCCTGTGCTGTTTTCTTAACAGCTCAGCAGTGTCCTCTGGCTTGGGAGCAATGTCACAGAGACCGGCACATGTCCTCTTCACCCCACCATCAAACTCTATGAAGTACAGCCTGGCTTCCACTGAGTCCCCCGAGCTGCCTGTGTTTTGCACCCCAGGTCTGAAGATCACAAAGTCTCAGCGACACGCTCTGTCCCCTCCACTGCAGGGAGAGATGGACCCAGAGTCCCCCTGTCGCCTTGGCAACCGCCAAGCCACTCCTGAGGTCCCATCATTTGAGACACCATACATCAACAGACTCCTTAGCACCAGAAAGGTGTGTGTTACTGTCAGTTGGTCAACGTGTCTGTTTGTTTATGCATTTATTTATTTATGGAGGCATATGGACCATAAACTACAAATTGCACTCAAATATAGTGAGTAACTGTCATGTTGTTACAGGGTGAGAGAGACACACAGGCAGATGAAGCCCAAGATCACTCAGAACTCCCAACCTCCAATAGAGGCTCCAATCAAGCCTGGTCATATAATGTGTCAGAGATCTCAATCATTGGATGTACAGAGGAAAAACTTACACCAGAGATGCCAAGCCTAGAGTCCTTTCTGGGCAACTCTCTACCCTATGTAAGCTGAAACTACTATAAAGGCCCTTGAGTGCTGACTTTCCCCTGTTGCTGAGGATGTTGGTATAGTTAAGTTTGAGCGTATATATTTTGCCTCACTGTCTCCCATCTCCCTGACTGTAGAGGGGTGGTGGTGGAACCAGTGGAGAGCAGACTATGGGGTCAGGAGAGCCCCCTCTCTCTGTCCTGGATCAGGATGGTCCCACCCAGACATTCAACCTGGGGACCCCACGGGTCAGAGGGGACTACCCCGAGCCATCCACCCCTGAGATGCCGGATCTAAGCTCTGTCACACAGGACATCTTTAAGGTGAGTGGACTGGAGACTTGTGGGATTCAGAGTATGGAGTAGATATGGGAACTGTGCCTTCCCTGTCCACAGACAGTGGGGGAAAAGGGCTTTATTGTCTGTACTACTAAGTGTGAATGTTTGAAACTTTTAGATAGCATTGTGATTATAACTACTGTGCTGACTGGTTCTGATGGATTTGTCTTTCATCTTGCAGCTCATTTCCCAGAGCAAGAAGCTCCCCACAGCAGTAGTTCAACCACACCTCAAGCCTTCAACCCTCCACACTGCAACAGGGAAAGAGAACAGGTCAAATCTTACGGTGTCAACAAATAATGTCAAATATGGTTATTATCTTCAAAAGCTAACTGTCCCCAATATCAATAGATTACTTGACTTGAAATTACTAGTCATACCTCTGCTCTCTCTGTGTCGTTCCTCCAGGGCTCAGAGTCTGGCTGTGGTGTCAGAGAGGGAGTTCCTGAGTCTTCCAAGCTACCTGAGACAGATTCCTCTGTCCAGCCTCAACCAGGCCATTCAGAAGATCAACGGTGCCAAAGAGGAGCGAGGCCACAGTCAGTCACATCGTTCTGCTTTTGTAAACCATGTAAAACTTAACTCACTGAAATTATGTTTTCATATCTCTAGTGGAGACACACATAACTATGCCATTTAAAAAAAAATAAAAAAAATCATTGCATTCCAAGCCACTCTCAGGAACTTAAGTGACTGTCCTTCTGAAAGTCATCTTATTGTGACGCTGTTGCTCCTCCTTCAGGTGGTGATGCGGGCCCTGCATGGTTTCTGATGGAGGAGCTGAAGAGGATCACGGAGGTGGGCACCAAGGCTCCCATGTACTTCCTGTGTCTGACTGAGTTAAAGAGGCTGGAGCATGTGCAGGGAGTAGGAACCAGCGCCATGTACAAGGTCCTGTCAAAGACACGTACCTGATCTGAAGTACAATGACATTCCCTACCTTCTTAAACCTCCCAGAGGGCTCAACACTACTGAGTGAGGTCTTATGTATTGACTCCCCTGAATAGGCCTGGGTACCAGTCTGTTTAGCTATCATTCACTCCTTGCCACTCCTGTCATGGTAAACATTGGCATATGACCGAGTACAATGAGTGAAATGTTAGCTAAACAGACTGGTACTCAGGCTAGAATAGGCCCAAAATTGATTATTTTCATCTTTGAGAACTGTACATATGTTTTGTCTTGGTCTTTTTAATTGTGTAGGTCTTTCTGTTCACAATGCATGAATACTCAGTCGATTTAGCATTTTCGTAGTTTCCTTTGTGTTTAATTGGTCTGTATGTAATCTCACTAATAAATACATAATTATGAGCATGATGACTTAGTTCAGGATTGAGTGATATTTTTAACAATATAGCAGTCAATTATATCAAGTGAGACAATTTAGCATTATAAAATGCATACACAAACTTAAAAAAAATCCCAAAGGAGGACATGGTAGTATGGTTAATTTCTACATAACAATTTGATTATTTAAAAAAAGGTCAGTAAATAATATAACACTGATCTCCTACTTCTATGTAATTGGGGGACATGTTGAACCCCAGGCAGGCCTTCTGGTATCAATAGGGTCTCATGTGCCCCAGGAGAGGGGTGATGGTGATGTCCAGGTAGTCTCCAATCTGAAATCGCTGGGACTGTAAGGTCATGGCATCATCTGGACCCTTCCATCCGGACAGTGCGTTGCCTATATCCTTCAACCTGAAACAAGTCAATAGTAGCAATATTTACAGTGTTGTCTGTTCATTGATATTACAGGGAAGCTCTGAATGAAAATCATCAGTTACCTGTAACCTTGTCGTTTAGGGTCTGTGTAGAATATAGCAAAGCCCAAATATGCTCTTGTTTTTTTTTTTATTCAGGATTAGACCTTTCACAAGACTTTCAGCATGGCGTCCAACCTGAATTGAATGAAATACAGTTTCATAAGCATACAAGGTAGGGACAGATTCTGAATGTAATTTTAAGGTATTCTGACTGACACCTTTTCTAGTGTCTATTCTGTACAGCTGGGGTGTATGCATTCTGCCAAACAGTTGCAACTAAAATTTGTTTCTATTCGACATTCAGTTAGGTCCCTCTGTTTCGTTCTGCTTGCTTAAACATTTTGCAACAGAATTTGCTGAATGAATACACCCCTGTCGATAGTTAGTCTTACTAGGTATAAATCTGGAGCTCACTCAAAGGAATGTTCCCATATGGCGTTGGAGAGGTTGCCCAGGGAGAAATGTTTGGAGAACGGGAGCGATTTGGAGAAGATTGCCGATAAGGAAGAAAGTGGAGCATATTATGAATAAACATGGAGTTTGGGATTACACAGGCCTTCTGAAAGATCTGGTGAAAAAGATAATGGACAAGAAAAAAAGGAAACGGGAAATGGTTGAGGGAATATGGAATGAGGGAATTTACAGAACTTTTGGTAGAACTTGAGGAAATGGAGAGTGAGGATGAATTAGATGCGGTGGCAGGTGCATTGATAACTGTTGAGAAGAAGTTGTGTGGAGAGGAAGGTTGGCGTCAAGTACAAAAAGAGGGATACATGTTCCAGTAGCTCAGATGGAACCTGACTAGAGTGTGGATGAAGTTCCTGTAGTGAGAACCGCCGAGGTCGGGCCTTGGTCCAAGGATGTAAAGAATGATTCTGGCCTAGTGGGAGTACAATTTGTGGAGAGAATGGATCCTTGCATTTTGGCTGAACCATATGTGGTTGTTGGGTGGAGAAGAGGTTGGGAACTGTTGAGTTGGTGAAAGTAACTAGGAGTGGATTAGTGATGATTTATTGTGTTTCTTCAGCCCAGAGGGAGCGGGCGCTTCCGGATCACGCAATTAGGGACAAGAAATGTGACTTGTTTTGCTCTCCAGAGCTGGGCACCGTTGAAAGGAGTGATAACGTGGGTGGCATTAAATGATGAGGAAGATCAGTTGAAAGTGAAGATTCCCGGTGTCTGTGACGCTCGTCGTTTGGTGCAGCGCAGATCCGGTGGGGAAATGGAAAATACATGTTCTGTTGAGTTTTGATGTAGAGTCTTTGCCAGATAAGGTTAAGGTAGGAAGTGTAAGTTATCCCGCGAAAGCGTTTGTTCCTAAAATACTTTGGTGTTTTAGGTGTCATGTTATGGGCATGTTGCAGCAGTATGTAGGAGGGAGAGTCCTAGATGTGGGGACACTGCTGTGTACAAAGCCATATGCATTTCTTTATGCCGCCCCTGTTTGAAAAAGTAACGGGTGTCCAACCGTCCACCTAAAGAGGCTCAAGAGATATTTGGTGTGCAGGCTTTTGCTTCAGCCCTGCCCTACTATAACACCTGATTCAACTAATCAAGGTCCAACGAGAAGTAGCTGGTAAGTATAATCATGTATGTTATAGCATGGCTGGATCAAATGCCTGCAGGAAGGTAGCGAAAGTCTATTCAGTCTAGCTAACAGAACAATATTGCATGAGTGCAGTGGTGACCCGTAATTCTTTTTTGGGGCTTGTCTGTTTTGCATGTTAATTTGGCATTAATACATCTCACAAATCAGTTTGCAAACAATGTAAAAAAAAATTGAGTTAATAAAGTCTCATACAAACATTCTCTTTTTTGCTTTATTAAGGCAGCTCCAAAATGCAGGTGTTTTAGCCTAGCTCAGTGGTTTCTGTGGTGGTGGTGGTGGGCATAGGTGTTGGTAATGTTCTCTAGTTGTGCTGTGATTGGCTCAGTGTTCTGTCCAGTGGCGATTTTAGAATGTAAATCTTGGTGGGGCAAACAAAACAAAAATGTGGGATGCATGCCAGCAAAGCCACTACACAACACAACACTAAACAATACATTAATTGCACTATAACGGTGACAAACGGTGTCCACAAACTGTTAGGGCCTTCAGAAAGCTGTCCCAACAGCAGAGTCCCAACAGCAGTCCCAACACCTTACCACTGCTACACCTGGCTATCAGCAGAGCCTTGTCTGACAGCGAAACAGTTCATTCAGCCTCATTTACTGCCTTTAAAAAAAACATAGCTGATATGGCTGACTTGCTTAAACAAATGTGGTTTCAACTGACAATTGAGATGTAAATACTATGGCATAAGGGGACGACAAGCAGATAAGAGGCAATCCATAATTTCGATTAAGACATTAATGAGCGAGCTAGGATGTACGTAGTCATTACAACTATTTGTTCAGCACTTTTGAAATGTACAACGACAGAATTCAGAACATGGGCCGTTCTTACAGTGTTCTCCCTGTACACCAAGTCAGAACTGTAGGATAAATAAAGTGGGCATTTAAGCAGACAATGAAAGCTCTAACAATATTCGATGATTACATTTCTCAAAAACAGGTTATAGGCTACATGTGCACCACCAAGTCAGAACAGTAGGTGAAAATAGACCAAATTATTAGGGTGAGGCACACGGGCTACTAACAGCTTACTACACAACATACACTTAGTATTACTTTCTTAGCTACAGTACACATATCTCCCTGGCATATTACATAATTTATGCAGTAGCATACAATACATTTTTGGACTCACCTTGTGCTGTGCTCACAGCTGGAGTGGCGGTACTTCGTGGGCAAATTTTGTCATCAAAGTCTGCCATTCTCTGGATTTATGGTGCTTTCAAGACAATTGGGAACTTTTTTTGAAAATAAAATTAAAGCATGATGACATCTGATCTTGAGGTCCTAGCTTTAGAATGAGGACAATTGTGCGCCCCCCCATGGGTCTCCCGGTCGTGGCTGGCAGTGACAGAGCATGGACTCAAACCAGGATCTCTAGTGGCACAGCTAGCACTGCGATGCAGTGCCTTAGACCACCGCGCCACTCGGGAGGTCCCTGCCTGTCATTATTTAAGCCCAGCAGAAATTGCTTCTTGCAGGACAATAAAGATGATTGAATTGACTTGAACCAGCAGGGGGCGTCGGTAGGGTGCAACACTGAAGTACCTGATAGGCAGGGTTGGGGAGTAACGGATTACATGTAACATGTCCGTTACATGAAAGGGATTACAAAAAACTGTAATCCGTTACCTTACCAGCAAAAATATTTTATACAGATTACCGATACTTTTGAAAAACTAGATTATTACTTTGAGGATTACTTTTAAATTCAGAAAGGACATTTGCAAAAAAAATATTTGATGCTTTTTGTGCATCCCAGAGTTGCCAGCATCCCGGAGTCGCCTCTTCACTGTTGACATTGAGCTTGGTGTTTAGTGTGTACTATTTAATGAAGCTGCCAGTTGAGGACTTGTGAGGTGTCTGTTAATCAAACTAAACACTCTAATGTACTTGTCCTCTTGCACAGTTTTGCACCGGGCCCTCCCACTCTTTCTATTCTCGTAAGAGACAGATTGCGCTGTTCTGTGAAGGGAGTAGTACACAGCGTTGTACGAGATCTTCAGTTTCTTGGCAATTACTCGCATGGAACAGCCTTCATTTCTCAGAACAGGAGAAGACTGACAAGTTCAGGAGAAAGTTATTTGTTTCTGGCCATTTTGAGCCTGTAATTGAACCCACAAATGTTGACGCTCCAGATACTCAAAAGTCAAGAAGGCCAGTTTTATTGCTTCTTTAGTCAGAACAACAGTTTTCAGCTGTGCTAACATAATTGCAAAAGGTTTTCTAATGATCAATTAGCCTTTTAAAATGATAAACTTGGATTAGCTAACACAACGTGCCATTGGAACACAGGAGTGATGGTTGCTGATAATGGGCCTCTGTACGCTTATGTAGATATTCCATTCAAAATCAGTCGTTTCCAGCTACAATAGTCATTTACAACATTAACAATGTCTACACCGTATTTCTGATCAATTTGATGTTATTTTAATGGACAAAAATTTTGCTTTTCTTTCAAAAACAAGGACATTTCCAAGTGACCCTAAACTTTTGAATGGTAGCGTACATATACACACACTGTGTATATACAGTACCAGTCAAAAGTTTGGACACACCTACTCATTCAAGGGTTTTTATTTATTTTTACTATTTTATACATTGTAGAATAATAGTGAAGACGTCAAAACTATGAAATAACACATATGGAATCATGTAGTAACAAAATAAGTGTTAAACAAATCAAAATATTTTATGTTTGAGATTCTTCAAAGTAATGACAATGCATATCAGAGCAAAAATCAAGCGATGAGGTCGAAGGAATTGTCCGTTGAGCTCCCGAAACAGGATTGTGTCGAGGCACAGATCTGAGGAAGGGTACCAAAACATTTCTGCAGCATTGAAGGTCCCCAAGAACACAGTGGCCTCCATCATTCTTAAATGGAAGAAGTTTGGAACCACCAAGACTCTTCCTAGAGCTGGCTGCCTGGCCAAACTGAGCAATCGGGAGAGAAGGGCCTTGGTCAGGGAGGTGACCAAGATCCCGATGATCACTCTGACAGAACTTCAGAGTTCCTCTGTGGAGATGGAGAACCTTCCAGAAGGACAACCATCTCTGCAGCACTCCACCAATCAGGCCTTTATGATAGAGTGGCCAGACGGAAGCCACTCCTCAGTAAAAGGCACATGACAGCCCACTTGGAGTTTGACAAAAAGGCACCTAAAGGACTCTCAGACCATGAGAACATTGATTCTGAATGCCAAGCGTCACGTCTGGAAGCCTCATGCTGTGGGGATGTTTTTCAGCGGCACAGACTGGGAGAAGTACAGAGAGATCCTTGATAAAAACCTGTTCCTATCAGGTATGAAAGTAAGACCCAGATGCAGACAACGTCTGCCTGGGCGCATACCTGGTTGACCGGGGTGCCGGCGGTGGAAGTCGGGGATGAGGCCTGGGTCCAGGATGTCTCTAGCGGGGACCCAGCACCTCTCGACCGGGCCATAACCCTCCCAGCCAACCAGGTACTGATAACCCCTGCCCCGTGATCCAACACTCAGGAGGAGTCTCACCGTGTACGCCGGATGGCCATCGATGACACGGGGAGGAGGGGTGGGCCTGGAAACAGAAAACAAAGGGCTGTGAGACACAGGCTTAATCCTAGACACATGGAAAGTAGGGCGAATACAGAGGGTACGGGGTAACAAAAGATTAACAGCAGTGGGGCTAATGACTCTAGAGATGGGGAACGGGCTGATGAAACAGTGGGAAAGTTTACGGGACCATACCGTCTGCCCGAGCAGATAGCGTGGAGCAGAGTTCCGGTGGCAATCCGGTTGTCGCCTATACCTGGAAGTAGTCTTCAACAGAGAGGCCTGGGCTCTCTTCCAGGTAGAGCGACAGCGGCAGATGAACATCTGGGCAGAGGGATTGCTGACTTCCTCCTCTTGCTCGAGGAAGAGCGGAGGCTGATATCCCCTGGAACACTCGAAGGGCGAGAGACCCATGGCAGAGCAAGGAAGGGTGGTGCGAGCGTACTCAACCCATACCAGTTGCTGACTCCAGGTGGTAAGGTAGCGAAGAGACTCTAAGTCCTGGTTGACTCGCTCCGACTGGCCGTTGGACTGGGGGTGGTATCCGGAGGACAGGTTGGCCGACGACCCAATGAGCGTACAGAATGCCTTCCAGAACCGGGACGAGAACTGTGGACCCCGGTTGGAGACCATGTCCACCGGGATTCTGTGGATCCAGAAGACGTGCTGCACCATAAGCTGGGCCGTCTCCTTGGCCGAGGGTAGTTTGGGGAGAGGAATGAAGTGGGCGGCTTTGGAAAATCAGTCGACCACAGTCAGGATGGCAGTGTTGCCCTCAGACGGGGGGAGACCCGTGACGAAATCCAGGGATATATGGGACCAGGGACGGTAAGGGACAGGCAGTGGTTGGAGAAGACCAGACGGAGATTGCCGAGGAGTCTTGTTCTGTGCGCAGACCGTGCAGGTGGCGACAAACACAGCAACATCCGGAACCATAGTAGGCCACCAAAACAGTTATCGCACAAAGGCCAGGGTCCGACGAGAGCCCGGGTCACAGGCAAGCCTGGAGTAATGAGCCCACTCCAGGACCGCAGAGCGGACAGTGTAAGGCAAAAACATCCGGTTATCCTGCCCCCAGGGTTCGGCTGGGACCCCTGCGTCTCTTGGAGATACTCCGAGTTTTTGGGGTCGGTCCACACAATGAACGGATGTTCCGCCCCTTATAGCCAGTGCCTCCATTCCTCTAACACCATCTTCATCGCGAGAAGCTCCCGATTCCCCACATTGTAGTTCCTCTCCGTGGCGTTGAGCCAGTGGGAGAAGGCGGCGCAGGGATGCAGCTTAAGGTCCAACGTTGGGACAGAACAGCCCCCACTCCGACATCCGAAGCATTGGCCTCCACCACGAACTGATGGGAAGGGGTGCGAGTAAGGGAATCAGAAAAGTTCTCCATATGGCCCACCAGAGTACTTGCTCCTACCGGTGAGCCTGGTCTTTTACCGGGCAAGAGGACACAAAATGACCAAAAGCCCCCAATACAGACAGCCACTTGTGTTGATCCTGTTTTACCGTTCCGCTGGCGACAGCCCAGCTCTGCCTAGTTGTATAGGCTCGGGAAACAGTGCCTCTGCCGTCTTCGGTAAATCTCGAGGAAGGTCGGGAAACCTCGGGTGCTCTTGGCAACGGGACCGTCGGGGACTTCCGGGATGACTCGGAGGCGAGGTGGAATCCCTGGACGTGCGAGTGAAATTGAATTTCCTCTTCATCCGTCGTTGCCGCAATCGCCCATCGATGCGAATGGTCAAAGCGATGAGGGAGTCAAGATCCGTGGGTAACTCCAGAGCAGCAAGCTCGTCCTTAACCTCCTCCGAGACGCCGTGCAGGAACATGTCGAACAGTGCTTCCTGGTTCCACGCACTCTCCGCTGCTAACGTGCGGACATCCACTGCACAGTCGGCCACTCTGCGGGCTTCCTGCCGGAGCTGGATTAGCATCCTGGCAGCTTCTCTCCCAGAGAACGGGGCATCAAAAACCTTCCTCAACTCTCCCCCAAACCCCTCCAGACTCACTCACATGGCTGGCTGTTGTTCCCATATGGCAGTAACCCAGGTGAGAGCCCTCCCAGACATCAGCGTGATAAGGTAGGCTATCTTGGAGCGATCCGAGGGGAAGGAGGAGGGCTGAAGCTAGAAAATGAGGGCACACTGAGCTAAAAATGCCCGACAGGTGCTCGGCTCTCCATTAAAGCGTTTCCGGGGGAGGTAATCCGGGGCTCCCGGGAAGGTGAAGTGGCCGGTGGGGCGGCGCTGCTAACTGCCGAGTTACTGAGGGGCGGTGAGTTACCACCTTGACAGGCTGTCCCCCAGAAAACCTGCGGAATTGCTCCAGCAGCATTTCCAATGCCCCGTCATGGCGCTCAGCCAACATTTAGATCCCCACCATACAGTGAGGGGAAAAAAGTATTTGATCCCCTGCTGATTTTGTACATTTGCCCACTGACAAAGAAATGATCAGTCTATAATTTTAATGGTAGGTTTATTTGAACAGTGAGAGACAGAATAACAACAAAAAAATCCAGAGAAACGCATGTGAAAAATGTTATAAATGGAATTGCATTTTAATGGAGGGAAATAAGTATTTGACCCCTCTGCAAAACATGGCTTAGTACTTGGTGGCAAAACCCTTGTTGGCAATCACAGAGGTCAGACGTTTCTTGTAGTTGGACACCAGGTTAGCACACATCTCAGGAGGGATTTTGTCCCACTCCTCTTTGCAGATCTTCTCCAAGTCATTAAGGTTTCGAGGCTGACGTTTGGCAACTCGAACCTTCAGCTCCCTCCACAGATTTTCTATGGGATTAAGGTCTGGAGACTGGCTAGGCCACTCCAGGACCTTAATGTGCTTCTTCTTGAGCCACTCCTTTGTTGCCTTGGCCGTGTGTTTTGGGTCATTGTCATGCTGGAATACCCATCCACGACCCATTTTCAATGCCCTGGCTGAGGGAAGGAGGTTCTCACCCAAGATTTGATGGTACATGGCCCCGTCCATCGTCCCTTTGATGCGGTGAAGTTATCCTGTCCCCTTAGCAGAAAAACACCCCCAAAGCATAATGTTTCCACCTCCATGTATGACGGTGGGCATGGTGTTTTTGGGGTCATAGGCAGCATTCCTCCTCCTCCAAACACGGCGAGTTGAGTTGATGCCAAAGAGCTCCATTTGGTCTCATCTGACCACAACACTTTCACACAGATGTCCTCTGAATCATTCAGATGTTCATTGGCAAACTTCAGACGGGCATGTATATGTGCTTTCTTGAGCAGGGGGACCTTGCGGGCGCTGCAGGATTTCAGTCCTTCATGGGCATAGTGTGTTACCAATTGTTTTCTTGGTGACTATGGTCCCAGCTGCCTTGAGATCATTGACAAGATCCTCCCGTGTAGTTCTGGGCTGATTCCTCACCGTTCTCATGATCATTGCAACTACACGAGGTGAGATCTTGCATGGAGCCCCAGGCCGAGGGAGATTGACAGTTCTTTTGTGTTTCTTCCATTTGCGAATAATCGCACCAACTGTTGCTACCTTCTCACCAAGCTGCTTGGCGATGGTCTTGTAGCCCATTCCAGCCTTGTGTAGGTCTACAATCTTGTCCCTGACATCCTTGGAGAGCTCTTTGGTCTTGGCCATGGTGGAGAGTTTGGAATCTGATTGATTGCTTCTGTGGACAGGTGTCTTTTATACAGGTAACAAACTGAGATTAGGAGCACTCCCTTTAAGAGTGTGCTCCTAATCTCAGCTCGTTACCTGTATAAAAGACACCTGGGAGACAGAAATCTTTATGATTGAGAGGGGGTCAAATACTTATTTCCCTCATTAAAATGCAATTCCATTTATAACATTTTTCACATGCGTTTTTCTGGATTTTTTTGTTGTTATTCTGTCTCTCACTGTTCAAATAAACCTACCATTAAAATTATAGACTGATCATTTCTTTGTCAGTGGGCAAAAGTACAAAATCAGCAGGGGATCAAATACTTTTTTCCCTCACTGAAAGACCATGAAGCAATCCCTCGTGCCTACCAATTGAGGCTCCTTGGGAGGAGAGGGCGCTGCGCAGCTGGCCCGGGTCTGCTTGGTCAGTCATGACGAGTTTGTACTATCAGGTATTATGGTCAGACCCAGATAAAGTTCAATTAACAATGGTTTAATCATCCAACAGGGGCAGGAAATAGACAGGTCAAGGCAGGCTGGGCTCAGTAAACCAGAGGTGGAGCAACGGTACTGGACGGCAGGCAGGCTCACGGTCAGGGTAGGCAGAGGTCAATAATCCAGAGGTGGGGCAAAGGTACAGGTCGGCAGGTAGGGTCAGGGGCAGGCAGAGTGGTCAGGCAGGTGGGCTCAGAGTTAGGACAGGCAAGGGTCAAAACCAGGAGGGCGAGAAAAAGCGAGACTGGAAAAAGCAGGAGCTGAGACACAAAAACGCTGGTTGACTTGACAAACAAGACGAACTGGCAACAGACAAACAGAACACAGGTATAAATACACACAGTAGGCCACCCTAGATAATGGGGAAGATGGGCGACACCTGGAGGGGGGTGGAGACAATCACAAAGACAGGTGAAACAGATCAGGGTGTGACAGCTCCAGAGCGCTCAGAACCTCAGTCTGGGGGCAAACGTTCACCTTCCAACAGGACAACGACCCTAAGCATACAGCCAAGACAACGCAGGAGTGGCTTTGGAACAAGTCTCTGAATGTCATTGAGTGGCCCAGCCAGAGCCTGGACTTGAACCCGATCAAACATCTCTGGAGAGGCTTGAAAATAGCTGTGCAGCGATGGTCCCCGTCCAACCTGGCAAAGCTTGAGAGGATCTGCAGAGAAGAATGGGAGAAACTCCCCAAATGCAGGTGTGCCAAGCTTGTAGCGTCATACCCAAGAAGACTCAAGGCTGTAATCACTGCCAAAAGTGCTTCAACAAAGTACTGAGTAATGGGCTGAATACTGGTTTTTGCTTTGTCATTATGGGGTATTGTGAGTAGATTTATGAGGACAAAAAACAATATAATCCATTTTAGAATACGGCTGTAATGTAACAAAATGTGGAAAAAGTCAAGGGGTCAATACTTTTCAAATGCACTGTGTGTCCTAGTAAAAATGCCCTGTCTTAGGTAAATTAGGATCACCACCTTATTTTAAGAATGTGAAATGTCAGAACAATAGTAGAGAATGATTTATTTCAGCTTTTATTTCTTTCATCACATTCCCAGTGGGTCAGAAGTTTACATACACTCAATTAGTATTTGGTAGCATTGCCTTTACATGTTTTTACTTGGGTAAAACGTTTCAGTTAGCCTTCCACAAGCTTCCCACAATAAGTTGGATGAATTTTGGCCCATTCCTCCTGATAGAGCTGGTGTAACTGAATCAGGTTTGTAGGCCTCCTTGCTCGCACAAGTTTTTTCAGTTCTGCCCACAAATTTTCTATGGGATTGAGGTCAGGGCTTTGTGGTGGCCACTCCAATACCTTGACTTTGATGTCCTTTAAGTCATTTTGCCACAACTTTGGAAGTATGCTTGGGGTCATTGTCCATTTGGAAGACCCATTTGCGACCAAGCTTTAACTTCCTGACTGATGTCTTGAGATGTTGCTTCAATATATCCACATAATTTTCCTCCCTCATGATGCCATCTATTTTGTGAAGTGCACCTGTCCCTCCTACAGCGAAGTACCCCCACAACATGATGCTGCCACCCCCGTGCTTCACGGTTGAGATGGTATTCTTCGGCTTGCAAGCCTCCCCCTTTTCCCTCCAAACATAATGATGGTCATTATGGCCAAACAGTTCTATTTTTGTTTCATCAGACCAGAGTACATTTCTCCAAAAAGTACAATCTTTGTCCCCATGTGCAGTTGCAAACCGTAGTCTGGCTTTTTTATGGCGGTTTTAGAGCAGTGGCTTCTTCCTTGCTGAGCGGCCTTTCAGGTTATGTCGATATAGGACTCGTTTTACTGTGGATATAGATACTTTTGTATCTGTTTCCTCCAGCATCTTCACAAGGTCCTGTGTAGTTGTTCTGGGATTGATTTTCACTTTTCGCACCAAAGTACGTTCATCTCTAGGAGACAGAATGCTTCACCTTCCTGAGCGGTATGACTGCAGATGAATGTGCTACCTTCAGGCGTTTGGAAGTTGCTCCAAAAGATGAACCAGACTTGTGGAGGTCTACAATTTTTTTTCTGAGGTCTTGCCTGATTTCTTTTGATTTTCCCATGACTTCAAGCAAAGAGGCACTGAGTTTGAAGGTAGGCCTTGAAATACATCCACAGATACACCTCCAATTGACTCAAATTATGTAAATTAGCCTATCAGAAGCTTCTAAAGCCATGACATCGTTTTCTGGAATTTTCCAAGCTGTTTAAAGGCACAGTCAACTTAGTGTATGTAAACTTCTGACCCACTGGAATTGTGATACAGTGAAATATAAGTGAAATAATCTGTCTGTAAACAATTGTTGGAAAAATTACTTGTGTCATGCACGTAGTAGATGTCGTAAACGACTTGCCAAAACTATAGTTTGTTAACAAGACATTTGTGGAGTGGTGTATGTAAGTGTATGTAAACTTCCGACTTCAACTGTATATATATATATATATATATATTAATATTATATTAAACTATATCTGTTTTTTTGTGCTTCTTGCGGTCAATTTGCAGTGTAGGCCTACAAATTATTTATAATTATGTTACAGCCCAACCATCCTCTCAAGAAGAAATTGGGGGCACTTGCCCTAGAGGCACTAATTCCTCCAATTTTAAGGTGCATTGGACATTCCACAAATAAGGTGAAAAAAAGCAGATCTACCCATCTCCGATTAAAGGGATCTCTAGAGTTAGACATCCCTGAGACCAGGTCTGGTATCTGGTATATCTAAATTGAAACTGAAACAGCCTGGTCGACAATGTTTTGCAAATAGACCAACATTATTTATAAAGACAGTAAAATGTACAGGACTTAAAACCGACCCCTGTGGGACACCTTTCACCTCGTCCATACAGATTGCAGACAATCTTTGAATCAATAAAGAGTGGTTAACAGTATCGAAAGGCCTTCCATGATGCAAACTGTCAGCATCCTGGCCTTTGATGTCAAGGGTTATTGGTTGTGTTTATTTTCCTATGAAAAAATATTGAATAGTTTAGAGTGTTTGGATTCTGCTTAAAAATGTACACATTTTGTTTTACAG
This sequence comes from Brachymystax lenok tsinlingensis, assembly GCA_030435695.1. Lineage (NCBI taxonomy): Eukaryota > Metazoa > Chordata > Actinopteri > Salmoniformes > Salmonidae > Brachymystax > Brachymystax lenok. Next base: position 18,850,967 of record CM059781.1, read on the forward strand.
TGGTTTTGCCATAGACATTAAAACCAGGGTTTTTGCTGGATGCAAGAATCAATGCCAAGTTTTATTAGGAAGCCCCGCCTAGAATATGTGCGGTGCTGACGTGCATTGGTCCCTCACGTGACTCCAGGAATGTTAACAATGCAGTAAGTGTCCAACTTTGTACTGCATTCTAATTCTGCCTGTAGTTGGGAGAAAATGGAGTCTCTTCTCTTGATATTTACTCGGGCCTACCGTTGAGAAAGTTCGATACATTATCGTATGGATTGTGCAACAAAGGATTGGATATAAAGTTTTCCCGAAAAGCGTATTTGGTTGGATTCTTTCTCGGATTAAAGCTGAATGATACTTCTATCACATGGTAAGTTCAAATCTTCCATCATATTTTGGGAAATCCTAACTATGTTGATGAAAACACAAATATAAATGTTATTTTCAGTACTGACATTTATTTAAATTGAAGATAAAGCCTCGGATTTCTTCCAACGCGACTAGCTTTCGGCCAGAGGAAGAGACTGCTGGGACTGAAATTCTCCCTACATTGGAATGTCGGGCTGCTCCAGGCTGCAGAGTTGCGCTCGGATCGGCCGATAGATCTTAAAACTTCCAGCGCAAAGTTGAGAAGGCCCCACAATCTTTTTCAATCTCGAAATGTTCTAATTAATCACAACATCGACAAGAAAACTCATGACGTGATCAATGTGTTTAGGATATTGAAACAAATTTCATTTTACAATGGTTTTGTTTTCACTAAAGTCTTAGGATGGGAGGCGGTCTTAAGCGTGGCAAAAATAATATTTAAATGACGTGTTAAAAGTGTTAAGATGTACCTTTGAAACACGAATGTGCCTTAAAATGTTTCTTTGAGATGAATATGGATTCTTAGGATGTTTCTGGTTGCATTAAATGTTTGGTGAATTATTAAATTCCATAATGGTCGCTCATTCTGTAGACTGGCTGCAAATAGTCTACAGTCTTTTTGTGTGATGTGCAGATTTTTGTTATGATGCTGTTTGATAAACTTTTTAATAACAGAAACTTCTCACTGATTGTTTTACGTTTGGAAATTTTATTTCTGTAACTTATAATGGAATAACTTTCTAGATAAATACTTGTTTTAAACTGCCACAATTTAACTGTTTAAGAGTAGTGTATCCCAAATTACAAGTCTAGTACAGTAGGCTAATAGATTGGCACTGATGCAACCATGCGTTTCATTCAGGTGTGCAATAACACACGAGGTTCAAGGTAGGAACCTTGTTCTATCTCTACCTTTAAACAACATAACAGGCACACAAATAATGTTAATATAGGCTAGATAAAAAAAAATACTATTATGCAGGTATTACAATGAATAGCCTATTTGTTTTATTGTGACTGTAGCATACATTTTAAAAGTCTTATACAAATGTAAAAGTCTTACATCTGATCCTGTTATCTAATGATATACGCCTGTGAGTATTGTGTTGATAAGACTGGCTTATTGTATTACAGTATGTTTTACTGTCTGGGAATCTGACTTGAATTCAATAGAATTAATGTGTAACATTTCATTGCAAACCTACATCTCGCATCAGGAGATCAGATATTAGCCGACTGTATTTGTTTACATTATTGACTTCTTGATTAAAATAACATGAATCAAAGTAATCTCGTCAAAATAAATATACTTTCATTCCAACCTAAATCTAGGTTGGATCTACAGCAACAGCTTCAATGTGATGAATGGTAACATTCAAGTTAACTTGTTTATGTTTAACATGTTTGAAAGGATCTCTGTACTTCTCTGTTACTGTTGTGTGACTTGTGTCTCCACATGTAATCAAATATTGGATCCCAACCACAACCACTCAGACATTATTATCAGGCATTGCAGACTGATCTAAAAATACCTGTGAGCACCAACAGCACATTCATAAGAGCATGTCCGATTGGGTGTCAAATGAAAGCTAAGAGTCTATATTTTTGAGAAATTAAATTATATTTACATTTTTCAACCATGTTCCATCCCAAACATTAGGAAAAGGCAAAGGCTTTGATTTCTGGTGAAACAGTTGTAGTCTTAAAAGGTATCATACATGCATGATACCTACCCTCCAGATGAGCTTCAATGCCATTTAACTCTTCTTCCGTGGCCTCCAGCTGCTCTTAAATGCAAGTAAAACTAAATGCATGCTCTTCAACCGATCGCTGCCCGCACCTGTCTGCCCGTCCAGCATAACTACTCTGGACGGTTCTGACTTAGATTATGTGGACAACTACAAATACCTAGGTGTCTGGTTAGACTGTAAACTCTCCTTTCAGACTCACATCAAACATCTCCAATCCAAAATTAAATCTCGAATTGGCTTCCTATTTCGCAACAAAGCATCCTTCACTCATGCTGATAAACACCCTCGTAAACCTGACCATCCTACCGATCCTCAACGTCGGCGATGTCATTTACAAAATAGCCTCCAATACTCAACAAATTGGATGCAGTCTATCACAGTGCCATCCGTTTTGTCACCAAAGTCCCATATACTACCCACCACTGCGACCTGTACGCTCTCGTGGGCTGGCCCTCGCTTCATACTCGTCGCCAAACCCACTGGCTCCAGGTAATCTACAAGTCCCTGCTAGGTAAAGCCCCTCCTTATCTCAGCTCGCTGGTCACCATTGCAGCACCCTCCCGTAGCACACGCTCCAGCAGGTATATCTCACTGTTATGGAAATATTATCTATGTTCATAAACTGAACTTCAATTAAACTACTCCGTCTGTAACCCAGAATTTGTAAGATACTGGTTGAAATGAAACGGACGGAAGCCCAATCTACAATGGTCAAATGTCCAATGTTTATTCAGGAGAATTCACAATAAGAACACAGTCCTTTATATGTACATACTCGCCGCTTTAGGCGGGCTGTGTTTTACATATAACATCTTATCACTTCTAACAGCTTTCTGACCGTTTCTCCCCTCCCTGGGTGAAGAAACCGTTTTCCTATTATTGGTTTCAAAGTTATAAATCGTCTGTTGACAGTTCTCCTGTTCCTCTGTTATCTCAACTCCATCCTGCTTAGGTTGCAAAATAGTAACACAATGTCTTAGTCTTTTAAACAGTTCAAGACCTATTCCCCTAACACCTATTACATGTATTTACAGGACTTAATATTCTTTGTAATTACTTAAACATATTATTTTAAACATATAATCATTTAGTAATTAAACATATAAATCATATGAATTTATTCATAACACTCACTGGTCACCCCCAAAGCCAATTCCTCCTTTGGCCGCCTTTCCTTCCAGTTCTCTGCTGCCAATGACTGGAACGAACTACAAAAAGCACTGAAACTGGAGACACTTATATCCCTCACTAGCTTTAAGCACCAGCTGTCAGAGCAGCTCACAGATCACTGCACCTGTACATAGCCCATCTGTAAATAGCCCAACCAACTACCTCATCCCCTATTGTATTTATTTATTTATCTTGCTCTTTTGCACCCCAGTATTTATACTTTGCACATTCATCTACTGCACATCTACCATTCCAGTGTTTAATTGCTATATTATAATTACTTTGCCACCATGGCCTATTTATTGCCTTACCTTCCTTATCTTACCCCATTTGCACACATTGTATATAGATTTGTTTTTCTACTGTATTATTGACTGTATGTTTGTTTACTCCATGTGTAACTCTGTGTTGTTGTTCGTGTCAAACTGCTTTGCTTTATCTTGGCCAGGTCGCAATTGTAAATGAGAACTTGTTCTCAACTTGCCTACCTGGTTAAATAAAGGTGTTGAAAAGACCCCTGCCAACAAATATCAACTCTTATATTTAGTTTTGGAGAAATGATTTGCCTTCTGTAAGTTTAAGAAACATTGCTTTGTGCCTTGTAATTCTGTCACACAAACCTGAATCTTTAAGATAGTTTCTAATTTCTCTCCCTCATGAGGAGAGAGGATAATGCCATTTTACAGAAGTAACAATTAAAAGATAGGCCTACCAATTTGTTAGTGTTTTATTTACAGTACCAGTCAAATGTTTGGACACACCTTACTCATTCAATGGTTTTTCTTTATTTTTACTATTTTCTACATTGTACAGTCGTGGCCAAAAGTTTTGGAATGACACAAATATGAATTTCCACAAAGTTTGCTGCTTCATTGTCTTTAGATATTTTTGTCAGATGTTACTATGGAATACTGAAGTATAATTACAAGCATTTCATAAGTGTCAAAGGCTTTTATTTACAATTTACATGAAGTTGATGCAAAGAGTCAATATTTGCAGTGTTGACCCTTCTTTTTCAAGACTGCAATCCGCCCTGGCATGCTGTCAATTAACTTCTGGGCCACATCCTGAATGATGGCAGCCCATTATTGCATAATCAATGCTTGGAGTTTGTCAGAATTTGTGGGTTTTTGTTTGTCCACCCACCTCTTGAGGATTGACCACAAGTTCTCAATGGGATTAAGGTCTGGAGAGGTTCCTGGCCAGGTACCCAAAATATTGATGTTTTGTTCCCCGAGCGTCTTAGTTATCACTTTTGCCTTATGGCGAGGTGCTCCATCATGCTGAAAAAGGCATTGTTCGTCACCAAACTGTGCCTGGATGGTTGGGAGAAGTTGCTCTCGGAGGATGTGTTGGTACCATTCTTTATTCATGGCTGTGTTCTTAGGCAAAATTGTGAGTGAGCCCACTCCCTTGGCTGAGAAGCAACCCCACGCATGAATGGTCTCAGGATGCTTTACTATTGGCATGACACAGGACTGATGGTAGCGCTCACCTTGTCTTCTCCGGACAAGCTTTTTTTCCGGATGCCCCAAACAATCGGAGAGGGGATTCATCAAAGAAAATTACTTTACCCCAGTCCTCAGCAGTCCAATCCTTGTACCTTTTGCAGAATATCAGTCTGTCCCTGATGTTTTTCCTGGAGAGAAGTGGCTTCTTTGTTGCCTTTCTTGACACCAGGCTAACCTCAAAGTTTTCGCCTCACTGTGCGTGCAGATGCACTCACACCTGCCTGCTGCCATTCCTGAGCAAGCTCCGTGCTGGTGGTGCCCCGATCCTGCAGCTGAATCAACTTTAGGTGACAGTCCTGGCGCTTGCTGGACTTTCTTGGGCGCCCCGAAGCCTTCCTCACAACAATTGAACCGCTCTCCTTGAAGTTATTGATGATCTGATAAATGGTTGATTTAGGTGCAATCTTACTGGCAGCAATATCCTTGCCTGTGAAGCCCTTTTTGTGCAAAGCAATGATGATGGCACGTGTTTCCTTGCAGGCAACCATGGTTGACAGAGGAAGCACAATGATTCCAAGCACCACCCTCCTTTTGAAGCTTCCAGTCTGTTATTCAAACTCAATCAGCATGACAGAGTGACCGCCAACCTTGTCCTCGTCAACACTCACACCTGTGTTAACGAGAGAATCACTGACATGATGTCAGCTGGTCCTTTTGTGGCAGGGCTGAAATGCAGTGGAAATGTTTTTTGGGGATTCAGTTCATTTGCATGGCAAAGAGGGACTTTGCAATTAATTGCAATTCATCTAATCACTGTTCATGACATTCTGGAGTATATGCAAATTGCCATCATACAAACTGAGGCAGCAGACTTTGTGAAATTAATATTTGTGTCATTCTCAAAACTTTTGGCCACGACTGTAGAATAATAGTGAAGACATCAAAACTATGAAAGAACACATGGAATCATGTAGTAACCAAAAAAGTGTTAAACAAATTCTTCAAAGTAGCCACCCTTTGCCTTAATGACAGCTTTGCACACTCTTGGCATTCTCTCAACCAGCTTCGTAAGGAATGCTTTTCCAAAAGTCTTGAAGGAGTTCCTACATATGTGGAGCACTTGTTGGCTGCTTTTCCTTCACTCTAAAGTCCAACTCATCCCAAACCATCTCAATTGGGTGGAGGTCCTGTGATTGTAGATGCCAGGTCATCTGGTGCAGCACTCCATCACTCCTTCTTGGTCAAATAGCCCTACACAGCCTGGAGGTTTGTCCTGTTGAAAAACAAATGATAGTCCCACTAAGCGCAAACCAGATGGGATGGCTTATCGCTACAGAATGCTGTGGTAGCCATGCTGGTTCACGGTGGGAACTACACATGCAGAGATCATCCGTTCACCTACAATGCATCTCACAAGGACATGGTGGTTGGAACCAAGAATCTCATTTGGACTCATCAGACCAAAGGACAGTTTTCCACCGGTATGTCTATTGCTCGTGTTTCTTGGTCCAATCAAGTCTCTTCTTCTTATTGGTGTCCTTTAGTAGTGGTTTCTTTCCAGAAATTCGACCATAAAGGCTTGATTCACGCAGTCTCCTCTGAACAGTTGATGTTGAGATGTGTCTGTTACTTGAACTCTGTGAAGCATTTATTTGGGCTGCAATCAGAGGTGCATTTATCCTCTACAGCAGAGGTAACTCTGGGTCTTCCTTTCCTGTGGCGGTCCTCATGAGAGCCAGTTTCATCATTAGCGCTTGATGGTTTTTGTGACTGCACTTGGAAAACATTCAAAGTTCTTGAAATTTGCCGTATTGACTTACCTTCATGTCTTAAAGTAATGATGGACTGTCATTTCTCTTTGCTTATTTGAGCTGTTCTTGACATAATATGGACTTGGTATTTTACCAAATATGGTAGTCTTTCTCTATACCACCCCTACCATGTCATAACACAACTGATTGGCTCAAACGCATTAAGAAGGAAAGAAATTCCACAAATGAACTTTTAACAAGGCACACCTGTTAATTGGAATGCATTCCAGGTGACTACCTCATGAAGCTGTTTGAGAGAATGCAAAGCTGTCATCAATGCAAAGCGTGGCTACTTTGAAGAATCTCAAATATAAAATATATTTTGATTTGTTTAACTTTTTTTTGTTTTGGTTACTACATGATTCCATATGTGCTATTTCATGGTTTTGATGTCTTCCCTATTATGTCTTCCCTTTCCTACAATGCAGAAAATAGTAAAAACAGGAAACACCTTGAATGAGGAGGTGCGTCCAAACGTTTGACTGGGACTGTATATCAAATTTGTTTATGAATTATTAAGTGATTAAAACTCGTAATTCTGTTTACAAATCGGTAACGGAATTACCAAAATATCAGTATCAGAATTAATGCAATTGAATTGGCTACAATGTGAAATCATGATTGTCACAAACCACAGTTGGGTCACCTGCTAATGTCCTCCCTTCCACTGGCATACTGTTATGTTCAGCTCATAGCTGTTTTCTTACTACTTCTGTCCTCTGGTGGTAAAAGCAATACTGTAAAACCAGTCTGGACAACCTCTTTCTCTCTCTGCCCCCCCTCCTCCCCCCTCTCTCTTCTCTCTCTCTCTCTCTCTCACTCTGTTAATGTCACCTCCGGCTCATACTGACACCTACCTTGACACCTACCACCTACCCTCTATCCGGACCAAATCTGAACCAATCATAGACATCTATCTTTCACAAGTTTGGACAACAGAGCACAGTAGAGAATAGTACAGTAAAGAAAAGTAGAGTTCTCTACAGTACACTAGAGTAGAGTACAGGGTAGCACTTTATTTGAATAGTTTATCTGTAGATGCTCTGTAGACTATCAGTAACATTTCAGCATCTACTAACCTTAACCCTTATCCTAACCATACACTTGACTTAACCCTTACCCTAGCCCTAACCTTAACCCTTACCCTAACCCTTATTCTATACCTAACCTTAGCAAGCAGTTGCTTATCAGCAGATAGTTTGTTGATAGTATGACCATCTGTAAAGCATCTACAAATGGACTATCCGGACTATCCAAATAAAGTGTGGCTGAGTACTGTATAATGTACTGTACTCTACTGATCATATCTACTGTACTTTATGTTTGTAATGTCCAAACTTGTGAAACACCGATGTCAATGATTGATTCAGATTTGGTCTGGTCCGGACCAACCAAATGGGATCTTTGGTGGGAGAGCTCATTAGAATAGTAGACAGTGTGTAGAATAATACCCAAACATGCAAGAAGGATATTACATATTTCTACCTTTCTGTACCTAGTTAGCATACATCACCATGAAGAGAATGATATTCATATCCATAATTATGAATTTCTGTATAGTACAGATCAGGGACCCATGATGGAATTCCGTTACCGGATGTAAATCCACTTCACCCACTGTAGTTCAATAATTTTTTTAAATCGAGGTGACATGTCATAGCTGACACCATGTTCTTTCTGCAGATATATTTTAATCCTAGTCAGTTTTCAGTCAGTCTCTGTCCAGATGGTCCAGAAATGGACCCCAAACCTTGAGAAATCTGCTGGAGGAGTTGGTCCTAAAAAAAACAGATATTTTCCAAATGAATGGTGTTAATCATTTCTGCTAGCTATCTACTGAAGCAAGGGGGGGTGGGTGACTTCCATTCTGTGAGGATAATTTATTTTGCAGCCACCATTCCAAACATCAGAGCCAGTTGTTTCTCATAGGAGATCCTGTGTGATTTAACAGTGCAGGTGTCTCTAATCAGTCAGATAGGCCTTGTGCTTGATAAGATAAGAAATTGATTTTATTATCCTTGTGAGCAAATTTTGTTTGTGGCTCTGTGCATACATAAAAACACATAGGACATAAACAGGTAGAAAAGTGCAGTTCATGAGCGATCAATGATTCATCTGTACACTATATACACTATACACTTCAGTACTATGTCAACTACCATTCTAACTGCCAGAAGCTGGTCCTACTAGTGTTTTTTAAACATTCAGGAGACCATGTCTCTTCCTTCCTCTGTCTGTTGTTCTTTAGGGTAAATCCATGTTTCTGTTGTTTATTTTGGTCCTCTCTGCCCCGTGATGGAATGATATGAGCTTTCTTGTCGTTACTTGTGGAATGGAATGCTCTATGGGTGGACGCGGCGCTCAAAGCATCACAAGAATGGGAACTGAGGCTAAAGATTCTGGAGATTGGGCAACTTGTTGTGGAGCTTGGCACTGCCGTCCCAAATATGTGTTTTGTTTCGGAAAACTGTCTAGACTCACAGTGAGTGCTGTGATTGTGTCAGAAAACGCCTCAAACAACCAAACCCCAAAAATGCTATTTTCAACCCATGATGAGAGAGAGAGAGAGAGTGTGTGAGAGTAGTGTCCTGATTTAGACGGACCCAGGGGATGACGCAGTTCAAAGCTATCCCAGGCCTCAAGGTCTACCAAGCATATTGGTCTGGTGGTCTCTCAGTCCAAGCTAAACAACTATATTTTAGTCATTGTCATAATTAAAATGTGTAATACAGTGTTTTACACCACAAAAGCTGTTACACAGTGAAAGTACATTGTTGTTGCCGCTTATTCTACGTGAGTGTGCACAGAGACATCCTTCCTTCACTCCTCCTATATTCTGCCCCGGAGAGTAGCACTGCCACGATAGAATGTAGACAATGTTCTTGAAGATAAAACCGTAAAGGGGTGTTTAATATTGGATCACACAGGAGCATTTCACACACAGTGGATGAGACGTGTGTAACTAATATGACCCTACGCCACCATGACCACAACCCGACCACACACACCGTACCCTTACAGTGACAATTCTGTAACATTTTCTGTTCTGATCTTGCTCCACAGGCGCAGATGGGAGCCAGAACGGTTTGGGGTAAGGGTACCCATGTCACCCCTCACATGACTTGGAATAAGGAGGAATGTGACCCCTAAAACACACACACCATGGCACGCAAGTGGGATTCCTATCAGTAGGAGCCAGCCATACAGAGACAAACAAAAACAGTAATACAGAGAGAGAAAGAGGAATCCCAATCTTTGCACAGTTTAGGAGTGTGTCAGTTTTTGGGTGAGAATTTGAGTGTGTGTTCCTTAGACTAAAACGGGGGTGTCATGAGGCCCAAAACATTTCCCGCTGCTCCGTACATGGGCAACACGCGCCAGCGCCTCCAGGAGATCAAGGAGGGGCTGAAGCAGCCGGCCAAGCTGGTGAGCCAGGCCCTCCACGGGGGCAGCTCCCGGGGCGAGGGGGAACGCGGGGCCGAAAGCAAGAGCAAAGACCCCGGCAGTCGCCAGCAGCAGCACCGGCCCCCTCAGAAGTTCAACAATTACCAGAACGCTCTGAGGGAGATCCGCAAGTCCCTCATGCCGTTTGCCAATGAGTCTGGACCCTCTTCTGGCTCTGCCCACCCCGCTGGAGATGTCAACCGACAGATGCTGCAGGAGCTGGTCAATGCTGGCTGTGACCAGGTGAGGACTGGGGAGTGTGTGTGTGTGTGTGTGTGTGTGTGTGTGTGTGTGTGTGTGTGTGTGTGTGTGTGTGTGTGTGTGTGTGTGTGTGTTTGTGTGTGCGCTTGCTCTCAAGGGGAAGAAACTGCTCTGGTCTGTATCAATGTCTCTGCTTGAATGCTGGTTCTATAGTCACGTGTGTTAGTGGCTAACATACAGTAACTCACTAATGTGGAGGTAGAAAGCCCCATTCACTGTCATAATAATTCAATGATCCACTACAACCTTTCTTTGCCAAGAGTACAGTACAATGGTTACATAATGCGGAGTGCAGAAATATCAGGCGAACAAAACAATCTGCTTGGCGCTGGTTTCTTTATCCTCTTTCGGAACGAGCGAGTGAACATCTTCACACCTGAGAGAGAATAGGAGAAGAAAAAAGAGAGAAGGAGAGGTTAGGAGATGGAAGAAGAGCACAGGTAGTGTGTCCGCAGGACATTATGTCAGCTCATACATCCTGTACATAGCCCATCTGTAATTAGCCCATCCAACTCCCTCATCCCCATATTGTTATTTAAATTTGTTTCTCCTTTGCACCCTAGTATCTCTACTGCACATTCATCTTCTACACATCTATCACTCCAGTGTTTAATTGCTAAATTGTAAATACTTCGCCACTATGGCCTATTTATTGCCTTACCTCCCCTAATCTTAACCTCATTTGCACACACTGTATATAGATTTTTTATATTGTGTTATTGACTGTACGTTTGTTTATCCCGTGTGGAACTCTGTGTTGTTGTTTGTGTCGCACTGCTTTGCTTTATCTTGACCAGGTCGCAGTTGTAAATGAGAACTTGTTCTCAACTGGCCTACCTGGTTAAATAAAGGTGAAATAAATAATTTAAAAAATATATATATATAAAAGGCTCACCTTTCACCTAAAGAAATAAAGCCTTTACTATACTACTATAGTTCAGATATGGAAAGCCTTATTACAGGAAAATAAGCATATTCTATCATTGATATATATCAGAGTATTTCCGAATAATACGGATTAGACTGTGCAACATAGTTCAATCGCTCTTTAAACACCCATAACTGGCTTAAGATCAGGTCATTTTTAAAGGGCTCAGCTTTGACTCTGTGTTTTAAAGCTCTTGGATTGGCCTATAACCAGACTCAGTACTATGCCTTTGTGGTTGAAGGAGTACATGCCCTGTGATTGCAGCACTCGGCATCTAAAGAATGCTTAACTCAAGCCCGTGCACAACACTACTGAGAAACCCTCCTCAGACACCAGCACGGTGGAATTATGAGCTGTTACTTCAGAGAGAGAGGTAGAGCGAGAGAGATGCAAACCACATCAATAACCATATTGATTTGAGTTATCAGAAAGCTGTTGTGTGCTTGCAGGTGTCCTTTGGTACGGCTTGATCTTGTTCTTGTTAGTACACACACAGTTTTTACTGTTCCTGTAGGACTAGAAATGTGTAGTTAGTTTGTGTATATTTAGTGTGTAGTTAGCATGTAGTAATAGTGTAGTTAGTGTGTAGTTATAGTGTAGTAAGTGTGGTTTGGCCTCTAGTTCCTCTGAATGGCTCAGACCAGAGAGAGAGAGCACTGTCAATACAAACAGGAAGTGGCGATTCAATGGTAGCAGGGTGGAAAGTTCCATCTGCTCCCATTGTGTCTCCACAGACAATCTGGCCATGTTTTCTCGCTGTCTGTCACTCTCTCTCGGTTGGTGTCTGTCTCTCACTTTTTCTTTCGCTCCCCCTCTTATCTGTCTGTCTGTGTCTCTCTTTCTGTATTCTATATTCCATTTATTCTCCTCTCATTAGCTTTAGATATTTATTTGTTGCTTTTATAGACACAAACAGAAGGATAAACTGACAATGAAAAGAATTGGACACGTTTATGTTGTACAGGCAAAACATTTCTCTCTTTTCCTGCTCTCTTATTTTGACACTGATGGATTATAGGTAATGGTGTCTCAATGAACGATGCGGCAGTCACCCTTCACTGTGAGTATGTGTTTGTCCTAGGGCTGTGTCCACTGAGCGGCTCACTGAGCGTGGGCCCTTGTTTTCCCAACATTCCACAGACGTAATGGCCGCCGTAGTGAGTGGCCCATTTGGTCTCAACCCACCTCCACCCTCTGGCCTGATTCTTACCAGAAGCGCCGCCTCCTCTCCTCCAGCCACAAGTTACACAGCGATGCGGCGCGTTACATAATCGCCGTAAAGGAGGGAATGTTTTGGTGGGGGAGTGAGGGGGGACCGCCGGAGTGTGGAAGAGCTCTTTCCTCTCCTCTGCCACCTTCCTTCCTTCATGTGTACTGCGGCTCCAGTATTACTGTATTAGGAGCCGGCCACGGGAAATGGAGTGGAGATAGGAATCTTATGCACGCTAAGCATATTAAACCTCCGACGTATGAAACGACGTGGCTGCCGCGTTTATTTAACAATGAGGTTAACAGGACGTGACATAGGCCTTATGTGTGTTATTGTTTGTGTGTTTGATTAATAGAAGGAGAAGATGGCGGAGCACTATCTGTTGTTCCACAGGCCTATTGATGTCACTCCCTCTCGGCCTGTCCATCCAGACTCTGCTCTCTAAAGGTCTCCCATATGGGTTTCATTTCCCATAGTGGAATGTGTTGCAGAATTAGGTCGAAGTGAAAACGAATATAAAAAATCTCAGAGTAAGAGTTTGTGCATACTGTCAGTGCCGTCCGAGATGTTTTGGCATGTGATTGTGTTTGGGATAACTCCTTGGCTTGTGGCTGTAACCATTATGACAAGGGTGTATGTGGCGGAGGATATTGTAGGCTGGAAGCCACATAAGAGTCTAGCAGACAAACATACAGAGAGGAGGGAGTAAGCGAGAGTATTTTACCACTACAGTCTGTTCTTAGGATGAAACTGAAAAATAACAACTTGTGTAGAAAGTAAACATTGATGGTGCCAAGTGTGCTTATGTCTGCATAACGAGGAAGTAGGAAAGAAATTGCAACTTTGGACTATTTCTGGTCTAGCGATCGATGACAACGGAGTACACGATTAAAATGGTGTCCATTTTGAAAAAACCTAAATATACACATTGCGAGATATACCTATATTTCCCCATAGGAAACAATGGGATGACCTCAGAGTTCCAGCAGTCATTTTTTGTTGTTGTTTACGTTTTAACTTGGGCAGGTCTCATTGCCAACAATAGCAAAGTATGCATTGTGACGTAGAACAATAGGCTGGGAATAGAACGTTCGGAAGGTGAGTTGGTGCCACGGTGCCCAATAGAACTAATAGGAGCTGGCAGGGTGAAAAATGCCTTAAAATAAGGCCTTCTTTTCGTGATTACTTCAAAACTACGACAAGCAGCTGGGACATATGGTAATATTACGAAACTGGGCTCCACGGCAGATGCAATGAACTCGTTTTTATCAGAAAAAAAGCATTGTTGAAAATGTAATGTGTCCAGCCTAGAAATGGAAAGTCAGATACAGATTTCCAAATATCTGGAATTCTTTGCTTCCTGGCTTGTGGAATGTTGGGAACATTTGTCACTATGACAGTGGAGGTCAGGGATGGAACGCAACGCACCACCAGGCTGTCCACAGCAGCCAGCCTCCACCCAGTTTAAGTCTCGGCACAGAGTAGAGAGGCAGGGGGAGAGAGAAAGGGGAAGAGAAGGATGGGAGGAGGCGAGAAAAGCAATAGACAGTGAGGAAGGGCGAGAGAGTGAGCGGAAGAGAGGAAAGAGAGAAAGAAACTTAGAAAAAGGATAAGTGGGAGAGAAAAAGAGAGCTGGAAGTTTCTGAGGGAGTGAAGCCTCCACATTAGCATGGAAACCAGGCAGCTAGTCAGCACTCTCCTCTAGCTATGGTGGAATTCAACACACAGACCCAGGCCAGTCAACATAGTGACCATAAACAGACATGAATGTTTATATTTGGTTTCGTGTGTGTGTGTGTGTGCGCATGCATGCATGCGCGTGTGTGTGCCAGTATGTGAGCACTAGTGGGGGTGTGCAAATGTGTGTGTCTTATGAGTGAGGGAGAGGGAGGGAGGGAAAGAGTGTATTTTGGTTCAGTCGTATGGGCAGGCCCACTCTGATGGACACACATACTCACACACACACACAAACACACAGAATGTATAGAATATCTGTGGCTCCTGCGTTTCCTGGCTCTGAGAGCTGAATGTGCCTACTGTTGCTATGCAGCCCTGTTTTTAAACCCATTTATGTTTGACTAAGTTTCCTCCCTGCAAATGAAAGCACCCGGTCGGTCTCAGAATCTGTGGACACGGAATGGCTCTATTACACCGTTTAAACTAGTTTAAAGTCCACTTCAGTCCACTTTTGAAAATTGCCTTAGCACTAGTTTATTTCATGTTAGATGTTATATTCTTATACAACAACATCAAGATTAATCTTGATTAATGTATATGTTTTAAACAACAACCTTAAGTAGCCATTTCAGATGAGCAGTAGTATTTGGTTGGAGTTCTCTAACTACCAGCGGAGGCAGTGTGGGCTGAATGCCTGTCTGACTGAGTGTCATTTCGAGTGAGGTCATATGCTATTCAGGGATATTTCCTCATGTAGGTGTCTGCCGCCTAGTTAAAGAACGGTCACAGCTTGTGTCATGTTTATTTTCACCTCTCACTCACTGATGTTGAATGGCTGTTGTTGTTTGTACTCTGCCTATCAGCCAGTGTGAAAATAGCAGGATAACCTGCATGATCATTATACAAATACTAAAATATGTACTGGAGTATGGTGCTGAACTATCACTTTAGAGGTCCTTGTCATATAAATAGCCTGCTATTGGAATGTTGAAAGAATGTCAAAGGGCAGGTTGTATGTTCTCAGCTCTCTGTGTTCTTTGTTGTTGTGTGTGTGTGAGGCAGGCTCAGGAAGTGGCTGGTGCATGACCCCAGGAGAAGAGGATGCAGGTGCAAGGCCTGCTGGGGGGCTGTTTTTATCGTCACCTGATGTGTGCGTGGGTTCAATAGAAGAGAAACGATGACAATAGAAGACACTATACACTGTTTAGCTATAAAATAATAGAGACAATGCAATCTGTTCCCCAAAATGAGATGGACGAGATTTATCAGTCAGATTGATTTACTCAATTAAGCAATAAGGCCAGAGGGGGTGTGGTATATGGCCAATACACCACGGCTAAGGGCTGTTCTTCGGCGCAACGCAACACGGAGTGCCTGGATACCCCCCTTAGTCGTGGTATATTGGCCATATACCACAAACCCCCGAGGTGCCTTATTGCTCTTATCAACTGGGTACCAACGTAATTAGAGCAGTAAAAATAAGCCAATCAGCATTCAGTGCTCGAAGCACCCAGTTTATAATGTCTGTTAAGACTCCATTATTTGTTGTTTTGCCACCAGGAAATGGCGGTGCGGGCTCTGAAGCAGACGGGCAGCAGAAACATTGACGCTGCTCTGGAGTACATCAGTAAGATGGGATATCTGGACCCACGCAATGAACTCATCGTCCGGATTATCAAGCAGACCTCGCCAGGTAACACAACCCATGCACATATATTCTAAATATATGCACAGACAGTTTAAATTGCAATAAGCATATGAACTTAAATCAAATCAAATTGTATTGGTCACATACACATGGTTAGCAGATGTTATTGCGAAATGCTTATGCATCTAGATCTGACAGTGCAGCAGTATCTAACAGGTAATATCTAACAATTCCACAACAAAACTAATACACACAATCTAGTAAAGGAATGGGATGAGAATATATGAGTATAAAATATATGGATGAGCAGTGACAGAGCGGCTAAGATGCAATGGATAGTAAAGAATAGATAGTGAAGGATACAGTATACATTATATACATATGAGATGAGTAATGCAAGATATGTAAACATTCTTAAAGTGGCATTATTAAAGTGACTAGTGTTCCATTTATTAAAGTGGCCAATGATATCAAGTCTGTTTATGTAGGCAGCTGCCTCTCTGTGCTAGTGGTGGCTGTTTAACAATCTGATGGCCTTGAGATAGAAGCTGTTTTTCAATATCTCTGTCCCAGCTTTAATGCACCTGTACTGACCTCGCCTTCTGGATGGCAGCGGGGAGAACAGGTAGTGGCTCGGGTGGTTATTGTCCTTGATGATATTTTTGCCTTCCTGTGACATCGGGTGTTGTAGGTGTCCTGGAGGGCAGGTAGTTTGCCTCCGGTGATGCGTTGTGCAGACCGCTATTGTGCCTTCTTCACCACGCTGTCTGTGTGTGTGGACCACTTCAGTTTGTCGGTGATATGTACACAGAGGAATTTAAAACTTTCCACCTTCTCTACTGCTGTCCTGTCGATGTGAATAAGGGAGTGTCCACGATCATCTCTTTTGTTTTGCTGACATTGAGTGAGAGGTTATTTTCCTGACACCACCCTCCGAGGGCCCTCACCTCCTCCCTGTAGGCTGTCTCGTCATTGTTGGTAATCAAGCCTAACATTGTAGTGTCGTCTGCAAACTTGATGATGGAGTTGGAGGCGTGCATGGCCACGCAGTCGTGGGTGAACAGGGAGTACAGGAGAGCGCTGAGAACGCACCCTTGTTGGGCCCCAGTGTTGAGGATCAGCGGAGTGGAGATGTTGTTTCCTACCTTCACCACCTGGGGACGGCCCTTCCGGAAGTCCAGGACCCAGTTGCTCAGGGCGGGGTCGAGACCTAGGGTCTCAAGCTTAATGATGAGTTTGGAGGGTACTATGGTGTTGAATGCTGAGCTGTAGTCAATGAACAGCATTCTTACATAGGTATTCCTCTTGTCCAGATGGTATAGGGCAGTGTGCAGTGTGATGGCGATTGCATCATCTGTGGACCTGTAGGGGCGGTAAGCAAATTGGAGTGGGTCTAGGGTGACAGATAAGGTGGAGGTGATATGATTCTTGACTAGTCTCTCAAAGCACTTCATGATGACAGAAGACATTTAGTTCAGTTACCTTTCCTTTCTTGGAACAGGAACAATGGTGGCCATCTTGAAGCATGTGTGGACAGCAGACTGAGGAGAGATTGATTGAATATGTCCATAAACACACCAGCCAGCTGGTCTGCGCATGCTCTGAGGATGTGGCTAGGGATGCTGTCTGGGCCGGCAGCCTTGTAAGGGTTAACACATTTAAATGTTTTACTCACGTCGGCCACGGAGAAGGAGATCCCACAGTCTTTGGTAGCGGGCCGTGTCGGTGGCACTGTATTGTCCTCAAAGCGCGCAAAGAAGTTGTTTTAATTTGCCTGGGAGCAAGACGTCAATGTCTGCGACGAGGTTGGTTTTCTTTTTGTAATCCGTGGATGTCTGTAGACCTTGCCACATACGTCTCGTGTTTGAGCCGTTGAATTGCGACTCCACTTTGTCTCTATACTGACGCTTTGCTTGTTTGATTGCCTTACGGAGGGGAATAACTACACTGTTTGTATTTGGCCATGTTTCCAGTCTCCTTGCCATGATTAAATGCGGTGGTACATGCTTTCAGTTTTGCGCGAATGCTGCCATCAAACCACAGTTTCTGGTTAGGGAAGGTTTTAATAGTCACAATGGGTACATCTCCTATACACTTCCTTATAAACTCGCTCACCGAGGCTACCTGGAACATGTCCACGTGATCGAAGCAATCTTGAAGCGTGGAATCCGATTGGTCAGACCAACATTGGATAGACCTAAGCACGGGCGCTTCCTGTTTTAGTTTCTGCCTATAGGAGGGTAGCAACAAGATGGAATCATGGTCAGATTTTCCGAAAGGAGGGCAGGGGAGGGCCTTGTATGCATTACGGTTAGAGTAGCAGTGGTCGAGTGTGTTACTCGCTCGTGTACTGCAATCGAAATACTAATAGAATTTAGGGAGACTTGTTCTCAGATTACCTTTGTTAAAATCCCCAGCTACAATAAATGCAACCTCAGGATATATGGTTTCCAGTTTGCATCAAGTCCAGTGAAGTTCCTTGATGGCCGTCTTGGTATTCGCTTGTGGGGGGATATACACGGCTGTGACGATAACTGAGGAGAGTTCTCTTGGGAGATAATACGGTCGGCATTTAATTGTGAGGAATTCTAGGTCAGATGAACAAAAGGACTTGAGTTCTTGTATGTTGATACAATTACACCATGAGTCGTTAATCATGAAACATACACCCCGCCCTTCTTCTTACCAGAGAGATGTTTGTTCCTGTCTGCGCGATGCACTGAAAACCCTGTTGGCTGTACGGACTCCGACAGCAGGTCCCCAGCCAGCCTTGTCTCCGTGAAACAGAGTATGTTACGATATCTCTTTGGAATGCAACTCTTGCCCTAATTTCGTCGACTTTGTTAACTATGGACTGGACATTAGCGAGTAATATACTCGGAAGTGGTGGGTGGTGTGCAAAGTCTCACTAGAAGACCGCTCCGGCACCCTCTCCTCCAAAGGCATTGTTTTGGGTCGGCCTCTGGAATCAGTTCAAATGCCCTGGGAGGTGCAGACAAAGGATCCGCTTTGGGAAAGTGGTATTCATGGTCGTAGTGCTGGTAAGTTGACGTCTCTCTGATATCCAATAGTTCTTCCCGGCTGTATATAATAACACTTGTCTGGGCTAACAATGTAAGAAATAATACATAATAAAACGAAATACTGCGCAGTTTCCTAAGGACTTCAAGCGAAGCTGCCATCTCTATCGGCACCATCTTGCCAGACAACTCACTCACCACTATAATTTCTGTCCACAGGCAAAGGGGGCATGCAAAACTCAATGGACCACAGACCACCATTGGAGGGAACAAGTGAAGGTACCATACCTCCCTACCACCAGATGGGGGCACCGATGTATGAGGGTGCTGGCTATGGGCCAGAGGGGCCCTACATGGGTGCCCCTCCTGTCATGAACTACATGATCCCCCCCTCGGGCACAGCACAGGGCCCTGCCATGGTTAACCCCATGGGACGCCCGCCCAGTATTGGAGCCTACCCTCCATCAATGGCCGCCCAGAACAGTCCAGGGAATCCCATGTACCCCCCAGGCGCCCCGCAAAAGGCCTACCCAGGCAGCATGGAGCAGGCCATGATTGGCTACAGCGTCCCTGGTCAGCCCCTGCAGCCCCAGGTACCAGGTGGCCCCATCCCCGTACCCCACTACGACTACGGCCACGGCCGGCCTCACATGATGGAGCCCTCTGCCTACGGCATCAAGAGGAGCGCATCCTTCCAGAACAAGATGCCATCGCTGGCGCCAGACAACTACGTCAACATGCAGGTTAAAGGGGCCATGGGACAGAACGGGGGAGGGTACCCCCCTAACCTGTACCTTCCGCCCCACTCCCACCCCCGGCAGTCCAGCCCCACCTCACATCAGGTCCACATGATGTCCCGCTCGCCCGGTGGAGCTGCCGCCGCCATGGGGCCAGACTTCTCTGACCTCCCCCAGGGCCTGCTCACGCCCTCCAGAGCCAGTCTTAACCTGGACCTGTACGAGCAGCACCAGCACCACTGGGCCGGGCCCCAGGGGCCTGAGGGGGCCCCTCCAGCCAGGCAGCCCCAGCCTCAGGGGCCCTTCCGGGGAGAGGTGCGGGTCCCCAGCAGGACCAACTCCTTTAACAACCGCTCAGCGCCCCCCAACAACGTCCGGCCCACTTTGGTACCTCCAGCTCCCGGCAAGCAGGACACGTCCCTGGGTCCACCCAACACCATTACGGCGGTGACGTCGCCCCCCATCCAGCAGCCGGTGAAGAGCATCCGGGTAATGAGGCCCGAGCCGAAGACAGCTGTGGGGCCGTGTCACCCTGGCTGGTTGGCTGCTCAGGAAGCATCTGAGCCCCTCGCCTACATGCCTGAAGAGGCCTACGCTCTGGAGCCTGCCCAGGAGCCCCGCTGTCCACCACCTCCCTACCCCAAAACCCTGCTCATGTCTGGGGCTGCTTCAGAGGCAGGGCCCCTGGAGGCCTCAGACCTCAACAACCCTGCTAGGCCACACGGTGGTAGTGGTGGAGGAGGCGGAAAGGCAGAAGAGAGCCAGGTGACAGAGAAGACCAAGTCTGGGAAAGGAGAGAAGGCAGTGAAGGACAAGAAGCAGATCCAGACATCGCCGGTGCCGGTGAGGAAGAACGGGCGTGATCAGGAGAAGAGGGAATCGCGCATTAAAAGCTACTCGCCCTTTGCCTTCAAGTTCTACATGGAGCAGCATGTGGAGAATGTGATGAAGACCCACCAGGAAAAACTGAACCGCAGGCTCCAACTGGAGCAGGAGATGTCCAAGGTGAGAGAGTGAGAGACCTGAAGGTTATGAATCTGAAGAATTCTTCCTGAGGACCTGTGTTGTAGACAACAGATAGATTACCCTAAATGCCTATAATAGCTTGTCCAAAACATTTAGAAAAACATTTACTCAGGGTTCAGTCCTTTTGACCTCCTTTTGAGACTGTTATGAAATGCACAAAAAATAAACCATTTTATTGAAATAGTGAAATAATATATTAGTTACTTGTTATCTTAAATTAACAGTTGATGGAGACATTCAAAACATAAAACACTTCAAGAAATATAAAATATAATATCATTGTAATAAGGCACATATACAGGATTTTACCAGGGCAACTTATCCTCTTTATTTCTACATTCTTCCCCTTCCTCCAGGCTGGCCTATCAGAGGCCGAGCAGGAGCAGATGAGGAAGATGCTGAACCAGAAGGAGTCTAACTACAACCGTCTGCGCCGTGCCAAAATGGACAAGGCCATGTTTGTCAAGATCAAGACACTGGGCATCGGGGCCTTCGGCGAGGTGTGCCTGACCCGCAAGGTGGACACGGGAGCCCTGTACGCCATGAAGACGCTGCGCAAGAAAGACGTGCTCAACCGCAACCAGGTGGCCCATGTCAAGGTAAAGCTGAATCCAAATGATCATGCTGAAGAGATGCTCCTGATGATGTTTCCATGTTATGTCGATGTTATTGTGACACCAAAGGCACATTTCCACGTTTTGTGTGGACTGGACAGTAAAGTTTCTAATTGTTTCTAACCCTAAGGCTGAGCGTGACATCCTGGCGGAGGCAGACAACGAGTGGGTGGTGCGTCTGTACTACTCGTTCCAGGACCGTGACAGCCTCTACTTCGTCATGGACTACATCCCCGGAGGAGACATGATGAGCCTGCTGATCCGCATGGGTGTCTTCCCCGAGCCGCTGGCATGCTTCTACGTGGCTGAGCTGACCCTGGCGATTGAGAGCGTCCACAAGATGGGCTTCATCCACCGTGACATCAAGCCTGACAACATCCTCATCGACCTGGACGGACACATCAAGTTGACCGACTTTGGCCTCTGCACCGGCTTCCGCTGGACACACAACTCCAAGTACTATCAGAAAGGTGAGCAGGGGAAAGACAAAGGACAAGTTCTTGCACTGTGTATATGCTGTTGTATAGACAGCTTTTACTTCATATGACATGATCGATATGTAATGTCCTCTCGTCTCTCCAGGGAGCCACATCAGGCAGGACAGCATGGAACCCAGTGACTTCTGGGATGACGTGTCCAACTGTCGTTGTGGCGACCGGCTGCAGACCCTGGAGCAGCGGGCAACACGGCAACACCAGCGCTGCCTGGCACACTCCCTGGTGGGTACGCCCAACTACATCGCCCCTGAGGTGCTGCTGCGCAAAGGTGAGGGCAATACTGGACATGGTGGAATGGAGTGGTCATACATTTGATAAATAAAGAAGCACATTGTGGTCTTGTTAGTGAGAGGTTGTGCTCTTGTCCCTGT
Organism: Brachymystax lenok tsinlingensis; assembly: GCA_030435695.1. Classification (NCBI taxonomy): domain Eukaryota; kingdom Metazoa; phylum Chordata; class Actinopteri; order Salmoniformes; family Salmonidae; genus Brachymystax; species Brachymystax lenok. Next base: position 18,872,940 of record CM059781.1, read on the forward strand.
AGGGTACACCCAGCTGTGTGACTGGTGGAGTGTGGGAGTGATCCTCTTTGAGATGCTGGTGGGACACCCACCATTCCTGGCCCCGACACCCACCGAGACACAGATAAAGGTTAGTAGTCTGTCGACTCACGGCTCAGCTAAACTACATAATGTGGAAATGCCATATAACTAATCAATTGAAGCTCTGAAACATACTGTTTCATACTCAGTCTCCCCCTTCCCTTTCTTCTTCAGGTGATAAACTGGGAGAGCACGCTGCAGGTGCCCCCGCAGGTGAAGCTCAGCCCAGAGGCTGTTGACATCATCGGCCGTCTCTGCTGCTCCCCTGAGGAGCGTCTTGGGAGCAACGGCGCCGGCGAGATCAAGACTCACCCCTTCTTCGACCAGATGGACTTCTCCAGCAACCTGCGCACCCAGCCCGCCCCCTACCGGCCCAAGATAGCCCACCCCATGGACACATCCAACTTCGACCCGGTGGAGGAGGAAGGGGGTCCCGGGGCGTGGAGTGACAGCGGGGACAGCACACGGGCCTGGGAGACCCTCTGCACCCCACACGGGAAACACCCGGAGCATGCTTTCTACGAGTTCACCTTTCGCAGGTTTTTTGACGACAACGGCTGCCCCTTCCGCTACCCCAAACCCCCTGAGATCAGCCACAGCCAGGGGCCTCCCAGCAGTAGCGGAGCCAGCAGCATGGGCCCTGAGGAGGAAGAGGAGGAGGAAGAGGAGGAGGAAGAGCAGGGGGAGCCTGTGTATGTGTAGAAGAGCCCAGAATGTTGGCTTTCTGAACTATGACCCCCTCTTCTCTCTCTCCAACAATCAACACTTAGCACCTGGGGCCCTGGCTGCCAACTTTCTATCTACCACTGTTCTTCTCAGAGGTGTGTGCCTCTATACTTGTGTGTGTGTGTGTGTGTGTGTGTGTGTGTGTGTGTGTGTGTGTGTGTGTGTGTGTGTGTGTGTGTGTGTGTGTGTGTGTGTGTGTGTTTGAGAGACTGAGAACAGGACGACCTGACATCTGTTTAACAATTCAGACACTACTGTGTGGAATCTCCAGCGTGAGCAATCCCTGATCTGGGACCAAGAACAACTAACTGTACAAGGGCTAGGGATGGGATAATGATGCCAGAGGACTGTTCTGAAAGCAAACTAATCAGAACAGGAACAGATCTTCTATGGAAATTAAAAGTATCCGCTGCGCTGTGGAGGTTTACAAAAGTGTTCAGATAAGAGTTTGAGACTGGGACCGTGACCATGCGTGGTCCTAGTGCTCTATCCCATTCCTTTGCCTTGGGTCTTAGAGATCTCTTCTTCCAGGTTAGCCTTACCTCAGGAAGTAAACACACACTTCCTGGACTTCAGGCTGGTCTGGACTGAATTAGCTGGTGGTAGAGGGGAAGAATGCAAGACGTCTCACACAGCTGTGACAAAATAAGTTACCAAAATACAAATTCACATGCGCACATGAACACTTTAAAGGATGGTTGAACTTAACAATTTAGGAGGAAGCAATGGTGTTTTCTTCTGCAGCTAACCCCCATAAAGCCTTGTGCATACTGATTGCCTAAAACTGTATGCGTTCCGACAGAGGTCCATTCATTTCAATGTGAGGCAATCCTCACCGCTGGGACTCATCTGCCGGACTCGGTTGCGATGCTTGTCGCTGTGTGCAGTGTGTCGCATGTATGTGTTGGATTTTTCCAACTTGTGCTGTTGCTTTGCCGTGCGGTATCAGGAACGGAAGTAGATAATCCACCGAATAAGTTGCTAATATGTAGCTAATGTGTAGCATGATTATTTTTGTTATGATGCGGTGCATGAATTGCGAAGACTACGTAAAATGTACCGTACGGCAATGTAATAATGCAACCTGTGTGCACGCGGCGTAAGTTGCGGCATTCTTCAAAGTTAGTCTGACATGTAAGTCTAGGCATTTCCCAGCTGTGACTCCTACCTTTAGCTTCACACTAACTTTTTTTCCAAATAGGAGATGTGGGATAAAACCTGCTTGTGTTGTTCCCACTCACCCCTAAATGTCTTCAGGATTCTGTTTTGAGTATCAGACCCAGGTGAATGGTTGTGACGGGTAAATACTCATAGCAACAACAACAAATTCCTTTGGTTGAAGTGCCAGCTGCCAGATACATGGATGACATTGTTAATCGAGTCAGTCAATTCCACTCTCAATATTATTATGATGACTATGTTTTATTGAGCTAATTTTGCAGAGTTCTGAGGAAGGTGGACTGCAAGTGTGTAATCATTGCTTTGTTACAGATATGGATCTCATGATTACATACATATTTGCTAAGCAGCAGCCATGTCTCCACACAACACATACATTACACCTGCTCTAAGACTGTCATGTACAGTGACATTACTTGCGCCAAGAGCAGTGCATTTTAGCCTCCTTGACAAAAGCCCTACCCGCTAATCCACCACTTACAAACACACGCTCAGTATTATACAGTTAACACATTGGAGTGTCCACACAGTCTCCTCGGTCCATATGGAGACAGATGTGAACTTTATGTCAGAAACATGTAATAGTATGACTATGTGCAATACAGAAAATACAATATATAGTTTTCTAAACACTTACAATTACCCTTTTGACCTTGTAATACTGAAACACGCTATGTACAAATATACATTATATTGGTTTATATATTTTCCGTATAGTTACATGACCCAATGCTGCTTATTATTGTGATTTTAATATTATTATTATTATTATTATTTACATTATTTCATTTATACGTACTTCTTTCCTTTTATGCAAGTGTGGGTTTGATTGCCAGTGTGTTTGGTTTGGAAAGTGACGAACTGTGTGCCTTCTAGAGGAATGTTGGTACGTATCTATCCACCGCAAGATGATGATGATGATGATGATGATGATCAGTGTTTGTGCAGAATAACGACAGCAGCTTTCCTACTCTGCAACCAGGCTGGCCCTGTGTGTAGGAGAGGAGGGGCGGAAGAGACAGACATAGTGATAGAGAAAGAAAGATGCGTTTCAGAGTCAGAGACAAAACGAAAGCAAGGCAGGATTGGTTATAAAATGAAAAATATATGAATGAATAGCTTTCTCTATGTTACAAGAACAGGTGGCAAATGACAAAAACTTACACTACCAGTCAAAAGTTTGGACACACCTATTCATTCAAGGGTTTTTCTTTATTTTCACTATTTTCTACATTGTAGAATAATAGTGAAGACATCAAAACTATGAAATAACTACTTTGAAGAATCATCTAGTAACCAAAAAAGTGTTAAACAAATCAAAATATATTTTAGATTCTTCAAAGTAGCCACCCTTTGCCTTGATGACAGCTTTGCACATGCTTGGCATTCTCTCAACCAGCTTCACCTGGAATGCTTTTCCAACAGTCATTAAGGAATTCCCTCAAATGCTGAGCACTTGTTGGCTGCTTATCCTTCACTCTGCGGTCCAACCCATCTCAACCCATCTCAATTGGGGGATTGTGGAGGCCAGGTCATCTGATGCAGCACTCCATCACTCTCCTTCTTGGCCAAATAGCCCTTACACAGCCTGGAGGTGTGTTGGGTCATTGTCCTGTTGAAAAACAAATGATTGTCCTACTAGGCGCAAACCAGATGGGATGGCATATTGCTGCAGAATGCTGTGGTAGCCATGCTGGTTAAGTGTGCCTTCAATTCTAAATAAATCCCTGACAGTGTCACCAGCAAGCACCCCCACACCATCACACCTCCTCGTCCATGCTTTACGGTGGGAACCACAGATGCGGAGATCATCCATTCACCTACTCTGCGTCTCACAAAGACATCGCGGTTAGAACCAAAAATCTCAAATTTGGACTCCTCAGACCGAAGGACAGATTTCCAACAGTCTAATGTCCATTGCTCGTGTTTCTTGGCCTAAGGAAGTCTCTTATTATTATTTGTGTCCTTTAGTAGTGGTTTCTTTGCAGCAATTTTACCATGCTAAATAAAGTTAAATAAAGGTTAAATTAAATTAATAAATAAATTAAGACCTGATTCACGAAGTCTCCTCTGAACACTTGATGTGTCTTACTTGAACTCTGTTAAGCATTTATTTGTGCTGCAATTCATGAGGCTGTTAACTTAAATGAACTTAACCTTTGCAGCAGAGTTAACTCTGGGTCTTCCTTTCCTGTGGCGGTCCTCATGAGCCAGTTCCATCATAGCGCTTGATGGTTTTTGCGATCATTCCAGGTGACTACCTCATGAAGCTGGTTGAGAGAATGCCAAGAGTGTGCAAAGCTGTCATCAAGGCAAGGGTGCTACTTTGAAGAATTTCAAATATAAAATATATTTTGATTTGTTTAACACTTTTTTGGTTACTACATGATTCCATGTGTTCTTTCATAGTTTTGATTTTTGTACAATCATTCTAAAATGTAGAAAATAGTACAAATAAAGAAAAACCCTTGAATGAAAGGTGTGTCCAAATGTTTGACTGCTACTGTATGTATTATTTGTACATTTTAATGCATCCTAATGACCACGTGTTCATTTGACCATTGATATTATGCTTGTGTTCCATAATTGTGTTGTGTTATGCAGTGGAGCACTGCTCAATGCAGGAAATGCTTTATTTTCTCCAATATCTCTAAACTATATGCTTTTTGACAATCAGCCATTGACGCAGTCTTGTGTGTCCAACTGAATAACTATACAACAGTATTCCATATTTGATTGTTGTACTGACTAGGAAGGATTAGGAAGTTGCACGTTCTGCCTTATGTTGATTCCTATACATTGAGTGCACTCATATCTGAGATCAAATTTGTGACAAAATGTAAGTGAGGGGAATATTTTAAACAATTACAATTGTTGTTTAAATGTGTCAATAATGTTTTTGCTCACCTGCATGAATTGAAATTGACATTTTTAGAACATGCCTCATGTCTTCAGGATTGGGCTGCAAATTCACTTCATTTGATCATCGTTGTCAACGCAAGTAGGATTGCCAATCCACATTCACCTAGATGGACTACTCAGTGAAATAGCGTTTATAGAGAAACTGCTCACCAAGTCAGTTTTCTAGTGTTTGTGAGTGAGGTGTGCCCTGGATGACGTGTGTTTTCCCTGTATCTGAGTTTTGAAAGTGATGACTGACAATCTTTGACTGATTTGAGATCTAATGTGGTGACTCATGATGTAACTTGTGTACCTTTTTGTATTTTTACCCTCGGGAGTTTCTCATGTCTTCGATCCTCCTTAATGTATAATACAATTCTGTTACTCTTGAATATATATATTTATACAGATATACATACTTTTTTAAAATCTTAATTCTTTTGAATTTCCTCTGAGCTAATGTTCAAACATCCTTGTCTGCAGTATTATAGACAGTATAATTTGGACAACATATCTCCTTTTTTACATATGTATGAATTGAGAATTTGTAAAAATGCTTTCACTGTCCTCACGTGTAAAATATATGTATAAATTAAATTAACCAGCTTCGACTTGTGTTGTAATTTCAAAGCCCCATAACAATGTTATATCTAAATGAATAATATGATTGATTCTTGTTGGCTTTGAATATTAGGCTTAAACAATTTTAGCAGAAACTGTAGATGTGGTTATTACACTGTGTACAAAACATTAGGAACACATGCACTTTTCATGACATAGACTGACCAGGTGAATCCAGGTGAAAGCAATGATTCCTTATTGATGTCACCTGTTAAATCCACATCAATCAGTGTAGATGAAGGGGAGACTGGTTAAAGACGGGTTATTTTTAAGCCTTGAGACAATACACAGGGATTGTGTATGTGAGCCACTCAGAGGGTGAATGGGCAAGACAAAAGGACATTCAGCCAACTTGACAAACTGTGGGAAGCATTGGAGTCCAAATGGTCCAGCATCCCTGTGGAATGCTTTCGACACCTTGTAGAGTCCATGCCCCGACAAATAGAAGCTGTTCTGAGGGTGTTCCTAATGTTTTGTACGCTCAGTGTATGTCTGTTGATTTGAGAAAAGTGAAACACACTGATCAGTTCATTTATTTTTTACTTTAACAGGAATTTGTCTTGTATTCAAGAGCACTGAAATTTAACAACAGAGCTATATACACAAACAAGCTGTGGGTTTACAGTAGTTATAGCACATACAGTACATGATAAATACAGTGCAAAGTCACAATGTCCACATGACTCTTCTTTCAGTCCCAGGCTACTTAAAAGTGCCGATTGCATGTTGTGCAGTTTACTGCTCCTGGGGACAAAAGGGTTCAGAGTCGTTTGTCCTAGCCATGGGGATACGGACACTAGGACTAGTTCTTCATTGGCTTTGCAGTTCTGCATTGGGGTCTGCGTGAGTGGGGTGTGTGTGTTGAGTGTGACAGGTCCACGCACATCAGCAAAATTGACAGGCCATACTGTATGTGCAAAAGAAAAGAGGACAATATTCAGGGTAGAGTTTAGTGTTGTTTTGGGTAGTTTGGGGTTCTTTGGGGTTTTGTAGTAGCTTGGTTGACGCAACTCACAGTGTATATAGCAAGGAAGAGCTATGACACATTAGTCTGGACAGGAGTCCATTGTTGGTGCAATCTTTGCATAAAAGTTGGCTTGAGCTTTGATTGGTTCTCTCAAATGTGATTTTTTTTCCTGGTGAGTTGAGTCCTCACATTCTTTGGATTTGAAAATCCAACAGTTGTGTTGGTAAGGGGTGGCGCTCAGGGGCTGTGTGTGGCTGTCCATGTGGGTGTTTGAGTGAGAAAGACATAGAGGAGAACCAATCAGTAAAAAAGCACAGCCCCCTTCATTATTGACCCTTTGTGCCTACGACATCAAGGAGCCTTTCCAGACTCTGAAGTCAGGAAGACCGAGTTTGGTGTCTGCCAGACTAGTTCTGTAGGGTTGTTTGAGGTAGCTGTTTTGGGTAGTTGTGCATTTTGGGGTATTTGGTGGGTAATTATGTGTTGTTTTGGGTAGTTATTGTTGTTTTGGGTGGTAATTGTGTTATTTGGGGGAGTATTGTGGGTAGTTGTGGGTTGTTTTGGGTAGTTTGTGTTGTTTTGGATCATTAGAATGACCCCTGAGAGTTTGAATTGGGACAGGAACATGTATACAGGCAGCTATACAAGTACTGTATCAATATTCTGTCTGTCTCCAATATTATCTATTATTATTTTTCATATGTTGAATGTGTTGGAATTGGAATTGGTGCCAAACGTTAATATCCACAGAGAAAAACTAGTTGATAGGATCTATTTTTCAACTCTACTGATCGTACTGTTCATTTCCAGCAGTTAGAGACAGACTGTGACATGCATTTTTTTCTCACCATAATATTTATTTAGAAAATACAAACAATACATTGACGAGAGTGTTCAAATATAGACCTGAGCATTGTTTTATTCAGTATCAGATTATAATGAAATGCAACAAGATATTTTCACACAGAGAACACCTAGAAAGTGGTTTGACATCAGTTGTAATTTTGTAGTTTCATTGTGTGGGCTACTTCTCTGAAGGTGTTATAAAGGTTGAGCAATATTTTTTGATGAAACATGGTTTCCATTTAATCAATGGTAAGATGAGCAATACAGTCAAATATTCAAATGGGTGTTGATTACAACTTAAATCTATGCAGGTTATTCATCTTGGTTGAAAAAGGTTTATGTGTGGTAGATGGATAAAAATTCAGATAAATGTAATTGCAACTTTTTACCAGCAGAGGAAGTCCAGCACACAGCCTGTCCTACACCACACAGGCATTATATTCAGGGAGAACTAGTTATCACCAACAATAATTATGTACGAATTGATGACAATGTCAAGAATAAATATATTTAATCTACTATGAGGAATCAATCAATCACATTTATTTATAAAGCCGTTCTTACATCAGCCGATGTCACAAAGTGCTGTACAGAAACCCAGCCTTAAACCCCTAACAGCAAGCAATGCAGCTGTAGAAGCACGGTGGCTAGGAAAAACTCCCTAGAAAGGCCAGAACCTAGGAAGAACCCTAGAGAGGAACCAGGCTACGAGGGAGATTATAACAGAACATGGCCAAGATGTTAAAATGTTCATAGATGACCAGCAGGGTCAAATAATAATAATCACAGTGGTTGTCGAGGGTGCAACAGGTCAGCACCTCAGGAGAAAATGTCAGTTGGCTTTTCATAGCCGATCATTCAGAGTATCTCTACCGCTCCTGCTGTCTCTAGAGAGTTGAAAACACTTATCTTACAGAAGGAAACAATGAGATAGAACAATCAGAAGTCATACAACAGATAACAGTCTGAAATCAAATGGCAACAGATGATGTTGCGGGCTCAGATTCGGACATGCACACTCCATTGTGGACATAGGCTTATAACTGTCACAGTTCAACATTTGTGGTATTTGGACATACGCCTATTGCTGTCACATAGTTGTAAAAAACGTGGCCACATATTTTCTAAGAATTTACATATCTCATTAAAATAATTTACATCATAATTTGAAGCTATAAAATCACACGTAACACAATATATTCTATATGATAGGCTAGTGGGGCAAGGAATGACATTTCCATCAGGACAACATAACTTTTTTTTCATAAGCATATCATTTGTGTCCTATACTATGACAACCATAACATAAACAACAGATTATCATCCAATAATTTATCATAAACCCAGAGGACCTATAATTTATGATAAGGTAAAAGTAGTAACAGAGATCTCTGGTAAGTAATTTATGCATTCTTAATAAATACGCCTAATAGGATATAGTTTAGTAGTTAAAGTTAACACCTTTATCAATATTGGACAAATAATTTTCTCGTCAAAAGTTGAGTAAAAAGCCAATCAGACATTTTGAGATGAGGATTCAAATTATTTGTGTGAAGTTTTTTGGTGCGCTCTATGGTGGTAGGGATAGTCACTAAACATGTAGGTATCACATCATATCACGTTTGCAAGCGTCCTTGGCTTCTAAAAACGAAGACCCTTGCGCTCAATCTTTTATGGCTATCTATTTCGATTACATAACCTCCAAAGAGGCACGCACCATCCTAAAACACCCTGACAAAAGTGTCCGTCCATGAACTCATTGGCTCCGAGTACCGCTTAATCCCACAATGCAGCGCATGGCGCGTCATTGAAGAGGGACCATGATGGCGGCGGTCGGTTCACCAGAAGTGATTTCACAGCTGGAAAGCGCTGCCAAAGTTTTAATGGTGAGAAATATAATCAAATTTTTGTGTGTTTTTTGGTATGTGTTTTGTTCTGGGTTTTGCTGAAAGTTATGAGACGGCGAGCGATTTAGCGGGCACAGTTATTTCTCTGAGAAAGGATCGCGATGCGTGGCGCAGTGCTGTCTCCATCCCGCAAAAAATCGAGGAAAGCCATCATCCCCCAAAAGCCACTAACGATGTGTGACAGTGTCTTGTGACCATTTTCCTGAAAACTTAACTAGTAGAACACACGTGTTTACAGGGACCCACATACTTGTTTAGTTAGTTTGATACAATATGTAGTTGTGTTTCCTCCACAATAGACAGTTCGATGAGCATTCCCATTGCACGGCGTCGTTAGACACGCTGTTGATTCACCATGTTCCATAGCTAGTAGTTACTGACTTTACCCTCGATTTGTGGCCAACGTGATGCATCAGTCTGTCTCAGCATCTGTCTCAACTCCCTTAATAGATCATAAAGGCCATTTTTGTAAAATATAAAAGTCATATTGGAAACAATTAGCTAACCATGTGTTGGCTAAAAGTTCTTGATCACACACTTGGTCAAGCACCATGCTTGGGGGCGGGTATAATTTGTGGAACGTTCCAACAGGAATCTGTTCCAAAAACATAAATTACAAGGTTGCCAACAAACAACGCATACAAAGTTATATAGCGGCCGAATAAGGTGCTGGTAAGGAGTGGGCTATTTAATTAAGTTTTCACTTCACCACGTTTTTTCCGATAATGTTCTCTGGTGGCCTATGGACAAACATTAAGAAGAAACTACGTGGTGAGTTGATGCCTATTCGGCTGCTAGTTCGCTAACGTTAGGTTAATTGATCGTGCTACTTTGTATGCGTTGTTTGTTGGCAACATTGTAATTTACGAAGTTTTGGGAACAGATTCCTGATGGAAAGTTCCACAAATAATACCTACCCCCATGCTTGGTGACTAAAGTGCTCTTGGGAGCTCGTGTCCGTTACCTTGATTCCCTCTCGTTCGAAGAAATCATAACAATTGGGACAAGTTAATTATATTCGATACGTATTTATTTCTTACTACTATTATAATCAGGCCTCACTAATAGTGTTTTATGTTTCCGCTCTCTAGAAATAGGCTGATGTTTATTAGACACGAGTTAATAACAAAGTGCATTGAAACTAACACCTTCCAGGTTATAATGGGTAAACATTTAGTTTATAAACAAATGTCAGCTCCAGTGTGTGTGTAGTAGGGGGGAGGGTTGGGGGAAGGAAGGCCCTGTCGTGCCTGTGGTCAGGACAGATAAAGGGTATTTTTCTCCTGCTGACTACTGAGTCAGAGAGCTGCTTTTACTGCCATTAGGCTATACCTGGAATGTGATTTTCCTGCAGAGGTGAATAATAGCTACACTCCTTGGCTGACTGTTTGTGTATGCTTAGCTGTCCATCTGTGGGAATAATTTAAAGTGGTGTGCGTGAGACTTACTGTACGTAGTTTAGATGTGGTGTAATAATTGACTGTACACTAATGGTGTGTGTGTTTTAGGCACCGCCGTCCATGGTCAATACAGAACAGAGGCAGCATGCAGAGCACATATTCCTCTCCTTCAGGAAGTCCAAATCACCCTTTGCTGTCTGCAAGCACATCTTAGGTAAGAATCACTATATACTTGCTTCAAAACACTCAATGTTTGTGTGTTACTTAGTGTTTGCGTTATCTGCTGTATCTCCTGAGATTGGTTAATAGTTTCACTCTTTTTTGTTTTGTGAACTCATTAACTTATGTTTGAGGGTGCTGTGTTTTCCCCACAGATTACTGTGATACTGTGTGTGTGCTATGTGTGTCCAGAGACCTGTAATTCTGTCTGTCTCTGTGATTAATCTCTCCCTTCAGAGACCTGTAATTCTCTCTCTCTGTGATGAATTTCTCTGGCTCCACAGAGACCTGTCATTCTGTTTGTCTCTGTGATGAATTTCTCTCCCTCCACAGAGACCAGTCATTCTGTCTATCTCTGATTAATTTGTTTCCCCCTTCAGAGACCTGTCATTCAGTCTGTCTTTGATTAATTTGTCTCTCCCTCCACAGAGACCAGTAAGGTAGACTATGTGCTGTTCCAGGCGGCCACAGCTGTCATGGAGGCGGTGGTACGGGAGTGGATCCTGCTGGAGAAGGCCAGCATTGAGTCGCTCCGAACATTCCTCCTCACCTACGTCTTACAGAGACCCAAGTAGGCGTGTGTGTGAGGGGGGTGTATGAGTCAGTGTAGGCAGCATTCATTCGATTCTCAAGTATGTTGCAATCTCACCTCATGCAGTCTCTCCACTCTCTCTCCCGCAGTCTGCAGAAGTATGTCCGGGAGCAGATCCTGCTGGCTGTAGCCGTCATAGTAAAGAGAGGTTCTCTGGACAAGTCCATCAACTGTAAAGGCATCTTCCACGAAGTCAGCCAGCTCATCAGCAGCGGCAACCCCACAGTGGTAAGAAACACAAGCCTGATTCGTAAACTCATCCCCGACGCAAGAGAGTAATGTAATCTTTACTCCACTATGATTATCAAAGTCCTATTACGTAATATGTCAAACATAGAAAATATGATTTCCGGTATGGTGGCCGTGAGGTAGTCAGTTGAAGGTGATCCATTTGGCATTCCATTTCTTTACTAAAATATGCCGCTTAAATAGGAAAGAACTCAACTCTAAAGTCAAGAAATAACTGAAACGTTACGTTGGTAACTGCATGTTATGGCAAATACTATATTGAGAAATGGAGACAAACAGCAAAACAACGCAACCATGGACCAAGTAGCTGACGATTCGACTAAAGTGAGTTTAGAGGAAATACTAACAGAAATTTGCACTGGCAATGACAAACTGTCTAAGCAGATTAAGTTAATATCTGATGTCAAAAAAATCTAAACTGATATGACTGGACTGGGCAAACACATGGAGGAGACGAAAATAAGGTTAACCCTGGAGAAAATTGCACAAGAAAAGCTCCAGAAAACCGTGGATGAACAAAAATACATCATTACGAGGCTTACTGGAAGATTAATCGGGTTGGAGGACTTCAGTCGCCATTCACATCTTAGTTTTGTAAATTTCCCAGAAAGCTGTGGAACAACCGGAATGGAAAAATTCCTGGAAAAGGTAAAACCACAACTACTGGGCCAGGAGAACTTCACATGGGCTCCCACAATCGAACAAGCACATCAAACAGGCGGGCAGAGAGGGGACACGAGCAGCAAACCAAGGGCCATCATTGCAAAGTTCCTTAAATATAGGGACAAAGATAAAAGTTCTACGACTGGCCATCCAAGCCAAAAAGTCAGGAGTCGGACCTTTTGATGTATGAGGGCTATCGGATCAACATCGACATGAGCGGAGACCTCTACATAAAATGCAGAGAATTCAACCGTATAAAGGAATAACTTTCTTTCTGGTGTACCCCCCACAACTATGGGTCAAATGGAAGAAAATAAACATCACACTGAAATTAGCAAAAGAAGCTACCCGATTCCTGGATAACCTGGACAAGGAGAACGGTGGAAATGTCAATGAATGAACTCAAGTCAAATAGAATTTTATTTGTCACATGCGCTGAATACAACAGGTGTAGACCTTACCATGAAATGCTTACTTACAAGCCCTTAACTGAAAATGCAGCTCAAGAAATAGTAAAAAAGAAAAGATAATAGATAGATAGATATCTCACTAAATAAACAAAAGTAAATAAATCAAAATAACACAAGAAAATTACTTAACAATAACGTGGCTATTTTCAGGGGGTACCGGTACCCAGTCAATGTGCGAGGTTACAGGTTAGTTGAGGTAATTTGAAAAGTGACTATGCATAGATAATAAACAGCGAGTGGCAGCAATGTAAATAGTCCGGGTGGCCATTTGATTAGTTTTTCACCACTCTTATAAGCCTTAACAGGGGGTAGAAGCTGTTAAGGAGCCTTTTGGTCCTCAACTTGGCGCTCCGCTATTGCTTGTCGTGTGGTAGCAGAGAGAACAGTCTTTGACTTGGGTGACTGGAGTCATTGGCAATTTTTTGGGCCTTCCTCTGACACTGCCTAGTATATAGGTCCTGGATGTCAGGAAGCTTGGCCCCAGTGATGTACTGGGCCGTATGCGCTACCCTCTAGCGTCTTGCGGTCAGATGCCGAGCAGTTGCCATACCAGGCGGTGATGCAACCGGTCAGGATGCTCTCTGGTGCAGCTGTAGAACTTTCTGGGGACCCGTATCATCACATTTTATTGGTCACATACACATGGTTAGCAGATGTTAATGCGAGTGTAGCGAAATCTTTTCAGTCTCCTGGGGAAAAGGTGTTGTCGTGCCCTCTTCACGACTGTCTTGGTGTGTTTGGACCATGATAGTTCGTTAGTGATGTGGAGACCAAGGAACTTAACTCTTGACCCGCTCCACTTCAACCCCGTTGATGTTCATGGGGGATTGTTCGGCCCTCCTTTTCCTGTAGTCCACGATCAGCTCCTTTGTCTTGCCAACATTGAGGGAGAGATTGTTGTCCTGGCACCACACTGCCAGGTCTCTGACCTCGTCCCTATAGGCTGTCTCATCATTGTCGGTGATCAGGCCTACCACTGTTGTCGTCTGCAAACTTAATGATGGTGTTGGAGTCGTGCCTGGCCACGCAGTCGTGGGTGAACAGGGAGTTATGGAGGGGACTAAGCATGCACCCCTGAGAGGTCCCAGTGTTGAGGATCAGTGTGGCAGATGTGTTGTTGCCTACCCTTACCACTGTATAGACTACAGGACAGTCTCCCAACAGACAATGTATGACAGATAGGTCACTGGACTATTGTGTTTAGGGGACTGAAATTAGGTGAATGATGGGCTATTACACCCGACCACACCAAAACACAAAAAATATTAAGGCATATGTTGTTAATGCCTTCACTCACACCTATTGAAAAGACAATCACAGCACCACTCAAGCGATCTGTCTAAATGAATAACACTTTAATGGCTATTGAGTCTAAATGACAACCCATTCATTGGTAGGCTATAGCCATAATCTATTTGTTTAAGTAATGAACTGACAAGTGAACAAGACTACATTATGATTTCTGTGATCTGGATGATCATTTTTTATTTGCTCCCCAGCGAATAGGCTACAAAGACCTGAGTGGGTGGGGAGAATTAAAATGGCCCATATGTAATACAAATAAAAAGACTGGGAGAGCTAGAATGTCATACAGCCTAAAATGCTGAAATTGTAAACACACAGTACTTTTATTTTTGTTGCTCTCTCCCTTGTTTTTAAATGGATTTTACTTTTGCCCGAATTAACGCATGGTAACAGGGTAAATGTGTTATTAATGTGGACAACATTAATAGCATCGTGTTGATTCTATTTTTATTCTCCCATAGAAAGTACAATGAATAATGGTAGTGAATTAGTGGAAGTGGAACGACAGCGTTTTAACTACATTGCAGATATGAAACAGACAATCATAATCAGTCAAAAAAAATCCCAGTTTATGCTTCAAAACGAACTTAAGAGGTTTTAAAAATAGGTTATATTTGACTCAACATTCCATGGCGTACAGTAAGGCATTGTTGGCAGATTAGATGGATGCAGTTCAATGCATGATTAATGCAATTCACCAATACATTTCTTTGTAGTCCAAAAGTCTATACATTTCAGGTTGTAATCACAGGTGGTTGGGTACATTGTTAACTGCCTCCACCCATTCGGGATGCACTGTTTCAGTTACAATTACTCAATGTTTTGAACAAAGGACGACTGTAACTAAGGCTGGGAATGTCAATACAATCAAACTAGCAAGGGCAATGATCACAAGTCAGTCATAACGTGGCTAATAGGCTAGCGCACATGTGTCAAGGACCGTGGGCCGAATAGGACACAAGCGAGTAAATGAGTCAACAGTTGAGTCATCTACTTTATGAAATTACAGCCTGCGCTCGCATCGGTGAATTCAACTTCAATTGCGTTGCTTTTGTGTGTCCCGTTTACAGCGAGCAGCGGAGGGAACGTGTACAGACACATTCCTAGCTAGGCTACTAAAATGTTGCAGTCTAGTTTCGGTTTGTAAAGCTTGACAATGAATAACCCCTTAAAAAACCTGAAACAAAACACCATCCAAAGGAGAAACATGTAGTCCAATTACAGCAACATTTGATCAGTAGCCTGGCTGGCTACTCAACTACAATACATTTTAAGTACATCATACAGCAATGCTGCATTCAACCGCACCGGTGATCCACGCAGTGCAAAAAAAAAAAAAAAAAACCGTTGAAGTGTAACATCAACCTATATCTCCGTTTTTGTTATTTTGAGTTAAATACTTTTTGATTAGGGTAGCAGCATATTATGCACATATGCAAGCATAGCAGCAAAGACTGGAAACATATTATTTATCATGTTTTAATGTTAAAATGTTATACAGCATTTACTAGTGGATATTTATAAATTGACATATTTTTTTCAAATTAAACAATGGCCAGTTTGGGTCCCAGTTAGCCTATTTTGTTTTTACATAAAAAAAAAAAAGCGTATGTCTGGCCTGCAAATTTGTTGTGTTTTTTCAAAATGGCCCGTGCGCTGATTGAGTTTGACACCTCTGGGCTAGCGTATCTATATATGTAGCTATTTCTTTATTTAGCAAGCTAAAAACAGGGATCCTAACGTTCGCTAGCTAGCAGCCGGGAGGATGTCATGTCATTGGAGGAGTGGGTGAGTGGCCAGCCTGGTCTCATAGACTTGACGTAAATGGAAATCTGGGACACTCAAATTAGTATGCGAAATTAGTATGGGAATTCGAATCTCATCACAGACTTGAGCATTAGCAACTTTTCAACTATTTAGCTAGTTTGCAACTACTTAGCATGTTAGCTAAACCTTCCGCTAACCTTAACCCTTTAAGCTAAGTCCTAACCTTAACCCAAACCGCTAACCCCTAGCCTAGCTAAGGTTAGCAAATTCGTAACATATTGAACGTTTTGCAAATTCCTAACATATAATACGAATTGTAATTCGTAACATCATATGAAATGGGTGATGGACATCCACAAATTAATACATATCATACGAAACGTAACATATAGTAAATATAGTGTCCTGGATTTATGTACAGAATAATACAAAATGCTGAGGCGGTTGGTTAGATTTTTAGCTCATCTTGCTCTGCCTAATATAGGTTGTTGATCTTTGATGTGCATAGGCAGCTGAGGGAGGGATAGCCTACCTTGTTCATGGTTGTTTGATCAATATGACTGGAGTTCCCAAATGCAAGAGAACTCTCGGCATTTACATATTTGCAGGAATCCATTCAGGTGTATTTTGTGTGGTCGAATTATCTACATTTTCACTGTTGCTACTACCTGTAAAAACAGACCAATTCATAGTGAATGATGGCAGGCCCGTGTGGCAAAAAGCTTACGTACAAATCACTTTTTTTGCCTATATTATTGGTATGTAGGCAAGTAGGCCTATATACAAATATATTAATTGTGTGTATATACAGTTGAAGTCGGAAGTTTACATATAGATTTAAACTCAGTTTTTCACTTTCTGACATTTAATCCTAGTAAAAATTCCCTGTCTTAGGTCAGTTAGGATCACCACTTTATTTTAAGAATGTGAAATGTCAGAATAATAGTAGAGTGATTTATTTCAGCTTTTAATTATTTCATCACATTCCCAGTGGGTCAGAAGTTTACATACACTCAATTAGTATTTGGTAGCATTGCCTTTAAATTGTTTAACTTGGGTCAAATGTTTCGGGTAGCCTTCCACAAGCTTCCCACAATAAGTTGGGTGAATTTCGGTCCATTCCTCCTGACAGAGCTGGTCTAACTGAGTCAGGTTTGTAGGCCTCCTTGCTTGCACACGCTTTTTCAGTTCTGACCACACATTTTCTATAGGATTGAGGTCAGGGCTTTGTGATGGCCACTTCAAAACCTTGACTTTGTTGACTTAAGCCATTTTGCCACAACTTTGGAAGTATGCTTGGGGTCATTGTCCATTTGGAAGACCCATTTGCGACCAAGCTTTAACTTCCTGACTGATGTCTTGAGATGTTCTTTCAATATATCCACATACTTTTCCTCCCTCATGATGCCATCTACTTTGTGAAGTGCACCAGTCCCTCCTGCAGCAAAGCACCCCCACAACATGATGCTGCCACCCTCGTTCTTCAAGGTTGGGATGGTGATCTTCGGCTTGCAAGCCTCCCCCTTTTTCCTCCAAACATAATGATGGTCATTATGGCCAAACAGTTCTATTTTTGTTTCATCAGACCAGAGGACATTTCTCCAAAAAGTACGGTCTTTGTCCCCATGTGCAGTTGCAAACTGTAGTCTGGTTTTTTTATGGCGGTTTTGGAGCAGTGGCTTCTTCCTTGCTGAGCGGCCTTTCATGTCGATACAGGACTCGTTTTACTGTGGATATAGATACTTTTGTACCTGTTTCCTCCAGCATTTTCACAAGGTCCTTTGCTGTTGTTCTGGGATTGATTTGCACTTTTCGCACCAAAGTACGTTCATCTCTAGGAGACAGAATGAGTCTCCTTCCTGAGCGGTTTGACGGCTGCGTGGTCCCATGGTGTTTATACTTGCGTACTATTTTTGTACAGATGATCGTGGTACCTTCAGGCGTTTGGAAATTGCTCCCAAGGATGAACCATACTTGTGGAGGTCTGCATTTTTTTCCTGAGGTCTTGGCTGATTTCTTTAGATTTTCCCATGATGTCAAGCAAAGAGGCACTGAGTTTGATGGTAGGCCTTGAAATACATCCACAGGTACACCTCCAATTGACTCAAATGATGTCAATTAGCCTATCAGAAGCTTATAAAGCCATGACATTTTCTGGAATTTTCCAAACTGTTTAAAGGCTCAGTCAGCTTAGTGTATGTAAACTTCTGACCCACTGGAATTGTGAAACAGTGAACTATAAGTGAAATAATCTCTCTGTAAACAATTGTTGGAAAAATTACTTGTCATGCACAAAGTATATGTCCAACCGACTTGCCAAAACTATAGTTTGTTAACAAAACATTTGTGGAGTGGTTGAAAAACTAGTTTTAATGACTCCAAACCGTATGTAAACTTCCGACAACTGTGCATACTCACACACTACACTGACACTCTAACGCACACAAGTGTAAGGGAATGAAGAAGAATATGTACATATAAATATATTGATGAGCGATGGCCGAACGGCATAGGCAAGATGCAGTAGATGGTATAGAGTACAGTATATACATATGAGATGAGTAATGTAAGGTATGTAAACATTATATAAAGTGGCATTGTTGTAAGTGACTAGTGATACATTTATTACATCCAATTTTTAATTATTAAAGTGACTAGAGATTTGAGTCAGTATGTTGGCAGCAGCCACTGAACAGTCTGATGGCCTTGAGATAG
This sequence comes from Brachymystax lenok tsinlingensis, assembly GCA_030435695.1. Taxonomy (NCBI): domain Eukaryota; kingdom Metazoa; phylum Chordata; class Actinopteri; order Salmoniformes; family Salmonidae; genus Brachymystax; species Brachymystax lenok. The sequence continues at coordinate 18,891,527 of CM059781.1, forward strand.
AAGCTGTTTTCAGTCTCTCGGTCCCAGCTTTGATGCACCTGTACTGACCTCGCCTTCTGGATAATAGCGGGGTGAACAGGCAGTGGCTCGGGTGGTTGTTGTCCTTGATGATCTTTTTGGCCTTCCTGTGACATTGGGTGGTGTAGGTGTCCTGGAGGGCAGGTAGTTTACCCCCGGTGATGCGTTGTGCAGACCTTCACTACCCTCTCCAGAGGCCGTAAGGCTTATGGGAGCCTTACCACTACAGTGGTAGGCTTGATTACCAACAACGACGAGACGGCCTACAGGGAGGAGGTGAGGGCCCTCGGAGTGTGGTGTCAGGAAAATAACCTCTCACTCAATGTCAACAAAACAAAGGAGATGATCGTGGACTTCAGGAAACAGGAGAGGGAGCACCCCCCTATCCACATCGAGGGGACAGTAGTGGAGAAGGTGGAAAGTTTTAAGTTCCTCGGCGTACACATCACGGACAAACTGAATTGGTCCACCCACACAGACAGCATGGTGAAGAAGGCGCAACAGCGCCTCTTCAACCTCAGGAGGCTGAAGAAATTCGGCTTGTCACCAAAATCACTCACAAACTTCTACAGATGCACAATCGAGAGCATCCTGTCGGGCTGTATCACCGCCTGGTACGGCAACTGCTCCGCCCAGAACCGTAAGGCTCTCCAGAGGGTAGTGAGGACTGCACAACGCATCACCGGGGGTATACTACCTGCCCTTCAGGACACCTACACCACCCGATGTCACAGGAAGGCCAAAAAGATCATCAAGGACAACAACCACCCGAGCCACTGCCTGTTCACCCCGCTATCATCCAGAAGGCGAGGTCAGTACAGGTGCATCAAAGCTGGGACCGAGAGACTGAAAAACAGCTTCTACCTCAAGGCCATCACTAACATTGAGTGGCTGCTGCCAACATACTGACTTAAATCTCTAGCCACTTTAAACATAGGAATTGGATGTAACAATGTATCACTAGCCACTTTAAACAATTTTGTGTATAATGTTTACTTTTCCGACATACTCATATCAAATGTATACACTGTACTCTAAACCATCTACTGAATCTTGCCTATGCCGTTCGGCCATCGACCCAAATCTCTAGCCACTTTAATAATTATAATTGGATGAAATAATGTATCACTAGCCACTTTAAACAATGCCATTTATATAATGTTTACATATCCTACATTACTCATCTCATATATGTATGTGTGTGTGTGTATATATATGTATGTATGTGTGTGTGTGTGTATACTGTACTCCATACCATCTACTGCATCTTGCCTATGCCGGTCAGCCATCGCTCATCCATATATTTATATGTACATACTCTTGTGTGTGTATAAGGTAGTTGTTGTGAATTTGTTAGATACTACTGCATGGTCGAAACTAGAAGCACAAGCATTTCGTTACACATGGTTAGCAGATGTTAATGCGAGTGTATGTGACAAATAAAATTTGATTTGACTTTAACCTCTACTGACATGTACCTCAACTACCTTGTATCCCTGCACATTGACTCGGTACCGGTAGTCCTTGTAAATAGTATCGTTATTGTTTTCTGGTTAATATTTTTCTTACTTTTTTAACTGCATTGAGAAAGTAAGCAGTTCAGTCAATTCTTCACCTGTTGTATTCGACGCATGTGACATAACAGTTGATTTGAGATAAGGAGTTTACCTCATGTCTTTACACAGAGACATGTTTTTGGAAATAAATGTAGATAATGAAGTATGCCCAACTGTTGTCTGGGAAGCTCTTAAAGCATATATGAGAGGATGTATCATGTCTTACTCTTCACATAAGATAAAGAACCAATAAAAAATGTGAAGTACTAGAACAGAAAATCAACGACTTAGGTAGACATGTTGACACCTATCAACAGTTGAACACTTTGAAGCTTGAATATAACTTAATAAACACCTGCTCTGCAGAGACTGCTGCCTTGAAATCCAAACAGTATGTTGAGCAAGGTGAAAGTGTGGGGAAAATGTTTGCTTGGCAAATTAAGAGGAGGAGGAACGTAGAATCCACAGTATTTAAAACCCCTGATAATTTCAGAAGGATCCATTTGTTATGCTACTAACAAATTCTTTAAAACATTTTATCACAAACTGTATCAATCTGAAAATGAACATTACAGGAAAGATATAGACAATGTCCTTAAGGCTTCAGGATTCAAATTGAATTGGGAGAGAACTGAAATAATGCACAGTTGTAATTATGGACAAAGACTCCTGGGTGTATTGATACCTTGCTATTTCGTGGAGATATGAAATCAACTACACTCCTTTAATAGATAAGATTGAATCTGATGTTCAGAGATGGAGAACTCTCCCTATTTCTGTGTTCGGTAGGGTCATCATAATCAAAATGAATATACAGTATTACCAAGGTTGACATATTTATTCCAGGCCTTACCAGTTTGAATTCCATCAAACTTCTTAAAAAAATTGCCTACTCTCCAACTTTATTTGGAATGGAAAGACCTCAAGAGTCAAGTTGAATGTTTGACACTTACCTTATAAAGCTGGAGATCATGGACTACCTCATATGAAAATGTATTACTGGTCCGCACAAATGCGTTCACTTAAACAATGAACAGCAGACTATCCCTGTGGTTGAAGGAGTATTGAAGCCATAACTGTAATACCCTATGATTTTAAATATTCTCTACTTTGGTTCCAAGGCTTTAAAGAAAAAAACTGACAAATGTACATAAATTCATAAAATGGAAGAAACCCATGTCGCCAGGCACTCTTATTACCTACCTCCAACATGTAATGACAATACCTTTTTATGTCCTGGTTACAAATTGGCATATGGACTACGATGGCTCTCTACAGTCATTTGATCAATTACAAGAAAAAAAGGAGTTATCCAAGACCAAGTTATTTTTAAGTTCTTACATATAACATTGAAAGAAGCTGCAACGCCAAAGTTACAACAAGGGTTGATTGAGTCTACTTGAGAGCTCAGAACCTATAGGGAAAACAATGGGGAAACAATACATTTATGAGAACTATTGGTCACAGATATGTGAACATTTTCATATTTGATCCTACAACCTTAGAAATAAGTTATTGCATTTCAAGAGAATCCATAGGATTTACTACATTCCTGCCAGAATGCATGTAATGCACCCAGAAATGTCATAACTCTGTTGGAAAACAAAAAGGAACCCTATTACATATGCTGTGGTCCTGTGCCAAACTGACACCATTTTGGGATAATGTCTGCGCTGTCACATCATTGTGTTTAGTAATGTATATCTGTTCATCTCCAAGATTTGTCTGTTGGGAAATGTAAATATTGGTGACCAATATCAAAAAGTTTTGTAACCTCTAATTGCTGCCCCCAAAAATTAGAGCTACAGTGCATTTGAAAAGTTCCCTTTATCCACATTGTTTCACTACAACCTTTTTCTAAAATTGATCAAGTGTTTAATTTAATCCATCTACACGTTATACCCCATAATGTCAAAGCGAAAACAGGTTTTTAGACATTTTCGCAAATGTAAAAAAAAACTGATAGCTTATTTACTTAACTTCTTAGGGAGCGGCAGCAGAGGTGACGGTTTTGGAGAGTCTGGCGTGCCCAAAGTAAAATGCCTGACACTCACACCCAGAAAATAGGATATGCACATAATTAGTACTATTGGATAGGAAACACTCAGAAGTTTCTAAAAGTGTTAAAATAATGTCTGTGAGTAACAGAACTGATATAGCAGGCGAAAACCTGAGGAAAATCCATGCGGATTTGCAGTTTTTTTTTTGTACATTACCTTTTTGTCCAGGCTGCCTATTGATTTCTATTTTAACTAGGACTGAGACTGCAGTACCTATGGCTTCCACTAGATGTCAACAGTCTTTATACACAGTCTGGAGGCTCTAGCACTAAGCAGAACAGATGGGAAGAGGAAGTAGTGAAGGGACAACATTTGTCAACAACGTTTCACTGGAGCGAGATTGTGAGCGCGCCCCACTTTATTTTCCTTTCCTATCGTTAACGTCCGGTTGAAATATTACAGTAAATATACATGAAAGGATACCTAAGGATACATTAAATGTTTGGAGAAAGTGTATAGGTATAATTTGAACGTGTTCTCTTCACGGTTCAATGGGCGACTCGACGGTGGATTTTCGGATCATAACACGCCTACCAAACTGAGATTTATGGATATAATAAAATACTTTTTCTAACAAAAGAACCATTGGATGTCTTCGTTGGACACTTGGGAAGCCCTCAGCAGAAATTCTTCGAAAGGTAAGGGATTTATTTTAGCTCTTATATGGGTTTTGTGTGACCCGCGCTGGATATACATTTATGCTAATGTGGAAAATAGGAGAGGTGCTATCCTCAATCAAATGTTGTGCTTTCGCCATAAAGCCTTTTTGAAATATGACAACGCTGTGATATTGCCAAGAATCAGAGCTTTTGATGACAATGCAACACTTGTATATTGATGAATGTTTAATAATTAAACTTTTGGATTTTGAATTTGGCGCCTTACATTTCACCGGGTAGTGTCGGGAGCGGCCCGCTAGGGCGCCGCTACTCCCTATTAAACAAATCAAAATATATTTTATAGTTGTCACGTCTACTCCCGCTCCTCCCCTCTGGCGTTCGACGTCGTCGGTTTACTAACCACCGGTTCTGACAACCATCATCACGCGCACCTGGCATCAGTCATTACACGCACCTGTGCTTCATCACGAGGCACACCTGAACTCCATTACCTCACTCATTACCTCCCCTTTATCTGGCACTCCCTTAGGTTCATTCCCCAGGCAGTATTGTTTCTGTGTTTCATGTCAAGACGCTACGCCTAAGGTGTATTGGGCCATGTTCTTTGTTTTATTGAACGTGTCACCTGCTTCTAGACAACCTCTCCTTGGACTCACTCATCGCGATGGACATCTGTCTGGATAACCTACTTTGGGAGCGTCGGTACTCTCAAAGCTTCTCTCCCTCCCTCAGTGAACACTTTGGATCAGAGCACTTTGGATCAGATTCCTTTATGATAGAGTGGCGAGACGAAAGACACTCCTCAGTAAAAGGCACATGACCGCCCACTTGGAGTTTGCCAAAAGGCACATAAAGGACTCTGACGATGAGAAGCAAGAATATTTGGTCTGATGAAACAAAGATTGAACTCTTTGGCCTGAATGCCAAGCATCACGTTTTGATGAAACCTGGCACCATCCCGTCGGGGGAAGCGTGGTTGTGGCAGCATCATGCTTTTTGGATGTTTTTCAGCGGCAGGGACTGGGAGACTCGTCAGGATCGAGGGAAAGATGAGTGGAGCAAAGTGCAGAGAGATCCTTGCTGAAAACCTGCTCCAGAGCGCTCAGGACCTCAGACTGGGGCAAAGGGTCACCTTCCAACAGGACAATGACCCTAAGCACACAGCCAAGACAATGCAGGAGTGGCTTCTGGAGAAGTCTCTGAATGTCCTTGAGTGGCCCAGCCAGAGCCCGGACTTGAGCCCGATCGAACATCTCTGGAGAGACCTGAAAATAGCCAACCTGACAGAACTTGAGAGGATCTGCAGAGCAGAATGGGAGAAACTCCGCAAATACAGGTGTGCCAAGTTTGTAACAATATGTAGAAAAAGGCAAGGGGTCTGAATACTTTCTGAATGCACTGTGGGTGTGTGTGGGTGAACAAGTCCACTCCCTCAAATCAAATCGTGATTAGTAGATTTTCACTGTGCTTCTGGCTTTAAAGAGCAACTGCCCCTAAAAAACATATTCTCATTTAGAAATTTGCCTATGTGGAATCTGAGTCCAACATTTATTCTACTGTCAAAATTGACTTCAAAGTGTAAATAGGATAATTTTGGTCATAGTCAGTCTCGTCCAAAACAAAGTTTTGTGAGACTGCATCAAAACGTAAATGAAGATGGGTTTGTTTCAATCCTGTCCACATGCTGGCAGCACACAAGTAATCATGAATTCTGAGTGCAGCTAGTGCAACCCAATCGTAAAGCCCGTGGTCAATTCGGATGGACTTTGGATATCCCTATGGGGCTAGGTTGGGGACCATCAGTAAATTACATAATGTTCATGGGACAATATGTTAAAATTCTAATAGCTCCAAATTTCAATGACTTAAAAACCTCAAACCAACTATAAATTGTAGAAATGCATATACAAATATTGAAAGCATTTAATGAGAACTAAAAGGTGTGCAACAGGAAAATAGTGTCATTTTTTTATTATTGACAGTCCTTAACCTGCCCCGGAGATATGCTATCCAAAGTCAAATCAACTTTGCCACAGTCCCACAAGCTTATTGTCTAAATAATTTGGCAAACTTTTCCCATCTGTGAGCACACGAGACACCAACATAAACAACGAGGCCAAATCAGGAAGTGCTGTTGCCCTTTAAAGGCCCATGCTGTTTCCCAATTTTCCTTTTGAGATTTCTGGTCTCACCAACCTGATATGAACTCTCCCAGTAGTAGAGCTCTCCTGTCTCCACTAGATGGCAGTCTGTGTCTTCAGGAGGCCTGGTAGGGGTTCGGGAGGCCAGTGAGGGGTTCAAAGCCTGGCTCTCTTTTAGATCAGGGCTCTGTAGTAAGCTGGCTGCTATTCTCTGTCAGCTACCCTCAATGTGAAATATGACCAGACGGTGTGTGTGACCTTTGTGTGTATGTTTGTGCACCTGCAGCAGACGCTGGCCTGCTCCATCCTGACGGCCCTCATCAGTGAGTTCTCCAGCTCCAGTAAGACCAGTAACATCGGCCTCAACATGGAGTTCCACGGCAGCTGCAAACGCATTTTTCAGGTCAGGCCTCTTCTCTTCCTCCTGCTCATTCTCCTCCTCTATCCTCTTCCTTTCTAAGTGAACACTATATTATCTCTGACTTGGTAGGAGTGTGTTTGTTTGCTTGCATTGACAGTTTTGTGTATTTTTGTCCTAATGTTGGTGTTCAGGAGGATGACCTTCATCAGATCTTCTTGTTGACCATGGAGGTGCTGCAGGAGTTCAGTCGCAGAGAGAACCTCAATGCTCAGATGTCCTCAGTGTTCCAGAGATACCTGGCCTTGGCCAATCAGGTCCTCAGCTGGAACTTCTTGCCGCCCAATCATATCCTTTCTCTAGTCTGCAGTGTTTCCCCATTGGTGGGTTAGGACCTGGGTTAACCCAGAACTAAAGTCTTACATAATTGGTCAGCTACTCAATTAAGTTCTGGGTCCATATGAGTTAAGAGAAGAGATGCTAGAACAAGGAACGAAACCGGCACTAGGAGCGGAATCGTCTCTTTGCAAGTTTGGGGCTGAATGTCCCACGTTGGTCTTGTTTGTTTTTGTCATAGGAACATTTTGGGTTGTGATATATGGTTGTACCATTATGTTTTCATTTGTTGCTCTCATATTTGGCTGTGTTTGTGTTGGTGTGTTCTAAGTCTTTGTGTGTGTGTGTGTGTGTGTGTGTGTGTGCGTGCATGCATGTGGGTGCATGTGTGTGTCATTGGCGTGTTAATCCTACTCAGACTGGCAGCCTCTTTCTCTCCCGCCTCTCTCAGTATTTAAATGGATCTGAGGTGGCGTCGCTGCCAACCAGGGTTATGTATCACTTTCAAAGAGGCCCTGTGTGTCTGTCTGCCCATACCAGATAGCAGCCCAATAACCAGGCCTCTTTAAGGGGGGGCAGGCAAGAGGGTCAAGGGCCGCCAGCCTCTTTAAATCCCACTGCTTGTTGAGTGTCCGTCCTGGAATACCAGACACCCTCGTGTGTCTCTGTGTTTCAAGTGGCAGTTAGTCCGTGTGGGTGCTGTCTGAATGATTGTTGGAACAGAGAACAGATTTATGAAGACTCCTGGGAAGGTAAAGCGGTGTGGCTTTCTGTCCACGTGTATCAGACATGTCTCTTTGTTTGAATGTGAGTGTGCGTCAAGGGGCTGCTCCTTAATTGTATGTTTGACAGCCGTAGCCTGGCTCGATCCTTCACAAACCAACCTGCGGCATGTGTGGCATCTGTCCGCGCCGCACTCCCCCTCTGGCCATGGCGTGTGTCACCTCTGAGCCACGCTCCCTGTGCGTTAGTACGACAGCGCGTCTCCACACTGACATTAATCCCGAGGTCGGGTTGGGGTCTTGCTCAGGCTTCAGGCCTGCCCCTCGCCTTGACCCGCTGGAGACCTTGACACACATACACCCCAAAACAGTGAGTTATGCTGTCTTTGGGGCGGCTGTCCTAACTCGGGCAGGAGAGGGGGGAATTGTGGAGAGCAGGAGAGAGAGAGAGGGTGTGGGGCATTCCTCCAGTGTTATTTCACATGACAGGGCTGCAAGCGAGACTTAGTGGAGGATGTATCACTTAAACCCCCAACTCCTTAACATAGCTTTGTACTCTTAACACGTCCACTGCCAATGTACTGTATCTAAATACAATGGCCAAAAAGTAATCTGGACAGAAAATACCTAGACGAGTTAAATATAGACTTAGAGGAGTATTTCTGATTTTCTCTTGGCTGCGCCCATGCTCAGTCATGTGAAATCCATAGATTAGGGCATAATGAATTGTTTTATTTACTGATTTCCTTATGAACCAACTCTCAGCAAAATCTTTGAAATTGTTGCATGTTTTATATTTTTGTTCAGTATAGAATTATATAACAAAGTCAAAAACATTTAGCTGTTAGCTAGGGAAGTTGATGTATTTTTTTTAGGTTAAAAACAAAGCAAAGTCGTTTTGTGGTTGGAATTGCAGTATGCATTTAGTTACAGAAATTTGACATGAGCTAGCAACTTTTGACAGATTGGTTTCGTCTGAACAAACTGTTGCTCGCAACCAAATCCCGTGGAGGAAAAAAAGTGATTGAGTTCCAGTATTTGCATAACCTTTTGATTTGATTATATCTGTGAGGTTATTGAATCTGGATCAAAAGCCTTTTCTACTCAAGCTGATTATTGAATGTTCATATTTGAAGATTGAAGGCCAGGCTGTTTAGTGTGACATGGAGTGGAAAGAAGTTGAATGATAGCTAAACATACTGGTACCCAGACTAAAATCTGCTTTAGTATATACCCCAAAAACTTTGTTTTGTATTTGATACATGCATGGTTGTCAGTAAGGTAAATCTCTCGCACATATGAACTCCAGTGGTTGTTCCCTGTAGTTAATACCCTGTCTCCAACACTTCCCAAGAGGCTTTTCACACTCTCTTTCTCTCACTCTACCGCTCTCTCTCTTCAGGTTCACTCAGAGTTCTGGTGGACCAGGGCTTTTTATAGAAGGCCATAAAGCCCACTCTGCTAGAGGGAGTGTGGAGAGGGACACACACTCAAACACAAAGCTGGCACCTGTCTCTTTAGCCCGTGTGTGTGGGAGTGACTGTGGGTCCGGCCCAGTGGAATGCTTGGCCTGTGACGGCGACTGGCTTTGATCTGGCATTCCTGTGGGAGTTTCTTCACTGGGCCTCAGCATAGACAGAGGGAGAGAAAAATACACAGTGAAGGAAAGAGCGAGCCTTGAGTGTGAGAGAGAGGGCAACAGAGTCAGGGAGGAGAGTGACTTGATGAGAGAGAGCTAGTGGGTGAGTAACCACAAGTTTCCACGGCACTCAGACCGCAGAGAGGGAGAGCATGGCAGGCAGAGAGAGCGGGAGGGAGACGGAGACCAGATTCCACTGTGACTGACAGACAGGGCTCTAGCGACAGGGGCTTTTGTGTGTGTGTGAGCCAGAGAGTCAGCATTCCCCATGTTGTTGGCCTTAACTTGGGGATCACTGGGGCGCCACTACATCGCCATGTTTGAGTCCACCCAGAACGTGATGCTGAAGCCCACAGAGACCTGGAGAGAAGCCCTGCTCGACACCTGCGTCATGGACCTCTTCTTCACCGTGAGTATTTCTCTCACCTCTCTCTGTAGCTAGAACATCCTCCTTGACCGTTGCCTCTTGTGGTTCTTACTACAGAGAGGGAGGGTTTGAATTGTGTTTTATAATGAGGCATGTGAAACATGACATTTTATAGTGAAGCATTTATTACAAATAATCTTGATATTGCAATGTAGTATTTTTCCTAGGTGACGTGTAGATATGGCAGTGAAACGTGTGTGTGTGAAGCTGCCCGTTCTGGCTTAGTGGTGTGAGCGAGATTAAGTGTGGAAGAAATACGTCAGCTCTCTCAACATCCAGGCTCTCGGTGTGCCTCTGCCGAATACTGCTCACTCTACTCTCTCCTGTGTGTGTTTTCAAGTCCCAGTCTCCTGCCATATACTGCTCCCTTCTCCTCCAGGCCATGTCACATCACTGGAGGCTTCTCTCTATTCTGCATCGCTCAGTTTCTACAACTGGCATGATCTATAATGTTGGATGAGTGAGGTTGAGAAGCCAATAGATGTTTTGAGCTGTTTGGAACCATAATATATATTTTGTAATGTTTCATTTTGGATGTGTGTAAACTCCTTTCATTGAGTGGTTTGGGATCAGAAAATCTCTATTCTATTGCGTCTGACCACTGACCAGCCTAACGAGTTGTGGTGTTTCTTACCTCCACAATGTGGTATTTATGGTGAGTGAGATGTTTGTTAATGTAAGAGTGGTGTCAGTGTGCGTGCGTGCAACAGTTTGTTTTGTCTGTCTGTGTGCGTGCGTGCAACAGTTTGTTTTGTCTGTCTGTGTGCGTGCGTGCAACAGTTTGTTTTGTCTGTCTGTGTGCGTGCGTGCAACAGTTTGTTTTGTCTGTCTTTGTGTGTGCGTGCAACAGTTTGTTTTGTCTGTCTTTGTGTGTGCGTGCGTGCAATAGTTTGTCTGTCTGTGTGCGTGCAACAGTTTGTTTTGTCTGTCTGTCTGTGCGTGCGTGCAACAGTTTTTGTCTGTCTGTGTGTGTGCGTGCGTGCAACAGTTTGTTTTGTCTGTCTGTGTGCGTGCAACAGTTTTTTTTGTCTGTCTGTCTGTGTGCGTGCGTGCGTGCAACAGTTTGTTTTGTCTGTCTGTCTGTGTGCGTGCGTGCGTGCAACAGTTTGTTTTGTCTCTGTCTGTGTGCGTGCGTGCGTGCAACAGTTTGTTTTGTCTGTCTGTGTGCGTGCGTGCGTGCAACAGTTTGTTTTGTCTGTCTGTGTGCGTGCGTGCGTGCAACAGTTTGTTTTGTCTGTCTGTGTGCGTGCGTGCGTGCAACAGTTTGTTGTCTGTCTGTGTGCGTGCGTGCAACAGTTTGTTTTGTCTGTCTGTGTGTGTGTGTTTTGGGGTGCTCAGCTGCTGCTTCTCAATCCTCAGCTGTGAGGGTGATGGCCCAGGGAGGGTGCCGTCCAGGCACGCGCTGCCAGGGTCAGAGTTCAAAGAGAGCGATGGCAGGATAACACCCTAACCCTGGGATTAGGGGGCCGCGTTAACAGTACACCCCCCACCTCACACACCGTCTTAAGGACCCTGAGGGGGTCCATCTCTCTCTGTGGGTGTCAATCTTCCTTTAAACAACTCCACTCTGGAGGCTAAGTGGTCGAAGGAATGTTGAAGGTCAGAAGTCTCCCTCCAAGTACATACATCCACTCCTTTACATTACGAAGTTGAAGCTTCAAGTTCAGTGACTGAAAGAAACAGAAACAGATCTGAAAGAAATAACAAATGTTAGAGGTAGACTGTGAGAAGAGCGTTCTGTCACACTCTGAGACAGTGGTCTAGGCCAGGGAGGATAACTTGGTTAGGGGCAGAAGATCAGGGGAACTATGCCACTCTGTTCTTTTGACACCTAGTGAAATTAGCGATAAGATAACATTTTCCCTACCAGCTGTAATTTTGCCTTCGGCTGTTTTTGGTTTTGGTTTGCTTTGGTTTTTGTTTGTATTGGGTTTGGACTGATGAGAGGGTGGCTTTAATTTGTGATTCTGTTAGTGTCTCTGTGTGTACTGCCTCTCTTGCCCAGGGATGCGTCTGCTTTAAGTCAGAACGTCTCAGTGTCTAGTACAGACTCACACTAGAGCTCTGTTTGCCCAGTAAACACAATCAGGGCTGCGTCTGGAACGCTGGACCTATGATGTTTTGACGATGGCTGATTCCACCCTGGGCGGCAGTAACTGGATCTGAATGAGCGAGAAGGAGAGAGACAATCCGACGGAAGCGCTCAGTTGATGGGGAAAAAAACAGAAAGGCCTCCAATCCCCTGAGGAAACAGACACCAGGCTTTGTCTCCTGCTATAAATAGGAGACTCATTCTCTCTCTTATTCTCTCTGCGCAGAGGAGTGCCCAGTCTTGTTTTGATTTACCCTCTACCCCCTGCCTGTCTCTAACTATAGTCAGACTCGAGGCGATTGGCATAGCTAGCATTGTGCGGATGTTCGTTGGTGCAGCTGTTTTTAGAGCGCGTGCGGCATTAACAATCTTTGGCCTTGCACTCGCTTTCTCCTCCCTCACTCTCTCCTCCCCTTCACTTCTCTCCTCCAGAGAATGACTTCACACTCTGGAGAGGGCAGCAGCAGCACTACCCAGCAGCAGTGAGGTCTCTCGGCTGCGCTTCGCTACGTTAGCATCAGAGCCCTCGGATCACCGTGGCTGATAACCAGCCGCTACAGCTGGAGAAGAGGGAGAGCGAGAACAAAAGGGAGGTTGAGAGAGGGGGTCTCGCTGAGGAAGAAGGGAGAGTGGTGGGGAGAGTTCTGGAGCTGTTGGGTGGCATGCAAACGGTTGCGTTGGACTTGTGGGGCTAGCACAGGGACAATAACAGTAAAAGAAACAGCAGACTGAGAAAATAGACAGTTCTGAGCGTTCAGAGCCAGGCGTCCACATTGCGCTGCTTGTCAGTGAAAACACATGTTGCTCCACAGTAGAGCTGAAGCCTGCTCACCGCTCAGTGTCTATGCAGCCTATTCACCATGCAACCTCTGTGACAGAGAATAACAAGTCGACTCTGACTACCAATCTGTTTCTGAGAAGATCCACTCCTGGTTTGGTTGAGACTGCCTCGGAGAGATTCAGACGGGCTCTGTTTTCGATTGGGGTTGTTTGTGGTGACGTCCAGGGTTACTGTGTTCGAGGACTAGCGCTTTGAGCATTGATTCTCTGTTCTTATTGCTTCAAAAGACGGTGAGTCTGTCACTTCAATTCGTCTTAAAATTGTCTATTGTTCTGGTCATCAGTGGCAGTCCTCAGACCCCAGTGTGATTTGACTCCCAAGTAGCTGGGAAAAGTGTCAGGGTTAACGTGAACTGAATGGAAGCCAAGAGCTGTGACTGTCCTTTGTCCTGGTCGGGTGTTATGGGGCATAATTGCATAGTTGACCCTGGTCAGGTTTGTGTGTTGCTTTGTCGGAGATGCACAAGACATTATTTCAACCCAGTTTCTGCTAATTTTACCTTCATGGTTTCACAACTATCATTATCATCATCATCATCATCATCAAAACTCTTCTGAGGACATAGCTGTATGTCATCACTTGCTTAAAAAGAACTATTTAACACAACCCTCTCCTCTTCTCCCCTCTCTACTTGTCTCCTCAGGTGCACAGAAAGATCCGTGAGGACTCGGACATGGCCCAGGACTCCCTGCAGTGCCTCGCCCAGCTGGCCTCGATGCACGGCCCCATCTTCCCTGATGAGACCGCTCAGGTCTCCTACCTGGCCCACATGGTGGAGGGGCTTCTCAGCATGATCAATGGGTGAGTCTGTCAGGACCTTGGTTTCAATAGAACCATTCCAGGGCTAGAAACACTGCTGCCCTCTGCGTTCAAGAAACTCTAAATTAGTTTTGAACTAACTTGGGCAGTTGTTTTAAGATGACATGTAGATTAATCTGTACTGCATGTTGATCATTATGGGGTGTGTGTGTGTGTGTGATTGTAAGTGATTGTAAGTGATTATTTGGACTGGAGGCTGGTAGAGTAATGAGTAATGTGATTTTGTGTGTAATCAACTTGTCTGTCCTCTGTTAAAGTAGTTCTTATCTGAATCAAGAGGACTCGGCTCTAATGTATAAATAAAACACACATACACACTTGTGTGCTCCGAACTCGTGACTTGCTAGGCGGAGTGAGTAAGGGTCTCTCTCTCCCTTCTCCGTAATCACCTATTCCTGGAGCTTTTTTCCAGTTGCATCATCGGAAAACCATGCCGGCAGGATGGCCAATCTGCAGTGATTGAACAGCTCTGCTTGCAATTTAAATCCAGCTGATGGGGGTTAGCGAGCCGCACGGTGCTGGGCAGTAGGCTAGCTACAGCAGGCAGGCCTCCAGACAGTGCTCTAACTGGGGCTGTGGAAACATGGCCCTAACCCCAAGGCAACAGGTACTGCTCAGTGCTCACACACTGGGCAGCAGAGCACAGCGTCTGGTTTAGTAGCATACCTGGTTCCAAAACATTTGTGAAATATTTTCAAAAACTATGTCTGATTTTGAATCAAATTGGCCAACATTCCTCTAAGGTTGTTTTGTTTGTGTCCCAGGATAGAGATCGAGGACTCTGAGGCAGTGGGCATCTCTAACATCATCTCCAATCTGATCAGCACATTCCCCCGTGCCATCCTGACCGCCCTGCCCAGCGAGCTCTTCACCTCCTTCATCAACTGTCTCACCCTCCTCACCTGCTCCTTCGGACGCAGCGCCGCCCTGGAAGAAGTGGTCAGCATTACACCACTAACCTTACAGCAGGAACTTTACAGCAGGAACATTACACCACTAACCTTACAGCAGGAACATTACACCACTAACATTACACCACTAACCTTACAGCAGGAACATTACACCACTAACCTTACAGCAGGAACTTTACAGCAGGAACATTACACCACTAACCTTACAGCAGGAACATTACACCACTAACATTACACCACTAACCTTACAGCAGGAACATTACACCACTAACCTTACAGCAGGAACATTACACCACTAACCTTACAGCAGGAACATTACACCACTAACCTTACAGCAGGAACATTACACCACTAACCTTACAGCAGGAACATTACACCACTAACCTTACAGCAGGAACATTACACCACTAACCTTACAGCAGGAACATTACACCACTAACCTTACAGCAGGAACATTACACCACTAACCTTACAGCAGGAACATTACACCACTAACCTTACAGCAGGAACATTACACCACTAACCTTACAGCAGGAACCTTACACCACTAACCTTACACCACTAACCTTACACCACTAACCGTACACCACTAACCTTACACCACGAACATTACACCACGAACATTACACCACGAACATTACACCACGAACATTACACCACGAACCTTACACCACGAACCTTACACCACTAACCTTACAGCAGGAACATTACAGCAGGAACATTACACCTCAAACATTACTGCAGGAACATTACACCTCAAACCTTACACCACTAACCTTACACCACGAACCTTACACCACGAACCTTACACCACGAACCTTACACCACGAACCTTACACCACTAACCTTACACCACTAACCTTACACCACTAACCTTACACCACTAACCTTACACCACGAACATTACACCATGAACATTACACCACGAACCTTACACCACTAACCTTACACCACGAACCTTACACCACTAACCTTACAGCAGGAACATTACACCACTAACCTTACAGCAGGAACATTACACCACTAACCTTACAGCAGGAACCTTACACCACTAACCTTACACCACTAACCTTACACCACTAACCTTACACCACTAACATTACACCACGAACATTACACCACGAACATTACACCACGAACATTACACCACGAACATTACACCACGAACATTACACCACGAACCTTACACCACTAACCTTACAGCAGGAACATTACAGCAGGAACATTACACCTCAAACATTACTGCAGGAACATTACACCACTAACCTTACACCACTAACCTTACACCACTAACCTTACACCACTAACCTTACACCACTAACCTTACACCATGAACCTTACACCATGAACCTTACACCACGAACCTTACACCACTAACCTTACACCACTAACCTTACAGCAGGAACATTACACCACTAACCTTACAGCAGGAACATTACACCTCAAACATTACTGCAGGAACATTACACCACTAACCTTACTGCAGGAACATTCCACCTCGAACAATACTGCAGGAACATTACACCTCAAACATTACTGCAGGAACATTCCACCACTAACCTTACAGCAGGAACATTCCACCACTAACCTTACAGCAGGAACATTCCACCACTAACCTTACAGCAGGAACATTCCACCACTAACCTTACAGCAGGAACATTCCACCACTAACCTTACAGCAGGAACATTACACCACTAACCTTACAGCAGGAACATTGCACCACTAACCTTACTGCAGGAACATTGCACCACTAACCTTACTGCAGGAACATTGCACCACTAACCTTACTGCAGGAACATTACACCACTAACCTTACTGCAGGAACATTACACCACTAACCTTACTGCAGGAACATTACACCACTAACCTTACTGCAGGAACATTACACCACTAACCTTACTGCAGGAACATTACACCACTAACCTTACTGCAGGAACATTACACCACTAACCTTACTGCAGGAACATTACACCACTAACCTTACTGCAGGAACATTACACCACTAACATTACACCACTAACATTACACCACGAACATTACACCTCAAACATTACTGCAGGAACTTTACACCACTAACCTTACAGCAGGAACATTACACCTCGAACATTAGTGCAGGAACATTCCACCACTAACCTTACAGCAGGAACATTACACCACTAACCTTACAGAAGGAACGTTACACCTCAAACATTACTGCAGGGACATTACACCTCAAACATTACTGCAGGAACATAGTTGATCCATGGAGAAAATGTTTTACGTATTGTTGTTGCATTGAAAACGCGCGTTCAATGAGTGTCTCTCTCCCCCTGCCCAGCTGGATAAGGATGACATGGTATACATGGAGGCGTATGACAAGCTGTTAGAGTCATGGCTGACCCTGGTTCAGGACGATGAACATTTCCCCCGCGGTTGCTTCGTCCAACCCGCCGTTCAGGTCTTCAACTCCTACATCCAGTGTCATCTGGCGGCCCCCGACGGCACCCGCAATCTGGTGAGAGAGACACCTGTCAACCTAGACTCAAATAATCAGTCAGTCAATTGTTGTTATGGTTAATTGATATGTTAATACTTGTAAACAGTCGATCCACTATGATCCACGTTCTCTCACTCCTTTGTCGTATATTCCTTCACTTTCTCTTTCTCTTTTCCTCTCCAGACAGCAAACGGTGTGGCATCTCATGAGGAGGATGAGATTAACGAGTTACAGGAGGACGACAGAGAGCTGTTCTCAGACCAGCTGGCCAGCATCGGCATGTTGGGACGCATCGCAGCCAACCACTGTATCCCACTACTGACCAGGTACATACACACCTCTTGCTTTTAGACTATCCCCCTAGCTCTGTAACTGACTTTCATGATTCTGACGTGTGTGTGTGTGTGTGTGGTCAGTCTGTTGGAGGACCGGGTAACGCGGCTCCACGGCCAGCTCCAGAGGACCCAGCAGCACCTCATGAACTCGTCTAACCCCGGCTCAGTGGACCGCAAGGTCCTGGACGACCTCTACGAAGACATCCACTGGCTCATACTGGTCTCAGGTCAGTGGATAACTATAAGGGGATGATTCCCAACATAAATAAGGCTAGTTCCTTATTAATGTTGGGAATTGCCCCATGTTGGATACATGGCTCAATTCCATCAGTGGTCCCTTGTTGTTTTATGTATGGTTTTATTATGTAACAATTATTTTAGCATTCAGTCAATTATGTTTCGTTAGCATAAAATGAAACCTCTAACTGCACTCTGGGGGGCATGGACTTTGTCCTTAGATCTCCTTAGTTGTTTTTAGGGACTAAATTTAGGCTGGGAGGCAGGCTGCACTGGTGTATTGGTGCATGGCAAGAATGTTGTTTCGGGAAGGGCCAGGCCACCAGTTGAACAACTGCTGCTGTTTAGTACATTTTAGCATTCTCACTGGCCACAGAATTCCCCTTTGGTGCCTAACTTCATTTGGAGTCATACACCCTTAGTTGGTACTCTCTCTTAGTGTGCGTAGAGTTTTTCTAGAGGATCCTAGCAGTGCTTTACATAGCACTGGTAAAGAATGACATTGGTTGCAATGTATCAGTGGAAAGCTGTGATGGGAAATGTTGTCTTCTAAAAGTACTTCCTTAATGGATTGTTTCGTGCTAGTGCTAGTGTTAGTCCTAGTCCTAGTGCTAGTCCTAGTTGTCAGTGTAGTTGTGAATGCTAATTATTGAATGTGTGTGGGGGTTCAAGGCTACGTCCTGGCAGATGACCCTCAGGGTGAGACTCCTCTGATCCCAGCGGAGGTGATGGAGTATTCTATCAACCATTCTACTGAGGTGGACATCAACACCACCCTGCAGATACTGGGCTCCCCCGGGGAGAAGGCCTCCTCTATCCCAGGGTGCAACAGGACAGACTCTGTCATCAGGTAAGGGAGGGACTATGATTGGCTGTGTACAGTACAGGCTGAATGTCTGCTGATTTGCTGTCTGGCACTTAATTGCAAACACCTGGGTTCCCACATCTAAATGAGACGTCTGGTTTGAAAGAACTAAAAGCAACAGATACTCTGGCTCCTGTCAGTGGACCAGTGTTGCCCATTGCTGCTATAAATCCATCAACAAATGGGTCTGAAATTAGTGCTGCGCGATTAGTGCATTTTGAGGTCTGTTCGATTATAAAAAATAATGGTTTTGGTTTTATTTAAAAAAGGAAATGCACTCGCTATGTATTGTGGGTTGAATGCTGTAAAAACACAGAATAAAACAATAATAGTCCCATGATGGTAGTCTGATTATCCCTTATTAAACATATTTTTTTCACATTACTTTAATAAAATATTTCAGTTGTTGTGTATTACATTTGATGACTTTATTTCATTCCAAGTCATCCCATCTATAGAGCAGCTGCCTATGCTGTCTGACAAAATCACTATTTTAGTACTTCTTCAACATAAATGAGGCATATTTTTATGACTGCTGAGTTCCAAATATCAATCACTTAGATCATGTATTTTCAGGTAGAGATACCTCGCGTTGCAACTGCTCTCTATCCCTCTCGATCACTCATTCTTCTCTCTTACGTAGCAGGTGGAAAAGAAACACAGACCGGACAAGTAGGCATGCAATGGATTATGATCATTGTAGTTAATTAACAAATTTTCTGCGCTAAACTATGTAGAATATTGGCCTGTTGGAAACTACAACTCCCTACGACATAAATCAGATCATGCCTGAACTGTGCTATATCTAGAGAAACTGCACAATGTGCGCATTGAGCCCACAGAAGAAGGAAAAAAACAAATGGAATTCAAATAATTGAACCAACCTCGGTCAATTAGTTGTTTCAAAACCAAAAAATAACAGACATTTTGGTCAATCGCTTAGCACTGTCTGAAATGCAGTGTCTCAGTCACTGATCTAATGGACAGTCTACCCTCACTGTGGGTCTCTGATCTAATGGACAGCTTGGACAGTCTCTCCACACTGTCTACAGCAGCTGAGCTTTAAGCTGTGGACTTGTTCACTAAGCCCTGGTTGTAGAGTTCTGTCACGTTCACACCAGTGCTCTGTCTGTCTGGAGTGTGTCTCATAAAACCCTCTGCCCCGTGGCATGGCATGGCGGCAGCCTTTCCCTTAGATTATTTTCCAGACAGGGCACAACGGCCCACATAGCACTACACAGACCATCTGGCATGGAAACTGTCCATAGAAACCAACAGAAGCCAAACTTTTTTTTTAGATCTAGGTAGGGGGTCCTCGCCCCTACAGTACGGTACAATGTTAGGGGAAATATTACGTACAGTGCGGGGCCAATGATCCACCCGTGTGTTTGATCACTCTGGTCCCCAGCGATGCGGGTGTGGCTCCCTGGGGGTGTGGTGCCAGCGCCACAGAGGGGGAATGCCCTGGCACAGGCCCAGCCATGCCAGCTGCTAACACATACACATGCCGTGGGAGACACACACACACACACACAGGACCTTGGATACATGATGGCGTAGTGACCTAGCCAGCCTTAGAGCAGACCCCGGCGTCAGCCCTCCCAGCCCCGGACCACACCACCACTCCCCAACATGTTATTCAATTAAGGCAGGGCCAGGTGCTGCTAAGACTAAGAGTGGGCTGGGGTCATGTGTGGGATTGGGGGGTGCATGCAATCATATAGGGAATTTTGGAGGTGGTTGGGGTTGTGGAAAGGGCTACTGGATTGTTCTCTGTGAGGGGGCACAGGGACAGAGGATTGTTTTGTGGGGGTGAAGGAGAACGGACAGAGGATTGGAAAAACAAGAGGCCGGCATCGGGTTTCCTAATAACACTGCGACCCCGGCTCTGTTAATGTCAATGGGCTTTTGTTTTTGCAAACAATGTGAAACAGTGCACTGTGGTGCTGCGTGGGCATGTACTGAGGCCCATCTCTCCACACAGAACACTAAGATGCACTAAGCCGTATATCTCTCTGGCCTTTAGCAGAGGTGCGTGTGTCAACGTGGTCATTTGTTGTCTGACTTAAACAGACACTGAATCCCCACCTCTTTCTGTTGTTCTTCCCCTCATCCTGGCCTTGGCTTCTTATCACTTCCCTCGTTATCCGTCTCTCTGTCCATCTTCCTATTTTTCATTTATTTTTCTCTTATCTTTCACTTCTCTCTCCCTCCTTCCCTCCCACCCTCTCTCTCTCAGGTTGTTGTCAGCGGTGTTGAGGACATCAGAGGTGGAGTCCAGGGCTACGAGGGCCAGTCTGACAGAACTGCTCAGCCCTCAGATGGGGAAGGACATTGTGTGGTTCCTCAGACGCTGGGCCAAGACTTACCTGCTGGTGGACGAGAAACTCTACGAACAGGTACAATGAACACCAGACACCACTGTCTGATTTGTCCTAAAATGGCCGTCCATAATACAACACTTCTCACTACAGCCCTCTCTCTAAGTGCCAAGGCCCACAGAACACTGGCATGGTAATGTCCTGGGCATGTATTTGACAGACGACTTCATAGATAGTCTTTGTGATAGTCACTGAACCCTAATGGACACTTGAGGTGGTGAAAATGCTAGGGATGGTCTTCCATGTTTACACCACCAGTTCGATCACGTTTACACCACCCGTGCTCTGTCACCTTGACACCAGTGTACTCTCTGGAAGTGTGTGTTGTAGAAGCTGGTTCCCTGTGGATCATGGCATTGTGAGGAGGAGTGCAGTATATCACTGGACTGGACAATGGCTATTAATGACATCTGATCTTTTAAAGTGTTGCAGTCATTTTCATCTATCCCTCCACCATTTCACACCACTTTCATCCCTCCTTTAGATCAGTATCCCCCTGAGCATGGCATTCGGGGTGGACACGGAGGGGGCCCAGTGGATTGTGGGATACCTGCTGGAGAAGGTGATCAACAACCTGTCTGTGTGGAGCTCTGAACCTGAATTGGCCAACGACACGGTGGAGCTACTGGTCTGTCTGGTGGAGAAGAGGGAGAGGTGAGACACTGACCGACTGGCTGACTGACTGATCAGGTGGAGCTACTGGTCTGTCTGGTGGAGAAGAGGGAGAGGTGAGACACTGACCGACGACTGGCTGACTGACTGATCAGGTGGAGCTACTGGTCTGTCTGGTGGAGAAGAGGGAGAGGTGAGACACTGACTGACTGACCGATCAGGTGGAGCTACTGGTCTGTCTGGTGGAAAAGAGGGAGAGGAGAGACACTGACTGACTGACCGATCAGGTGGAGCTACTGGTATGTCTGGTGGAAAAGAGGGAGAGGAGAGACACTGACTGACTGACCGATCAGGTGGAGCTACTGGTATGTCTGGTGGAAAAGAGGGAGAGTGAGACTGACTCAATTCTGTATCCTGACTTGAAATATGCAAACATAAAAATCTAGATAGGATATGAGCCTAAGCTTTGGCGCTTGAAACAACGCCCCCTTGTGGTGGAATGATAGTGTTTTTTTTTGGTTTTTTTTAGCCAATGATATCACATGCCAACGAACCTTTCTCCATCCCTCCTTTCTCAGGGCCAACATTGTAGTACAGTGTGAGAACTGGTGGAACTTGGCAAAGCAGTTTGCCAGCCGCAGCCCTCCCCTGGACCTGCTGTCCAGCTCAGTACAGAGGTCCCTGATGAAGGCCCTGGTTCTGGGGGGCTTCGCACACATGGACTCAGACACCAAACAGCAGTACTGGACAGAGGTGGGGAACCCTATAGAAGCCAAAGACAACACACACATGGAACCCCCCCACTCTGAATCCCTGAATGGAACTAACTCACACACACGTCCCTCAAAAGACAATACCTGACAGCTCTCAAGTGTTTCCCTTCAAATTTCTTTTCAATAGTCTCTCTTTCCAAATAGACTTCAGCTGGTAACAAATTGTGAGATCTCAATTGTCTTTTCCCTGTAACTTCCCTACTGTGGTGATTCTGTTTAACCCCTCTCCCCATAGACTTCAGTAGTAACAAACGGTGAAGCCAAATTATTTAACCAAAACCATTAGATCTCCCTAGAGTCTATGGTGTGATAATGATCCTCATAATGATCTTGAAGGCCTTTGTATAGTAATGCAAGATGCCTCCAAAGGCATTGGGAGAGCTCTGAGAATGAGATGGCAGCTGTCTTGACTTCCAGCTGCTCTGACTGTAGTGTGTGTCCAGTACAGTAGACCATTATAGAATAGTTGGGAATGAAAATAGCCCGATCTTTCTCTCTTCATCCCCTCTCTCCTATGGGGGTTGGAGCCACGTTACTGTAAAGCACTTTGTGACAAATGTTGTTGATTGATTGGATGTGATTGTTTGATCACCTCTCTGTTCCTCTCCCTCCAGGTGCTGCACCCCCCTCCAGCAGCGCTTCCTCAACCTGATCAACCAGGAGAACTTTCCTCAGATCTGTCAGGAGGAGAGTGTGAAGCGGGAGATCGTCGCCACCCTGGAGAGGCGCTGTGTGGCATTGCCGAGGCAACGCAGATCGACAACGTGGCGTCTCTCTTCAGCTTCCTCATGGACTTCCTGTCCAGCTGCATTGGCCTGATGGAGGTGTACCGCAACACACCCGAGACGGTCAACCTCATCATCGAGGTGTTTGTGGAGGTCGCCCACAAACAGATCTGCTACCTGGGAGAGGTGAGGATCACTTTAATAATAATCACACACTTTATTACAAATCCCTCTACTTGTATTCTGTGTAAAGCAATTTAATAGGATAGGTTTTAAGTTTTATTAGTCGTATGTACAGGATACACATGGTGTATCCTGTACATACTTACAAGTTCCTTCTAGACAATAAGAAGTAATAAAAGATAAGAATATGAACATAAAGTAAATAGCTCAGTAGAATAGAATAAGCATTTTAGCATAAGTATAATACAGGAAGGCACAGTTTATAGTCCAATATTTACACGTGAATAAGATAGAGGGGGAATTGGGGGGCAGGTATTTAAATTGTGCAGTATTAGCCATAGTAAATAAGAGTCTGGTAGCTGTGTGTGGGGGAGATTTCACTGGGAAGACGAGTCAACCGCTACCTCTTCTCCTTCTCTGCCCCCCCAGTCGAAGTCTATGAAGCTGTACGAGGCGTGCCTGACTCTGCTGCAGGTCTACTCTAAGAACAACCTGGGCAGGAAGAGGGCTGATGTGGCTGCTGAGGAGGACCAGTACCAGGACCTGCTGCTCATCATGGAGCTGCTCACCAACCTGCTCTCTAAGGAGTTCATTGACTTCTCAGACACAGGTGTGTGTGTCTTCATCTCCAAAATCAATCAACGTTTATGTATGATATTTTAGGTTCCTAGTTAGTTGTCGATACTTACAAAGTCCTCTCTTGTGTTTGCGTGTTGATGTTGGAATAGATGAGGTGTTCCGGGGGCAAGAGCAGAGTTCGGGAGCGACAGGTCGGTCGGTGTCGGCTGCAGATGTAGTTCTGTTTGGGGTCAACATCATTCTGCCTCTCATGTCTCAGGACCTGCTCAAGGTAAGACCCAGGGCCAATACATGTACAATGCTCCCTTCCTTCCTTGAAGTAGTTTTGAAGTAGTGATCTACATAGTCACTGTGCTACAAATGGTTGTTTAACTGGTTTGTCGCTGTGTGTTTCCAGTTCCCGTCTCTGTGTAACCAGTACTACAAGCTCATCACGTTCATCTGTGAGATTTTTCCTGAGAAGATCCCCCAGCTACCAGAGGAGCTGTTCAAGAGTCTCATGTACTCCCTAGAGCTGGGCATGACATCCATGAGTTCAGAGGTCAGCCAGCTGTGTCTGGAGGCTCTGTCCCCCCTGGCCGAGCAGTGTGCCAAGACCCAGGAGAAAGACACGCCCCTCTTCATCGCCACACGCCACTTCCTCAAGGTGAGGCACCCCCCTCCTGGGATTTCCTCCTAACTAAAGGATCTGCCTCATTTTATTGTGCTCAAAAAGAGGAAAGGTTTTGTAATGGAAAATCTCTTTCTCTCTCCCCCTCTAGTTGGTGTTTGACATGCTGGTACTGCAGAAACACAACACAGAGATCACAGTGGCAGCGGGAGAAGCTCTCTATACACTAGTGTGCCTGCATCAAGTGAGTATCCTTTGTTCTTATACTTCCCACGCACATGTATCTTAGTCTTTACATTGTCTATGGTGATATATGTGGACATTGTACCTCCTGTCGGACTCATATGATGACATAATTCCCTATCCTCTCTCCAGGTGGAGTACAAGGAGCTGGTGGAGTCTCTGCTTGCCACCCAGCGAGACGCTGTCATCTACCAGCGACTGGCCGACGCCTTCAACAAGCTGACAGCCAGCAGCACGCCGCCCAGCATGGACCGCAAGCAGAAAGTGGACTTCCTCAAGAGCCTAGAGGAGTTTGTGTCCAACGTAGGTGGGCTGCTCTGTGTCAAATAACCACTAGCCCCCAAACTCCCCTCCTCCCTAGCACCTATTTCTATGTTCAACCCGCTCAGACGATCTACCGATCTACCTTGACCACGCCAAACCATGAAACAGAGACCAACAGAGCTGAGGAGCGGCACTGTTAGACTGTGACATAAAGGGGGAAGGTTGAGCAGGGGTGTGGACTGGACTATGGTGTCGTTTGGGCAGGTCTCCACGCCTGCTCCTCCCCCATCCCTTCCTTTTTCATCAGAGGCCCTCAGTGCACACATAGTGGGGAAGGGGGGGATCAGAGAGGGATGGACTCATCTCCTCATCCAGTCATTTTTTGAGTTTGCCAGTGGGAGGGTTGGGATAAACACAACAGGAGGAGGTGCCAATCTGTTCTGAGAACGCTATGCTTCTCCCTCTCTCCCTGCCTCTACACCCTCGCCCCCCCTCCCAGAGTGCCTTTGTTTTCTTGTGTGTGTCGACTCCAGTGTGTCCGTGTGGCCAAGCTGAGATGTGTCTTTCGTACAGCAACGACTGTGCCTGTCACATACCAAGAACACGGTGGAAGCACACACACAGATCTCCAGGACAACGAGAGGCTCGATCCCGCCACCTTCAGGCTGCTGAATCTGTTCAATGGGAGGGCCGATGACAAAAAAAACGAATCACTGTTTTCATCAAGGGTGTATATATGTTTTCAAAAAAAGTGGGGAAAATTATATGCTTAAAACAATGACTGAAAAGTTTTATAAGATGATAGATGGCAGAGAAGCTGCATTTATGGTTATGATGAGTTCACTTTAAGAAAAAATAGGGCCAATTTTTAAAACGTTTTATTAGATTTCTTTATCATTCTGGATTGTAGTTCTATTCTTTGTCTCCCTAGAACCATTCACTCCTGACTGCCCACAGCTAAGACACAGACAATTATTGGAGACCTTAGGCCCTTAGGAAGGTTGGGCCCCTGAAGTTTATCATACTCGCTCTAGTATTTTTCTATGTCACAGCCACTTTCCACTTCAAAACACACTAGATGGAAGTTAAAATCCCTTATAACTGAAGCAATAATGAACCAAAAAAGTTACGTACGGTGCCTTAAGACATTTTTCAGACCCCTTGACCTTTTCCACATTTTGTTACGTTACAGCCTTATTTTAAAATTGATTGAGAAGGAAATTGTTTTATTTAATCTACACACAACCCCATAATGACAAAGCGAAAACAGTTTTTTTGAAATGTTTGCTAATTTATTAAAAACTATCAACAGAAATACCTTATTTACATAAGTATTCAAACCCTTTGCTATGAGACTCAGTGTAGCTCAGGTGCATCCTGTTTCCATCCTTCAGATGTTTCTACAACTTGATTAGAGTCCACCTGTGGTAAATTCAATTGATTGGACATGATTTGGAAAGGCACACACCTGTCTGTATAAGGTCTCACAGTTGACAGTGCATGTCAGAGCTGGCCTCCTGGCCAAACTGAGCAATCGGGGGTGAAGGGCCTTGGTCAGGGAGGTGAACAAGAACCCAATGGTCACTCTGACAGAGCTCTAGAGATCCTAGAGATGGGAGAACCTTCCACTCCGACTTTGGCAAAAGGCACCTAAAGACTCTGACCATGAGAAACAAGATTCTCTGGTCTGACGAAACTATGATTTAACTCTTTGGCCTGAATGCCAAGCGTACGCCTGGAGGAAACCTGGCACCATCCCTACGGTGAAGCATAGTGGTGGCAGCATCATGCTGTGGGGATGTTTTTCAGTGGCAGGAACTGGGAGACTGGTCATGATCGAGGCAAAGATGAACGGAGCAAAATATAGAGGGATCCTTGATGAAAACCTTCTCCAGAGTGCTCAGGACCTCTGACTGGGACAAAGGTTCACCTTGCAACAGGACAACGATCCTAAGCAGACACCCAAGACAACGCAGGAGTGGCTTCGGGACAAGTCTCAATGTATTTGAGTGGCCAAGACAGAGCCCGGACTTGAACCCGATCGAACATCTCTGGAGAGACCTGAAAATAGCTGTGCAGCAACGCTCCCCATCCAACCTGACAGAGCTTGAGAGGATCTGCAGAGAAGAATGGGAGAAACTCCCCAAATACAGGTGTGCCAAGCTTATAGCGTCATACCCAAGAAGACTTGAAGCTGTAATCGCTGCCAAAGGTGCTTCAAAGTACTTTATTAAAGGGTCTGGAAACTAATGTAAATGTGATATTTCAGTGTGGGTTTTTTGTAAATTAGCAAAAATTTCTATAAACCAGTTTTTGCTTTGTCATTATGGGGTGTTGTGTGTGTGTGTGAATTTATAATTTATGAAGGGGGTTGACAATTTAATCAATTTTAGAAAAAGGCTGTAACATTACAAAATGTGGGAAAAGTCAAGGGGTCTGAATACTTTCTGAAAGCACTGTAACCACTTGTTTTAACCATGCATTTGAGACAGACTCACTGCTCTTCGTCTGTTTAGAGCACAACCCTGGTTATTTTGGAATGCCTGAATGAATTGTATTGAAATGTAAAAGTGTACATAAACGTATTGTAAAATACTTCCGTTTTTCCTTTTCTGTTTACATTGTTTTCATTTTTGTCCATCTCAATTTATGAATATGGAAAAAGTTCCATATCCCATTTTGATCGTGGTTGTTGAAAACACAAAAATGGTTGAAATGAATGTAGAAATTGTAATGTATTTAATTATACAAATTATTTATACTGTGTCATTCATGCACAGTCGTGATGGGAAGTGAAGCTTTTTTTAAGTGAATCTTTCATTTTGTTAATGTGGGTCAGTAATGTACGTAGGACATCTACCGGTGAACGATTTACTGAAAACTCGAAAGAGCCATGATTCTATGGGTTTATGGAAGCTGTCATTTTTGACAGGCGTTTAAACGTGTGCTTTAAACTATGTACATTTGTTGATTGCCAGGCATACAAATAAGATTATTTATTGATACATTTCAAACGAGGTCTAGTGGCCGCAACCAGACTAGTTTGTGAACAACTTTTGGCGGAATACATTGCTTTACTCCCATGAGGGCGATGAGCATGGTCGTTCGTGAACTACAGCCCACCAAACGATTCATTCTAGGGTGGAGTTTGTGTCTATCTCATAACATTCAATAATCAATTCATTGCAGTCATTCTTGCAGCATGCGATCAATTATCAGTTCTAAACATGTTTTTTTTCTCTATGCTCATCTGTTTTTCTATGCGCATCGTCGGAGCGCGTCTCTGGAGCAGCTGATCCGGAGGAACGTGTATTAATCCTGCTGTAGGATTATATATTATACCTCGGTGTGTATGACTCATTGCAGCTAGCACTAGCAGGTTAAACGAACGATTACAATGAACGAGTCACTCAGAAAATTGAATCACAAATCTCGAGTCAGTAAAAAGAACGAATCGTTCGCTAACAGCATATCACTAGTGCACAGCCTGACAAAATCGCTCATGTAGAATACCATATGTCCTTCCTCGGACACCGTAACTAGTGTATGTTATCATTTCTTGACACGTTGTAAACGATTATTCAGTAGCGACAATATTTATTTTCAGAAACCAGTAACACATCATGCAAAGGAACTACACTATTTTACTGTAGGCAAATATGTCGGTCTTGCACGTTCTGGCTAACTAGCTAGCATTGCTGTTTTCAGTAGTAGCTTGTTGGCGCGTTTAGATCGCAACACACTGACGCTAACGTTAGCTAGCTACGGTAGCTAATTTACAGTTCATTAGCTAGCTTTCCAGTTTGTTTGTGTTACGTGTAGGTGGTTGTCATTGACCTTCCAGAAAGTTTGAAGCCATGAGTGACAGCGACGACGACATCCCTCAGCTGTCTGCGGCCACCCTGGCTGCCCTGCAGGAGTTTTACACAGAGGAGAGAGACGGGCTTGTGCAGAGCACAATACCGGTGGACAAGTACTCGGTGGGGGCGGTGGAAGAGGACTGGGTATGTTGACCGTGATGCTAGATAATGCTGCTAAACTTATCAGCTGGTCTACTGGCTATTCTCCCTCCATCACTTCCCTCTATTGCTATATTGTGGTTGTATTTACATTGCTTGATATATCTGTCCACCAGCGTATGAGCCAATTCTGGTACAGCGATGAGACCGCAACACGGCTAGTTGAAGAGGTTATTCAGGAAGCTGGGAAAGGTGGCAGGTGAGGGGGATATGTACTAAGCATCTACACAGTCAGGTGTCTGCCATGCCTGGGGTGTAATTCACTACAGACTGCCCTTCTAAAGCTTGTGATGTTACGTTCCAGGATAGCATGTCTGAGCGCACCCAGTGTGTACCAGAAACTGAAGCAGGGGGTGGTGGAAGGCTCTGACGGTGTGTCGGCTGTGGTTCTAGAGTACGATCGCCGTTTTGCCACCTACGGCCAAGAGTTCATCTTCTATGACTACAACGAGCCCCTTGCTCTCCCAGAGGATGTGGCCCCACAGAGTTTCGACATTGTCCTAGCAGACCCCCCCTACCTGTCTGAGGAGTGCCTCAATAAGGTCGCCCAGACTGTGAAGTACCTGGCCAAGGGCAAGGTGCTGCTCTGCACAGGTGAGCCTCGCATTGCTGTGTCTGTCCTCGGGCTTTTGCCCTTCTCCATACTGCACACAACACTGAATTCTTACACATACCAGAATGACATGCTGCTCTCTGCAGCTTTTTATCTAATATCCTTTGTTTTATCTACCACTCCTCCAGGAGCCATCATGGAGGAGCATGCAGAGAAGTTGATGGGTCTGAAGATATGCAGCTTCCTGCCCAAACACAACAAAAACCTAGCCAATGAGTTCCGCTGTTTCACTAACTACACCTCAAACCTCATGTTCTGAGGTTCTACAACCCTTCATGTATGGCCTTATTGACTTTTGATGTCTGACGTCCATCAATGCCTCAGTTCTGACTTGACCGATGTCTGTGACAGTCGCTAGGAAGGCCCATCTTGTTGGGCAATTTCCATTGCCTGTCAGACAAGGTTTCATTTTGGGGACCATGGTATCAAAGACTGGAGGTTGTTTTTAAAATGATTTCTGATCCCATAACATAATTATGAAGTGAATAATGGTATTCATATTTGACTTCAGTGTAAATAATATTTCATATAGACAGAAAATAAAGATGTCTAAACTGTTGTAAAAATCTGTCTGATTTCATTTGCAGGGCCTAGAGTATCAAGTAATACCAGCAGGTGGCAGTGTCAATTAGTATATTACTGTGTTGAAATCCTGGGTTCAAAACTACTGCTGCTTACACAGCTAACCATGCATTTTCATACATATTCCACAGCCCTTTTCTATTGGTTTGCTGCCCTTGATAGTTTATATGTTCTTGTCATTGGAACTGAGACTGCTCTCTTCAAACTCTGGTTGCTGCTCTGCGCATCCCTGTCTTTCTCCAGCAGAGGAACACAGGTGGACCCCATAGCCACAGATGCATAGCTCTATGCATGAGTAGCACCCTTGGAGTAGATTCTGCCACTCCAAGGGTGCATGCTGCGTAGTGTGGTGGATTGTCAAGCTATACAGCATTGGTTTTAGATCCCTTATAGTAGCGTTTGCGCAGATGGAAACATCTCAGTGCACTCTGGAGTGAAGTTACTTCCGGCGCCGACAGAGATGGCAGCCTCGCTTCACGTTCTCAGGAAACCATGCAGTATTTTGTTTTTTTATGTATTACTTCTTACATTGTTACCCCGGAAAATATTAAGTTTTATTACATACAACCGGGAGGAACTATTGGATATAAGAGCAACGTCAACTTACCAACATTACGACCAGGAATACGACTTTCCCAAAGAGGATTCTCCTTTCGTTAACCCAAACACAACAACAGACTGGATAGCACGTGGCTACTCAAAACAACGGCGGCGCCGGAGAAGAGGGAAACGCGCCGGTCTTTTGGTCAAGCTACGTCGACGGGCGCATCGTGCACCTCTCCCGAGTATTTTAATCGCCAATGTACAGTCTCTTGACAACAAAGTAGACGAAATCCGATCGAGGGTTGCCTTTCAGAGAGACATTCGAGACTGCAACGTTCTTTGCTTCACGGAAACATGGCTCACTCAGGACACGTTATCAGAGTCGGTACAGCCACCTGGTTTCTCCACGCATCGCGCCGACAGAAACAAACATCTCTCTGGTAAGAAGAAGGGCGGGGTGTGTGTCTTATGATTAACGAGGCGTGGTGTGATCATAACAACATACAGGAACTCAAGTCCTTTTGTTCACCTGACATAGAATTCCTTACAATCAAATGCAGACCGCATTATCTACCAAGAGAATTCTCTTCGATTATAATCACAGCCGTGTACATCCCCCCTCAAGCTGATACATCGACGGCACTGAAAGAAATTCATCGGACTCTATGTAAACTGGAAACCACATATCCTGAGGCTGCATTTATTGTGGCTGGGGATTTTAATAAGGCTAATTTAAGAACAAGGCTCCCGAAATTTTACCAGCATATCGAATGTGCCACCCGGGCTGGTAAAATCCTGGACCACTGTTATTCCAACTTCCGTGATGCATACAAGGCTATTCTCCGCCCTCCTTTCGGCAAGTCTGACCATGACTCCATTTTGTTGCTCCCAGCCTACAAACAGAAACTAAAACAGGAAACGCCCGTTCTCAGGTCTGTTCAACGCTGGTCCGACCAATCTGATTCCATGCTGCAAGATTGCTTCGAGCACGTGGACTGGGATATGTTCGGATAGCATCTGACAACAACATTGATGTATACGCTGATTCGGTGAGCGAGTTTATTAGCAAATGCATTGGTGATGTTGTACCCATAGCAAATATCAAAACCTTCCCCAACCAGAAACCATGGATTGATGGCAGCATTCGCAAAACTGAAAGCGCGAACCACTGCTTTAACCAGGTAAAGGCTACCGGAAACATGACTGAATACAAACAGTGCAGCTACTCCCTCCGCAAGGCAATCAAACAAGCTAAGCGTCAATATAGAGACAAAGTAGAGTCACAATTCAATGGCTCAGACACAAGAGGAATGTGGCAGGGTCTACAGTCAATCACGGACTACAAAGAAAACCAGCCCGTCGCGGACCATGACGTCCTGCTCCCAGACAAACTAAACAACTTCTTTGCTCGCTTTGAGGACAATACAGTGCCACCGACACGGCCCGCTACCAAAACCTGCGGGCTCACCTTCACCGCAGCCAATGTGAGAAAAACATTTAAATGTGTTAACCCTCGCAAGGCTGCCCGGCCCAGATGGCATCCCTGGCCGTGTCCTCAGAGCATGCGCATGAACCAGCTGGCTGGTGTGTTTACGGACATATTCAATCAGTCCCTATCCCAGTCTGCTGTTCCCACATGCTTCAAGAGGGCCACCATTGTTCCTGTTCCCAAGAAAGCTAAGGTGACTGAGCTAAATGACTATCGCCCGTAGCACTCACTTCCGTCATCATGAAGTGCTTTGAGAGATTAGTCAAGGATCATATCACCTCCATCCTGCCAGACACCCTGGACCCACTCCAATTTGCTTACCGTCCCAATAGGTCCACAGACGACTTAATCGCAATCACACTGCATACTGCCCTAACCCATCTGGACAAGAGGAATACTTATGTAAGAATGCTGTTCATCGACTACAGCTCAGCATTTAACACCATAGTTCCCTCCAAGCTCGTCATTAAGCTCGAGACCCTGGGTCTCGACCCAGCCCTGTGCAACTGGGTCCTGGACTTCCTGACGGGCCGGTCCCAGGTGGTGAGGGTAGGAACAACATCTCCACCCCGCTGATCCTCAACACTGGGGCCCCACAAGGGTGCGTTCTCAGCCCTCTCCTGTACTCCCTGTTTACCCATGACTGCGTGGCCAAGCACGCATCCAACTCAATCATCAAGTTTGCTGGCGACACTACAGTGGTAGGCTTGATTACCAACAACGACGAGGCGGCCTACAGAGAGGAGGTGAGGGCCTCGGAGTGTGGTGTCAGGAAAATAACCTCTCACTCAATGTCAACAAAACAAAGGAGATGATCGTGGACTTCAGGAAACAGGAGAGGGAGCACCCCCCTATCCACATCGAGGGGACAGTAGTGGAGAAGGTGGAAAGTTTTAAGTTCCTCGGCGTACACATCACGGACAAACTGAATTGGTCCACCCACATAGACAGCGTGGTAAAGAAGGCGCAACAGCGCCTCTTCAACCTCAGGAGGCTGAAGAAATTTGGCTTGTCACCAAAATCACTCACAAACTTTTACAGATGCACAATCGAGAGCATCCTGTCGGGCTGTATCACCGCCTGGTACGGCAACTGCTCCGCCCACAACCGTAAGGCTCTCCAGAGGGTAGTGAGGACTGCACAACGCATCACCGGGTTAAACTACCTGCCCTCCAGGACACCTACACCACCCGATGTCACAGAAAGGCCAAAAAGATCATCAAGGACAACAACCACCCGAGCCACTGCCTGTTCACCCCGCTATCATCCAGAAGGCGAGGTCAGTACAGGTGCATCAAAGCTGGGACCGAGAGACTGAAAAACAGCTTCTACCTCAAGGCCATCAGACTGTTAAACAGCCATCACTAACATTGAGTGGCTGCTGCCAACATACTGACTTAAATCTCTAGCCACTTTATACATAGGAATTGGATGTAACAAATGTATCACTAGCCACTTTAAACAATTTTGTATATAATGTTTACGTATCCGACATACTCATATCAAATGTATACACTGTACTCTAAACCATCTACTGTATCTTGCCTATGCCGTTCGGTCATCGACCCAAATCTCTAGCCACTTTAATAATTATAATTGGATGAAATAATGTATCACTAGCCACTTTAAACAATGCCATTTATATAATGTTTACATATCCTACATTACTCATCTCATATATATGTGTATATACTGTACTCCATACCATCTACTGCATCTTGCCTATGCCGGTCAGCCATCGCTCATCCATATATTTATATGTACATACTCGTATTCATTCCTTTACTCTTGTGTGTATAAGGTAGTTGTTGTGAATTTGTTAGATTACTTGTTAGATACTACTGCATGGTCGGAACTAGAAGCACAAGCATTTCGCTACACTCGCATTAACATCTGCTAACCATGTGTATGTGACAAATAAAATTTGATTTGATTTGATTTGGAGTGACTCAATTGAGCGAGCCACTGGTACTTGGTGCTGTTTTTGTAATTGTTGCTGAAGTGCAGATACTCATCCAGCTAATTTCCACTGAAAGATTTTAGAGAATGTTGAGCAGATAGGCTGGTACAGGCAGCTGTGATTAGACAATGTTTGGTTTATGACAAACCCCTCTTCTGTTTCAAGTAAAGGTAATATCCTTTTGAGATGGGAGTTGTGTTCTGTAAAGGAAGTCACGCTACTTGCTTAGCAAGATACCACTTCCCGATTTGAACCATATCCGGCACGAACTAGGGACCTCTGCCTTGCTATTCTACACACCTGACCACCCTCCTGAAGCAGCTTACCAGTTGGCACCACACGAAAAGCTAGCTATTTGTTGGCGCAAGTGGGGACAATTCAGGCTGAGAAGTAAGTTTCACATCTCCTTTCAAACTTACTCAACAGCGACCCCAGCTTGAGCAGAGTACAACTGTAGATCCAAGTCACGGCACCACTGTAAAGGACCTCAAGCTGCTTTGTTGAGGGCAGGCAGGTGAGATTCTGCCACTCCTAGGGTGCAAGCTGCAGAGTGTGATGCTTGCTAAGCAGTACCACTTCCCATAGCTGCGGGAAGTAGTTTAGGGGTGCTGCGATCCTTTTTTGTCCAATTCTTTTTCTTGATGGTCCTTAAGACAATACTGTATACTGAACAAAAATATAAACGCAACATGCAAAGTATTGGTCCCGTGTTTCATGAGCTGAAATAAAAGATCCCAGACATTTCCCATATGCACAAAAAGCTTATTTCAAATGTTGTGCACTAATTTGTTTACATGCCTGTTAGTATTTCTCCTTTCCCTAGATAATCCATCCACCTAACAGGAGCGGCATATCAAGAAGCTGATTAAAGAGCATGATCATTACACACGTGCACCTTGTGCTGGGGACAATAAAGACCACTCTAAAATGTGTAGTTGTCACAACACAGTGCCACAGATGTCAAGTTGAGGGAGTGTGCAATTGGCATGCTGACAGCAGGAATGTCCACCAGAGCTGTTTCCAGATAATTGGATGTTAATTTCTCTACCATAAGCCTCCGAACTCAACCAAATTGAGATGGTTTGGGATGAGTCGGACCGCAGAGTGAAGGAAAAGCCCCCAAGTGCTCAGCACATGTGGGAACTCAAGACTGTTGGAAAAGCATTCCAGGTGAAGCTGGTTGAGAGAATGCCAAGAGTGTGCAAAGCCGTCAAGGCAAAAGGGGGCTATTTGAAGAATCAAAAATATATTTTGATTTGTTTAACACGTTTTTGGTTACTACATGATTCCATGTGTTGTTTTGATGTCTTCACTATTAGTCTACAATGTAGAAAATAGTAAAATAAATAAAAGCCCTTGAATGAGTAAGTTCTCAAACTTTTCAACATTTTCAGGGGGTGTTGCAGCAACCCTACTATGCCACTTCCTCATTGTTGGGCCCATACCTAGTGCGAACTTGGGACCCCTGCCTTGCTAGCCTCTAAAGGATCAATTTTCGCCTGAAAAATGACACTCAAATCTAACTGCCTGTAGCTCAGGCCCTGAAGCAAGGATATGCATATTCTTGGTATCATTTGAAAGGAAACACTGAAGTTCATGGAAATGTGAAAGGAATGTAGGAAAACAAACAATAGATCTGGTAAAAGATAATACAAAGAAAAACGAACCATTCTTTAGTATTTTGTTTGTATCATCTTTGAAATGCAAGAGAAAGGCCATAGTGTTATTTTGGCCACTAGATGGCAACAGTGTATGTGCAACATTTTAGACTGATCCAATGAACCATTGCATTTATGTTCAAAATTGTGTATTAAGACTGCCCAAATGTGGCTAATTTGTTTTTTAATAACTTTATGTTCAAAATTGTGCACTCTCCTCAAACAATAGCAAGGTATTCTTTCACTGTAATAGCTACTGTAAATTGGACAGTGCAGTTAGATTAACAAGAATTTAAGCGTTCTGCCAATATCAGATATGTCTATGTCCTGGGAAATGTTCTTGTTACTTACAACCTCATGCTAATCGCATTAGCCTATGTTAGCTCAACCGTCCCGTGGAAGGGACACTGATCCCGAAAAAGCTCTAGCACCCGTGACCACACTCCTGAAGCGTCTTACCAAGTGGGTACACCAGGCTGAGGAGTAAGTTTCACACATCCCCATGTGCTACACATCCACAATTAACAAGGGCAAAATGTATGGTGAAAAAACATTTTATAATTTTCAAGACACTTAAATAGTTCACAAGACAAATCAGAGAGATACATGTGCTTCTTTACCTCAATCAAAACACAGAAATTGCCTGTAGCAAATTACAATAAATATTGCATTGCAAAAAATATAAACATCTGTAGCCTATAAAGTATTCATTTAAATGAAGAGCCTCAAATTGTATTACTATCCTGAGGGTAGCATAGAGTTAATGACAATGGAATTTCCACAGAGTTTCCAGTTGATTAATGCGTCCAGAAACGCATATGGGAAAATAATCTCAGTTTACGCAATAGGTTTGTCTGAATGTATAAGGGAGGCTCGAGTCAAACTCGTAAATATACTTTTTTGGGGGGGGGAATACCCAATTCATTTCATCTTCAAGGAAGAGGGGAGGAGAAAAGCAGGGGAACTGCAGCTGGCTACTCCGGTAGTAGGTCATCTCCCAGCTCTTCATCAGCAAAGTCGTCATCTTCATTGCGCTTCTTAGCTGCAGTCTTTGGTCTCTCCATCGGAGCCCCCAGTGGATCCACGTAGGAGGCATCTACACACAGGGACATGTGGTTACTACTCATTATTATATTGCACACATGGGAAAAAGGTGTACCACACTCCCTTCAGATACTGTGTTCCACATTGACACCCGCACTAGAACACCACTGTAAGTGAAAAGTATGAACTGTCGTAGCAGCACACTCAAAATATTGTAAGGCGAACACAACACCAATCCCCTGAAGAGTAATGTTAGGAAAGAGAGGGAGGGTGAGTGACTTCATGAAGATACCAGAGCGCCAGGTCTAGGTCCAAAAGGCTACAGCTTCTACCCACAAGCCATAAGGCTGCTGAACAGTTAAATGGCTACCCGGACTATGCATTAACAATGCTGCTACTCGCTGTTTATGGTCTATTCAGTCACTTTACCCCTACCTACATGTACATACTACCTCAATTACCGGTACCCCGGCACATTGACTCGGTACCCCCTGTATATAACCCCGTTATTGTTACCTTTTTTTACTTTAGTTTATTTAGTAAATCATTTATTAACTCATATTCATAAAACTGAATTGTGGGTTAAGGGCTTGTAAGTAAGCATTATTATTATATTATATAAAAAAGTAGGCCAGTTGAGAACAAGTTCTTATTTACAACTGCAACCTGGCCAAGATAAAGCAAAGCAGTTCGACAAAAAACAGAGTTACAAGTGGGATAAACAAAAAGAGTCAATAACAACACATTTCACGCTAAGGTTACCTATTTTATTTGGCGCATGTGACAAATAACATTTGATTTGAGCTGTGTTAGTGCTGATGAAGAGGTAGAGTGGGTGGTCTATGGTCCACTGCCTATAGACAGTGTATGGCATACTGCTTCTCTCTATTAGGTCTGTTTAGTCCGGGGCTCTGTCATGCATATCATTCCACTAGAGGAAGTCCTATAGTCACCTCAGAACAGATTGGGAATCAGTAAGTGCATAATTCTCTCCATACTTAATTTTCATTTCAACCACTTGATTTACTAAGTGCCTCGGTAAAGATTGATGTAAAAATACATAGGAGCTGATTCACTTTATCCCTTTTTACTGCAGCTCACCGCCCCACTTATTGCAGAACCATTGACCTATATTTATTTTTACTTTACAATTGTTTCTGCTGTTATCCTTAAGATCTTGAAAGGAGAAGATACTTCCGACTTAGATATTTACCATCCAATTTATCTTGCCTTTCCAAAGTTTTTGAATCCCTGGCCAACTCTCAGCTTTTAAAAACTTTTCACTCTATTCTTCATGAACAACAGTCTGGTTTTAGACCTGGAAACAGCACAGTTTTAGATGTGTTAAAATTGCTTAGATCATAAAAATTATATCTGTTAAAACGTGTAATATTCATCTGTATGCAGACGATACTGTTATGTATGCCATTTGCCCAACTGTATACCATGTGTTGTTAGAGATGCAATCTGACTTTGTTGCCTTACAGAAAGCCCCGGTTGGTTTAAAACTTGTACTTAATGTGGGCAAGACTAAATATATGTTGTTCTATCATACTCGCAAAACATTTTCAGATGGACTACATATATATTCATTGAATGGTTCTCCCATCAATCGGGTTCCCACCTATAAATATCTAGGCATTTGGATTGACAAGGATTTAACATTTAAAAAGCATACGGATGAGCTAGTTAAAAAGCAAAGGCTTCTTGTTTTAAAAAAATAAATAGATCTAGCCTCTTCCTAAACAGCAAGAAGCAGATTGTACAGTCAACTTTTCTGCCAGTTCTTGATATGGTGACACCATTTACCAGACTGCAGCAGCAACTACTCTTAAAGAGCGACTGAATACGCCAATTGACACGTGTGTTTTTCTGTTGCTCATTAGAAAAACGAGATTTCAGTCTGTGATGCGTTTCCTGGACGATTCCGTATTTGGTTAATGATGTTTGTCCCCCATGAGACACTGTAGACACGGAAGCCTATTTCACTTCCTCAAAATAGCCAGAATAAATCTTATAACAAGAAATCTGTCATTTTTATGTTTTTGCCAAGGATGTTTTAATTGCGGAATTTTACATCTAACTAAAAAAGGTGTTTGGTGCCGTATTTCTTAAGTAAAAAACATGTGCAACGTGCTGTCTTATGTAAGCAAAGTCGGAGCTGCTGGGCCGGTCTGTCTCATTGTCTATACTATTGGATAGAGCGCAATCACAGCAGCTGTTCACGCCATATTAGTGGGTAAATGGACATTGTCAAATCAAAACTCAACCTTCATTTAACCGTTGTGATGCATGGATGTTCCAAACTCCGTTTAAGACGAGACTGACTTCATGACCAAAATGATCCTATTCAACTTTATAGTACATTTTGACACTACAATAACTGTTTGACTCATATCGATGCCACATAGGCCATTTTAAAAGGGATGAATTGCTTTTTAAAGTCAGTTGGTCTAAAAACCTTGGTATGCCATCTACCTTCATGCTATATCACAGGTGACAGTTTTAATACGAGTCACTGCATCCTGTATTAAAAGGTTGGCTGGTCCTCATTAAAGTCCCGTAGATCACTTCACTATTCACGTTGTTTACAAAGCTCAACAACACAAGCTTCCGACTTACTTAACTTCATTGTTGAAGTATGAAAACATTTTTAAACTCGTTCACAGGGTTGGTTAATTCGAGGTTCCTCAGGTCTCCCCCGAATTAGGTAAATCTGCCTTCAGTTTTAATGCCCCTCATTTTTGAATGACCTGCAGAACTCCCTGCGTCTTGATTCCCTGGTGCCACTACGGTAATTTAGGAGTCTAATGTTGAATTTGTAATTTTGTTTTTTATTGGATGTTTGTGTAGATTTTTTCTTCCTAAGGGCACCATTGAAAATGAGACCCTGGTCTCAATGGGCTCCCCTGATGAAATATAAGTGTAATAAAACATGATTTTGTCCACAAGGTGTTAAGATGGATCAGGGGCTTGAGATAGTTGTACAATTGAAGACAAAAAACCTACAATGCTAGTCTAAACGGTTGAAAGTGTGTGTGTGTGTGTGTGTGTCACCTATGTCTCGCTGGCTGCTGGCCTCGTAGGGTTCGTTGGAGCCAGGCAGTGCCCTCATCTTGGCACTCAGCCTCTCCCCCTTGGCGCTGGTGCCATGGCTGCTGTGTCCACTGTCTGAGAACACAGACACAGGATTAACCTGCTTGCTTACTGTTGGGACCGGCCCCTTCATTACCCTGTATCTGCATGGTTCACATTTAGCAGTGATTGTTCATCCCTCTCTAACAGAGGGTAACAATGAGAGGCTGTTTAATATCACACACACAATCCTCTGTGTGTGTTTGAGAGAAAGGAGAGAGGGAAAGAGATAGGCAGAATGTGTGTGTGGCAGCTCTAGGCTCAGATGGCAGGTCTGTATGGCGATCCAGAAAGGTGGGGGACAGGCAAGAGACAACCACACTCCACATCTGGCAACTAGGTAGTCATGGAAAAAATTCCAATCATGAAAACAGGAAGAGGCCCAATTCTGTTGTTCCTTACAATCCTCAAATCCCAGTCTTCCCCAGGGCCAACTCCCTCAAAAATGCAGTGAGATTTCCAGTGGAAAAGCAATCTTTTTTACTCAAAACTGAAGAAAAAAATATATCGCACATTTCCCTGTCAGAGTCAGCTCTCGCCTTTTTGACCGATCTGACCTCGCTGCACAAGAAGAGGGCAGCTTACACTCTAGATCAGAGTGTAAGCATGGATTTGGAAGTATCTGTGAAATGCTTTTCAACCATACTGGATCCTCAGTGAGAGTAGTCATAAGTAGATGATCACTTTGCTGAAGTAACATAACAGTAACAACAAGTCCAGTTTTTAAATAACAACCACTATGTATACATTTTTTTGTAGTCAACAGGGTCAAAAGAGGGAAAACTCTTAGATGTGTATTCGAGAAGGGAGGTTTTCACTCTTTGCAATGTGTTCAGTACAACTATACTCTGGAGGGAGTGAGTTGCAGGAAGGAGTCATTCCTGGCATACACTGCTAACAGCAGCCTGTTAGAAGATTTCTGGGACACAGTAAATTGTAAAGCTAGACTGTAGAGTTTAGTCGTTTGACAATAGTATATTGAAATGGTGGTGTTTATTTTTTCTAACAATGTAAAACCTTTCTTCTCTCACTTAAACAAACGTAATGTCACCCTTTTCTTCATTGACAAATTACTGATGGACAGCTTTCCATTCTGTAGTACATACCTCTCCCCTGGTCCAGCAGAGGACTGTGTTTAGGCTCAGGGTGAGAGACTGAACAGATCCAGAAGAAAGACATGTGGAAAGAGAAAAAGGAAAGCATGCAATAAAGAGAGGAGAGGACAGGGATAGTTGAGGATCCACTTAGAACAGCACAGTTAAAGCAAAAAGGACATTTAAAATGGCAAGAGGAGAGTAAAGAGTAGTCACATGTTTGTGTGATCTGCCACAAACACATAATATAACTGTCCTGCTCACCTGCTTTGATATCCACCTCTGAAGTGCCATAAGAGAATAAAAAGAGTAAAATAATTGTAAGACGAAGTGTGTGCAGACAATTGTACAGTACATCAGTGGTTCCCAGGAACTCTCAGGAGTGTCGTGAAATGTTCCATAATCTTCATTATTTTCAGAACACTCGCTTATAAACGTGATCTGTGGAATGTTGTTACATTTGTATAATTTGAGGGGCCACATCACTGGACGCTGTTAAAGGGCTACATACAAATTAACCACCATGAGTAAGGATCTATGAAAAGTATGAAAATATTTAAAACTATTAAAAACATTTGTCACAGAAAATAGATGACTTGCAGTATGCTTCCCACAGTTGTGTCAAGTTGGCTGGATGTCATTTGGGTGGTGGACCATTCTTGATACATACGGGAAACTGGTGAGGTTGAAAACGCAGCAGCGTTGCAGTTCTTTACACAAACCGGTGCGCCTGACACCTACTACCATAACCCGTTCAGGCACTTAGATCTTTTGTCTTACCCATGTCTCAATCTCAACATGTCTCAATTGTCTCGAGGCATAAAACTCCTTCTTTAACCGGTCTCCTCCCCTTCATCTACACTGATTGAAGTGGATTTGATTGAAGTGACATCAATAAAGGATCATAGCTTTCACCTGGATTCACCTGACAGAGCATATCAAGTCTAAGAAACTACATAATAGCCTGGGCATGGACACAAACTTCATATATTCTTTGGGAGGAATAGTTTGCAGTCTTCTCTTACCACATAATCCAAATAATTGTCCTTGAAGGCAAACACCTTTGATTCTTAATGTGCTGATAACTACAACGGATACAATGTAATAATAGTTTTCCAATGGCCAAGGCAGAATCCTGTAGCAATGGAACAACTACTGGACTAAAGGTATTGGAACGGGACCCAGCTCTATTCTACAGAGGAAGCTCGTACCGCTGTCCTTTTTTGGCGGGTGGCGGACAGGGTCTGGAGTGCCCACTGTCGAGACACATATGGACAGCATGGGAGGACAGAGAGATTATAAAGGTTAACTGAATTTCAAAAGTTAGAAAGGGTTAGTATCAGAATAGAGGAACTCTGGGTCAGAGATCTAATGGTGATGTACAGAGCTAGGAGGTTGCTAGCTAGCTTCTACAGGCTCGTACCGATGGCCTTAGGCGGGGTGTGGACAAGGTTTGGGGTGCCCACTGTCGAGACACACACATGGACAGCAGTTAGGAGTAAAGATATGATCATGGTGAACTTAATTGTGCAAGGGATTACCATCTAAATAGAAGAAGTCAGGGACAGAGTGTGTTTAGGTGTATAGAGGTGTTTAGGGTCATCACTCACCACTGCTGGCGCTGCCCTCTCTCCGGGTGCCTCTAGCGCTGCCCTCCCTCGCCGACTTCACCCGCTAGAGAGGAGAGAGAAATGATGTCTCTGTTAAAATCCAATATCCACAAAAACAACAATACAGAGTACCGCACAGACACACTGATTTATCGAACTCGGTTGGTTTCTATAGTGAAAACAAAGACACTTGCAGGGAGCAAAACCAGCCAGAGATACTAGAGTTGATCTGTGATGATGTCAGCAAAGCCTGAGCCAGTTAACAACAGTAGGAATTAGAGTCACTCCTTAGAAAGACAGTTCTGATCCAAGAACATCTCAGCACTGATTTAGGAGCAGATGGTTCTGATTCACTGAAAAGTCTATTCTCTGTCTGTTTTCCATAGGAAAGATACAGTGCAGCCAACGCCTCCAGTGGCCTCAGATGGTGCTGTTGTCACTGTCAGTATCCTTAAACAAGAGTGTAGTTAGTAAGTAGAGTACCTGTTCTCTGATCTCTTTCATCTTCTCCACCTTCTTCAGTTTGGTGGCGTAGTCCTGGACCTCTTTCATCCCCATGTCTGTGCACAGCCTCACCAGGAAACGCAGGCCTGGAGGGGGGGAGGGGGAACACACCCATAGAGTCAGCAGCAGTATATATTTTTTTTAAATAAACCATTACATTAGAGCAGTAATGCTGAGAGGACAAGAAGGGATCGGGTGGATTACATTCAACGTTCTCCGGGAATTTCCGATGGATGTCTTTGTAAGTCTCCAGGGCTTTCTGGTAGTTTCCTGAGGATGAAGGAACAAAGAGCAGCAGTGTTCAGCTCATTGCACATGGAATAATTCAGATCTCTTGTCACAACTCTCCTGTGAGGATCCAAAGCTCAGGTTTACAATGGATCTGCCTTCCACCAGACCCCACTCTGGTGGAAGGCAGAGGGTTTGATGACACTCACGCCAATAGTAAATTGTATGCAGCAGACGACTCTTTTTGGTCTTCAGTTGTGGTGATTGGAATCGGTCTTTGTACCAGAGACATTTTTCCACCCAAAAACTCTAACGTCCAAAAGTGAACACGGACAATATTTCTAACATTCAGATGTGGGGAATGATGAGAGATGGAATATGGGAAATTAATGTCTACTTTGTGATGTCATAAAAAAAAAAAAAGTGAAAATATTGTAACTTGAAGATCTTTCACACTGTGTATGTCCGGTTTACATCCTTTACATTGTGTAGAAAATATCAAGGATGAAGAGAATATTTTTGCTAAGATAGGAATGTGATTTTAGTTTTCGAACGAGATCATAGTTTTGATAATACTTTTCCCAGTAAGTAGCCACGCCCGAGGGAGCTCAGAGAGCATGTCCCTTTGTGCGAGAGTGTAAAGGATGAGTTGAGAATTAACATACCAGACCAGAAGGACTCAAGCTGCAGCTTAGGTCTCCATTGGTTATGACCCTGAAAATCAACACGTGGTGAAGACCACTAAGTAGCCTCTCCCACAATCAACGTTACGGCTGAGTAGCTATTCTAAGTACTGTATCTAAGAAAGTGAATTTAAGTAGAACCATCCTGTTACTCTCTTCAAAACATTGTTGACTACACTGCTCTCATCACCCCACTGGGGATCATCGACACGGCAGATTAGCTGTCTTCAGAGGACCACTCTTCCAGGACGGGAGAAGGATCTTGTTAGTTCTGCCTAAGACTACAGGACAAGGCATTGAAGCCACGGACAACTAAGAAGAAGGACATTGTGACCTCGTGGACAATCAGAGCCTTACACTTGAGCTCGGGAGAAGGCCCGAACGGAACCCTTTTTACAAAGGCCTGGGTCCAACAGAGATACACAACGAAGGAA
Organism: Brachymystax lenok tsinlingensis; assembly: GCA_030435695.1. NCBI lineage: Eukaryota > Metazoa > Chordata > Actinopteri > Salmoniformes > Salmonidae > Brachymystax > Brachymystax lenok. Next base: position 18,935,947 of record CM059781.1, read on the forward strand.
GACATTCAACAAGTAAATACATTCATTATTGCTTACCAAAATGGGCGGTGGTTCAGGGAAAAGTATTAGGATTACTGTGAGCATAGTTACAAGTGTATAAGTGTTGTCTCTCTTCTCTTTCCTCTTTTGATAAACAAGCAGTCATGTTGTTAGTCCACTAGGGACCTGTTTACATTGTATGAAGTTTCTAATCAATAACCTATACCGTGTGTGTGTGTGTGTGTGTGTGTGTGTGTGTGTGTGTTAGTTAGTAAATAAACAATTAAATCAATGTGTGGTATGGAGTTCTAGTAAAGCTGGGGTTTGTGCAGATGCGAGGAGTATGCGATGTTCAAAATTATGAGACTGACATGAGGTAATGATTAATAAATGACTTATCAATAAATATCTTATATACCATCTTGAGTTTAATTCGGGAGATGGTAACTCATTAAACAACTTCTTCCGTGGTGCCCCAAAATCCTAATGAGTTAATTGTTACATGATTAATTGAATCGAGTAACAATTAAAACATAGTTAGTTGAATCGATACAAAAGTCATCAGATTAATATAAGTCATGTCACAACACTCTGAAAGCGAGGACCAAATCATTTGGACAATAAAATCAATCGGTCATCATTAGCCATAATTGAGGAGGATGATAAACTCACCACTTCTTCTGTAGCAGCTGGCCACCATAAGCTGCCATTTCACCTGAGTTGGCCTGAAACCACATGACAAGTTATCAATACTGCAGGGGCATGATACAACATAACCGTGTCCCTAGGCTATTGGGTGGATGTGGCGGAATGAACAAAGGATATTAATTGTTACACACATTATGATGTGCAAACTCAAGACTCATACATATTGATATTATTGTGAGATGAGGACTAGAGACTTACTGGATTAGTGTGGCTCTTTCAAAGTACTGGATGGCCTTCTCACAGAACTGAGTGTCAATGTAGTAGGCCCCCAACCACTCAATAACGTCAATGTTGGAGGGGAAATATCTGAAGGACTGAACAAGGGACCACACTGATAATGTTCAGATTTAGCACAAAGTCAACTTCTTTTCAGGACACAATGGCGCTGGCATGTATAGCGTCCATTTTACAAGCTCCTGCCCAATTATGCTACTTGGTATGTTCTTGCGCTGATAACGTTTTTGGTACATGATGATTCAGCCATAGTTTCCAATTACCAAAAAGAGCTTCTGGACATCAGAACAGCGATCACTAACCTCGACTTGGATTAAGTGTTTTACATCAATGACACACTTTTGAACGGTAGTGTATATGTACAGTACATAGCTACCTCAATTCCCTCGTACCCCGCACATTGACTCGGTACTGGTACTTCCTGTATATAGCCATGTCATTTTTATTTGTAATTCACTGTGTATTTATTCCTTGTGTCACTATTTTAATTTATATATCTTATCTTTAACTCTGCATTGTTGGAAATGGACCAATAAGTAAGCATTTTACTAATAGTCTACATCTGTTGTATATGAAGCACGTAACAAATAAGATTTGATTCGCACTCTAACTTTGATTCAATACCATCTACTACTCACAATGTTGTTTGAATCCATACAGTTAGATACATTAACACAATCAAACACAATTGACAGAAACATAACGATAATAGGATTCTCTTGATAGATAGATAAGTGATGTGTTGGGAATGACTGACCTCTTGGTAGTACTGGAACGCCTGAGACTTGTCTCCCTCGCTGTCGTAGAGCTCTCCAAGTTTGGCCAACACCTGGGGGTCTGTGGGCGTCACAGTGATCAGTTGCATCAACCACTCTATAGCCTGGTGGGGGTCCTCCAACATCTCAAAGCTGAGCTTCAGTCAAGGATCACACTTTCTAAGTTGTAGACAAGTGCTCCTATAAGAACATTGTTTTTAGTCAACGCTTAACGACCCAGTATTCTGTGAGGATACAGGTTGGCTAGCTGCCACATGACCTGGGCGCTGTTCCTCAGGATGGCGTGGAGCTTCAGGAAACAATCCAGAGACTCCTCCAGACGCCCTAGACGCTTATAGGTAAGACCTAAAGAAAAAGGACATACTGTGAGAATAGGAAGACTACTGTACATGATTAATAACAGCATAGTAGAAATATCCCTGAGCTCCCAACAATGATCTTACCGAATTGAGCTCTGACGGTTTAGTTTACCTAGGTTATATAGGGCCTCAGTGCAGGACGAGTCGTTCCGGAGAGCCTCCTTGTAGAACTCTGCAGCCTTCTCATAGTCCTTCTTCACAAACACTGTGTTGCCCTTGTTGATGAGCGCCGCTGGGTTGTAGCGGTCGGCTGTCATGGCCAGGTCGGCATAGCGGTCAGCCTGGTCGTAGTCTTTCTCCTGATGAGGTCACAGGTCATCGCACAAAGAGAGAGATACGCCATACAGTTCAAGGAAGTATGCTAATGTGATTGAACAAAGGAGGATCTCCCTAATGACTATATAATATCATTAATCAGAAAGAGAGAGCCTTACCAGGAAGTAGAGGAAGGAGAGGTTAGTGGCTGCAGCACTCTTCACTCTGCTGTCTTTCTTCTCAAACGTCTTCAGGGTCTCCACAGCCTGTTGGAGGAACCCTATCACTTAGCATCACTACAACATGACACGCTCAAATAGTACACACACACACACACACAAACGAAAGAGCAGACCACATACCTCGAGCTTAAGAGCCATGCAGATGGAGAAAAGGAAAACAAACAAAATGGAAAGAGTGAAGAAGAGAAAAGCTGTGGTGAAAGTAAACCGCTGAATGGAGAATCTGATACATAGCCACACAATATAGCAGAGATGTACACACATGCATTCATAATAGAGTGAAAGGGAAAAAAGACATACTTTCCCTCATGTGGTACAGGTGAAGACTGTTTAGACTCGGTGACACACTCACACCAACCTGGTTGAAGTCCCTCTGTCTCAGGTAGGTGATGGCTTTGTTGATTTCTAGGTCATTGGCCAGTTCTACGTACTGGGAACTCTTCACCATGTCCACACACCTACAGAAACAACCACACAGTATTACCATTACTTGCCTGGGGGTACTCCAGACCACATTTACCCTGTATCGCCCTCTGGTGTTCAGGTTTGGAAAAACACACCAGTCAAATCCGGCAGCGAACGTCGCCTCGATGGCTGGGGCGATGAGCTTGGCTGATGTCATGATGAATTTCTCAGCCAGGGCTTTACTGCAGTCAAGAGAACAGATTCCAGTGGCCACAAACATGTCATACAGATGTGAAAACGCTGAACAGTGATGTTTTATATAATGTACAAATAAGACAGTTACCGTTCTCTCTCCATCTGGTGAAGCTTGTCGTTCTTGATGGCTTCAATAACCAGGTTGGCATGGGTGTCATCCTGAAAACAAAACTAATGTGGATGACTTGTGAAGCATAACATGCAGTAAGTGCTACTACAATGAAGCCTAAAACTTTCCATGTTCTGAAGAGTACACACTGGAGTGTTCTGCTAAAGACTTCACTGTGCTGACTATGTTAAGTTTGAGAACAGAATAGAAGTGCTCACGTTGGGTGGGATGTACTTGTCCTCCTCGTCGATCCCCAGAGGAACGCAGATGAGCTTCTGAAAGGCCTTCTTCATCCTCTCTCGGTCTCCGATGGCGTAGTAACACAGGATCAGGTTAAAGCCTGTCTTAATGTTGGGGCTCTCGCTCATTATGTGTTCAAAGGAGGTGATGGCGTCAGAGTACTGGCCCATGCGGATGAAGACCACACCGATGTTCTGCATGATCTTGATCCTCATCTCCTTGTGAGAGTTGGAGATCTGGTCCAGGGCCATGCGGTACAACTTGATGGCTTTGGGGTAGTTTTTCTGCTTGAAGTAGATGTTGGCCATGTTCACTTTTAACCTTCCTGGAAAGAAAGTAAAACATTGTTTTACTGTCATTTCAGTGGCTAATCTTAAATATGACATCCTTCTCCCACCCACCTGCATTACTGAACATCTTGTTCTTTACGATGACCTGGTAAGTGTTCAGGGCCTCCGCGTACATGTCATTGTTGGCGTACTGAGTTGCCAAGTTAAACAAGACCTGGAAAATAAAATAAAAATATAAAAACTCAGATCACATCTGACCAACATTGACCTCAAAAGACAATGTCTGTCACAAGTAGGTGAGGTCCAAGTGATGTGGACAGATTAGTATTTCTATTGACAGTTATTATTGTTCTCACAGAGTATGTGAGGTCCAGGTTGATGTGGTCTGCATTGCCTGACTGCTCCCTCTGTCTCACCAGCGCTCTCTCCTTCCGCCCTGCCTCTTTGGCTCTATCAAGAGACTGTAATAACAATGGTAGAAAACACACACAGTCAGAGGTAAAGCATCACACATCCCTAAGTGTGCGATGTCTGTAAGTTACTCGGTACAGATAAGAGGCAGGGGGAGACTGACCAACTGTAGGTCTCCATGGCCGTGCGCCAGGCAGCTCTCTTCTATCAGGTCGTTCACCTTCTTCTCCAGGATCTTCACCTTCTCATCCGGCCTGAAAACAACAAATCGTCTTAACCTTCATTAACCTACAGAATCATAGGAGAAAACCCTGAGAATTGCATATTGAAATGAGGGTAAGCAGCAGAGACAGAAACAAACTCTTACGTATCTTCACTTTTGCCCTCCAATGGAGGAGCAGGTCCTTTGGACTGACCCAGTGGGTCAAATGTAGACCCTAGGAAAATCAGAAACATTTTTTGTAACAACCTACGCATGAGAAGTTCTGTACTTGCTGTCTCATTTTAAAAAGCAGCTTTTTCTCGGAATCAAATAGGGCCTTAAGGTGGTGGGCGTAGGAATGAGCACGGCTGGCAGTCAGCGAGGCTACTAATTAGAGGCCCTCATCTTGGCGCTGAAGAGACATTTTAGTATTTAAGCAAATTTCTTGTGGTTCTCCAAATTTCTCCATGGAGCGGAGGATTTTTTTTGCAGTTTTAAAGCTAATTTCCTGCGATTCTACATATTCTGCCATGCAGCAGAGAGAACATTTTGCAGTTTAAAAGCTAGTTTCCTGCAAATGTATGAATTTTTCCATGAATAATGCAGTGTTCTTTTACTTAAACGTAATAACAAAATGAATACTGCTTCATTGTTTTTGTAATTTTAAAATTTTCCAACTGTCTAGCTTTTATTTTGGTGATTTTATTATATCATCTGAGAACTAACAAAAATATGTATGTCCATTATCTTTTCTACATAATGAACTTTACATCTGGTTTTAGTCATTTAAGTTACACTTAGTGTTTCTCCATCCTGAAAATGAATTACAAAATTTAAAAAGTAATCATAATATACAGTACCAGTCAAAAGTTGACAACTACTCATTCAAGGGTTTTTCTTTATTTGTACTATTTTCTACGATAGAATAATAGTGAAGACATCAAAACTATGAAATAACACATATGGAATCATGTACCATAGTAACCAAAAGTGTTAAATAAAAATATATTTTATATTCGAGATTCTTCAAAGTAGCCACCCTCTGCCTTGACAGCTTTGCACACTCTTGGCATTTTCTCAACCAGCTTCATGAGGTAGTCACCTGGAATGCATTTCAGTTAACAGGGGTGCCTTGTTAAAAGTTCATTTGTGGAATTTCTTTCCTTCTTAATGCGTTTGAGCCAATCAGTTGTGTTGTGACATGGTAGGGGTGGTAAACAGAAGATATCACTATTTGGTAAAAGACCAAGTTCATATCATGGTAAGAACAGGTCAAATAAGCAAAGATAAATGCCAGTTCATCATTACTTTAAGACATAAAGGTCAGTCAATATGGAAAATGTCAAGAACTTTGAAAGTTTCTTCAAGTGCAGTTGCAAAAACCATCAAGCGCTATGATTTTTGGTTCCAACTGCTGTGTCTTTGTGAGAAGCAGAGTAAGTGAACGGATGATCTCCCACACCACACATGCGGAGATCATCCGTTCACTTACTCTGCTTTGCTGGTGACACTGTCTGTGATTTATTTAGAATTCAAGCACACAGCCTTCTGCAGCGATACACCATCCCATCTGATTTGCACTTAGTGGGACTATCATTTGTTTTTCAACAGGACAATGACCCAAAACACACCTCCAGGCTGTGTAAGGGCTATTTGACCAAGAAGGAGAGTGATGGGGTGCAGCATCAGATAAACTGGCCTCCACAATCACCCGACTTAAACCCAATTGAGATGTTTTGAGATTAGTTGGACCGCAGAGGGAAGGAAAAGCAGCCAACAAGTGCCCAGCATATGTGGGAACTTCTTCAAGACTGTTGGAAAAGCATTCCAGGTGAAGCTGGTTGAGAGAATGCCAAGAGTGTGCAAAGCTGTCATCAAGGCAAAGGGTGGCTACTTTGAAGAATATAAAATATTTGTTTAACACTTTAATGGTTACTATATGATTACATGTGTTATTTCACAGTTTTGATGTCTTCACTACAATGTAGAAAATAGTAAAAATAAAGAAAAATACCCTTGAATGAGTAAGTGTGTCCAAACTTGACTGGTACTGTATATACAGTTGAAGTCGGAAGTTTACATACACCTTAGCCAAACACATTTAAAGAGTCCAATAAGGTTTATTTATTTTAACCAATGTGCAGTTGAGCAAATCTCAATATACATTTCAAAACAGCATGGTATATAGAGCATGGTTTCCAAACACTCTCCTCTGGGACCACCAAATGTTTGACATATTTCACATATTTTTTGGGAAGTACTGGTATAGACTTGAAGCAACAAGACATACAGTTGAAGTCGGAAGTTTACATACACCTTAACCAAATACATTTAAACTCAGTTTTTCACAATTCCTGACATTTAATCCTAGTAAACAATTCCCTGTCTTAGGTCAGTTGGGATCACCACTTTATTTTAAGAATGTGAAATGTCAGAATAATAGTAGAGAATGATTTATTTCAGCTTTTATTTCTTTCATCACATTCCCAGTGGGTCAGACGTTTACATACACTCAATTAGTATTTGGTAGCATTGCCTTTAAATTGTTTAACTTGGGTCAAACGTTTCAGTTAGCCTTCCACAAGCTTCCCACAATAAGTTGGGTGAATTTTGGCCCATTCCTCCTGACAGAGCTGGTGTAACAGAGTCAGGTTTGTAGGCCTCCTTGCTCACACACGCTTTTTCAGTTCTGCCCACAGATTTTCTATAGGATTGAGGTCAGTGCTTTGTGATGGCCACTGCAATACCTTGACTTTGTTGTCCTTAAGCCATTTTGCCACAACTTTGGAAGTATGCTTGGGATCATTTTCCATTTGGAAGACCCATTTGCGACCAAGCTTTAACTTCCTGACTGATGTCTTGAGATGTTGCTTCAATATATCTACATCATTTTCCTTCCTCATGATGCCATCTATTTTGTGAAGTGCACCAGTCCCTCTTGCAGCAAAGCACCTCCACAACATGATGCTGCCACCCCCGTGCTTCATGGTTGGGATGGTGTTCTTCACCATGGGGACAAAGTCAGATCTTTGTCCCCATGTGCAGTTGCAAACCGTAGTCTGTCTTTTTTTCTTCCTTGCTGAGCGGCCTTTCAGGTTACGTCGATATAGGACTCATTTTACTGTGGATATAGATACTTTTGTACCTGTTTCCTCCAGCATCTTCACAAGGTCCTTTGCTGTTGTTCTGGGATTGATTTGCACTTTTCGCACCAAAGTATGTTCATCTCTAGGAGACAGAACGCGTCACCTTCCTGACTGGTATGACAGCTGTGTGGTCCCATGGTGTTTATACTTGCGTACTATTGTTTGTACAGATGAACGTGGTACCTTCAGGCGTTTGGCTGATTTATTTTGATTTTCCCATGATGTCAAGCAAAGAGGCACTGAGTTTGAAGGTATGCCTTGAAATGCATCCACAGGTACACCTCCAATTGGCTCAAATTACGTCAATTAGCCTATCAGAAGTTTCTAAAGCCATGACATCATTTTCTGGAATTTTCCAAGCTGTTTAGAGGCACTCAACTTAGTGTTTGTAAACTTCTGACCCACTGGAATTGTGATACAGTAAATTATAAGTTAAATAATTTGTCTGTAAACAATTGTTGGAAAAATTACTTGTGTCATGCACAAAGTAGATGTCCTAATAGACTTGCCAAAACTATAGTTTGTTAACAAGAAATTTGTGGAATGGTTGAAAAACAAGTTAATGACTCCAACCTAAGTGTATGTAAACTCACTTCAACTGTATACAAACATTTACACTGTTTGGACTTAGGAGACCTGAAGAAAATGCTTAGGCAGCCCACCCAAGGATTACAATGGCAGAAAAATCCCTGACAAGGTCTGCATACTTTAGTCTATTGAGAGTGTGTGAGACCACCACAACCCTCTCCCTCCCTCTTGCCCTCCCCAGTAAGCTCACCTCTGGTCATGGCTGAAGAGTAGCCTGCTGCTCTGACTGCAGTCATAGGCCTAGCTGCTCCATCCTGTCACAAATGACACCCACAGTTCAGCACATACACCAGATTTCCATGTTATTGAGCATCATCTTTCTCCACATAGTACTGGGTAAGAATCCAATAGGACAACTAGAGAAACTGATCAGTATTGATGCTCTCACCTGTACAGCTCCAGTCATGGGTCTGCCCATAGATGAGGCCATGGGCATCCTAGACTGTAAGTCACAGCATTAAAGAGAGACATTCACAATTAAAAAAAAAAAACATGAGGTCTTGAACAGATAAAACACCATCAACTGATTCAGTCAATACTAAATTATCATACTGATTTTTAGACAAGGGTTCTATTCTCCTCTCTTGAAAATGTTCATTTAACTTGCTACCAAGTATGCCATGACTGCTCTCTCACCTTCAGAAGCCTGCTCTCACTGCCAAACCTGCTCTCTACCTGAGTGTCAAATATCAAACATGCTCATATGCAATACAATCCTTTAAGCTATATCTTCTGAATTATCATTGGCTCTATGTGCCTCCTCTTCACTCTGAACAATTTGTTTGCATCCCATACTTAGAACAACAGTAACAGTTATTCCTTCTCAACCCTACTTTATAGCCTACCCATCATTGAAACATTGGTTTGTTACTTGTTACATGCTGATTGTAAATCAAATCTTACACAATCCATAGACTTACTCCAAAAGAGGTCCCCAAAGCCCGTCCTCCAATGGCAGTGCCAGGAAACTTGGCAGTCATCTTAGAAAATTAACAAAGAATGTATAACTCAATTCAGTTGTCATTAGCACATTGCTTTAATTATGCCATATCTTGACTAACTGTCAAGCCACTGTTTTAACACTTACGGGGGGCCTTCTCCCATGGCTTGTCCTGACTGCTTGCTGAAAACCAGCATCATTGTCAAGCTCCTGTTAAACACAAGACATTAATTGAACAATACTATAATTAATCGCACATTCAGTATGAAACAAGAGTGAAGATGAGGTAGTACTCTAATTCAAAAGAAAACACTAGGCTAGCTATAGCTACCTCTGAATCAAATGTTGGATTGTAGTCGTTGTAGCCCGAGTACAGGTCATCTTCCTCTGCAGCAAGATGTACATGTTCCATCTCTTTTGCGATTCTGTTAGGCCCAGGAGGACAACACAGGTTTTATATTTGATGAATTGCATCAAAGCACACCCTGAGTGTCTTGCTACTACTATAGTACGCATGAGCATAGACAGACATTAGCTTCAAAGAATCCGAATGGCATTGACTTACAAAGCCAACTAGCTAGCCTAGCTACATGTTGGGCAGTTCGTTAGCATTACATTAGCTAATGTAACTAGCTAAGCTGCTAGCTCATTAACACTAACGTTAGCTACAAAAAGTAAAATTACGAATGGATACTGACTACTTACGGTCAACACTTCTATGGAATGGAGTAAATGCTGTCTTCTCTAACTAACGTTAGATAATATACTGATAATATATTGCACGGGACAGTAGTCATTTCTGAGTGTTCAGATACCACAATGCAAAGCTATATGGGCGGTATTGGATTGGTTTTGAAGCCTCGATTGGTTTGAAAGTACGTCAATCATAGAAGGGTTTGGTTTTGCGCAATACAATTGGATAAGGGCGCCCAATTCCGTTGCTAGGATACAGTAGGTGAGGAAGCTGCGACACCCGTTTCATACAACAACAAAAAATCTAATGTTAGCAGCTTAGAATGTAAAAAGTAACGTTACAGCTAACCAAGACCATTACCACATGATTAATAAAATAATGCAAATCGGTGAATGTACATTTCCATATGATGAATTTTCTTCGCTCGTTTTTATTTTGAACATTTTGGGGCACCGTACAATCAAGTGACTAGGGCGTTGCAGGATTTGCATGCAGAGTATAATTGGAAAAACAGTGAGAGTTTTCAACGTTGCAATAAGTTACTGCTAATCAAAACTGCAAAATGAGTTCCTCTGAGGGGAAGACCATTACCGTTATTGGCAGGTGAGCAGAAGCTTCACATTTCACGAGCTTTATCTGTATAAAAAAATCTTGCTCCAACAGCTAGCTAGCTAACGCTTGTGTGCTTATGCATGTGAACTTCGAGCTGAGTAGGGTCAGCTGATCGTTAACTAAACTTCTCTAAGCAAAGAAATGTGTTAATTTTCATGACACTGAACATTTGGTGTTACATATATTGTATTCATATTTGTTGTGCATGTGTCAAGACAAGAGAGAATAGCCTCTGTGTTTTCTTGCCTATAACGTAACTCACTGAATTTGTCATATCAGGTCAGGATGTTGTGCTAGTAGCTATAGGCATATCATGTGATGTTATCTGAATTAAAATGTATTTTTGTCTAGATGAAAATGTAGAATACAATAGTTTTTCCAAACGTATATGGTCATGATATGGCTATTTTGATGATGGCGACGGTTTCTTTCAAGAACAGGCATCACTTTTATTTGCCTTTGCTTTCTTATTCCTGCCTCCTTCTCTAGACACCCTTTCTGGACAATCCTGAAGGATGTTGAGGGCACAAAAAATGTCTGCTCTGTCACTGTTGAACCTTACCACCCAAATTTGAGCCAGAAATGCTTGTCATACAACACGGTTTACATTTTAACTTCATTATGGTTTATGATTAAATTAACATGTGTTCACCTTTGGACTGACCCCCAAATCGAGGATCACTCCTATTATATGATATATATGTCATGTTATAATAATTTAGACATACATTTGCAATTTAGCAGGTGCTTTTATCCAAAGCAACTTACATAGTGCATGTGTACATTTTCCAATAGGTGGCCCTAGAGGGAATCAAACCCACCACCCTGGTGTTGCAAGTGCCATGCTCTAACAACTGAACCATACAGGACTATTTGGTGGTTAGGGATTTTATTTCTCATCAAAAGTATGTAGACATTCCGGGGCAATCCAGTTTCCCTCTGGGGACAGTAAAGATTGATTGATTGATTGATAAATGTTGGCTCTGTTCTGTTTGTGTTTCAGTGGGCTGATTGGGCGCTCCTGGGCCATGGTGTTTATGAGTGGGGGCTACAGAGTGAAGATTTATGACAACCAGCCAGGCCAGGCTGCCAGGGCCATCCACGAGGTCAGGTGAGTCCTGGAAAACAAGGCAAACATTACCAAAATATCTCATAACCGCATCGACTCATACATAATATGCATGACCAAAATACCCCTCAGTCTTCTTTTGCACTCACACCGAAGACACACCAAAACAACATGATCAGTGAATCCTTTTAACTTTACAAACCCATCAACAACCATCGAGTGTACTGTGTTGAAAACATGGACAAATTATGATTAGTTGAACATTAGGAGGTGACACATCGCTTTAGGTGAACATGGTCCTCTCCCCTGTGGTGTTTCTATTATATGTAAAGAATTTAACTTTATCCCAGTGTATTTTGAGCTCAAGGCTCTGGAAGATGGGAAAAGGTTCTTAGTGACATTTGTAATAATAATGAATAGTGGATTGGATGATATTATTTCTACCAACTGAGGTACTCAAAGCGCTTTACATAGTAAGGGGGAAACGCACTTCATCCACCACCAATGCGGCGACCATTTTTGTGCTATAACGCGCACCGCACATCAGCTATCAGGTGTAGAGGTGAGGAGTGATATATGCCAATTAGGAATGAGAGGCATGATTAAGTGGCCATTATGGAATGGGGCCAGGTTGGGAATTTAGCCATGACATTGGGGTCAACACCCCATTTTGTAGGGAGAGGACTACTAGCCTAGTCCAGATATCTTCTGTTATGATTCATTTAGAAGGGTTTCACATCCAGCATCATACAGACACTTTGAGGTTGGCCTCTAAAAATATTACAAACAACCTGCTAGTCGAAATAAATAGCTATTTGCTACCGTATAGCCTAACTGAGCCATTGTACAGTTGAAGTCGGAAGTTTACATACACTTAGGTTGGAGTCATTAAAACTCGTTTTTCAACCACTCCACACATTTCTTGTTAACAAACTAGTTTTGGCTAGTCGGTTAGGACATCAACTTTGTGCATGACACAAGTCATTTTTCCAACAATTGTTTACAGACAGATTATTTCACTTATAATTCACTGTATCACAATTCCAGTGGGTCAGAAGTTTACATACACTAAGTTGACTGTGCCTTTAAACAGCTTGGAAAATTCCAGAAAATGATGTCATGGCTTTAGAATCTTCTGATAGGCTAATTGACATAATTTGAGTCAATTGGAGGTGTACCTGTAGATGTATTTCAAGGCATACCTTCAAACTCAGTTCCTCTTTGCTTGACATCATGGGAAAATCAAAATAAATCAGCCAAGACCTCAGAAAGAAAATGGTAGACTTCCACAAGTCTGGTTCATCCTTGGGAGCAATTTCCAAACGCCTGAAGGTACCACTTTCATCTGTACAAACAATAGTACGCAAGTATAAACACCATGGGACCACGCAGCCGTCATACCGCTCAGGAAGGTGACGTGTTCTGTCTCCTAGAGATGAACGTACTTTGGTGCGAAAAGTGCAAATCAATCCCAGAACAACAGCAAAGGACCTTGTGAAGATGCTGGAGGAAACGGGTACAAAAGTATCTATATCCACAGTAAAATGAGTCCTATATCGACGTAACCTGAAAGGCCGCTCAGCAAGGAAGAAAAAAAGACAGACTACGGTTTGCAACTGCACATGGGGACAAAGATCTGACTTTTTGGAGAAATGTCCTCTGGTCTGATGAAACAACAATAAAACTGTTTGGCCATAATGACCGTCGTTATGTTTGGAGGAAAAAGGGGGAGGCTTGCAAGCCAAAGAACACCATCCCAACCGTGAAGCACGGGGGTGGCAGCATCATGTTGTTGGGGTGCTTTGCTGCAGGAGGGACTGGTGCACTTCACAAAATAGAATCATGAGGAAGGAAAATTGTGGCAACATCTCAAGACATCAGTCAGGAAGTTAAAGCTTGGTCGCAAATGGGTCTTCCAAATGGACAATGACCCCAAGCATACTTCCAAAGTTGTGGCAAAATGACTTAAAGGACATCAAAGTCAAGGTATTGGAGTGGCCACCACAAAGCCCTGACCTCAATCCCATAGAAAATTTGTGGGCAGAACTGAAAAAACTTGTGCGAGCAAGGAGGCCTACAAACCTGACTCTGTTACACCAGCTCTGTCAGGAGGAATGGGCCAAAATTCACCCAACTTATTGTGGGAAGCTTGTGGAAGGCTAACTGAAACGTTTGACCCAAGTTAAACAATTTAAAGGCAATGCTACCAAATACTAATTGAGTGTATGTAAACGTCTGACCCACTGGGAATGTGATGAAATAAATAAATCATTCTCTACTATTATTCTGACATTTCACATTCTTAAAATAAAGTGGTGATCCCAACTGACCTAAGACAGGGAATTGTTACTAGGATTAAATGTCAGGAATTGTGAAAAACTGAGTTTAAATGTATTTGGTTAAGGTGTATGTAAACTTCCGACTTCAACTGTATGTCTTGTTTGCTTCAAGTCTATACCAGTACTTCCCAAAAAATATGTGAAATATGTCAAACATTTGGTGGTCCCAGAGGAGAGTGTTTGGAAACCGTGCTCTATATACCATGCTGTTTTGAAATGTATATTGAGATTTGCTCAACTGCACATTGGTTAAAATAAATAAACTTTATTGGACTCTAGGGGGCATTCTTGATCTTCACATTTGCAGTTTGAAGTGACTCAAATCCTACTTATTTGCGAATCGGGCAGCCATCATTCACTTTGAACTGGACTGTGTGTTTACAGGCAGTATCAACAGTGCGACTTTAGATCACTAGAACGCATTCACCAAAAGTCACAAAATATACCTGAATGGATTTCTACAAATATGTAAATACCACAGGAGTCCTCTTACATTTGGAAACTTTACAGTCCTATTGATCAAACAACCATCAAACAGGTTCATCTCGTTCCATCTTATCCCAATGCCAGCCACTGGGCTTTCTCTCACTACCATATTTGGTAGTGAGTGAAAACGCAAAGCGGATGCTTCACATTTATACACCTGGTGAAATATCTCTTGTTGTTCTATCGGTGTAGCCACCGAAAAACTATATGAGGGGGAAAAAGTCAGTCACTCACCCACTCTTCCCATGACATGACATCCTCCTAGCAGCTATCTAGCTAACGCTAGGCTCAAAGTTTTTAGCTTGCTACATAAATAGATACGCTAGCCACGTGACTTGTGATCATTGCCCCTGCTAGTTTGATTGTATTGACATTCCCAGCCTTAGTTACATTTGTCAGTTTTGTCCCAAATATTGAGTCATTGAAACAGTGCATCTCAAATGGAGGCAGCAAACAATGTACCAGGCCAGCTGTGATTTACAACCTGAAAACAATATCGTTTTGGCCTACCAAGAAATGTATTGGTGAATTATATTAATCATGCATTGAACTGCATCCATCTATTCTGCCAACAATGCCTTACTGTACGTCATGGAATGTTGAGTCAAATAGAAACGATTTTTAAAACCTCTTCTAAAGTTAGTTTTGTAGCATAAAGTGGGAATTTGATATTTTTGACTGATATGATTGTCTGTTTGTTTCATACCTGAAAAGTAATTAAAACGCTGTCATTTATACTTTAAATGTCCTAATAGGGCGTTGGGCCACCACAAGCCACCAGAACAGCTTCAATGTGCCTTGGCATAGATTCTACAAGTGTCTGGAACTCTATTGGAGGGATGCAACACCATTCTTCCTCAAGAAATTCCATGATTTGGTGTTTTGTTGATGGTCTCAGTCACTCCAGAATCTCCTATAAGTCTTCAGTTGGGTTAAGACCTGGTGACCGAGACACAGAGACACACACCCTTTAAACCCCATATGCTCCTTTGAGACCCATATTTCAAAGTCACTAACCAGGTTTCCATCCAATCTCTTTATGCAAGTAAAGTACATGTCGGATAAAAAAAATGTAATGACAGGTCTAGTTAAAACAGTAAACTTTCCAAATGTCGACAAAACAAAGTACGCTAGACGAGGTGGGATCTTTTTGTGTCAGTAAACATTTTTA
The DNA here is from genome assembly GCA_030435695.1 of Brachymystax lenok tsinlingensis. Classification (NCBI taxonomy): domain Eukaryota; kingdom Metazoa; phylum Chordata; class Actinopteri; order Salmoniformes; family Salmonidae; genus Brachymystax; species Brachymystax lenok. The sequence continues at coordinate 18,951,457 of CM059781.1, forward strand.
ATGCGACAAATCAAATTTATTTATAAAGCCCTTCTTACATCAGCTGATGTCACAGAGTGTTGTACAGAAACCCAGCCTAAAACCCCAAACAGCAAGCAATGCAGGTGTAAAAGCACGGTGGATAGGAAAAACTCCCTAGAAAGGCCAAAACCTAGGAAGAAACCTAGAGAGGAACCAGGCTGTGAGGTGTGGCCAGTCCTCTTCTGGCTGTGCCGGGTGCAGATTATAACAGAACATGGACAAGATTTTTAAATGTTCATAAAACAGGCAGAACAGTTGAAACTGGAGAAGCAGCACGGCCAGGTGGACTCGGGACATCAAGGAGTCATCAGGCCAGGTATGCCTTGAGGAATGGTCCTAATGCTCAGGTCCTCCGAGAGAGAGAGAAAAAGAGAGAGAGAGAGATAATTAGAGAGAGCATACTTAAATTCACACAGGACACCAGATAAGAGAAGAAATACTCCAGATATAACAGACGGACCCTAGCCCCCCGACACAAACTACTGCAGCATAAATACCGGGGGCAGAGACAGGAGGGGTCGGGAGACACTGTGGCCCCGTCCGACGATACCCCCGGACAGGGCCAAACAGGCAGGATATAACTCCACCCACTCTGCCGAAGCACAGCCCCCACACCACTACAGGGATATCTTCAACCACCAACTTACCATCCTGAGACAAGGCCGAGTATAGCCCACAAGATCTCCGCCACGGCACCAGTAAGCCAGGGACTCAGCCCCTGTAATAGGGTCAGAGGCAGAGAATCCCAGTGGAGGGGAACCGGCCAGGCAAAGACAGCAAGGGTGGTTCGTTGCTCCATTGCCTTTCCGTTCACCTTCACACTCCTGGGCCAGACTACACTCAATCATAGGACCTGTTGAAGAGATGAGTCTTCAATAAAGACTTAAAGGTTGAGACCGAGTCTGCGTCTCTCACATGGATAGGCAGACTATTCCATAAAAATTTAGTTCTATAGGAAAAAGCCCTGCCTCCAGCTGTTTGCTTAGAAATTCTAGGGACAGTAAGGAGGCCTGCGTCTTGTGACCGTAGCGTACGTGTAGGTATGTACGGCAGGACCAAATCGGAAAGATAGGTAGGAGCAAGCCCATGTAATGCTTTGTAGGTTAGCAGTAAAACCTTGAAATCAGCCCTTGCCTTAACAGGAAGCCAGTGAAGAGAGGCTAGCACTGGAGTAATATGATTTTTGGGGTTCTAGTCAAGATTCTAGCAGCCGTGTTTAGCACTAACTGAAGTTTATTTAGTGCTTTATCCGGGTAGCCGGAAAGTAAAGCATTGCAGTAGTCTAACCTAGAAGTGACAAACGCATGGATTAACTTATCTGCATCAGTTTTGGACAGAAAGTTTCTGATTTTTACAATGTTACGAAGATGGAAAAAAGCTGTCCTTGAAACAGTCTTGATATGTTCGTCAAAAGAGAGATCAGGGTCCAGAGTAACGCCGAGGTCCTTCACAGTTTTATTTGAGACAACTGTACAACCATCAAGATTAATTGTCAGATTCAACAGAAGATCTCTTTGTTTCTTGGGACCTAGAACAAGCATCTCTGTTTTGTCCGGAGTTTAAAAGTAGAACATTATGTTTCCGAATGACATCACCAAGTGGTAAAATATATAGTGAAAACAATAGTGGTCCCAAAACAGAGCCTTGAGGAACACCGAAATTTACAGTTGATTTGTCAGAGGACAAACCGTCCACAGAGACAAACTGATATCTTTCCGACAGATAAGATCTAAACCAGGCCAGAACTTGTCCGTGTAGACCAATTTGGGTTTCCAATCTCTCCAAAAGAATGTGGTGATCAGTGGTATCAAAAGCAGCACTAAGGTCTAGGAGCATGAGGACAGTTGCAGAGCCTCGGTCTGACGCCATTAAAAGGTAGTTTACCACCTTCACAAGTGCAGTCTCAGTGCTATGATGGGGTCTAAACCAGACTGAAGCGTTTCGTATACATTGTTTGTCTTCAGGAAGGCAGTGAGTTGCTGCCCAACAGCTTTTTCAAACATTTTTGAGAGGAATGGAAGATTTGATATAGGCCGATAATTTTTTGTATTTTCTGGGTCAAGGTTTGGCTTTTTCAAGAGAGGCTTTATTACTGCCACTTTTAGGGAGTTTGGTACACATCCGGTGGATAGAGAGCTGTTTATTATGTTCAACATAGGAGGGCCAAGCACAGGAAGCAGCTCTTTCAGTAGTTTAGTTGGAATAGGGTCCAGTATGCAGCTTGAAGGTTTAGAGGCCATGATTATTTTCATCAATGTGTCAAGAGATATGGTACTAAAACTCTTTTATTTTATGTCCTGGCAAAGTTGTGTGGACTCAGGACAACTGAGTCCGTAATTTGCTTTCTAATGATCATGATCTTTTCCTCAAAGAAGTTCATGAAGGGGCGGCAGGAGGGGCAGCAGGTAGCCTAGTGGTTAGTGTTGGACTTGTAACCGGAGGGTTGCAAGTTCAAATCCCCGCGCTGACAAGGTAAATTCTTTCGTTCTGCCCCTGAACAAGGTTCAGAGTGGTTGGGTTAAATGCGGAAGACACATTTCAGTTGAAGGCATTCGGTTGTACAACTGACTAATAATGGTGACTTTGACTTTGACTTTGAATGTATCACTGCTAAAGTGAAAGCCATCCTCTCTTGGGGAATGCTGCTTTTTAGTTAGCTTTGCGACAGTATCAAAAATACATTTTGGATTGTTCTTATTTTCCTCAATTAACTTGGAAAAATAGGATGATCGAGCAGCAGTGAGGGCTCTTCGATACTGCACGGTACTGTCTTTCCAAGCTAGTCGGAAGACTTCCAGTTTGGTGTGGCGCCATTTCCGTTCCAATTTTCTGGAAGCTTGCTTCAGAGCTCGGTTATTTTCTGTATACTAGGGAGCTAGTTTTTTATGGCAAATGTTTTTTGTTTTTAGGGGTGCGACTGCATCTAGGGTATTGCGCAAGGTTACATTGAGTTCCTCAGTTAGGTGGTTAACTGATTTTTGTACTCTGACGTCCTTGGGTAGGTGGAAGGATTCTGGAAGGGCATCTAGGAATCTTTGGGTTGTCCGAGAATTTATAGCACGACTTTTGCTGATCCTTGGTTGGGGTCTGATCAGATTATTTGTTGCGATTTCAAACGTAATAAAATGGTGGTCCGATAGTCCAGGATTATGAGGAAAAACATTAAGATCCACAATATTTATTCCACGGGACAAAACTAGGTCCAGAGTATGACTGTGGCAGTGAGTAGGTCCGGAGACATGTTGGACAAAACCGACTGAGTCGATGATGGCTCCAAAAGCCTTTTGGAGTGGGTCTGTGGACTTTTCCATGTGAATATTAAAGTCACCAAAAATTAGAATATTGTCTGCCATGACTACAAGGTCCGATAGGAATTCAGGGAACTCAGTGAGGAACGTTGTATATGGCCTGTAAACAGTAGCTATAAAAAGTGATTGAGTTGGCTGCATAGATTTCATGACTAGAAGCTCAAAAGATGAAAACGTCGTTTTTTTTTTGTAAATAGAAATTTGCTATCGTAAATGTTAGCAACACCTCCGCCTTTGCGGGATGCGCGGGGGATATGGTCACTAGTGTAACCAGGAGGTGAGGCCTCATTTAACACAGTAAATTCATCAGGCTTAAGCCATGTTTCAGTCAGGGCAATCACATCAAGATTATGATCAGTGATTAGTTCATTGACTAGAACTGCCTTGGAAGTGAGGGATCTAACATTAAGTAGCCCCATTTTGAGATGTGAGGTATCACAATCTCATTCAATAATGGCAGGAATGGAGGAGGTCTTTTTCTAGTGAGATTGCTAATCTTTTGTGTGGGGCAGAAAACAGTTTTCAACCAGCGATTTTTCTAGCTGATTTACACACTGAAGCTATGTTGCGCTTGGTGACCTCTGACTGTTTCATCCTAACATCGTTGGTGCCGACGTGGATAACAATATCTCTATACGTCGATAGCCCTTCCCCCTGGTAAACAGTGTATGATCGCTGGATGATTCGTTTTAAGTAATGGAGTCGAGTAATGGAGTCGCCAATGACTAGAGTTTTCAATTTGTCAGAGCTAATGTTGGGAGGCCTTGGCGTCTCAGACCCCGTAACGGGAGGAGTAGAGACCAGAGAAGGCTCGTCCTCTGACTCCGACCCGCTGCTTAATGGGGAGAACCGGTTGAAAGTTTCTGTCGGCTGAATGAGCGACACCGGTTGAGCATTGCTACAGCATTTCCTTCCAGAAACCATGAGAAAATTGTCCGGCTGCGGGGACTGTGCGTGGGGATTTATACTACTGTCTGTACTTACTGGTGGCACAGACGCTGGTTTCATCCTTTCCTACACTTACATTTCCCTTGCCTAACGATTGCGTCTGAAGCTGGGCTTGCAGCACAGCTATCCTCGCCGTAAGGCGATCGTTCTCCTGTATATTATGAGTACAGCGACTGCAATTAGAAGGCATGATGTTAATGTTACTACTTAGCTTTGGTTGGTGGAAGTCCTGACGAAACACGTCCAGATAAAGCGTCCGGAGTGACAAATGTTGGTGGAAGCGCTTTTATGCGCAAATATTAATATAATAACCATCAGATCGAAGTAAACTTGGAGTCACGCAATGACATGTTGTGTAGTTCTGCAGTTTACATATAAATCTTTCACCAACTGGATGGAAACCTAGCTACTGAGATCTCTTCTAGCCATGGTAGCCAAAATAATGGTCAACTGGCCATTTTTATACATGACCCCATGCATGATGGGATGTTAATTGCTTAATTAACTCAGAAACTACACCTGTGTGTAAGCACCTGCTTTAAATATATTTTGTATCCCTCATTTATTTAAGTGTTTTCTTTATTTTGGCAGTTACCTGTATCTTGCTTTCTGGTTACCTTTTAAACAAGCTTTCGTACACAACTGAAACAACTACACATTCAATTCCTCATACCACAGGCCTCACCATAGAGCTACCTGAAAGATATGTTATTTAAATACAAAGGTTTTTCATTTAATTCACTTTGAAAAACAGATGTCTGTTCATTGAGTGATTTGATCACTATTCAAAGCCCGAGAAAGCATAGGGAATGCACCGTTGCATTTGGTATTGGCTGGAAAACCAAGCTGTCAACATTCAATCTCACAGCATATTCATTATGTACTAAGGTGGCACTTCATATTCCACAGGTCACTGAGTTTTCTGTGTAGTTATGGGTTATTGAAAAAGCTTTTGGGGTTTATGTGTGTATGTTTGTTAACCCCTCCCCCCTCTCTCTGCTGGCCTAGGAAACAGCTTGAGGATCTGCAGGAAGAGTGCATGCTGAGGGGGGATCGAAATGCCTCAGAGCAGCTAGCCCTACTGAGCAGCCACGATGACCTCTGCCAGGCACTAGAGGGAGCCTTCTTCATCCAGGTACCTTAGGATGACTGGTATGAGTATCATCTATGAGAAAAATAGCAATAACACTTACCTAGTGTGCACAGGGCTGGAGCTAGGGATTATTTTGGGCCGGGGGGTTTAAGAAAGTAACATCTCATTTACTGCATTTTGATACAATTTAAAAAGTCTAAAATGCCATTTGGAGAACAGCACAAACAAGCAAAAATGACCCTAGCCATTATCACATTTGTTGCTGTAGCTTCATTCACCTGAGTCGATCTACAAACACATTGTCTATTAGCTATACAACTAGCCGCTACACATGAACTCACGTTAACTCCGGATAAAAAACTATAATTTAATACGTACAGAGGGATTTTTATTAACCAAAGGTAAACAAATATATTTGCTTTACATAACTTTCTGTTGTTGCTGTTTTACAGTTAATTTCCTGAAATTCTAAACATTTTGCCATTGGTTGGGGATAATTCTTTGCAGTTTTGAAAGCTAATTTCCTGCAATTCTACACCATTTGCCATGACTTATGCCATCTTAATATGTGCCCAGTCGGTAATTTGGCAATGACTACTACACCTTCAGATAGCGGTCTAGACTAACTAGACTAATTTACCAATCTAAAACATTTTAACTTACATGGGCTAATTGATTGACTGTCAGTGAGTGACAAATAACAAAATTGCACCTTGTGTATTACTATTCTAACTCTTAGTAGTAAGTTGAGACCCCAACTGAGTTCCCCCAAAAAGTTATATATATATATCTATACACTACCGTTCAAAGTTTGGGGTCACTTAGAAAGGTCCTTGTTTTTTAAAGAAAAGCTTATTTTATTTTTTTTCATTAAAATAACATAAAATTGATCAGAAATACAATTTATAATTTGTTGTAAATGACTTGTAGCTGGAAATGGCAGATTGGCAAAACCCTTTTGTAATTATGTTAGCACAGCTGAAAACTGTTGTGCTGATTTAAAGAAGCAATAAAACTGGCCTTCTTTAGACTAGTTGAGTATCTGGAGCATCAGCATTTTTGAGTTCGATTACAGGCTCAAAATGTCCAGAAACAAAGACCTTTCTCCTGAAACTCGTCAGTCTATTCTTGTTCTGAAAAATGAAGGCTATTCCATGCGAGAAATTGCCAAGAAACTGAAGATCTCGTACAATGCTGTGTACTACTCCCTTCACAGAACAGCGCAAACTGGCTCTAACCAGAATAGAAAGAGGAGTGGGAGGCCCCAGTGCACAACTGAGCAAGAGGACAAGTACATTAGTGTCTAGTTTGAGAAACAGACGCCTCACAAGTCCTCAACTGGCAGCTTCATTAAATAGTACACGCAAAACACCAGTTTCAACGTCGACAGTGAAGAGGCTGGCCTTCTAGGCAGAGTTGAAAAGAAAAATACATATCTCAGACTGGCCAATAAAAATAAATGATTAAAATGTGCAAAAGAACACAGACACTGGACAGAGGAAGATTGGAAAAAAGTGTTATGAACAGACAAATCTAAGTTTGAGATGTTTGAATCACAAAGAGGATGCTGGAGGAGTGCTTGACACCATCTGTCAAGCATTGTGGAGGCATTGTGATGGTCTGGGGGTGCTTTGGTGGTGGTAATGTGGGAGATTTGAACAGGGTCAAAGGGATCTTGAAGAAGGAAGGCTATCACTCCATTTGGCAACGCCATGCCATACCCTGTGGATGGCGCTTAGTTGGAGCCAATTTCCTCCTACAGCAGGACAATGGCCCAAAGCACAGCTCCAAACTATGCAAGAACTATTTAGGGAAGAAGCAGTCAGCTGGTATTCTGTCTATAATGGAGTGGCCAGCACAGTCACCGGATCTCAACCCTATTGAGTTTTTGTGGGAGCAGCTTGACCGTATGGTACATAAGAAGTGCCCATCAAGCCAATCCAACTTGTGGGAGGTGCTTCAGGAAGCATGGGGTGAATCTCTTCAGATTACCTCAACAAATTGACAACTAGAATGCCAAAGGTCTGCAAGGCTGTAATTGCTGCAAATGGAGGATTCTTTGACAAAAGCAAAGTTTGAAGGACACAATTATTGTTTCAATTAAAAATCATTATTTATAACCTTGTCAACATCTTGACTATATTTCCTATTCATTTTGCAACTAATTTCATGTATGTTTTCATGGAAAACAAGGACATTTCTAAGTGACCACAAACTTTTAAACAGTAGTGTTATTTTTCTTAATTCCCAAAAATTACAAAGGCCCTGAGGGTGCATCTCAATAGTCTAGAACAAAAGCAAGGCGATACCAAGGAGGTTTGCCCATCCCTTCCCTAGAAAGGTTGGCTAGCAGAGCTTTCCTGTAATGGAAGGTGTAGGAGGATGTGGTATGGGAGAGACAATGGGAGAAGCCACATGACTGTTGAATTCATTACAGTGGGGTTAACCATCTCATCACTCATCTGGTCTTAGTCCCACTTTACACACGCTCACAAACACACCACGTGAGCCAGGAAGTGTGGTCTTTTAGCCAAAGACAGGAGTCACATTCCATCCGACACACCAGTATAGACAACACTGTCTCTCTTTGAGGGGAAGGAAGGCCTGCTCAGTGGGAGATGGGTACATGGTATTACACACAGGTTTAATCATTACAGTGTATCGATTCAAACCATCGTGTAATACTGTGGTGGGGGAACAAAAGAAGGTGTTTTAGAGAGTTACAGGGAAATGCTGCTGGGAAATATTCAGAGTATCTTTTCCTTGTTCAGATACTGATCTTTTCCTTGTTTCCTCACTGACTGCAGTTGACTCAGTGTTTCCCTAGTTTTTTTGTTTTGTTTTTATAAACGGTCAAATCAAATGTATTTGTCAGATGCTTCGTAAACAACAGGTGTAGACAAACAATGAAATGCTTACTTACGGGCCCTTCCCAACAATGCAGAGAAAAAAATGGATAATAGAAAAATAAAAAGACAAGAAATAAATACACAGTGAGGAATAAATACACAATGAGGAATAAATACACAATTACTAATGATAACTTGGCTATATACACGGGGTACCAGTACTGGGTCGATGTGCAGGGGTATGAGGTAATTCAGGTAGATATGTACATATAGGTAGGGAGGAAGTGACTAGGCAAGAGAACAGATAATAAACAGTAGCAGCAGCTTATGTGATGAGTCAAAAGAGTTGGTGTAAAAAGGGTCAATGCAGATAGTTAAGTAGTTAACCAATAGCTACCCGGACTAACTATTTAGCAGTCTTATGGCTTGGGGGTAGAAGCTGTTCAGGGTTCTGTTGATTCCAGACTTGGTACACCGGTGCCGGTTGCCGTTCGGTGGCAGACAGAACACTCTATGACTTGAGTCTTTTGACTATTTTTAGGGCTTTCCTCTGACACTGCCTGGTATAGAGGTCCTGGATTGCATGGAGCTTGGCCCCAGTGATGCACTCGGCCGTACACACTACCCTCTGTAACGCCTTGCGGTCGGATCCCAAGCAGTTGCCATACCAAGCGGTGATGCAGCCAGTCAAGATGCTCTCAAAGGTGCAGCTGTAGAACTTTTTGAGGATCAGAGGGGCCCATTACAAATCTTTTCAGTCTCCTGAGAGGGAAGAGGTGTTGTCGTGCCTTCTTCACAACTGTGTTGGTGTGTGTGTGGACCATGATCATTCCTTAGAGATGAGGACACAGTGGAACTAGAAGCTCTCGACCCGCTCCTCTACAGCCACGTCGATGTGGATTGGGCCGTGCTCTGCTCTCCATTTCCTGTAATCTACAACCATCTCTTTTGTCTTGTTGAGGGAGTGGTTTGGGCCGTGCTCTGCTCTCCATTTCCTGTAATCTACAACCATCTCTTTTGTCTTGTTGAGGGAGTGGTTTTTGCCCTGGTACCACACTTCCAGATCACTGACCACCTCCCTACAGGCTGTCTCATCGTCATCGGTGATCAGGCTGACCACTGTCGTGTTGTCAGCAAACTTAATGATAGTGTTGGAGTTGTGCTTGGCCATGCAGTCATGGGTGAACAAGGAGTACAGGAGGGGACTAAGCACGCACCCCTGAGAGGCCCCTGTGTTGAGGGTCAGAGTGACGGATGTGGTGTTGCCTACTCTCAGCACAAGTCCAGGATCCAATTCTAGAGGGAGTTGTTAAGTCGCAGGGTACTGAGCTTAGTGATGAGCTTGAAGGGCACTATGGTGGTGAATGCTGAGCTATAGTCAATGAACAGTATTCTCACGTAGGTGTTCCTCTTGTTCAGGTGGGAGAGGGCAGTGTGGAGTGCAATATCAATTCTGTCATCTCTGGATCTGTTGGAGTGGGTCCAGGGTGTCTGGGATGATGGTATTGATGTGAGCTATGACCAGCCTTTCAAAGCACTTCAAGGCTACGGGGTGGTAGTCATTTAGACAGGTTACCTTGGCATTCTTGGGCACAGGGACTATGGTGGTCTGCTTCAAACATGTAGGTATTACAGACTAGGTCAGGAAGAGGTTGAAAATGTCAGTGAAGAGTATGCGTCCTGTTAATCTGTCACGGCCTTGTGAATGTTAACCTGTTTAAAGGTCTTACTCACATCGGCTGCGGAGAGTGAGATCACACTGTCATCCGGAACAGTTGGTGCTCTCATGCTTCTCTCTTTCATTTATGCTAACCTCATTCTGAATCAATAGGCTTCATAATTGTTTTCCCACTTAAGATTTATGACTTATATGCAGAATATATTCTCCTTTAGGCAAAATGTATCCCGCCTCAGTTGGTAATTGTTTATTTTTGTTTATTCTGGTGACGTGCAACTTTGTCATGAAGTTATTATTTATTCTACTGTTAAAGACATAGTAACCATTGCAAGGGTTACTGACAGACACACCTTACCTTACCGCCTTCTTACATTATTGACCTACAAAACATCCCACAAAATGTCCCCTCAAATATTTTTCGGCAATTAGCAAATTTCAGGTCTGCCGAGCACAAACTTGAATGTTGTGAAAATAAATTCTGTGCAACTTCCACCATGCGTTTACTGTGAACACTGAAACTGTAGCCGCTTTAAGTTACAGTTTCAGACAGTGGTCAAGTAGGCTACTGTGCCTATTTGATCATCATGTAGGCCTACCAGAGTGGCCTACCATAAAAAAAGACTATGGAGAAAATACATCCCATTACATTTTAACATGGAAATAGCTGTTCTAGTCTACAGTAGCAGCCAATGTGTGGTGTTCAATGTAGGCCTACATTCCATGAAACGTGGGCTTGAAATGAACCTGTTTATCCACTTCTCCTTCGGACAAGGAAAATGTTGTGTTTGATACAAGAAACCATTTTCCAAAATAAAATGCATTATTATTCCCATACCATTAATAAAGAGACTCAGACAAATTACTACCCTCTGCCTATTGGCTACTTAGCTTATTCAAAATACAACACTAAAAAGCTCTTTACCCAACTCTCTTTCAAAGATGTCTAGAAATGTACACGTTTTGTGTTCTTGTAGGAAGCATTTCACTCCCCAATTGCTAACTACAAATGATCTATAACAGGGAGTTATTAGCCCAAACTAGCAAAGGTTATGAACAAATAACAAGCAATGATATTATCATGTCAGATATGTTTGTTTCAATGTGGTTTCTATGGTTATAATGTTTGTATTGAAACACTTATGTCAGCAGTACACAACCTTCTCGTGACCCTGAGAAGTACTGAGGGAGGTATTTTGTAAACCACCACTCCTTCTGTCATTGGAACTGTGACATTTCCCCTTACTGTTAAAATAATAGGGAAATGTAATTCAAAAGCACAACCCCATGTTTGAAGGTTTTCAAGGGACAACAATATTCCCTTTGTCTTAAGAAATAGGCAGTCTTATAGGAAGATGTCATGACGTCTTATAACTATGTGTTCAAGACATGAAATCTCATGTGCCATAGTGTAGTTAACGACACAGCCATATAGCTGGGAAACTAGTTGTTTTCCCCTTTTAATTTACCCAAATAAAAATGGTGTGAAATAGAACAATGCAATTTTCCAAGCAGAAAATGTTTAATTTGAAAGTACACGTTTGTTCTCATCAGTCTTTACATTGTATTTCTGTATGTCCTAATATTTGTTCATAATTTTGCACTGAAGGTCCCTGTTCCCACTGCGATGAAATCTGTTAAATGTATTAACTTTCCTGTCAAATTGTCTCTGCTAAACAAACGTGTGTGTCTGTGTACAGGAGTGTGTGTTTGAGGAGATCGAGGCCAAGCGGAGTGTCTTCCAGGCGGTGGAGAGTCATGTGGGAGAGGGGGTGATCCTCAGTAGCTCCACCTCCTGCCTGTTGCCTAGCAACATCTTCTCCCAGGTCCAGATCCGGAAGCGCTGCATCATATCTCACCCGGTCAGTACAGCGCTACCACAAACACCAAGGCTGTGTCCAATATGGCACCCTATACAGGGCACTACTTTTGGCCAAAACCCTGCACAACATAGGGAACAGGATGCCATTTCAGATTTGCACAAGCTCTCTCTCTCCCTGTCCGAGCCAGAACGTTTTATGTTTGCACAAGGGAATGACCCATCCGTTCCAGTTGTGGCATTTGTAACCTTCACGTTCTAACCCCTCTGTTGCAACACTACATTTTATTAGTCTTCCCCCAGACTCCTAACAACTAGCTAACCACAGACCTTCCACCCTTATCATCAACGATGCTGAAACACACACGTGCAGTCCTTCTATGGCCGTAGAAAGACAAGTTCACCTTTACCTGGGAAAGTGCATGTGAATGGTGACTGTTTAGCCTAATCCCCCAATGGTTTTACCTCAGTGCCACTCCTATCAGAGAGGCCTTCACAGAGGACAATGTGTGAGATAATCCCTGCTCATCGATAGCCCCTGTGTATAATGGCTTACAGAGTAATGTGGTCCAACACCTCCCCCCCTGTCTCCTCTCCCTCTTCTGCACTGATGTGAGGGAGCTGTACTAGTCTATGTCCATCGTATTTAAAAAAAAAAAATTATCATATCAAATAAAGAAAAAAGTAGGGTTCTCCAACTGGTGGCCCGCATGCCAAATTTGGCATGGCGGGTGGATTTATTTGGCCCCCACAAGTTTTCTGAGCAAAAACAAACATTACATTTTTATTGTTGGACATAAAATACTGTAAAAATACCAGAAAATCAGCTCCAAGGGATTTTAATTTAAGAAATCTGCTCCCAAGTATTCCCACGCGCGCATAATAAAGAGACACGTGATCGTATATACAAATGTAAGCAAGGTTTGAAATTATTATGTTTTAGTCAAATCTGTCTGGACATCTTGCAGTCAATTTGTAATAATTATGTTTCGGCCCACGGCTGAATCTAGTTGATGATCCCTGGAATAGAGGAAATGAAGAGATGGTCTATTGATATGGAGATGTTCTCTCTGTTGTTTTGAGCTGACGAGTTTCGCCCCCTACAGGTGAACCCGCCCTACTTCGTGCGTCTGGTGGAGCTGGTGCCACACCCAGAGACGTTGGCGGAGGTGATGGACACCACCCACGCCCTGATGACTGCCGTGGGCCAAGCTCCCGTCAGGCTGAAGAAGGAGATTGACGGCTTCGCCTTAAACCGTGTGCAGTATGCCATCATCGCTGAGTCCTGGAGGCTGGTCAAGGTGGAGACAGACTGAGTACTGTGCAACATACCCTCCTCTCTTATCACTGTATTGGTCTCTTAAAGAGTTGGGAACCAAGGGATTATGTATCATGAGTGGAGGTGGATTTGGCTGATGTTGACACTGGCAGTCCTTGTAGACAAGAGTCCATCAGACCTTGCAGCTTTGAACTTTGGATCCTTAATACTGGTAGTTCTGTTGATGGTCATGTTTAAATAGGAGTGGAGGGGGAAGTGTCTGTCAACTGCCTTCAGGTCTCCATGCTGTCTATCTAAAACTGTAACTGTGATACAATGGGGCTAAATTAACCTCCAGCTCTATTACCACCACACGGATGGAGGATGTGAGGGGATGAATCCTTCCTGGAGACACAGGCACTCAACTTAATTGATTGATTTCAGTGGAAGATGTTTGAGTTACGTACGTGCATCTCAAGTCAAGATTCAGCCCGATGTGTATTTCCTAGTGCTTGTTTAAAGAGCTGAACTCTTAAGGCTGGTTTTCCGATCTGAGATGAAGCCTAGTCCTGGACTTAAAACAAGCTCAATGGAGAATATCTATTGAAAGTGCTTTTTAGTCCAGGAATAAGATGAATCACAATCACTTAATCACTCTGGTTTAACAGGCCTACTGTATGGAGAGCCAACAATGTCCCTTTGATTTTCTATCTACAATCCCAACCCGATAGACTATTGAACAGGTTATATCACTGTACCACCCGGATACTGAAGCTAATGCCTTAAATGGTACACCACTGTATTCTGCGCTGCTGCACTGTTCACCCCTTCAGACATGAATTGGCTCAGCCACATGGCAGCAGGGAGGATAATGTGTAAGACATCCCATCACTCATCCCAGTGCTGACAGAGAAAAGGGCTAATGGCAGCAATCTAGGGCTTACGTCAATCAGTGAGCTCTATTATCTCAGACAGAAGATCAACCACAGTCCCTCTGTCTTTGTCAGCACACAACTATAATGGAGCATTTACAATCCCCTGATTACAAAATGTAATTTTTTTCTGTCTTTTTGGTGGGGGGTAAGATTTACAATAGACTCCCCACATTCAGCTGCCTGACACAGTACACGTTGTCTCTGCAGTACAGTTACAGTACACCTGTATCAGTACACCTTGGCCAGCAGCATACCACCCTGCATCCCACTGCTGCCTTGTTTCTGAAGCTAAGCAGGGTTGTTCCTGGTCAGTCCCTGGATGGGAGACCAGATGCTGCTGGAAGTGGTGTTGGAGGGCCAAAAGGAGGCACTCTTTCCTCAGGTCTAAAAAAAAATATCCCAATGCCCCAGGGCCGTGATTGGGTACATTGCCCTGTGTAGGGTGCCGTCTTTCGGATGGGACGTTAAACGGGTGTCCTGACTCACTGAGGTCATTAAAGATCCCATGGCACTTATCGTAAGAGTAGGGGTGTTAACCCCGGTGTCTTGGCTAAATTCCCAAGCTGTCCCTCATACGGTCACCTAATCATCCCCAGCTTACAATTGGCTCATTCATCCCCATCCTCTCCCCTGTAACTATTCCCCAGGTTGTTGCTGTAAATGAGAATGTGTTCTCAGTCAACTTACCTGGTAAAATAAAAAAAATCAGATGCTCCCGGACCGGTGTGAACTGGTCTCCCAGACCCACCCAGCCTTCACGGCTAGGGTACTGCTATCATGTAAAAAAAAAAAGCAGTAGCTAACCAGGAGAAGAAACACACTTACAGCAGGAGCTGCTTTTTGCCACAACAGCAGGCTAGGAATCAGCTGAAATAGAAATGTTTACAAAAGCCACAGGTGTTTGTACGTAACCTTTACACTCAATACAGTTAACGAGGCGTCATGGATTATGTTTATGTCTTGGTATGCATATAGCCTACCAACCTCCTCTCATTTGCACTCAAATGGACTGTGTGGGTAGAGTGAGCCAAGAGGGAGAAATCTGTGTAAACTGTCTAATAGGTGGATGTGGGGGCAGTAAGGGGAAGATGATGTGTCCTTGTGAAAAGCCTGGTCATTGAAGGGACAGAACTAGAGACCATCTCAAAGTGAATAGTCAGTCAGTCACCTTGCTTGCCTTAATCTCTACTCTGTCAACACAGGCACCGACACCATGAGTGTTTTTCCACTGGCTGGCCTGGGCAGATGATAAGAAAACGAGAGAGCACAGTGGTTATGTGTGTATGAGGATGTGACTGGTGCCTAGTTTTGGTAAGGCTGTGGTTGAGTCGAGAGTTGCACAGATTGAAGATGAAGCCTTTGAGGGCAGCGATGACTGCAGGCTTCAGCCATCACTGGATCACCTGGTTCAACAAACTAGCTCCATTCCTGTTGGCCTCCTGTAATCTCCTTGTGGTTATTACAGTAGCATCTTTGTGAAGTATTTATTGATGTGAACCCTAGAATGTATGATGTGAACAGTGAATTGTAAGATTTTCCATGACGTGACACTGTCACTTCCCTATCCTGGTCATCCATATCAGCAGAAAGAGAGCTATTTTTGCAAGGTTTCCCAATAATAAAGGATGTGAAAGCACAAATCATTGTACAGTCGTGGCCAAAAGTTTAGAATGACACAAATATTAATTTTCAAAGTCTGCTGCCTCAGTTTGTATGATGGCAATTTGCATATTCTCCAGAATGTCATGAAGAGTGATCAGATGAATTGCAATTAATTGCAAAGTCCCTCTGTCATGCAAATGAACTGAATCCCCAAAAAACATTTCCACTGCATTTCAGCCCTGCCACAAAAGGACCAGCTGACATCATGTCAGTGATTCTCTCGTTAACACAGGTGTGAGTGTTGACGAGGACAAGGCTGGCGGTCACTCTGTCATGCTGATTGAGTTCAAATAACAGACTGGAAGCTTCAAAGGGAGGGTGGTGCTTGGAATAATTGTTCTTCCTCTGTCAACTACGGTTACCTGCAAGGAAACACGTGCCGTCATCATTATTTTGCACGAAAAGGGCTTCACAGGCAAGGATATTGCTGCCAGTAAGATTGCACCTAAATCAACCATTTATCAGATCATCAAGAACTTCAAGGAGAGCGGTTCAATTGTTGTGAAGAAGGCTTCAGGGCGCCCAGCAAGCGCCAGGACCATCTCCTAAAGTTGATTCAGCTGCGGGATCGGAGCACCACCAGTACAGAGCTTGCTCAGGAATGGCAGCAGGCAGGTGTGAGTGCATCTGCACGCACAGTGAGGTGAAGACTTTTGGAGGATGGCCTGGTGTCAAGAAGGGCAGCAAAGAAGCCACTTCTCTCCAGGAAAAACATCAGGGACAGACTGATATTCTGCAAAAGGTACAGGGATTGGACTGCTGAGGACTGGGGTAAAGTCATGTTCTCTGATAAATCCCCTTTCCGATTGTTTGGGGCATCCAGAAAAAAGCTTGTCCGGAGAAGACAAGGTGAGCGCTACCATCAGTTCTGTGTCATGCCAACAGTAAAGCATCCTGAGACCATTCATGTATGGGGTTGCTTCTCAGCCAAGGGAGTGGGCCCACTCACAATTTTTCCTAAGAACACAGCCATGAATAAAGAATGGTACCAACACATCCTCCGAGAGCAACTTCTCCCAACCATCCAGGAACAGTTTGATGACAAACCATGCGGTGCCAGGCAGTGATTTTTACTTCCTTCTGGTTAAGGCCATCTAGGTGAACCAGGTAAACCGGCTGACCAACTCTGCATTAGGAGGCCTAAGAGTCTGTCCTCTAGTTGGTGATTTATATTGGGTAATGTTTAGTATCCCAGTATTGACTGAACATGAATGGTAGTTAAAGAAGTTGTATGGAACCTTTTGTGGGGGAATAGTGTTATACTTAAGCAATACGGCCAGAGTAGGTGTGGTATTTGGCCAATATACCACGGCTAAAGGGCTGTTCTTAAGCATGACGCAACGCGGAGTAAAGCCAGCATCAACTCAGCTGTTAGCATGTTATCATCCTTTACCTAGATACACACACCTCGTGCATGACAATGTACTGTAAGCTCACGGAGTGCGGCTCACTGTGATGTCACAGTTTGGGAATCTGGTAAATCTGGAATCTGCATGGTTTGTCCTAGAGCTATCCTTTTGATGGGTCTCATTTCATCATAAGCACTCAGACAGAGGAAGTTGGAAACTTGTTATACTGTACTGTTAACACCAGGGGTTGGGTTACCTGGTAACTAATAGAAAATGATATGTACTAGTCGCATAGCCTATGTAGAATAATTCTACTTAGGTGGTAACTACCTGGTATCTAGTGGTGCCCTCCCCAAAGAAAACATATTAACAATTTATAATGATTTTACCTTGTAAGTACATGGGCCTACCTGGTCATTGCTGTAAAAGTTTCAGAAAGCTGAGTGTTATGGTCTTATGTAGGCCTAATAATTGAATAAGTGAAGTGTCACTGATATTAATATTACATAGACCGACACACAGAACTTGGCCTTTGAGTCCAAGCCAGCGTGGGAAAGCGGAGTGGCTGAGAACGCAGCCGGTAGCTCCCGGTGATTACGGCAGAGGAAAGGCCCCTTTTCACAGCTGCCCCCGCCTGGGCGCCGCCTCACGAAGCCAAGATAACGGGCCCGTTGTTGACTCGCAGGAAACGAACAAAGACAATCCTGTTCTCGTTCCCTTCTACTCTCTAGATCTGTGTGCAAGCTTTGATTTCCCCCTGGTTAGCCAACAGGTATCTGTTGAGCAGTAATCTGAGTGGAGAACAGCAGGCCCTGTCCCAGGTCTGGCACTGCCCTCACAGCCTCCTCTCCTCTGTACCCTCCCATTATCCTGGGACACAGAATGGGATGATTGGGGAAACCCAATCTGGTCGGAGTAGCCTTAATGCTGCTCTGCTCTGGTGGGATGAAATAAGAATGGTCTTCTAGTCTACTGCTCTCTCAACCCTCCTGACAGACAGACAGACCAGTCGTTGGTGGGTGGGTGGGGGGGTTCGTCTTGAGTCTTTTGTTGAATCTGAGGTCATTGCTTCTTCCCGTTTCAGGACGGTGTCATTTCAGTCAAGGACATTGACCTGGTGATGTCAGAGGGGCTGGGAATGCGTTACGCTTTTATTGGTCCCATGGAAACCATGCACCTCAACGCACCTGAAGGTAAGTTCCTCCTTTGACTTACACAAAGAGAGAACGTCCCCAAAGAATAAATATTTATATACTGTCCTCTTTGTCCTGTGTGATTGTGACAAATTAACAATGTACGATGGTCACATGGTTGTGTGAAGGGCAGAGCTTATGACCAGACCGTGATATTAGGGTTCAAAGAGCTCTGCCAGACCCTGAACAGCTGATAAGAGGAGGGGGAACTGTGGCTGCATCACATGCCTCACATGTCTCAGTACCCTTTTTGCCATATAATTATATATTGGGGGACGACGTGGGTGTATGTTTTAGAGAGAGTGGGTGGTTGTGTGGGTGCGTGTGTGTGTGTGTGTGTGTGTGTGTGTGTGTGTGTGTGTGTGTGTGCGTGCACACGCGTGATTCTCTGAGAGTCTGAAACGTCAAGTTGATGAAATATGAAAGGGCAGTGTGAAGACTAGAAGGTGACCCTGCTCTAGCAGCACCACCATGCTCAGAGAGAGAACGCGTTTGACAGAACACAGAGAGTGCGTGTTTGACAGAACACAGAGAGAGCGCACTTGACAGAACACAGAGAGCGCACTTGACAGAACACAGAGAGAGCGCACTTGACAGAACACAGAGAGAGCGCGTTTGACAGAACACAGAGAGAGCGCGTTTGACAGAACACAGAGAGAGCGCGTTTGACAGAACATGCGTTGACAGAAGAGAGAGAGAGCGCATTGACAGAAGAGGGGGAGAACACATTGACAGAAGAGGGGGAGAATGTGTTGACAGAACACGCGTTGACAGAAGAGAGAGAGAGAGCGCGTTGACAGAAGAGGGGGAGAACACATTGACAGAAGAGGGGGAGAACGTGTTGACAGAACAAAGCCGTCTTTTGATCAACACAAATGAAGGAACTCCCTCACACCAGTCATCTAAAACCACTGTCACCAGGGGAGAATACATGTTGTACAGTACTCACACATTGTGCTTGACCTGTCTTTTTATACCAGTCCTCTGGTGTTAGTCCATGGTATATTCCTAAGTGGCAAAATAACAGAGGCCTTTGTTAGAATGTGGCTAACAGTGGTACTTCAGTTGAGAATGTCATTTCTAAGTTAACTGTGTGTTTCCATATCTCCCTTTGCATGCAATAAACATTCAATAAAAACAACAGTGGCATGTGTTACATTGTTACTCGGGTCCTCTAAAGTGCTGCTTTCTTCTGGAAAATGTGAAGTCCAAGATGGACAAAGGGGGCGTTGTTGGGGCTGTGTTTCTGGACCTAAGGAAGGCTTTTGATACTGTTAACCATGAGGTTCTCATCACAAAATTGTCCAAGTTCAACTTTTCCCCCCGATGCCTTGAGGTGGATGAAATCATACCTTGAAGGCAGAACTCAGTGTGTCAGAGTGAGCAATGAGCTGTCGCCCACTCTTAGCTATGATGTGGGCATGCCCCAAGGGTCAATACTGGGGCCCCTCCTGTTCAGCCTGTACATTAATGATCTGCCTTCTGTCTGTACTGGGTCTGAAGTTCAAATGTATGCAGATGACACAGTGATATATGTGCATGCAAAGAGCAAACAACAAGCTGCACAAGAACTCACTACTGTAATGGTCCAGGTTACAAAGTGGCTCAGTGACTCGTGTTTGCATCTCAATGTGAAAAAAACTGTCTGCATGTTCTTCACAAAGAGGACAACAGATGCTACTGAGCCAGATGTCTATGTGTCCGGGGAAAAGCTCCAGGTGGTATCTGATTTCAAGTACCTTGGCATCATACTTGATTCCAACCTCTCTTTTAAAAAGCAGGTGAAAAAGGTAATTCAAATAACCAAATTCAACCTAGCTAATTTCCGATTTATAAGATTGTTTGACTACAGAGGTAGCAAAATTGTACTTTGAATCTATAATACTCCCTCACTTAACATACTGCTTGACTAGTTGGGCCCAAGCTTGCTGTACAACATTAAAACCCATTCAGTCTGTCTACAAACAGGCTCTCAAAGTGCTTGATAGGAAGCCCAATAGTCATCATCACTGTTACATCCTCAGAAAGCATGAGCTCCTGAGTTGGGAAAATCTTGTGCAATACACTGACGCATGTCTTGTATTCAAGATCTTAAATGGCCTGGCTCCCCCTCCAGTACGTTTGTTAGACAGAAAACCCAAACATATGGCAGCAGATCCACAAGGTCTGCCATGAGAGGTGACTGTATAGTTCCCTTAAGGAAAAGCACCTTTAGTCAATCTGCTTTCTCTGTGAGAGCTTCCCATGTCTGGAATACACTGCCATCAGACACACATAACTGCACCACCTATCACACTTTCACAAAAAAATTAAGACATGGCTAAAGGTGAATCAGATTTGTGAACATAATCCCTAGCTGTGTATTGCCGCTTTCCATGTTGTCCGTTGTCTGTAGCTTGTGAGGTGTGGAAACACTGTTGCTTTTATAGTTTTTGTCTTGTTGCTTTTTGTGCTATGTTGCTCTGTCTGCATGCTATGTCTTGCTTGTCCTATGTTGCTTTGCGTGTGCTCATTGATTGTCTGTATTGTAATTGTTTTTAATAACCTGCCCAGGGACTGCGGTTGAAAATTAGCCGGCTGGCTAAAACCGGCACTTTTACCGAAACGTTGATTAATGTGCACTGTCCCTGTAAAAATAAAAATAAACTCAAACTCAGTTACGCAGGGCCACTCCTGTTATCACTGTAGATCACCTAGTCCAACCAGTGCAATCAGATAGTAAAACACTCAGGTCCACTCCTGTTATCACTGTAGGTCCTCTAGGTCAGTGGTACCGAACCAGGTGTACTAGGACCCCTGGGGGTACTTGAGAAAAATGAGGTAACTTGAGGTAAAATGCACATGAGGGGGTACTTCAGGGATACTCTGGGCAGAGCAAAATTCAGTTGTTGGTACAGCAACCGAAAAAGGTTGGGAACCACTGCTCTAGTCCAACCAGTCCAATCAGATAGTAAAACACTCAACAGTTCACTCTCTGCTCTGCTCTGGCTGATTGACTATCATTTCCAAACAGGGAACAGAAGAGCCCTTACACCCAGAAAGCTGAGTCATTTTATCAGACAGAAGGAGCCTTACACTTATTTTGTTCAGACTATTGAAGCAGACAGTGGTGAAAAAAGTACCCAATTGTCATACTTGAGTAAAAGCATAGATACCTTAATAGAAAGTTACTCAAGTAAAAGTCACCAAGTAAAATAGTCAAATACAACTTGAGTATAAGTCTAAAAGTATTTGGTTTTAAATATACTTAAGTATCAAAAGTAAATTGAATTACTAAAATATATTTAAGTATCAAAGTATAAATAATTTCAAATTCTTTATATTAAGAAAACCAGATAGCACCTTTTTCTTGTTTTAAAATGTATGGATTGCCAAGGTCACACCAACACTGATATTATTTACAAAAGATGCATTTGTGTTTATTGAGTCCGCCAGAACAGAGGCAGTAGGGATGACCACATGCTCTCTTGATAAGTGTGTGAATTTCACAATTTTCCTGTTCTGTTAAGCATTCAAAATGTAACGAATACTTTTGGGTGTCAAGGAAAATGTATGGAGTAAAAAGTAATATTTTCTTTAGGAATTTAGTGAAGTAAAAGTTGTCAAAAAATATAAATAGTGAAGTACAGATACTACTTAAGTAGTATTTTTACTTACGTACTTTACACTAGTGGAAGCAGAAGAGAGAAAGGGCCTTTGAAAACAGCCCATCAGGTGAGGTCTCTCCCACCAAAAACAAAACTCTGGGAGAGCTTAGTTGGACGTAGCTGCCAGTTATCATGCTGAAGTGTTAGCTTTAGTCTGTCCCTATAATGTTCATGTACAGTGAGGGGGGGGAAAGTATTTTATCCCCTGCTGATTTTGTATGTTTGCCCTCTGACAAAGAAATTATCAGTCTATCATTTTAATGGTAGGTTTATTTGAAGAGTGAGAGACAAAATAACAACAAAAAAATCCAGAAAAACGCATGTGAAAAATGTTATAAATTGATTTGCATTTTAATGAGGGAAATAAGTATTTGACCCCTCTGCAAAACATGACTTAGTACTTGGTGGCAAAACCCTTGTTGGTAATCACAGAGGTCAGATGTTTCTTGTAGTTGGCCACCAGGCTTGCACACATCTCAGGAGGGATTTTGTCCCACTCCTCTTTGCAGATCTTCTCCAAGTCATTAAGGTTTCGAGGCTGACGTTTGGCAACTCGAACCTTCAGCTCCCTCCACAGATTTTCTCTGGGATTAAGGTCTGGAGACTGGCTAGGCCACTCCAGGACCTTAATGTGCTTCTTCTTGAGCCACTCCTTTGTTGCCTTGGCCGTGTGTTTTGGGTCATTGTCATGCTGGAATACCCATTTTCAATGCCCTGGCTGAGGGAAGGAGGTTCTCACCCAAGATTTGACGGTACATGGCCCCGTCCATCATCCCTTTGATGCGGTGAAGTTGTCCTGTCCCCTTAGCAGAAAAACACCCCCAAAGCATAATGTTTCCACCTCCATGTTTGACAGTGGGGATGGTGTTCTTGGGGTCATAGGCAGCATTCCTCCTCCTCCAAACACGGCGAGTTGAGTTGATGCCAAAGAGCTCCATTTTGGTCTTATCTGACCACAACACTTTCACCCAGTTGTCCTCTGAATCATTCAGATGTTCATTGGCAAACTTCAGACGGGCATTTATATGTGCTTTCTTGAGCAGGGGGACCTTGCGGGCGCTGCAGGATTTCAGTCCTTCACGGCGTAGTGTGTTACCAATTGTTTTCTTGGTGACTATGGTCCCAGCTGTCTTGAGATCATTGACAAGATCCTCCTGTGTAGTTCTGGGCTGATTCCTCACCGTTCTCATGATCATTGCAACTCCACGACGATGGTCTTGTAGCCCATTCCAGCTGTGTGTAGGTCAATCTTGTCCCTGACATCCTTGGAGAGCTCTTTGGTCTTGGCCTTGGTGGAGAGTTTGGAATCTGATTGATTGATTGCTTCTGTGGACAGGTGTCTTTTATACAGGTAACAAGGTGAAATTAGGAGCCCTCCCTTTAAGAGTGTGCTCCTAATCTCAGCTCGTTACCTGTATAAAAGACACCTGGGAGCCAGAAATCTTTCTGATTGAGAGGGGGTCAAATACTTATTTCCCCTCATTAAAATGCAATTCCCTTTATAACATTTTTCACATGTGTTTTTCTGGATTTTTTTGTTGTTATTCGGTCTCTCACTGTTCAAATAAACCTACCACTAAAATTATAGACTGATCATTTCTTTGTCAGTGGGAAAACGTACAAAATCAGCAGGGGATCAAATACTTTTTTCCCTCACTGTACAGTCTAATGAATTTAACAACTGTAACTCAGTAAAATCTTTGAAATTGTTGCATGTTGCGTTTTTTATATTTTTGTTCAGTGTAGAATACAACTAGGCCTAAATGACTTGGAGCACTTTCATTATTGGTCATGGTGAGACCATACATCTGTTTTGTTACTCTATACTTCTGAACCAAATACAGTAAGATCTGCCCTTGGCCTTAAAGTCTACCCATCCCTCTCTGTCCGGTCCACTCCCCAAGGTCTGGAGGACTATGTCCAGCGCTACAGAGAGGGCATGAAGAGGGTTCTGAATGCCTTTGGACCTGTTCCCGAATTCTCTGGGGAGGCAGCCGAGCGCATCAACAAAGTAAGCTTATGTGTTTGTGTGTTGTACTGTTTGTACCAACGCCTCTATATTCTAGGTCAAATGTCTTCAGATTTTTCTAATCAAGTACACAAAGGTATGAAAAACTGGGTTATTTCAATGAGGGCAATGGAACATTAAGTCCAGCGAGCTCAAGGGCGAGCATTCTACAGTTTTTCCCTTCTAGTACTATAACTAGACGTTACCCAATCACATGCCGTCAGGCTGTTCAAACATCATTCTCCACACTCCAATGGAAGCCGTCATGTGAGAACACCCTGGCCATAAGTGTAAAATATTTCACAAGCATAAAATATTGGACCGATTTTTAAATGCGTAGTGTATCCAACCAAGGAAATATTTCACCAGGATAACACCGGGATGAAATCCTAGCAGTTAGTAAGCATTTCTCCTTTGCCAAGATAATTCAACCACCTGATAGGTGTGGCATATCAAGAAACTGATTAAACAGCATGATCATTACAGGTGCACCTTGTGCTGGGTACAATAATGCCACAGATGTCTTAAGTTTTGAGGGAGTGTGCAATTGGCATGATCACTACAGGAATGTACCCCAGAGCTGTTGCCAGATAAATTAACATTAAATTATCTACCATAAGCCACCTCCAACATCACTTTAGAGAATTTGGCACTACCTCCAACTGGCCTCATAACCGCAGACCATGTGTAACCACGCCAACCCAGGACCTCCACATCCGTCTTCTTCACCTGCGGGATCGTCTGAGACCAGCCACCCAGACAGCTGATGAAACTGTGGGTTTGCACTGAAGAATTGAAGAATTTTTGCACAAACTGTCAGAAACCATCTCAGGGAAGCTCATCTGCGTGTTCGTCATCCTCATCAGGAGATATGTCGCGCTGCATGAGGGAAATGGTGGTCACACCAGAATCTGACTAGTTTTCTGATCCACACCCCTACCTTTTTTCAAGGTATATGTGACCAACAGATGCATATCTGTATTCCCAGTCATGAAATCCATAGATTAGAGCCTAATGAATTTATTTCAATTGACTGATTTCCTTGTAACTCAGTAAAACCTTTTGAAATTGTTGCATTTTATTTTTGTTCAGTGTACAATTCAGGGAAGAAACAATGCATTCTCTCTACTCGTCTTATTTCCCTCTCCCTCCCTTCCTCCTCTGATGTGTCCCTACAGGAGATGTGTGAGCTGATCCCAGCTGACCAGCAGCACCTGTCTGCCAGGAGAGAGAGAAGGGACCAGCTTCTCATGGGCCTGGCCAAGCTCAAGAAATTACCACAGGACTGCCACCATCACTGATGAACAGGGTGGGCTGAGGTCTGGGACTCTGCTGTCCATCACACAGCCAAAGAGCATGGTGATGATCTGATCTCTCAGTAGTGCCTACACCGGGGATGTTACTGAATACTGTAGCCCTGAGTCCTCACACACACACACAATCAATCAACCAATCTGGGATGTTACGGTAACCCTCACACACAATAAACCAATCTGGTGATTGATTACCATGCCATCTCAGAAATCTAACCACCACATGTTTTATGCAATCAACAAGTTGATCAGACAAGGGAATTATTGGTTTGGTCATACCACAATGGCTTCTTGAATTATGAATAAGAAATGTTAATGTGAAACCTTATGGGAGATTTTTTTAAGTAAAATGTTAAATTTCTCAAGAATGTTAAGAGATTGTAATTTTTCCTTCACAATAACAGAGATGCACAACAAACAGTTATGTACTTACTATATCTGGTATTTTACTACGGTCTCCCAAAATATAATAATCGCTAGATTGATCTTCAGTCGTGTTCTCAGTCAATTTACCTGGTAAAATAAAAAAGTCACCATAACGTCATGCCTACTTTGTTGTGATAATCTTGATTTCACAGAGGAAGTCTCCATCGTCACTTGACTATATTGATTGTCTCATGACGACTTAGGCCTTGACCATGACTCTGTTCCGTTCCATTACACAGAAGAGTCATTGGACGAAGGCGTCTTCTGTTTTGATTAAGTTTTGATTAAGAGCCGCAACGCTCGGTCTGAACATTAACACGCATCCCTTGTGGTATTGGAAGCATAAGGACCTTTCATATCGGCGGGAAATAATCATTTTTAAAAGTTACATTGCTACACACCTTTTTTTATAGGGTTAGGGTTCCCACAAGGACATATTTCCATGTTACAGCGCTTGTTTACGGAGACACAGTGGACTGACTACCTGTGCTAATTAGCTATCTGCGTCTCTGAACCCCTGTGTGTAAATGGAAGACCGACGCCACACACGTCACTGAAACGTACTGCAACTGCTAAAACCGGTTAAAACAGTGTACACTAAGTGTGTATTTTGCATTTGTGAAATTATTTTGATGTGATATGAAAGTAAAGGGATTTGTGTTTCTAGAATCGTACTGCAATTGAGAATCTATTCACGTTTATATGGAGTATTTAGTTGTTTTATCTTCCAGAGCCAATTCGCCCTTTAAACAGAACATGTAAGGTCCTTGGACTAAGGAGTAACGTTAGGCTCCTGTAGTCTAATATTGGGCTAATGATGACTGCGTGCTTTATAGCTTGTACTGTAAATGAAGACCGAATTCAAGTGTATCTTTCTGAAACGTCTATAAACAGTCAATGTGAAAAGATTGTGATTGTGTTTGATTCAAATAAACAAATCAGTGTATTTCAGTGAAATTAGGTAAAACTCTACATGACTGACACTTTAATATAAAAGTTACACACCTGAACTGATGAGCCAATGGGGTTGATGAGCGCTCTTTTTCGTCGTACCGCCCCCTCAAGTGAAGATCGTAAAAACTCAGGTACGTCTCATCAGAGCGCAGACTTCACAGCCGGACCTACTTCCAAACAACTCAATTTCCCCCTCAGCTTCGTTTGGAGTTGCTCTCACCGTCTTTGGAGTTTCTTGAAACGATGGCATTAAGGAGCACCGAAAAGTGAAATGAATGGAAGTTTGCTGAAATTCCGAGAAAGTGAGGTGAGTGCTGTGATTTGTGAATCATACTCACCTGTCTTATTCGTCTTTATGTAATGATACATTCACTGGTGATTTATTGTTTTTGCTGATGTTTAGGATTTTAGAGGAATTATTGTTGCTTATTGTTTTCTCAATCTACAGATTAGAAACTCGACAGGGAAACGAGATATGATTAATTGGCAAATTGTTATGGACAGTTTACATTTTCAATTTGTTCTTGTAACTTGGATAAAATGCAGTTAAACTCATCACTAATATGCAGTCTTAGTAACTAGCAGCAGCCAATTTTAGTAAGTGTATATTTAAGCAACCACGCAGGAGGAGGTGTAGTATATGGCCAATATACCACAGGTAAGGACTTCTATCACGACTCAACGCGGAGTGCCTGGATACAGCCATTTGGCTACAAACCCCCGAGGTGCCTTATTGCATTATAAATGGGTTACCAACGGTATTAGAGCAGTGAAAAATGTTTTATATTGTCTGATATACCACGGATGTCAGCCAATCAGCATTCAGGGCTCGAACCACCCAGTTTTATAATGTATAATAAACAAACGCTAATTTATTATTCTCTTAAGTTAATGGAAATTCACTTGTGTATTGTTTGATTTCATTGTTTCACTACTGTTCTATCTGTCAATATAGCCTAATTTTTGATAGCCAGTGTTGTGTAAAAGTAATTACTTGAATAAAAACACACAATATTATATAGCTGTATTGGAAAGAAACTTCACCTAGTGTTCAATTGAATACTTCATGTTTGGACATTTTTGGTTAGGTTTTTCAAATGTCAAATTGTGAAAAACAGAACGAAACAGTGATGTAGGCCTACTGGTCTCCTTCCCAGTGCACTGTTTGGGTTTCTGAAAATGAAACCATTTTGAAGTTCACTAAGAACTGACATTAATTTGTACCGTTTCCATTCTTGTGTTCTCCAGGTGGTCTAAGCCGAAGCTGCTGTAGAGATGAGTTGGGGGGCTCTGTATGCGCAGCTGGGCGGGGTGAACAAACACTCCACCAGTCTTGGGAAGATATGGCTGTCTGTCCTATTCATCTTCCGTATCACCATCCTGGTACTGGCTGCAGAGAGTGTGTGGGGAGACGAGCAGTCTGACTTCATCTGTAACACCCAGCAGCCTGGTTGTAAGAACGTCTGCTACGACCACTTCTTCCCTGTGTCGCACATCCGTCTCTGGTGCCTGCAGCTGATCTTTGTGTCTACACCGGCCCTGCTGGTGGCCATGCACGTGACTTACAGGAAGAGTGGGGACAAGAGGCACATCATCGCCACAGCCTTGCACAGCGGTGGTGATGACAAGACCAGGCAGGTGGACCTAGAGGCCCTGAAGAGGAGTCGTCTGCCAATCACTGGGCCTCTGTGGTGGACGTACACCTGCAGCCTGTTCTTCCGCCTGATTTTTGAGGCTGGCTTTATGTACGCCCTCTACTTTGTTTACGATGGCTTCGCGATGCCTCGTCTGGTGAAGTGTGAGCAGTGGCCCTGCCCCAACAAGGTGGACTGCTTCATCTCACGACCCACAGAGAAGACCATCTTCACTATCTTCATGGTGGCTTCGTCTGCCATCTGCATGGTGCTCAACGTGGCCGAGCTGGCCTACCTCATCGTCAAGGCCCTGATGAGGTGTTCCACCAGAATGCCCAAGAAGAGCCGCGCCTACGCTCACCCTGCTCACGTGACCACGGACAAGTCTCTACTACAGAATAAAAAGAATGAGATGCTGCTGTCCACTCTTACAGATTCCCCCAGCAACAAGACTGTGTGAGCCCAGCATAGTGTCCATGTTCTTTCCCATTAGACTACAGAGAACTAGGGAGTAGAAACCTATCAGTGTTTTGTTACCATGAGAAGAGAACATACTTGTGAGGACATACCTGTAGCAGCTGAGAGGACTGGCCTAACCCTGAGTCTGTTTTTCTAGAGCAGTTTCCCAACTCCAGTCCTCGAGTACCCCCAACAGCAGACGTGTTTGTTGTAGCCCTGGACAAACATGCCTGATTCAACTCATTGAGGGATTGAGGATTAGTTGACAAGTTGAGTCAGATGTGCTTGTCCAATGTGTATTGTTGGGGGTACTCGAGGACTGGAGTTGGGGAAACACTGTGGTAGAGGATATTTCTCTCTGTGCCTTCCACTATGACTGACCCATGGGGCAACGTTTTAGCATTTTTGATGAATTGTTTATTTATCTTGGTGCTTGCATGTTTGAGCTACATGTCTATTTGGGAGGTTGAACAGCAGTGACAAATGGGTCTAGATCGCCACCTTCTGGTTTACAATGAGCTTGCAGGAGTTTGTTAATGTTTTATTGTGGAGTGCAACCAGAATTGGTTTATGTTACTGCTTTTGTGGGAGACTTTACCAAAACAGAAACTCACAAGTGTGCAGTATAGCTCCAAGTTCTATTTGAGGCTCACACCTCTAAAAGGCAAAGGAAATGTATTGAGTACCAAAGCAATTTTAAATCAGTGCCTTAGTCTATTGCAGTGTCAAATAGTATGATGCTGTATATTGAGCATTTACATTTGTCATTTAGCAGACACTCTTATCCAGAGTGTCATACAGTAGTGAATGCATACCTTTTGTTTGTACCGGTCCCCTGTGGGAATTGAACCCACAAACCTGGCGTTGTAAGTGCCACGCTCTACCAACTGAGCCACACAGAGCACAATGTTTTTAGATAGCATGGCGGATACACTTGAACATTCTGGACCGATTTCCTGTACCCAGATGAAGCCTATTCCTGACTTAAAAAGCCTGCTCAATGGGGAATATCCATTGAAAGTGCTTCTTTGTCCAGGAGTAGGCTTAAGCTGGATACTGGAAACTGACCCTCTGAGCATTATGCCAACTGAGACAGACATATAGCCTATTGTTGTCAAGACTGATTGTAAACATGGCTACAGAGCCTATCATCTTTCAGCTTGTTCCTTGTTTTAGGCACTGAACTTATCACTGCACCTCTTTCAATATGAGTTAGCGGGCTGATCTACAGGCAGAAATGGCCTAATGTGCTCTGTCCAAAAATGCATGTAGAAGTTGGACCATAATAACTTGTATCACTGTAGTGACAATCTGACTGTTACCTGTGAAAAGGTAAGGACAGTTTTACCAATGAGATGCATCACACACATCTGTGAAAGCACTTTGTGGGCTTACTTTCTCGATCTTTACAGTTGTATGGGTGCTTTTTGTCTGTTTTTATATTGACTGATTGGAGGAAATGCAAAATTCGGTAGTACAAATCGTTGTTGGACATTTTTGTCACTTGCTTCTTTACAGCAGCTAGAGCCTATCTATTAATGTACAGATTTCTAAACTGCATGTTTTTTGAAAATGGAAGAATGTTTTGTATTTTTGAATAGATCTGCACTTTGACACTGGTCCTTGACTTTTAATTAAAAAACCAAACGATACTGCCTGTTTACTTATTGCTTTCAAATTATCTGTTGTAATACCAATATTATCACCCTCCAGTCATTGGGATGCGTTTCTCTGGACAACCAAGAGAGGGCGGGAGGTTACGTGGGTTTGCGGTGGCTGACTGGATTTGCAGTGTAACTTTTGATAGCCACGTATCAGAAGTAAATTGTATTCTAGTGAGGTGTAGAATAATCCTAAATCACAAATTTAAGACAGGCCTGTCAAATAAAACGATGTTCTCTTCAGCATTCCAAATGAACTATTTCTCACAGATGGGCTACTGCATTGTCAGAAATGGCCAACTTCCGTCACTACAGGCCAAAGGTCAGATGTAAAACTATGAAAGCAGAACTGACTTTTCCCGGATGGTAACATGCACCTCCAGAATGCATAGCCTATTTGAAGCTTAAAGTTTTATAGGGGCGTGGCGTGCATCGGTCCAGGGTGATAACTTTCTGAATTCACTCATGCATGGTCACACAATGTGATAGTCGCGATGGCTGGGAATGGGAGTGAGCTGCGCTTCACGGAAACCCATCTTCAAGTTCAATTCGTCTCGAAAAACTAATTTTCTTGCTCAAATTTGGCGGCGAATCCACGTGTGAAGTTTGTGAATGAATAACTTGGCCTTGCTTCGTTTAAAAGAGTTTGGCAAACTGGCAGAGGTGCCAGGATTTGGTGAAGAGGGGAGGGCACCAGCTTCCCTGGGAGGTCTGTAGGCTATCCGACGCACTCAAAATATGGCACCAATGGCAGATGGATATTGCTTTCCATATTTAAATTGGGCATCTCCTGTCTAAGGTATGATTGAAATGAGGTGCGAGTATCTTTCCTGGCACTCGTACTAATGTGATGCTGGTTACTGGTAACTCGTATCAAAGGACATTTTATTTAATGAACATTTAAATGTTGAGTATTTAATTATTCGAAATTACAGTAGTGACCTATTATAACCGGTCAAACAATACGATAACAAAGGTATAGGGGAGCTCAAAATAAAGCCAGTGGACACAAAGCCTATCTGGCACCCTCGGTGTTGTCGATTTGTGAGGCAGCACACTTTGTAGGTTACTGTTGGCTACCTGAACTTGATCGAGTTAATTATTATGACTTATTTAATTGTCATCAAAACCTTCATAAATCATCTGATATTCAATCTATTCGATTTGTATAATATGATGGGATATTTTCTGGACTGATACAGGTGTTTAAAAAAGAACTAATGTTGAGACAACAGAAAAGAACACACAACATTCTAACCTTATCAGATAGGCTATTCTAATACTGTAGTCCTTATAATAGCAGTAATAATGATAATACAAATAATAATACAAATAAATATTAAGCAAATAACATTTAAAGCATTTAGATTTTTGTATTTGTATTTTTGACTGTTTTATACAGTCATTTATTTATCCAATCTTTAGGTGCTTGTTTCTTCTCGATCGAAGTATTTCCCTTGATCAGCACTTTAAATTCTGATGAGACGAGCATTTATTTGGGGTATGGCACTTTTAATATGTTTATAATGTTAACACTTAATATAGATTTCATATGTACTTTTCGTGAAGGAAAAACCCAATCCCACGATTTTTTCATCAGGATACAAACTATGCGGTGGGATGTTAATATGGAGAGAGAAATAGGTTAAAACATCTCTCAACTCTCAAGATTAACATTTCTTTTGCATATCAATTCTGTCAAAATGCCTTGTTTTTCCAATCTAATTAATATCTTAATTTATGATGCCGATTAATATTTATAAATCAGGACATGGTAATTTTCACTTCAATAAGAGTTAAAAAATACTAGTAAACCAAAATACCTATCACGTGTCAGTCTGCTTAAAGATAAGGGAATAAACTTTTGATGTAAATAAGTGAATGGATGAATATGTTATTTGGTTGATCTTTTTTTCTTTACAGGTGTCATATTTATTCTGAACCGTAGTCGATGGATTTATTACCCCCAATACAAGAACATTTGAGTAAGTTCCAACTATTTTATGTTTCTGCTTGTGTTTTGCTTTTGGTGTGAATAGTAGATTGATAGGCCTCTACTGGCAAGTTCATATGCACAACACTAACCAAGCACTTTACGTAGTAAACAAATAAAATACAATTTTGTTTGTCACATGCGGGGAATACAACAGGTGTAGACCTTACAGTCAAATGCTTACTTACAAGCCCTTAACCAACAATGCAGTTTTAAGAAAATACCTACAAAAAAAGTAAGAGTATTTGGCTTCATTCTCCTGTATTCAACAGTGTTTTTTGTGACTAGGGCTGGCAAATGTTGTGCAATGTCATAGTTTCAAACGTATATTCAGAGGTTAGTTAAAAATCATTCTCATAGCTTGTTTTTGAGGATCACATATGGGGAAAGTGTAATCTGATTATTCCCTTTGGTTTTAATTTATGCAGTATGACAGTACACATTATTAGATAGTTAATAGCTTAGTCAATATATGTAGTTGTGAATATGGTGTCTGCATTTATTGGCTGGAATTTCTTATATAAATGACCAGTAAATTGCCATTAAAAGAGCACACATTTAAGTGTGTTACAGATGTATTAGATTTATCTCATGAATTATCAGCATGTTAAAAGAGGCCTATAGCTGCCCCCGTTCTCAATGAATGAAAATGTAATTATGTACATCACAGGATATATAGGCCTATTAGATGTTGAAGATTGTATGTTATATTGTTGGACTTGATACCTAAGGCTCTGTTGGATCTGTAACAGATTGTATGTTATATTGTTGGACTTGATACCTAAGGCTCTGTTGGATCTGTAACAGTGGGAGTTGTGTGTGTCAGGGCCTACACACCGCAGTCCAACCTCTGCTCACTGCTGTTTTTGAACATTATAATGTTGATCTCAGCAAATGCCTGCTGGGCAGTGGAGCGAGCAGGTGAGAGAGAGAGAGTGGGAGTGCGTGTGTGCGTGTATGTGACAGTGACCGAGAGAAAGAGTTAGAGAGAGAGAACAGGAGAGTGAAAGAGTGTTAGCATAAATGTCAGGTTCATAGTTAACGCTAAATAGTGAAATAGGGGGCTTCACAAAATTCTGTGGCATTACAGAACATTTCTATACCGTTCACTTGCTTTGACCGTTTGTTTGATTAAAACAATTGATTTAGCGGTTAACGCCAATGACTTCTTCAAGGCCATTTTATGGAATTAATTTTAATAAGCGCTTAATGTGTTGTGCCGATGTGAAGTGTGATTAACCCTTTGTATGTTTGTGGGTGACACGACCATTGCTTGCTCGCTCTAGGTTTGTAGTGTTTCTCTGTCCTTTATCCCCCTGCAGTTTATGCTGGGGTATTCATGCTTTATGTTACATGGAATCACTTTAACAGGTAACTGACAATCTCTTTCCCCCCTCTCTGTCTTTTCATCCCGTCATCCTTCTCTCGTCCGTCTGTTCACTCCAGACTGCACTTTCTCCCTAGGCTAGAAATCTTGAAGCATGGGTGACTGGAGCTTTCTGGGGCGGCTGTTGGAGAATGCACAGGAACACTCAACAGTAATCGGCAAGGTCTGGCTGACTGTCCTCTTCATCTTCAGGATCCTGGTGCTGGGAGCGGCAGCTGAGGACGTGTGGGGGGACGAGCAGTCTGACTTCACCTGCAACACACAGCAGCCTGGGTGTGAGAACGTCTGCTATGATGAGGCTTTCCCCATCTCACACATCCGCTTCTGGGTGCTGCAGATCATCTTTGTGTCCACGCCCACTCTTATCTACCTGGGTCACGTACTGCACATCGTCCGCATGGAGGAGAAGCGGAAAGAGAAGGAGGAGGAGCTGCGAAAGGCCAACAGACTCCAGGAGGAAAAGGAACTCCTTTACAATGAAGGAGGGAATGCAGGGGGAGGAGGAGGTGGTAAAAAAGAAAAGCCACCTATCAGGGATGAGCATGGCAAGATCCGCATTAGGGGTGCCCTGCTGCGCACCTATGTGTTCAACATCATTTTCAAGACCCTTTTTGAAGTGGGGTTTATTTTAGGTCAGTATTTTCTTTATGGCTTCCAGCTGAGGCCACTATACAAGTGTGCACGGTGGCCTTGTCCCAACACTGTGGACTGCTTCATATCTAGGCCCACTGAAAAGACGATTTTCATCATATTTATGCTTGTGGTGGCTTGCTTGTCTCTTTTGCTGAATTTGTTAGAGATCTATCATCTTGGGTGGAAGAAAGTTAAACAGGGAATGGCCACCCCTGATCATGTGTTGTTACCCCGCTCTGATGGTGTGGGGCCGGAGTCCATAACTTCTGCCTCCAGAACTGCCCTTCCCAACCTCAGCTACCCACCGACGTACACGGACGTGACAGCTGGGAGTGGTGCGTTCCTGCGGCCCAAGGTAGAGGCCTCCACGGCAGAGTTCAAGATGGACCCCCCCTGCAGGAGGGGCCCTCGTCCTCCTACTACATGAGCAGCAACAACAACCAAAAGCTGACCACGCAGCAGAACTGGGCCAACCTGGCCACCGAGCAGCAAACTCGGGAGATGAAGGCCACATCCCCCTCCTCCTCCCCTTCCTCCGCCCCCTCCTCTGATAGTAAGCAGCAGCCCTGTAATGCTGCTCCCCCCACCACCACCAGCCCCACCACCACCACCAACCCCACCACCACCACCAGCCCCAGCTCCAGCTCCAGTGGGGGCAGTTTGAGTGGGGGGAATGTTGATCAGGAGGAAGGCCACGTCACCACCACAGTGGAAATGCACGAGCCCCCCGTCATGGTCACAGACCCTCGCCGGCTCAGCAGGGCCAGCAAGAGCAGCAGCATCAGAGCCAGGCCCAATGACTTGGCAGTATAGTCAGTCCCCCTAAATACACCTCCAACCTTCCAAAGCCCTCCCAACTCCCCCAATGATTTTTCTATCAAAAAAAGATTTACAAAAAAATTATTATAATAATTGGAGGCAATGTGAGGCAAGGGTCTGGATCTGGAGTTGTTGCCTAATATATATATTAACAGCATTTAATATCAGTGCAATTGGTGAGTTGTAGCATATGCATTATGATAGTGCAGTGTGATTGTGCAATGTGCGTTAAAATGGTCTCACAGGCCGAAGGCTTCAATATACTGGACATCAGGGGACTTTTGGGTTCTCATTCCAGTTTAAAATGGCCAAGTAACTGTTTTGTTTGAATTTGGTTTCAATGGCCTAGTATAGGTCAATGTGCTCTTGTCAACTGTGGTTGTTGTTGTTGTTGTGTTTATTTGATGAACATAAAAGCCTATTTATTCCAATTAGGAATGATACTGTACATCCATCAAGTCGTTGAGTTCGATTGGCAAATTCCTGAGAACCAATTTCGAATAAAACTGTAATGTGGAACAAGTACAGGGTGTTTTGAGACCAGTTGTTTGTTTAGTATATTTTCTCTTATGCTGTTATACAAGTTGAACCTTTCTTAAAGATCCAATGCAGCCGTTTTTATCTCAATATCAAATCATTTCTGGGTAACAATTAAGTACCTGTGATTGTTTTCAATTAAAATGTCGGGAAAAAAAGCTTCTTAGCAAAGAGCAAATTCTCCAAGCAAGGATGTTCTGTCTGGGAGTGGTCTGAGTGGGGAGGGTGAAAACTGAAAACTAGCTGTTATTGGCAGAGAGGTTTTCAATGTTCTTTCTTATTGGTCTATTAACTAATTTACTGCCTGGTGATATCACCAGGCAGGTTAAAAATCCATCCCACCAAAACAGGCAGAAATTTCAGGCAGTCTTTTCAAATAGCTCTTACACTAAAGGGCCATTATGATCATGTTCACAATTTTACTGTATTCCAACCTCATCGTGTGGAAATATAAAACACAGGAAAATAACATTTTTAACTGCACTGTGCTTTTAAAATACGTTTTTTTAAACTATTGTTTTGGTGTATCATAGAAAGTCCATTGCAAGACAAACTAAATACAGCAGCATGTATGCTCTCATCCTTTCTCTAGGATGAAGAATACTGTACAATGTCAGCAATGACACAGATATGGGGATAATAACATTTGCTTGTTCATTATTGAACTTTTATCTTGTACTTTATGACACTTCCTGAATTTCACAGTCTAAATTACTTTTATAATATTCAGGAAATAGCTTAGCTATCAGTGTTTGGAAATATATGTTTTGTATTATGTGTTTGAAGAGTAATGGTGGAATCTGTAAATGCAAAACTACAACTCACTGATTCACTAACAGGTCTGCAGGTGCATTTCTTTGTCTTAGTTTTACCCAGGATCCACTTACTGAACACATAATTTACACAAAAACTAATTTATACAAAAACTACACAAAAATTATGGGTCAAAACTAGGAGTTGAATGTATTCTTGTAGTCCACAGCTGTTATTACTGTAGGTTCCATAGTTCCAGACCCTGCTCCTACATTTGATTCTCGGATGCAGAAATGAAGCAAATAACGTTTTTTTTTCTTCCTAAAATTAGAAAGCATACTGCCATATGCACAATGAAAAGTTTACATCCAATTTTCAAGAGGTTGAAAACAAAATAAACCAAATGCTTTAAATTAAGAGGGTAAATAAACCAATTACAGGATATTTAAGTATCACACATCTTGCAAACTAGATTAACAACACCATCTAAAAAGCTGACATGTTGAAGATTTCCAAATAGTTTTTACAGATGTTTAGTTCAATCAAAAGTAACAAAGCTCTTTGATTTGACTGGAAAGATTTGTTTATATATACAGTACCAGTCAAAAGTTTGGACACCTACTCATTCAAGGGTTTTTCTTTATTTGTACTATTTTCTACATTGTAGAATAATAGTGAAGACATCAAAACTCCGAAATAACACATATATTTTTTTCCCCTTTATTTTACTAGGCAAGTCAGTTAAGAACAAATTCTTATTTTCAATGACGGCCTAGGAACAGTGGGTTAACTGCCTGTTCAGGGGCAGAACGACAGATTTGTACCTTGTCAGATTTGTACCTTTTCGGTTACTAGTCCAACGGTCTAACCACTAGGCTACCCTGCCACCCCATATGGAATCATGTAGTAACCAAAAAAGTGTTAAACCCTTCACCTTGATGACAGCTTTGCACACTCTTGGCATTCTCTCAAACCAGCTTTATGAGGTAGTCACTTTGAAGAATCTGAATGTGTTTGACACTTTTTTGGTTACTACATGATTTCATGTGTTATTTCATAGTTTTGATGTCTTCACTAATATTCTACAATGTAGAAAATAGTAAAAATAAAGAAAAACCCTGGAATGAGTAGGTGTGTTCAAACTTACTGTATGTGTGTGTATATATATATATATATATATATATATATATATACACACACACACACACACACACATACATACACACACACAATATCACTTTTTAATCATTGCATCTTCATGTTGAGGGTAACTCACTCTCATACATCACGTGATACTGTATTGGTTTTTCTTAAAAGGGTTGAACTTTTTTTTAAAACATAATTTAATTATAATGAAATCTAATTTCTTAAATGTAGTCAGTTTGTGACAACCAAAACAGTTATTTGGTACAAAACGGACAAAGGCAATGACGTTGCAAGTGTCATAACGCCAGGACGAAAAGTGAATTCCCATTTTCTTTTTTTGTGTTTCAGTTAACATCTTGATAGAACCTCAACTATTTCTACTACACCTGTTGTAAGCAATGGCAGGCACAGTCTTCCGTCTAGTTAGTATAAATGTAATATTTCACCCTGTAGATTACCTGAACCATCTTGAATAACTGAAAAACTATGCAAATCAATGCACGACACGCCCACTCACTTAAAATAGGCCTTTTCTTAAATGACTTAGGCTACCTGTGAAACATGATTGGTATGGTACAACACCTGTAACCAAAAAATATGTATTTCTTACATATTTCTTAAACCTTCAAATTACCATATGTTAATAGTTTATAGTTAGAGAAGGATCTGAAATAAACACAATAACAAACAATGCAAAGTAAAAACTATAATTACAACCGTGGAGAGACTACCAGAGGAGACTATGCAATGCTTTGCTTATAACAGTGTTACTCTTGTTGGAACAATACATTTTTTCCCAAATGTATGTTACCTTTTCATTGAAACTATTAATATGCACCAAACCACAAAAGAATCTGTGTTATTTGCATTTTGGTTCTTAAAGTTTACATTTTAGTAAAAAGATCAAAGATTTGCACATTAAGACAAAACATGCTGTTCTATGAATCATATATCTATCTATAGGAGAGAGAAGTAAAGACACCAGACTGCCAATGTTTATAATCCTTAAAGGAAAATGTCTTAACTGTTAAACACAGCAGATCTTTGCATTAAAGACATTATTCCAAAAAAATGACATCAAATGTGAATACAGGATACATTTTTAAGTTAACTCATGGTCTGAGACGATTGCAGAAAGTTTGGGTTTTCAAATGTAGAAAAAAGTGGGCTGTTGAGTATTTTCTGTGTGCTCACTCAGTGCTTTCACTGTGTTCTCTTCTCACAACATTCATGTGGCTCTGTAGTTAGCTTGTAATACAATGTCACACTAACGTTGAGAGAATGTCAGCTGGCCCTTCCTCTCTTCTACACACAGCA
Organism: Brachymystax lenok tsinlingensis; assembly: GCA_030435695.1. Taxonomy (NCBI): domain Eukaryota; kingdom Metazoa; phylum Chordata; class Actinopteri; order Salmoniformes; family Salmonidae; genus Brachymystax; species Brachymystax lenok. The sequence continues at coordinate 18,990,254 of CM059781.1, forward strand.
ATGTGTGTATTGTTTTGAGTTGCCCGCAAGCCCCTCATCCAATAGGTTAACATACAGTAGATATCTTCAAACTCTTGATGTGTGTCATGCAGAGTGTGATTTCTCTGGCCAGTCAGGGAGTAGGAACCATCTACATTATGCTCAGAACAGCAACCTGTTTCAATTCTGTCTTAAGAGAAGTGCCTTGTGTATGACATTTTGTAAGAACAAGTTGATGTAAATGTTAATTTACCTCAAATGTTTACAAAACTGCTATTAAATAAACTTTTTGTACCATATTTCTGGAGTATGTGGTGGTCAATAAAATGGAGCCAGTATGTGGACCTTCTGTACTTGAGTATACATTTGCAACACACACACACACACGTGTACCTCCATGAGTACACTGCATGACCAGAAGTATGTGGACACCTGCTCGTCGAACATCTCATTCCAAAATCATGGGCATTAATATGGAGTTGGTCCCCCTTTGGAGCTATAACAGCCTCCACTGCGCAGACTTACTTCCATTCAGCCACAAGAGCATTAGTGAGGTCGGCCACTGATGTTGGGCGATTAGGCCTGGCTCCCAGTCGGCGTTCCAATTCATCCCAAAGGTGTTCAGTCGTCCCAAAGGTGTTCAGTTCTTCCACACCGATCTTGACAAACCATTTCTGTATTGACCTCGCTTTGTGCACGGAAGGCATTGTCATTCTGAAACAGGAACTTCCCAAAACTGTTGCCAAAAAGTTGGAAGAACAGAATTATCTAGAATGTCATTGTATGCTGTAGCATTAAGATTTCTGGAACTAAGGGGCCTAGCCCGAACCATGAAAAACAGCCCCAGATCATTATTCCTCCTCCAACAAACTTTACAGTTGGCATTATGCATTCGGACAGGTAGCATTCTCCAGGCGTCTGCCAAGCCCAGATTCATCCGTCGGACTGCCAGATGGTGATGCGTGATTCATCACTCCAATGCTTCAGAGTCCGATGGCGGTGAGCTTTACACCACTCCAGCCGACACTTGGCATTGCACATGGTGATCTTAGGCATGTGTGCGGCATGTGTGCGGCTGCTCGGCCATGGAAACCCATTTCATGAAGCTCCCGACCAGACGTTGCTTCCAGAGGCAGTTTGGAACTCGGTAGTGAGTGTTGCAATGGAGGACAGATGATTTTTTACACGCGCTTCAGCATTCTGTGGTCCCGTTCTGTGAGGCCTACCACTTTGCGGCTGAGCCGTTGTTGCTCCTAGACGTTTTCACTTCACAATAACAGCACTTACAGTTGACCGGGGAAGCTCTAGTCTAGCAGGACAAAAAAATACTTTTGTATATATAGTGTATATCATATCTTGGGGAAGCTGGGGTGCATTTTGTACAAGAGGAGCTCACGCTCATTGACCTACACAACCTTTAAACTTATCGCTCCCTCTCTTCACATTCCAAGAGGGGATGTGAGAATGTGATAGTGAACTGGAAGGGAGGAGTGACACATCACTCCTCACAGTGCTGACTACCCTGCGTACACACATCCACACGTATAATTAAAGTTAGACCAGCGTGTCAGTCTCACACATTGGAGACAAACATCTATCACAAACTCATTTAGCACCGTCAAACAGACCCAGCAACAATTTACAACACCCTGCTGTACAAGATGCCAGTGAGCCAACTTCCAAACATTAAACGTCCAGGAAAGTTATTATGAGTTTGGCACAGAGGTGGCATATAACAAGCAGGATAAAATCAGAGACAATCAACAGTATTATAGTAAACTGCAACCTGAGAAAACTGAGGGAAATTGAGCCACTTTCTCAGGGCCTACTTCAAGGTATCCAGCTAGCTTTTGAATAAGAATTGAAACATCCATGTGGGAACCCCATAAGTGTAAAAAATATCTATATAGGGCACTCACAGGAGTCAATGTGTGATTTGTAATCTTCCTAAAAGAACAATGACCAGGCTGAGGGGTGTCTAGTGTACTAGGAGGGCTTAGAGTAGCACTTGGATCAGGAGCACCGGACGCATGAGAATGAGGAAGGAATGACCCTTCAAGCTGTTCCTGGAACTCAGGGGTACAAATTAGATGGGACATCTGTTTTGTACTTGTGGACATGTTTGAGAGTTGAGAAAAACAATGGGGAAGCAGCAGATGTGAAATTTAGGGAGATTGACAATGGAAAAATAAATGTGAGTAGGTCCCGTAGGAGGAGAGTGATGGGGAATATTGAGTGCATAGATCAGGGCCGGCCAGACAGGCAGAGGGACAGGCCGGCACAGAGGGACAGGAGATAGGTGCGGGGTTACAGGGCCCTGTGGCAAGGACTGTTGGTAGATTGCTGGTGGGTTGGCAGGGGGGTGCAGTGTGAAGGCTGCTCTGCATACAGCCAGGCAGGGCCGGTTACTGAACGGGGATGCAGAGGCACCCTGGAGGTCGGGGGCCCCCCAGATAGCAGATGAACACGTCATAAGCAGCGGCAAAATGTGTAGAATTCCAGGAAATTAGCTTTAAAACTGCAATATTTTCTCTCATCCTCATGGCAAAATGTGAAGAATAGCATGAGATGAGCTGCCCCCCAAAAAAAATTGCTTTTTGTTGGGGGCTGGAGGTATTTGCCCCTGGGCCCCAAATGCAGTTGTCCGGCCCTGGGCCCAAAACAGACAGCAGTTATTTATAGCTTTTAATCACCTAACAAATTCACACTGGCCCCAGAGTCCGAATACCTCAGTAAGCCAGTCAGTCAATACCCCCGTTGTTTATTTCACTAGTGCCCTGAATGTTTTTATGGGGCTTAGTATAGCTTTCACACAGACATCATCTTCTAATACAAGGCCTCAAAATTCAGTGACAGGGTGTCCGTGGGTATGCATGTGTGCGTGTGTGAGAATGAGTGATATACAGTAATGTTAATTAAACCTACAGAAAAGATATTGAAACATTTGGAACAGTGTGGCGGCTATGACCAAATAGTACATTCCATTTTTTATTCTGTCAAATCAGCAAGCTAATTGAAATTTGATTGATGAATTGCATCCACATTGAAATAGAGTGAATTGAAAATGGAATTGACCCTAACCCTGGTATTGAGTACTTCATGTCCTGTGATTTTCCTACAGTCTAGCCAAACAGTGCATCCAATAGGGAGCCTGTGTTTTGACTGTGCATGAGAAGGAGGGGCTTGTCATGAGAAAGTGAGATATGGGTCGCGTTCCCCTGCTCAGACGTTGCATGCATCAACCAATGGATGCGTGCCACGTCATTGAATGTGTCATCGACTGACAGATTGCTATAACATATGTGGTTAGCTTATATGTTACATACTTATCTAGGCGTTGTAAGATCTGCCAGGTGTCAGCAAAGCCTGGGCAGAGGAACGCACCCAAAGCTGACAGCACATCCCAGCAACAGGAATGTGGGGACACGGGGTTGAAAAGAGGGAGGCTAGTCTCAACAGAGACACCTATAGGCAAAGCCAGGCCCCAGGTTTTCAAAAATTATCGATCTGGATTTTGCCTATCGGATAGGATTAAATGCATGGAAATATAATGAATAGAACGGACAAATCATTGACTTGAATGGGGACTTCCGTTCTATTCATTCAATTTCTATGTATTTAATCCTATCCGATAAGCGAAATCCTGATAGATAACTTTAGAAAAAATCCCTGTTAGAGAGAGCTGTGTGTGTGCTTGTCAGAGGGTTACACCCACTGCTTCCAGAAGTCCCCCAAATAAAGATAGGTCATCCTAAATGTAATTAATCCACCCCCAACAACCCTTTGAGAGCGAGCCCAGCTTCTCAAGGTTACAGTGCTTTGTGATGAAGGTGGACACTGTCCTGTCCATCAAAGAAAATCTAGGTATTTTCAGCACCTCTTTGGGCCAATGAGAAGGACAAACTAAACCCTCCATAATTTACACGGGGAGCAAAGAAGGCTGACAAGTCAGCTACTGTCAGATATACCATTGTTGAGTATTGACAATGACAACCAAAAGCTCAACAACTTGTCATGTGTTTAAATGTAATACTTATCTTTCTCCCTGGGCTTTTAAAATCTTTCTTCACTGGGGTCTGAGCCATGTGTTGGGAGCACAACACGTTAGAAATGCAGTTGTCATCCATTCCACCCCCCCATGGTCTGGTGCAGGTGTACGCTCTGCACCCCCCTCCCACTCTGTTGTTTTATAATTAAATGGCGACATTAGTTCATATCATGTGATTCGAAAAGAATTCATCACACATTAGAGGCCCTAATCACCACCTATAGTCTGCCCCTCGCCTGGGGCGCAGGGTTCGCCACATGACCCTGCTGAGCGCAGCTCTTCCTTTATGCCCCCTGAAAGAACCGGGGATTGAGCCCAAACAAAAAAAAACACTAGGGTGAAAAATGTTTTTCCACCCGACCTGCTCTCTCAGGGCTGGCTGTGTGCACAGGGCAGTTTTAGCTTTAGATCAATGGGACAAGTTATTGGAGTCTGGCCAACTCTAACTGATAGAAGAAAATGAAAAAAGCTGACTCTTCCAAAAAAAAAAAAAAAAAAAAAAAATGGGGGTTTGTCATAAATTTTTCATAAATGCTCATGAAATTGCCTGTTTTTTTTTAAACACCTTAAGTTTTTATGCTTGACCTTTTAAAATATTTCTAGATACATTTTACAATGACAATGCTTAGGCCTAAACTCTGGTGGTGTTACAGCGGTCTATGACATACTAGTGGGATGGCTTGTAAGGTCTTATGTCAGTCACACACACGGGGGAAACACTGCAGCATCTTTCAGCCACCCTGTCGTGGAGCTCAGCATAGCAGCGCTCATGTGGGGAATGATGGGTATTATTTTAACAGAGCCTTTTGCTGTGATTTTAATGAATCAAGAGTTTAGGCACCATATTGGCCTCTATGCATGGGTCAATGGCGCATGTGTGCACTCATGGCAATAGCGCCCCCCATTGGGGTCATATATTCAATACCATTGTTCAGAACACATTTCAAAACAATATGAACACTGAACAGGAATAAAAATAACATGTTTTAGAAATCAATGGACAATTTTTTGTTGAATTTAAATTCACTTCCTGAGTCGACCCCAATCACTTTACATCTAACAATGGATAATTTACCAGAATGTCATGATGATACTGTATGGCAAGACATTAACATTTCAATTCTGTGAGAGACAATAGGAATGGAATACCAAGTTTTTCATGGAAAGTCCTTACTGAACTTGAAACTTTTCATAACTTTACATCATCGTTTCCTGTCATGTGAGCCCCCAGCCTCTACTCCTGGGCGAGTCTGAATAGTATAACATGGCTTCCACTAACCTACCTCCTCAGTTGTTGCTTTTAGACTATTGAGATGCACCCCCAGAGTTGTCAACATGCAACACCCCTTTATGACTTCTGTCTGCCACCTAACAGATATGGGCCTTCGTCAGTAGCCTGTGTTTTCCTGTCACCTTGGTACCCAGGAAACTGCGACTACAGGCGATGGCCCCTGTGTTACGCCACAGACAGAGCCAGTGAGGTCTCACTCACATGGACACATCACACAGCTTCATAAATGTGCATGTAAGAGATATATAAGCAATGTAAAACATCTAAAAATTAAATTATTTATTTTTATCAATTTGGCAGATCAGCCCACACTGAATTAACCTGGCATGAAGTTACACACACTTTCAGTACACACAGGCACATTCACATTAGGCTTTGGAGCCAGCCGGCTAGTCACAGAACCAACTGTGACTCCTTTCCTTGGCAGGCTCCATCCAGACATCCTCCAGCCTTGAAGCATAGTCCACAGACAGTACATGGAAGGCAAGGTAGGTGCCATTCAAAGAAAAATCAAACGAAATCCTATTCAGAAGTCAACGTAAAAACGAGGTATTCGCTTGTAATTTATTGATAGAAAATAATACAAATAAAACTTAAAAGGGTAACAGTAAAAAAAACAAATAAGTTAAGGAGATGCAGAGCTTTCTAGTGTAATTTAGATGCCTGGAGATGGAGTGAATTTGGAAAACGTTACCAGGCATGTCTATAATGTGCTAATCCTGAAAGAGATCTGTCCACCCTAGCTCCAACACAAACAGTTTCAGTTGTTGCCATGTTAACAGAACATAACTCATTATCTGGGAGTAATACAACACCCATTATCAAGTGCTACGTTTACAACTAAATAATCAACATCAAATAGATTCAATGAGACAAAACAAAATACACTGGGATTAAAACGGACAAAATATGTAGTCTTTAGGCAGTATACCATCTCCTTCATACTTCATGCGTACCGGCAACTTGGACATGTAGATGGGCTACAGCTTTTGTAAAATTTGCTAACCCTAACCATTTTCATAACCTTAACCTAATTATCCTAACCTGCTACGTTAATTCTCCTAACCTGTGACGTTATTTCCCTTAAACCTGCTATGAAAAGTCAATTTTGACAAAAGCTGTCTCCCCTCTAGACAAAACCCTGCAGGTCTGCTGAAGCCCCAGACAATACCCCTGCAGCCACCCCTACCTCCACCCTCAGAACAAAGAAAAGGGAAAGACAGAGACACAGGAGAGCTCCAGGCTGCAGTAGGTTTAATTAATCAACTAATTAATGCTCTTAACGGAGGAGAGAAAAATGGCACACGCATCACAATGGAACACGCATCCCATCCCGGCGTACAAAGAACAAACATACAATAGAACCAAGACCAATCAATCAATCAACCGCAATAAATAAATGTCTTATCTTTAAAAGGCTTCTGGGGGTCAAAGCTGAGGAGGATTCAGTGGGATGGATTCTGGTGGATGTCTATCTGTCTCTTCCCGTCCCCTACTTAACTTTCAGAAATATTTACACAGCATAGCAGCCCAATCTGGGCTTAGTAAGTAATGCTACATCATGTGAACGGACTTCCCCTACGGAAGGAAGGAAGAGCAGCAGTTCATGGGGAATTCGCTTTCACACGACACACTCCCAGTATCACCCCTAGCTACTTGCAGACTGAGTCCCCTTCCTTGGCCCTTCAGGGAAAATCTTTCCTCTGATCAGCTCTGGGCATGTGCAGCATAGAAATAGAATGAATAGAACGGGTTTGGAACCTCTAACCCTAACAATTTGACTGGTAAACACCACCAGCCCACCCATTAAGCCATTATTGACTTAAATGGGGACGGCCGTTCTATATATTCTATTTCTACGATGTGCAGTTCCTTCTCACCTGACATCCACTGTACGCTTCACAGCTGGCCTGAGTCGGTGAGTAATGGTGGAGTAATGGTGTAAAAGATAGAGAATGCAGCAACCCAGTTGTAATGTTGTTGAGGATGGGACTGGATGGAAGAAAAGAGGACCCTAATCCTCCACTTCTCTGAGATGGAGAGGAAGAGTGGACTCTATTCCCCACCTCCCTCCTCCTCCTCTTCTAGATGGCGCTCTCTGTAGATGTCTTTGACCAGGAGGAGAGGGGTGAGGATGCTCTCCAGGACGCTGCGGCGGTCCAGAGGAGTAGAGGAGAACCACAGGGAGCTGTCACTGTCACTGCTGCAGCCCGATGCCTCTGGCTGCACATAGAACACATCCATACGCTGCCTCAACAACCCCGGGCTGCAGAGAAAGGAATGACCACATTAACCACAAATGAAATTATAGCTACAGAGCTACAATTGGGCCAATACATTTTTTGCAGATTGACGTTGATTGGGATGAATCTTGTTCTGGAGGCAGAACTGAGTGATTTCCGCTAGATGGGCCAGCTGCAAAGTCAAAATTGGCTATATTGTAAAAATGTATATAAACAAAATGAGCTTTTTGGTCTTAATTTAAGTCTAAGTTAATTTAGGTTAGGTTTAAATTAAGATTTTATGACTTTGTGGCTGTACCAGTTAGTGACCACTCTGCAGACCTGCCTCCAGAACAAGATTCATGACGAAAAACACTAACCTGCATATTTGTTGTGCAGTGGTCCCTGACAATCAACACATAAATGACCACAATGTAGTAAGGTAAATTGACCACTTGAGAAAGTCGAGGTCATAGAAGAGAAAAGTGACACACCACTTGGAACGGTAGAGCTCGTAGAGTCTGCCCTCGTGCTTCTGGACTGGACAGTGGCTGGAGCTTCCTGAGCCGTCATCTGGCTCGTAGGCCGGGTCACTGTTCTCTTTACGTTTCCTCTTCCTGGACCCTGTTTGTACTGCTCACAGACACAAACAGACAGAGAGGATTTACAACATGACAGGCGCCCTGGCACAAAAATAGACGCATCTAAAGAAATGCTGATAAAAATATGCACTTGACCACAACAGTGTATGTGTGTTTTGTGTGGTGTGTGTGTGAGTGTGTCTTAGTGGTCTGACTCACAGGGGTGGTCCTGTGAGGAGATGGAGGGGACTCGGATGCAGACAGTGGTTTCCTGTGTGGTTGGGTCTGTGTGGTCTGGCCCGTAGACGTTACTAAAGGAGAGGCACAGGTGCTGCTCCACGGTGCGCAGGCCAAAGTACTTGGTGTTGAGATAGACCAGGGAGCGCAGCAATGCCGCAGGACTCTGCTCCCCCAGCAGCTTACAGCTCCACAGGCACTGCTCCTCCACACAGCCCCACCGAGAGCCTGGGGGCACAGACAGACAGACAGCTGTTAACAACACTGATCACAATACAGTACCTCTGGACATAACATTAACACAAACACTGATCCACACAAAAGGTACACGTATGAACCCTGCTACAAATTAATGTGCTTTTAGACTGATCATGTCTACAGTGTCCTCATATCATAAATATAGTGCAATCACTATTGTTTCAGAATGTGAACAGCAAAAATAGTTCTAATCATTGGACACTGCAGGTAGGTGTTCTACGGAGTTGCAGTTAAAAACAAACACTTCCAGGTCTAAAACCTTACCATAAAGAGCATAGATAGAGTGTGTGCTGAGGATAATTCAGTTGATAGATGTGAATTGAGCAGTAAGAAAGTGTGAGTGTATTTATTTACCATCTGGCATCACGCTGGGCTGCCAGTCTTTGAGGACCTTGTTGAGCTCCTCTCCAAACGGCTCGAAACACGGGTCACTGAACAGTTCATCTTTCCTGCCTTTGGCCTGCAGATGCTACAGACAAACAAACATAGAGAATAACTGGACTAGGGGAAAATCTTGTGGAAAGCCAAACTTAGACCTGCTTATGAGATTGTGAAGAATATAGATGGTGTCCTCATATTATAAATAGTCAACACCATGTTTCAGGATGTGAACAGCAAAAGTTCTAAGGAGAGTGGTGAGAAATAGAGGGGTCTCTTCCAAATAAAGCAATGCTTGTCTGATGAGAATTTATGAGAATGAGAACCCACTTGCCACATCGCCATGGTTACACTGTAAATGTATCATTCAGAACCAAGGCCTCTTCCATCAATCATAACGGCAGCCCTATGAAACTATGACATCATCAGCCAGTCTGACTGACTCCCAGTCCCAACCCTGCATCTCGTCACAAACACCTAGCGCTGCCTGTGGCTATAACAGCCCGCTCCTTTCATGACTTCAGAGAGAGAGATAGGGGGGCCTGGAGCCATTCTGATCCCTTGCACCTATTCAGTCGATGTTCATAGATTTGTATAGTAGTATAGTAGCCTTACAACAGAAGCTCCATCACCATATTGCTTTCACCTATATAAGTCTTGTCAGACCGGTGAACACTGTCTGATGGGGTGAGGAGCAAAGGGCTGAAAACTGAAATAGAACCAGGCTACAGAAGGTGACCGAGTAGGGGAAACTAAACAGGGAGGTGACTGACCTGCTGGATGCCCAGGCAGAGGTAGAGGATGCTGTCGGGGGCGTAGCGCTCTCCGTTGGGCCGCCGTACCTCACGGACGAATTGGGACAGGGCCAGGCCGAGCTCTGATGCTTTCAGAGAGAGCAGGTTACTCTTCGACCGGGACGGTGGAGATTCTGAGGACAAATAATTATAATCTCTTACCAATTTAATTATATAGCACCTTTCATACAGAATGTCCAGTGGTTCCAAGTGCTGTACAATAGTTTCTGTGGGCGGAGCTTACTCACCCTGCTTGAGGCTGTCTTTCCCTTTAGCGTCACCTGATTGATCAGCCGAGGACAGCGCCCACCGTTTCCAGGCGTTGACCCCGTAGTGAGACCTCAGGGGTAGCGAGCGCCTCTCTGTCATAGGGGGAGAGGGGGAGGAGGGGGGAGAGGGGTCTCCCTCTACAGCTCTCCTCTTATGTCCCTGAAACAAGCACACAGCCCTATGAATGAGACTTGTAATGTCTCGGTGGAAGCCTTGTTTATCTTCATAAGAACATCACTCATGGTTTATTATTTCATGTTCTCATATGAAAAATACCAATCACAGAGTTTATTTGTATTTTCAACTGAGCCGGCTCATTTTCAACTGCAGTCCCTGGGCAGGTTGAGAACAGCAATAGAGTTCTAATTGTCAGACACACTTCTGCTTCCAACTGGAGTTAAATGAAAGGTTAGGTAGATGAAAGGGGTCAGGGTGGGTAGAGTAGTGTACCTGTCTCCTGGCTCTGGGTACCTCCTCCTTCTCCTCAGCCAGGAGAGGGGGCAGGGTGAACCCCATATCCACGTCCAGGCTCTCGAGCGCAGGAAAAGGGTCTGGGGTTCAAACAGGACAGACAGAACAAACGGACACAGGTAAGGGATGAACCAAGTCAAAGCCCACCAGACTGAGTTGGACAGAGGTAGGCAGAGCTAAAGTGAACCAATCTGGACCGAACTGTGCTGTGAATGAGTGAATTAGCAACTGCCTTTACCCGTAGGGGTGGGGGTGAATTGAATCATCAAACAGCTGTTGTTACATAACTACCTTCTCTCAAATGAACACGTAGTCCAGTGCTGCTGGTCACAGGCTCAGTTAGCCAGGTTCTTAGTTGTATTACTGTATTCCTGTATTAGCTAGGTTCTCTATTGCATTATTATTGTATTCCTGTATTAGCTAGGTTCTCAATTGTATTATTATTCAATTGTATTATTGTATTATTATTGTATTCCTGTATTAGCTAGTTTCTTTATTGTATAGTTTTTGATTTGTATAGTTTTTTTTACCTTTATTTTACTAGGCAAGTCAGTTAAGAACAAATTCTTATTTTTGATGACGGCCTAGGATCAGTGGGTGACAGATTTGTACCTTGTCAGCTCGGGGATTTGAACTTGCAACCTTTCGGGTACTAGTCCAACGCTCTAACCACTAGGTTACCCTGCCACCCCGTTATTGTATTCCTGTATTAGCAAGGTTCTTTATTGTATTATTATTGCATTCCTATATTAGCTAGGTATTTTAACTACTTAGGGAGCAGTGGGCGCTAGCAAAAAGGCTTTACAGCGAAAGCACAACATTTGATTGTTTGAGGATAGCCCCTCTCATATTTTATGAATTAGCATAAATCCATAACCAACGCAGGTCTCATAAAACGCATTCAAATCGCTAATATAAAATCCCTTACCTTTCGAAGAACTTCTGCTGTCCAACGAAGACATCCAATGGTTCTTTTGTTAGAAAAAGTCATTTATTATATCCATAAATCTCAGTTTGGTTGGCGCGTTATGTTCATAAAATACAGCGTCCACTCGCCCATTGAACCGTGAAGAGAACGCGTTCAACCTATACCTATACACTTGTCCAAGACCAATCAAACATCATTGATAATGTATCCTTAGGAACACTTTTATGTATATTTACTATAATATTTCAACCGGATTATAAACTGGACGATAGGAAAAGGAAAGGAAAAAACCACAGCGCGCGGGGGCCCGTGAATGCGCCTCCTCTTCTGTTTACATCCGGTGACTAGTTCGAAATTCTTCTTCTATTACCATCCAGAGCAACCTAACATCACCAAACACTTTCTAGAGACTGTTGACATCCAGTGGAAGCAATAGGTACTGCAATCTTACTCCCAGATATGGCTGTTTTCAATAGGGAGAGGTTCAAAATGAGGCAATGTGTCAAAAACACTTTTTCCAGGACAGAAATTCCTCGGGTTTTCGCCTGCTATATCAGTTCTGTTATACTCACAGACAATATTTTAACACTCTTAGAAACGTCAGAGTGTTTCCTATCCAATAGTACTAATTATGTGCATATCCTAGTTTCTGGGCCTTTTACTTTGGGCACGCCAGACTCTCCAAAACCGACACCTCAGCTGCCGCTCCCTAAGAAGTTAATGTAGTTCTACACCTGGCCTTCTGAATGCACTTCTGATTATAAATACATCTACATAAATCCCTTTGTCCGATATGCCATAATATAAAAAAACAAACCCATGTGACCTGGTGATATTGTTTAGCACCTCTCCACTGTACTGAGAGACAGAGAGCAGTCAAATAATATCCTTTTACACAATAGAGGACAGGACTAGAAAGTGTCTCACAGTGTCAGGGTGGTCAAATGTTGCTCAATAGGCGTACCTTGAGGAAAGTCGTTCTCCAAGTCCAGATCTGGTTCATACTTCTCCTCCTCAGCCTCCGATTCAGAGCTGCTGTTCCTGGAACTGCTGCTGCTGGACCTGGCCTCTCCTTCTCCTCGCTCCCTCTTCACCTTCACATCTGAAACAGTCACAAAAAACAACAATCAACCTTTTATCTGTGGCAGCTTGCAGTGATGAGGCAGAGAGGTGCTTCCCGTTCAGCTAGACAAAGATGCATTCCGGTAGCCAATCACAGAGTTACAGGATGTGAACAGCAAGAGTTCTAATCATTGGTCATGCTTGATTTAGTTTTGAGTTTGCACTTTTGGAACTGTGGATGTGAAGTCCTTTGTATCTCAGTTGGTAGAGCATGGTGCTTGTAACGCCAGGGTAGTTGATTCAATTCCTGGGACCAACCAGTCGCAGAGTTTGCTAAATGGAATATATTAAGTTGGTACCCTGCTTTCTTTCTGTGTATACCTGGCTTCTGGTCCTCTGCAATCATCTCAGCTATGGAGAGGTCAGCCACAAGGGGGTCAGTGGGGACTTTGGCCTTCAACTTGTTGACGGTCTGGACAATCTGCTCTGTGCCCTGCAGTGTGGTGGGCAAGAACACCGGCACTGGAACCTGGTGTAGAAGGGAGGGACAGGGACCACTGGTTGGTTAGGGACTGTTCATGTGTTAAATACTTGAAAGACTCATTTGAGGGTAAATATCCGGTCCACCTTATCCATGGTTGTCCTCATATTTACAAAATACCAGAGTTTCAAGATGTGAACTGCAAGTTCTAATCATCGGACACACTTCTGCTTAAAATTATTCAGGATTTGACTTTTGGGACTATTCCATTGGTTCCATAGAGCCCAGGGCGTTTCTTACCGGGACGGGTAGTGTGATGGGAATGGGTGTGATCTGAGCGTAGAGGTTCATGGGGACTGGGATGAACACAGGTACAGGGATGGGCACGGGAATGTACTCCCTCTTCACCCAGTCATCCTCATCTGGAGACAGACACACAGATCACAGGTCAAACCAAGGACATACTACTTCGTGAGAGACATAATGTGCTGCACAGTTCGACCTTCAATTTCCCAAATAGTAATATTGAGGTGTGTACCTGTCTGGAGGAGCTTGCTCTGCATGTGTGGTTTGCAGTAGGTGGCCTTGGTCATAGTGAGAGGCTTGCAGAGTACAGCTTTATTCTTCACATCCTTTAGGATCCCTCCACCGGTGTACGGCTGACTCAACATCTAGTAGATAACAGATGATACAAGGATAACAGATGATACTTGTTAAAGAAGGAGAATAGTATTATTTACCTAACAGTCAGCTGTGCTGTAATGATTATAGGGTTGTAACATGAAGTACTTTTTTCTCACCGCAATGTTGGTTGCCTCAGTTTGTATTCCAAACCCTGGCAATAGAAAACATGGTTCAGTAAGTCAACCACACAGATGCACATGTTTTCAAAAAGTCTAATTGCACACAAATTAGTACCAAGTCTGGTGTTCTCTGGGCCCTTCTGCGTGGCCAGGTTGGGTTCGTTCTGCTGGCAGTAAAAGCGGAGGAGACACTGCTGGTCACAGAAGTGCTTCATCTCTGCTCTCCACTGCACCGACTCAGTCAGGTTCCCTTGCACCTTGCAGCAGTCACAGCGCGCAGCCTGGTGGACATAACAGGAAACACACACAAATCACCACATGGACGCACAATTTTGAGAAATATGATTTTTCATAGTGAGACTGATTTAGGTATACGCTCTGACCTTGTAGTACCACTCGTGGAACTTCTTGGCGCAGGTTTCACTGCAGAAGTCCCTGGACACCCCGGCCAGCTGCCTGGTCACTCCTCTCTTACACAGCTGAGTGCAGTAGTTACAGGTGACACACTTCAGACCCAGCCGCTTGGCAAAGTCCTGCTTGAACAGCAACTTACAACCTGAGGGGAAATAGGGACAACAACGTTTAGAGGGTATACGATGTCAATGCTCAAATGACAAACATACTGTAACTCATGTGTTGTCTAGGTATAGTAGGGCTGGGCGATACGGCCTAAAAATCATTTCTCTTTTCTTTCTCGAACTTCTGGGCGATTCACGATATATATATATACATTTTGTTAAAATGTTTTTCTAAATAAGCTTTGTTGTACAATTAAAGTTCAAATTCACTGCATTAAAAACAGTCAGCAACAATCTAATGAATTCAGGTCTGGTGAAGTTATATCTAGGCTGAATATAAGTCTTCCATAACAATAAGACCCACTCATTTTGTATTATATTTATTTAACCTTTATTTAACTAGGCAAGTCAGTTAAGAACAAATTCTTATTTACAATAACAGCCTAGGAACAGTGGGTTAACTGCCTTGTACAGGGGCAGAACGACAGATTTTTACTAATAATGTAATTATTTTATCAAAATAGATCAACCTGCTTTTTTGCAATAATCACTGATCTGGCTTTCAAGTCTGTCCATTAAAATACAATTTTTATTACAAATTTAACCAGAACCATGCATAATGCACATTCACTTCTAGCAGGCATTAAGCTATAGAAAATTAGCCCAGGTCTAAAACAATCTCTCAAGCACAAGCCCGCATGCTAGTGAGTAGCCATCTAATCTTAACATTTTTAGTCAAGCCAACTTGGATCTATATGCTAGCTAACAGGGTAGTACAGTTGAATGGTTATGAACACACCCTTCTGTTAACCTCCAACTGTAAGCATGTCCACTTTGTTCAGAAGTTGAAATCACATGGCCTACCTTATTTCTCAGAATGAGAATGAGTGACAATTCTTTACATGATTGTGTTTTATGCTTATTGCACATTTATAAAACCCAGACTAGACAGCTGGTGTAACAGTCTTCAGCTAAAACGCTGCTAGAAGTACTTGGTTCCGCATCGCCACGCGCGACAACCTTAGCATTCCTTTTCCAGAGTCAATGTTCATTGATACTCTCGTTTTAGTAGTGTCTGCTCTGCTCTCAATCTGAATCATTATTCATTGATACTCTCGTTTTAGTAGTGTCTGCTCTGCTCTCAATCTGAATCATTATTCATTGATACTCTCGTTTTAGTAGTGTCTGCTCTGCTCTCAATCTGAATCATTATTCATTGATACTCTCGTTTTAGTAGTGTCTGCTCTGCTCTCAATCTGAATCATTATTCATTGATACTCTCGTTTTAGTAGTGTCTGCTCTGCTCTCAATCTGAATCATTATTCATTAATACTCTCGTTTTAGTACTGTCTGCTCTGCTCTCAATCTGAATCATTATTCATTGATACTCTCGTTTTAGTACTGTCTGCTCTGCTCTCAATCTGAATCATTATTCATTGATACTCTCGTTTTAGTAGTGTCTGCTCTGCTCTCAATCTGAATCATTATTCATTGATACTCTCGTTTTAGTACTGTCTGCCCTGCTCTCAATCTGAATCATTATTCATTGATACTCTCGTTTTAGTAGTGTCTGCTCTGCTCTCAATCTGAATCATTATTCATTGATACTCTCGTTTTAGTAGTGTCTGCTCTGCTCTCAATCTGAATCATTATTCATTGATACTCTCGTTTTAGTAGTGTCTGCTCTGCTCTCAATCTGAATCATTATTCATTGATACTCTCGCTTTAGTAGTGTCTGCTCTGCTCTCAATCTGAATCATTATTCATTGATACTCTCGTTTTAGTACTGTCTGCTCTGCTCTCAATCTGAATCATTATTCATTGATACTCTCGTTTTAGTACTGTCTGCTCTGCTCTCAATCTGAATCATTATTCATTGATACTCTCGTTTTAGTACTGTCTGCTCTGCTCTCAATCTGAATCATTATTCATTGATACTCTCGTTTTAGTACTGTCTGCCCTGCTCTCAATCTGAATCATTATTCATTGATACTCTCGTTTTAGTACTGTCTGCTCTGCTCTCAATCTGAATCATTATTCATTGATACTCTCGTTTTAGTAGTGTCTGCTCTGCTCTCAATCTGAATCATTAGAAAGGTTAATTTCTCCTCTATTACAGTAAAATAATGTCTCAATGTGTTTCGGTCTCCATAATGACCCATTCTGGTGGACCAAACCTCCAATGCAAATAGCGAGTTGAAAGTGTTTGTCAGAGAGGAAGAAGTGATCTCTCATCTTTGTTGTTGTGAGTGGCAGGGGGATGGGCTTGGTGTGTTTGTGTAAACTAAAGGAAGAGGCAAAGCGAGATGTTTCACTCGCTAAAATATTTCCAAAATAAGCCCAACGCGTTTCTATGGTCTTATTTTGGACCTAATCTTGTCGCTTGCCTTCCCGCCTTTGGAACAACGACTGCCATTGTTAAGACAGAAGCATGTGCATCTCATCATTATATACAGATCTCTGGTGTAAATGGGAAGGTGCGTGCAGCATAGAAGGAGAGGAGACAAGACCAAAGAGACAAAATGAGAACAAGCGGACATAAAACGAAAAATACAAAAAAATTGATTCTTGCGATACAGGCATTTGGAACATCACGCAAAAAAACAAATGAGAATGAATCGAATTCTTTCGATATATCACCCAGCCCTATGCTAAAGTACCCAGGCTAGTGGCAGAACATGTCAAGGACATGGGAAATATGGGATGAGGACAAGTATTATTCACTCGGGGTTCTCTCACTCTCCCAATCAAAACAGACTAGCTGACAAGGACACAGATTAGGGAGTGAGGGTATTGTCAGACCTTCGCTGCAGAAGGGCCTCTTGACCCCAGAAAACTTGACCGTCTCGTGGAGCGTCTTCTCCTCCTGGCAGTACTCGCAGAAGGTGACGATGCAGTGCAGCTTCTTGTAGTCCTCACAACATATCTTACTGCAGAACTGGTACACTTTATCCTGGGGGGGAAAATACCCACACAATGTTGAATGCTCCTGCATATTTAATTGAGGCTTGACCACTTGATATATATCCTGGACACAGAGGGAAAGGTTGAGCATGTAAACTTAAAGACTTCAACAGAAAAGGTGTACAATTAAATTTAATTCTCAATTTTCTGAAGAAAAAAAAACTAAAAGTAAAAATATAATATAACTGTTATATAAACCAAGTTCATGACCACAAAGTGAATGTACCTCCCACTCCAGGGTTTCAGGCTTTAGGCTGAATGCTCCTCGACAGTAATTACATTTGAGCTGGATGTTGTGGTTCGTTGTAGACAGGGGAGCCTGTCCATTGGTTACTGTTTGAATGTTTGCATTCTGAAGAGAGAGAAAGAAACATTTCCTTGAGCTGCAGGAAACTACATAAGGTACCCAGAAAGTGAGGGACTTTTTAATTGTTTAGTTGCACTGCACTAGACAGGTTCTTTCCTATTTTTATTTTCCAATTTTTTTTTACTCCCTTTTCTCCCCAATTTCGTGGTATCCAATTGGTAGTTTACAGTCTTGTCCCATCGCTGTAACTCCCGTACGGACTTGGGAGAGGCGAAGGGCATGCGTCCTCCGAAACACAACCTCGCCAAGCCACACTGCTTCTTGACACAATACCTGCTTAACCTGGAAGCCAGCCGCACCAATGTGTCGGAGGAAACAGCGTACACCTGGCGACCGTGTCAGCATGCATTGTGCCCGGCCCACCACAAAAGTCGCTAGTGCACGATGGGACAAGAACATCCCTCCCGGCCAAACCCTCCCCTAACCCAGACGACGCTGGGCCAATTGTGCGCCGCCCCATGGGTCTCCCGGTCGCGGCCAGGCTGCGACAGAGCCTGGACTTGAACCAGGATCTCTGTGGCACAGCCTTAGACTACTGCGCCACTCGGGAGGCTAGACATGTTCTTTCTAACGTGAAACCTAACTGTCAGTAATCTTTTATAATTCCTATTCAACTGTTTTGTCCTGGTTAACAAGGTGATATTTTAAATAATAAAGAAAGGAGTCAGTACATACCTGAAACTTGGTGACACACGTTGAGCTGCAGAAGTTAAGGACATTCCCCTCAAGCAGCGTGGCCTGGTACTGAGGTAACGATGTCTTCTTACAGAAGTGGCATGTGGGCTCCGAGTCTGCAAAGGAATAAAAACACCCCTTGACACATAACCTTCCTAAACACGGTATGATCAAATGTACAGTCGTGGCCAACATTTTTGAGAATGACACAAATATTAATTTTAAAAGTGCTGCCTCAGTTTGTATGATGGCATGACACAAATATTAATTTTAAAAGTGCTGCCTCAATTTGTATGATGGCAATTTGCATATACTCCAGAATGTCATGAAGAGTGATAAGATGAATTGCAATTAATTGCAAAGTCCCTCTTTGCCATGCAAATGAACTGAATACCCCAAAAACATTTCCACTGCATTTCAGCCCTGCCACAAAAGGACCAGCTGACATAATGTCAGTGATTCTCTTGTTAACACAGGTGTGAGTGTTGACGAAGACAAGGCTGGAGATCACTCTGTCATGCTGATTGAGTTCGAATAACAGACTGGAAGCTCCAAAAGGAGGGTGGTGCTTGGAATCATTGTTCTTCCTCTGTCAAACATGGTTACCTGCAAGGAAACATGTGCCGTCATCATTGCTTTGCACAAAAAGGGCTTCACAGGCAAGGATATTGCTGCCAGTAAGATTGCAACCATTTATCGGATCATCAAGAACTTGAAGGAGAGCGGTTCAATTGTTGTGAATAAGGCTTTGGGGCGCCCAAGAAAGTCCAGCAAGCGCCAGGACCGTCTCGTAAAGTTGATTCAGCTGTGGGATCGGGGCACCACCAGTACAGAGCTTGCTCAGGAATGGCAGTAGGCAGGTGTGAGTGCATCTGCATGCACAGTGAGGCGAAGACTTTTGGAGGATGGCCTGGTGTCAAGAAGGGCAGCAAAGAAGCCACTTCTCTCCAGGAAAAACATCAGGGACAGACTGATATTCTGCAAAAGGTACAGGGATTGGACTGCTGAGGACTGGGGTAAAGTCATTTTCTCTGATGAATCCCCTTTCTGATTGTTTGGGGCATCCGGAAAAAAGCTTGTCCGGAGAAGAAGGAAATGTTACCATCAGTCCTGTGTCATGCCAACAGTAAAGCATCCTGAGACCATTCATGTGTGGGGTTGCTTCTCAGCCAAGGGAGTGGGCTCACTCACAATTTTGCCTAAGAACACAGCCATGAATAAAGAATGGTACCAACACATCTTCCGAGAGCAACTTCTCCCAACCATCCAGGAACAGTTTGGTGATGAACAATGCCTTTTCCAGCATGATGGAGCACCTTGCCATAAGGCAAAAGTGATAACTAAGTGGCTCGGGGAACAAAACATCGATATTTTGGGCCCATGGCCAGGAAACTCCCCAGACCTTAATCCCATTGAGAACGTGGTCAATCCTCAAGAGGCGGGTGGACAAACAAAAACCCACAAATTCTGACAAACTCCAAGTATTGATTATGCAATAATGGGCTGCCATCAGTCAGGATGTGGCCCAGAAGTTAATTGACAGCATGCCAGGGCGGATTGCAGAGGTCTTGAAAAAGAAGGGTCAACACTGCAAATATAGACTCTGCATAAACTTCATGTAATTGTCAATAAAAGCCTTTGACACTTATGAAATGCTTGTAATTATACTTCAGTATTCCATAGTAACATCTGACAAAAATATCTAAAGACAAATATTTAATATTTGTGTCATTCTCAAAACTTTTGGCCACGACTGTAGGTACTGTAAGTACCAGCACCTTTATAATTGTACTTGCTGTACTGCACCCACACACCAATGCATTTGTACACAGAAGAAAATGATACAACTTCGACTACCACATATACCACATCCCACACATCAAAGCAACCACACCAACAGTCAGTGTGAATGACGTAAGATGTGGGCTCACTGGAGAGTGAGAGTGGCAGTGCTCTAATATGTGGCAGGTAGCCTAGCGGTTAAGAGCGTTGGGCCAGCAACCGAAAAGTTGCTGGTTCAAATCCCTGAGCAGATTAGGTGAAAAATCAGTCAATGTGCCTTTGAGCAAAGCACTTAACCCTAATTGCTCCTGTAAGTCACTCTGGATAAGAGTGTTTGCTAAATGACTAAAATGAAACAGGGTTAAATTCAGAAAGTTAAACTATATTCAAAGTAAAAAAGTGAAAATTGAGGACAGTGATGCACTGATGGTGAGGTATAAACAAATACTAACCGAGGACCGTGGTAGCGGTGCTGGCGATCTTGGTTTTGTTCATGCAGGCTGTGGAGCAGTACGGTTCCATGGTGCCGCTGGCCCCGATGCAGTGAGTGACTTCACTAGACCTGACCATGGCACTACAGCCAGTACACATTGTCATCTTAGAGTGGGGCTAGAGGAATAAGGGAATACAAATACACTGCCTTCAGAAAGTATTTATACCCCTTGAATCTTTCCACATTTTGTTGTGTTCCAGCCTGAATTTTTAAATTTATTAAATTGAGATGTGGTCATTGGCCTACATACAATACCCATAATGTCAAAGTGTAATATTTTTTGGGGAAATGTTTAGAAATTAATTAAAAATGAAAAGCTGAAATGTCTTGAGTCAATAAGTATTCAATCCTTTTGTTATGGCATGCCTAAATACATTCAGAAGTAATAATTAACTTAACAAGCCACATAATAAATTGCATGGACTCACTCTGTGTGCAATAATAGTGTTAAACATGATTTTTGAACACACAATTATCTGTAAGGTCCCTCAGTCGAGCAGTGAATTTCAAAACACAGATTCCACAAAGACCAGGGAGATTTTCCAATGCCTATTGGTAGATGGGCAAAAAAAAAAAAACAGACATTGAATATTCCTTTGAGCATGGTGAAGTTATTCATTACACTTTGGATAGTGTATCAATACACCCAGTCACTACAAAGTGCCAGGTGTCCTTCGTAACTTAGTTGCTGGATAGGAAGGAAAACGCTCAGGGATTTCACCAGTTTAATGGCTGTGATAGGAGAAACCTGAGGATGGACCAACAACATCGTAGTTACGCCACGAAACTGACCTAACTGACAGAATGAACAAAGGAAGCCTGTACAGAATAAAAATATTCAAAAAAATGCATCCTGTTTGCAACAATGCACTAAAGTAATACTACAAAAAGATGTGGCAAAGCAATTAACTTTTTGTCCTGAATACAAAGTGTTATGTTTGGGGCAAATGCAATACAACACATTACTGAGTACCACTCTCCATATTTTCAAGCATAGTGGTGACTGCATCATGTTATGGGTATGCTTGTAATCGTTTAGGATTGGGTCGGAATGGAGCTCAGCACAGGCAAAATCTTAGAGGAAAACCTGGTTCAGACTGCTTTCCATCAGACACTGGAAGATGAATTAACCTTTCAGCAGGACAATTAACTAAAACACAACGTCAAATCTACAGTGGAGTTGCTTACCACGAAGACAGTGAATGTTCCTGAGTGGCCAAATTAGAGTTTTGACTCTTAAATCTACTTGAAAATCTATGATAAAACCTGAAAATGGTTGTCTATCAATGATCAAAAAACCAATTTGACAGCGCTTGAAGAATTTTGAAAAGAATAATGGACAAATGTCGCACAATCCAGGTTTTGAAAGGTCTTAAAAGACAGAAAGACTCACAGCTGTAATCACTGCCAAAGGTGCATCTACAAAGTATTGACTCAGGGGTGTGAATACTTATGTAAATGAGATGTTTCTGTATTTCTGTATATTAAATACATTTGCAAAAGAAATGTACGCTTGTTTTCACTTTGTCATTATGGGGTATTGTGTGTAGATGAATAAAAAAAATATATACACTACTGTTCAAAAGGTTGGGGTCACTTAGAAATGTCCTTGTTTTTGAAAGAAAAGCAATTTTTTGGTCCATTAAAATAACATAAAATTGATCAGAAATACAGTGTAGACATTGTTGATGTTGTAAAAGATGTTGTAACTGGAAATGGCAGATTTTTTTATGGAATATCTACATAGGCATACAGAGGCCCATTTTCAGCAACCATCACTCCTGTGTTCCATTGGCACGTTGTGTTAGCTAATCCAAGTTTATCATTTTAAAAGGATAATTGATCATTAGAAAACCCTTTTGCAATTATGATAGCACAGCTGAAAACTGTTGTCCTGTTAAAAGAAGCAATAAAACTGGCCATCTTTAGACTAGTTGAGTATCTGGAGCATCAGCATTTGTGGGTTCGATTACAGGCTCAAAATGGCCTGAAACAAAGAACTTTCTTCTGAAACTCGTCAGTATATTATTGTTCTGAGAAATGAAGGCTATTCCATGCAAGAAATGGCCAAGAAACTGAAGATCTCGTACAATGCTGTGTACTACTCCCTTCACAGAACAGCGCAAACTGGCTCTAACCAGAATAGAAAGAGTGGGAGGCCCCAGTGCACAACTGAGCAAGAAGAAGTACATTAGAGTGTCTAGTTTGAGAAAACAGACATCCTCACAAGTCCTCAACTGGCAGCTTCATTAAATAGTACACGCAAAACACCAGTCTCAACATCAACAGTGAAGAGGCGACTCCAGGATGCTGGCCTTCTCTGAGGGAAAGAGGGAGACTTGGCTACATTGGATACAGAACCTGTATATGAAATACAGTGGGAAAAGTGGGAGGGTTGAGCAAGACTACAAATTCAAAGACAGACTACTTTTCTATAGCCAAAGGAGAGAAAAAAAAATTGCTAGACTGTTGTTTTACTATTAAACTCAATGCTGCTATTGTTTTTAATGTCATGCTTCTTAACCAGGCAAAGGGTGGCTAACTAGAAGGCTGGTGGTGACTGGTTAGCTTAGGTGAAGCAAGAGAGTCGCCTACGAGATGTGTATAATTGCAGCAGAGCCTGTCTGCCTACACTCATCGCTTGCTTTCCCGCAGCTCACCAGCTGATGTAGGCTGTTTACTGGGTGTGTCGCATCCTTCCCACTGCTGAACAGAACCGCGTTGCACATATGTGCTGCTAATATTAATTGTGCTTATCACTGAAAAGCTCTCAATATTTAGTCAGTTATAGTCTTGTCAACTGCCACTGAAAAATAGGTGTTTGACGAATATTTCTGTAATTATTTTTGTTGTCGAAATTAACACTGCGTCATCGTCATGTTACACTCAGAGGGATGCATAAGGGAACACAAGGGAAAGGCTGGTTGGCTCAGCCTGGGTTTTTACCTGCTTGTAATCCCTGATACACTTCTGACTGTCTGTTACCTGTTTGTAATCCCTGATACAGTTCTGACTGGCTGTTACCTACTTGTAATCCTGCCTACAGTTCTGACTGGCTGTTTCCTGTTTGTAATCCCTGATACACTTCTGACTGGCTGTTACCTGCTTGTAATCCCTGATACACTTCTGACTGGCTGTTACCTGTTTGTAATCCCTGATACACTTCTGACTGGCTGTTACCTGCTTGTAATCCCTGATACAGTTCTGACTGGCTGTTA
Source organism: Brachymystax lenok tsinlingensis (assembly GCA_030435695.1). NCBI lineage: Eukaryota > Metazoa > Chordata > Actinopteri > Salmoniformes > Salmonidae > Brachymystax > Brachymystax lenok. The sequence goes on from CM059781.1 coordinate 19,014,074, forward strand.
CCTGTTTGTAATCCCTGATACACTTCTGACTGGCTGTTACCTGCTTGTAATCCCTGATACATTCTAGTGGTTACCTGTTTGTAAGCCTTGATACAGTTCTGACTGTATGTTACCTGCTTGTAACCCCTGATACAGTTCTGACTGGCTGTTACCTACCTGTAATCCTGCATACAGTTCTGACTGGCTGTTACCTGTTTGTAATCCCTGATACAGTTCTGACTGGCTGTTACCTGTTTGTAATCCCTGATACACTTCTGACTGGCTGTTATCTGCTTGTAATCCCTGATACATTCCTGTTTGTAATCCCTGATACAGTTCTGATTGGCTGTTACCTGCTTGTAATCCTGCATACAGTTCTGGCAGCAGAAGCGTTTCTGCTTGCCGTCGATGATGAGAAAGTGGTTGGCAGTGGCACGGCTGGGCAGGTATTCACCACACTGCTCACAGCAGTTCACGATGAGCCCGTTGGCCATGCGGTAACGGTTGAAACAGGCATCGCTGCATATTTTATGGGTGACCGTCTTGAAGCTCACCTCATGGCGAATCTGATATGAGGAAAAGGAATAGAAAAAAATATTTATAATAATATGTGTGAAAATTCAATCATATTGAATGAATACACAGGCAAGGGGTGAGATCGGTGTGAGATTCTAGCTGGTGGCTGGCTGATGTTGTGGTTGTTTCTAAACTGTTCCATGGTCAGATGGGAACCACCCTCCATTCTGATTGCCAACTGTTTTCCATGCAGTAACCATGGACACCAGGCTCAAGGCTTGGACAGACACAGTGGATGAGAAACTGTGCCGTCGGCAGCAATGTTGGAGGGAGAGTGAGTGGAATAAACTCTGTCCAAATTGACCCCTACCCACTTCTGTTGATCTAAGACATTGATGGGCCCCCTTTTTTAGGCCTGTGGATCAATTTCCACCCCTATAAAAAACGTGTATTTTTTTTTTAGGAACTCAATCAGTGTCTCATATTACTGTTGAGAGTTAGAATAGTAGAAGTGCAATTTCAACATTTGGTTGTGCAACAGTAGTTTTTCTTAGGGGTGTGCCGAGTACCCCGAAAAAACGAGTATCATAACAGATATAGAGAATTTTCAAAATTACAAGTCTAATATTTTTTTTTTAATCCTTGATCAGAAAAAAGTCATTTTCAGCTGCCAGCACACATCTCTCTTCCAGTCAAACAGTCTGAAGCGCTGTGTGCTGTAAACCACTAAAGATACAGGAGGGGTATCGATTGAGAAACCACATTTCACTTAGGGGTTTTAGGGGCAAGGCCATTTGGCCTTCAAGAGGTGCCCAATCTGCCAGCGCACCAAGGCCGTCTGCTAGGGCACCAAGGCCGTCTGCTAGGGCACCAAGGCCGTCTGCTAGGGCACCAAGGCCATCTGCTAGGGCACCAAGGCCATTAACCAAAACAGCCAATTCAATTGATTTGAAAACCACAAGCTATTCTGTTTAGAAAAACATAAAAGTTTATGTAAATGTACATAAATAATTTGCCTACATGTCAAAGTCTAGGTGATAGCCTATGTGTATTGGCTACAGTTTGTCATGTCCAGACCAGTGCTGACAGGAGGGAGGCGCCAGAAAATGTAGCCACATTTTAATGAGACTTTTAATTACATATACACTGAACAAAAATATATACGGAATCTTTTTTTACTCAACATGGACTACAGGAAAAGGAGGACCAAGCACACCCCCATTATCATCGAAGGGGATGTAGTGGAGCAGGTTGAGAGCTTTCATTGGTGTCCACATCACTAACAAACTATCATAGTCCAAACACACCAAGACAGTCGTGAAGAGGGCACGACAATGCCTATTCCCCCTCAGGAGATCCTCAAAATGTTATACAGCTGAACCATCAACTGCTCGGCCTCGGACCGCAAGGCACTACAGAGGGTAGTGTGTACGGCCCAGTACATCACTGGGGCAAAGCTTCCTTCCATCCAGGACCTCTATACCAGGCGGTGTCAGAGGAAGGCCCTAAAAATGGACAAAGACTCCATTTTTAGCCGAGAAATTTCTGTCCTGGAAAAAGTGTTTTTGACACATTGCCTCATTTTGAACCCCTCCCTATTGAAAACAGCCATATCTGGGAGTAAGATTGCAGTACCTATTGCTTCCACTGGATGTCAACAGTCTAGACAGTGTTTGGTGATGTTAGGTTGCTCTAGATGGTAATAGAAGAAGAATTTCGAACTAGTCATCGGATGTAAACAGAAGAGGAGGCGCGTTCACGGGCTCGCGCGCACTGTGTTTTTTTTCCTTTCCTCTCATCCAGTTTATAATCTGGTTGAAATATTATAGTAAATATACATAAAAGTGTTCCTAAGGATACATTATCAATGATGTTTGATTGTTCTTGGACAAGTGTATAGGTATAGGTTGAACGCGTTCTCTTCACGGTTCAATGGGCGAGTGGACAAACCATTGGTTGTCTTCGTTGGACACTTGGGAAGCCCTCAGCAGAAGTTCTTCGAAAGGTAAGGGATTTTATATTAGCAATTTTATGCGTTTTATGAGACCTGCTTTGGTTATGGATTTATGCTAATGCATAAAATATGAGAGGGGCTATCCTCAAACAATCAAATGTGCTGCTTTCGCCGTAAAGCCTTTTTGAAATATGACAACGCTGTGATATTGCCAAGAATCAGAGCTTTTGATGAGTATGAAACACTTGTATATTGGTGGATGTTTAATAATTCAACTTTTGGATTTTGAATTTGGCGCCTTGCATTTCACCTGGTAGTGTCGGGATTGGGGCGCTAGAGCACCACTGATCCCTAAGAAGTTAACACTTATTTTTCTTAAAACTGCATTGATGGTTTAGGGCTTGTGGGTAAGCATATAACTGTAAGGTCTAAACCTGTTGTATTCGGCTGCTAAAATGTTTTGCTCGCAATGTGGTGGGGGGGTACGCACATGTGGGTACGCAGATTTTTTGTGGCGCCCACCCCCATCAAAATTGCCCATCCCTGGTGTAGTGTGTTGCACTGACCTCAGTGAGCTTGCCGCAGACAGTGCACTTGGTTTTGAGAGAGGACTTGGGTGGGTTCTGTTTGTTCTCGTAGGCTCCCAGACAGCCTGTACTGCAGAACTCCTGGAACGACTCACTGGAGTCCACCTGTGCCACTATCGTGCCCTTCATTGTAGTGATGTCCCTGGAAGACACACGTTAACACACACACACACACACACACTAGAAATAAAGTAGCAAATTAGATATATCAACACACACACACACAGCGACACTTCTTCTTACTTTTTGCACATGGTGCAGCTCTTCTTGGGGGTGGGTTTGTGTGAGAAGGCAGAGAGGCAGGTGGTGGAACAGAACAGGTGAGTGGATCCTTTCCGCTGGTAGGCCGTCTGGCCTTTCTTCAGAGGCTTCTTACAATTGGCGCATGTCACCTTGACAGTGCGAGGGGGGTTCTGGGAGCCAGAGGGGGAGGGGCCGGGCGGTTTGGGCAGAGAGGCGGTTGGCGACGGAGAGTCCACCCCCGTCTGTTTCTGGTTCCGTGGGAACGAGGCCGACTGAGATATCCACGAATCTGTGGAGAGAAAAAACACAAACAAACTTTAGCAGAACTGAAGAAACAACGTAACAGGTGCAATGTGAAAAGAAGCTGTAAACCAGCATAGAATGGTTCAGCACAATAGTGTTAAAACCATATGAGTTTGTGTTTACTACCAGGCCTCTGGTGGGTCCCTGTGTCTCCGTTCTGTACAGGCTGGCTAGTGGTGGGGGTGTTGCTGACCCTGCCAGGGTTGAAAGTGGCCGGGGGCCTGGTAGTGCTGATGGAGCTCCGGGCCTCAGGGTTCAGACTGAAGGTGCTGCTAATCTGCAAGCCCTTCTCCGCTACACCTGACCCCCCGACCCCCAAACCGCCTTGCAGCGACGTCACACTGGTGATCATCAGGTTCATGTCCCTCTCAGGCTCTGCCACTGGCTCGGCTGCTGTAGCTGCCGTGGCGACGGCAGAGGGCCCCAGTGTTGTGACATTGCCAATCTTTATCTCAGAGTCCGGCTCCGTGCTGCTCAGGATACCTCCGCTGTACGAAGAGGAGGGGGCCTCCGGCTGTGGCCAGTAAAGAAGAGCCTCTGTGCCCGGGATCCTCTTCATCGTCAATGACGATGGGCTCTGTGGATGGTGCTGATGAGGTGGCAGGTGGACTGGGTTTTTTGAAGGGGGCTTCTGCTGCGGTTGTCGTGTTTACCGTTGCCGTGGTTTCTGTTTCTGAGGGGCGGGGCTCAGCGCAGTCTGAGGGGGAGCCAGCATGGGAAGGGGGAGTAGCAGAGGGGGTGGGGGGCTGTTTCCCTGAGGGAGATGGGGCCTCTTCCACCAGCACCACATCATCATCATTGTCACTGTTCTCCGGAACCCTGGAGGGTTCCTCTGTTACCGTGGTGACGGGAGCCTGGGATCCCGTGGGGGGTGTGGTTTTCTCTGAGGAGGGAGTGGTGTCTGTGTCCATGGGTTCCTCTTCTGGGGCTGGGGTTGTGCTCCCCCTCCACTACCCCAGGCTTGGGCTCCAATTCCCCATCCATCATTTAGGCTGCTACCACCTGTCCTGCACCTACACAAACACAGCACACGTTATTAGGAGTAACCGACAATAAGCCTAGTCCATGATAAACATGTTAAGCGCAGGTATCCCAGGTACAAGCTGTATGTATGTGAAGAAATAAGAACACTGCCAACCTCTGTTTAGGCTACCTGGTTGATTACTAAATAATCATTAACGAGCTCAGGTAAAGCCCAGGTAATATTTGTGTGTATATTTGTGTTTTCGGTTGTCTCCCAGTGTCTGTTGGAAAGCAGACTGGACCAGGTTTTCCTCTAGGATTTTGCCTGTGCTTAGCTCTATTCTCTCTAGTCCTTGCCGATGACAAGCATACCCATAACATGATGCAGCCACCACCATGCTTGAAAATATCAAGAGTGTTAGTTAGTGGTGTGTTTTGTTGGATTAGCGGCAAACATAACGCTTTGTATTCAGGACATAAAGCACATTTTTCACGGTTTTACTTTAGTGACTTTAAAAATATGTTTTTATTCTGTACAGACTTCCTTTGTTGTTGATCCATCCTCAGTTTTCTCCTATCACAGCCATTAAACTCTGTAACTGTTTTAATGCCACCATTGGCCTCAATGTGAAATTTCTGAGCGGTTTCCTTCCTCTCCGGCAACTGAGTTAGGAATGACGCCTGCATCTTTGTAGTGACTGGGTTTACTGAGACACATCCAAAGTGTAATGAATAACTTCACCATGCTCAAAAGGTATATTCAATGTCTGTTTTTTTTTACCCATCTACCAATAGATTCCCTTCTTTGGAAAACCTCCCTGGTCTTTGTGGTTGAATCTGTGCTTGAAATTCAATGCCCGACTGAGGGACCTTACAGATAATTGCATGTGTGGGATACAGAAATTAGACAGTCATTAAAAAAATCAAGTTAAGGGGGCCTCCCGAGTGGGTCAGCAGTCTAAGGCACTGCATTGCAGTGCTAGAAGCGTCACTACAGACCCGGGTTCGATCCCGGGCTGTATCACAACCGGCAGTGATCGGGAGTCCCATAGGGCAGTTCACAATTGGCTGGCTTCTAGGTTAAGCAGGCAGGTGTTAAGAAGCGCGGTTTGGCGGGTCATGTTTCAGGGGGCGCATGACTCGACCTTTGCCTCCCAAGCCCGCTGGGGAGATGCAGCGAAGAGACAAGATCAAAATTGGGGAGAAGAAGGGGGTAAAATACAAAATATATATATATAATTGTTAAACATCATTATTGCACACAGACTGAATCCATGCAACTTATTATGTGACTTAAGCAAATCTTTACTCCTGAACTTAATTGGACATGCCATAACAAAATGGGTTGAATATTTATTGACTCAAGACATTTCAGCTTTTCATTTTTTATTAATTTGTAAAAATTTCAAAACATAATTCCACTGACATTATGGGGTATTGCCAGTGAAAAAAAATCTAATTTTAAATTCAGGCTGTAACACAACAAAATGTGGAAAAACTCAAGGGGTGTGAATACTTTCTGAAGACACTGAGTAAATCACTGCTTTACCAGTACTAACGTGACTAGCTAGCTTGCTTGCTATCAAAGATGAGAGATTGGGTGTATATAGCTGGTGAAATTAGTTTATCCCTCAATGTTGCACTTCTGCGTTTAGCAGAATAACATTCCAACAGGCACCAAAATGTGAAAACTAATATTGTTGCTGCCTATGTGCCATTTTATCTTAGGCTACCCATCCCCAACCCCCCTCTGCTATGCATGACCACAGAAGTGAAACCATGGGGCGGCAGGTAGCCTAGTGGTTAGAGTGTTGGGCCAGTAACCGAAAGGTTGCTAGATCGAATACCTGAGCTGACAAGGTAAAAATCTGTTGTTCTGCCCCTGAACAAGGCAGTTAACCCACTGTTCCTAGGCCATCATTGTAAATAAGTATTTGTTCTTAACGGACTTGCCTAGTTAAATAAAGGATAAATAAAATGGCCAGACACCTTCCTCTCCATGGAGAATGCTTGAGTATGTCATTGTCAAGTTCATAGAACTTAGGCTATACATTGATCCATGACCGACAGACTGTGACTTTTCACTAACTCCACCTTTGTGTCTGTGTTTCAGGAGTCAACAGCCTCACTGAAGTTTGTCTTGCCAGTGAAAATAACATCATAACTCACACACGCCCAGAAGAGAGGATTCTCTCTCCCAAAAAATGCTAATCAGGTCATCGTCCATGATTGTCCAACCCCGCTAAAATCCCTACACCACCTAGGTGAAGTAAAGTAGAGTCAGGACTACAACAAGGCTGGACAATCATGGGTGGCATGACCCAGGTGTTGATGTGCACAGTGGGTAATGTATGGACCAGACCATATGCGTTTCATGTGACTTACAGGACTGAGTCCTCCCGGGCTGTGTGATGCAGACCTGGGACAGTGGCTGAGCAAGCAGCAATATTGTAATATTGACAAAGTGAGGATGTGGATGAAATTGTTTTTGAAAAATATCACAGAATGGGACCATGTTTTGTTCTGTTTATCATTCAATGCCTGTTCTGATAATGTTTACATATGCAACTAAAATCATGAAAGCTAACAGGCGGGCCACAAACAGACAAAATAACGGCACAGTATTACAGTGGTGCGCAGAACGGAATCACGGCATCACGGAACACACAACTCGTCGATCCTTGTCATGGATGGGCTATTGCAGCAGACGACCATACTGGGTTCCACTACTATCAGCTAAAAACAAGCGGCTTCACCAACACTGGACAATAGACAAGTGGAAAAACATTGCCTGGGCTGACGAATCCCAGTTCCTGTTGCGTCATGCTGACGGCAGAGTCAGGATTTGGCGTAAGCAGCATGAGTCCATGGACCCATCCTGCCTGGTGTCAATGGTACAGGCTGGTGGCAGTGGTGTACTGGTGTGGGGAATGTTTTCCTGGCACATGTTAGGTCCCTTGACACCAGTTGAGCAAAGAATGAACGCCATAGCGTATCTGAACATTGTTGCTGACCTCAACCCAATAGAGCATCTTTGGGATAAGATGGAACGGGCTGTTTGCAGCATGATGCCATCGCATGGACCAACATCCCTGTGGAACATTTACAGCACCTTATAGAATCCATGCCCAAAGAATTCAGGCTGTTCTGGAGGCAAAGGGGGGTCCAACCAGGTACTAGATGGGTGTACCTAATAAACTATATATGTTTTTCTAATGCCTTAATGAGAGGGTCGCTGCTGCTTTGTAACCAATTATCCACAGTTGCTAATAGTTACCGGTAGCTTTTTTGGTCCAGGGAGTAGCTAGGTTAGCTAACCTCTAGCTTTGCTGGTAAAACTCCAGTATTACTGCTAAACTTGATCATTAAATTCCGTTGCAGACAAGGGAGGAGGAGAGTGGATGGTCATTCACCATGTCGTAGTTAACGTTACCATTAACTGTGCTGTGCTCCATTGCTAAGCTTCCCTGAGCCTGGCTGTTTGGTTTGTTTACAAATCACGGAGTGTGGGCTGTGTCAGAGACCGCATGGGCTGTGGAAAGGAATTAGGTCGAAATAGTGGCAGAAATTTCCTCTGTAGGGGGCCTTTTAAAAAAAGGTATGTTTTTCATTCCACCTCTGAAAAAACATATCGGTAGATATATCGATAACTTTAGCCTCCCTAAAAATCAATATGGGTCCCAAAAATCAACTGTCTCTCTTCTCGCCCCTTGTCCACCTTTACCAACTCTGTTGCCAAGAGACGCAACACCTTTGGTTACTGACCCCATAGTGATCAGGAGAATACCATGGAGGTTGATTTTACTCTGTAGACATCAGGGTCACGTTCAGTACAAGGCACTAGGTGCCCAACCCGGAGGAGAGATGCAGCACTACCTGGCTACACTCATTCTCCAGTTTGGGTCCATGTACAGAGTATACCAAATACTAGGAAAAACCTTCCGAATACTGAGTTGCACACGGCCCTTTTGCCCTCACAACAGCCTCAATTTGTTGGGGCATGGACTCTACAAGGTGTCGAAAACGTTCCATAGGGATCCTGGCCCATGTTGACTCCAATGCTTCCCACAGTTGTTTCAAGTTGGCTGGATGTCCTTTGGGTGGTGGACCATTCTTGATACACACGGGATATTGTTGAGTTGCAGTTCTTGACACAAACCGGTGTGCCTGGCCACCATTCCCCCTTCAAAGGCACTTACATTTTTTGTATCTGTGCCATTCAGAGGGTGAATGGGCAAGACATAATCCATCTCTCAATTGTCTCATGGCTTAAAAATCCTTCTTTAACCTGTCTCCTCCCCTTAATCTACACTGATTGAAGTGGATTTAACAAGTGACATCAATAAGGGATCATAGCATTCACCTGGTCAGTCTGTGTCATGGAAAGAGCAGGCGTTCTTAATGTTTTGTACACTCAGTGTATAATCCAGTCCACTATATCAAACGTGATTGTAGTTGCCACGGCAGGGCTCGACATTAACGCTTGTCCGCTTGGCTGGGGCAAGTAAAAAAAAATGTTGGACATCAAACTTAAGTTGTCTGAATGAACAAGTAAAAAAATTCATGCAAAGAAATCACAATATCAAACAAACAGTCTACTCCGATCCTAATTGGATCAGAATTGATGCAATGTTTTGCTCACTGTTCTCCAAATCTCTGCAGAGCACATCGGAGTATAATTATTATAGGACTGCATTGGCAGGCACCAGCAGTCTTTCAATCATGCAGTCGCGAGATGTGTTTGATATCAAAGTGAGTCACGTTGGCACATTTGTTGATAATAATTACTAGCGAGTTATATGCGCCAGTTTGAACAAATTTTTGGTCAACAATGAAAATCTTAGAAAAGTCATGTGTGCATTACCTGCGTGTGTGCCAGCAGGCAGTTACCAGAGGAGAGTATTTGTGGTCCAGTATTTGTGGTCCAGTTGCCAGGACCACAAATACAAATTACATCTAGACACCATTGACCTAGAGCACACAAAAAACAATACATAGCGCCTAAGGTAAATTCCACAAAGCTGTGAACGAGCGGAGAGACAAGGCAAGAAGGGCCTTCTATGCCATCAAATAGAACCTAAAATTTGACATACCAATTAGGATCTGGCTAAAAATACTTCATCGGTTATAGAACCCATTGCCCTTTGTGGTTGTGAGGTCTGGGGTCCGCTAAACAACCAAGAATACACAAAATGGGACAAACACCAAATTGAGACTGCACCCAGAATTCTGCAAAAATATCCTCCGTATACAACGTAAAACACTGAATAATGCATGCAGAGCACAATTAGGCCGATACCCGCTAATTATCAAAATCCAGAAAAGAGACGTTAAATTCTACAACCACCTAAAAGGAAGCGATTCCCAAATTTTCCATTACAAAGCCATCACTTACAGAGCGATGAACATGGAGAAGAGTCCCCCTAAGCAAGCTGGTCCTGGGGCTCTGTTCACAAACATAAACAGACCCCACAGAGCCCCAGGACAGCAACACAACTAGACCCAACCAAATCATGAGAAAACAAAAAGATAATTACTTGACACATTGGAAAGAATTAACAAAAAAAGAGCAAACTAGAATGTTATGTGGCCCTAAACAGAGAGTACACAGTGGCAGAATACCTGACCACTGTGACTGACCCAAACTTAAGGAAAATTGACTATGTACAGACTCAGTGAGCATAGCCTTGCTATTGAGAAAAGCAGCCGTAGGCAAACTTGGCTCTCAAGAGAAGACAGGCTATGTGCACACTGCCCACAAAATGAGGTGGAAACTGAGCTGCACTTCCTAACCTCCTGCCAAATGTTTGACCATATTAGAGACATGTTTCCCTCAGATTACACAATCCACAAAGAATTTGAAAACAAACCCAATTTTGATAAACTCCCATATCTACTGGGTGAAATACCACAGTATGCCATCACAGCAGCAAGATTTGTGACCTGTTGCCACAAGAAAAGGGCAACCAGTGACCATTATAAATACAAGCCATATTTATTTCCCCCTTGAACATCGTTACAACACTGTACATAGACATAATATGACATTTGAAATGTCTTTATTCTTTTGGAACTTCTATGAGTGTAATGTTTACTGTTCATTTTTATTGTTTATTTCACTTTTGTTTATTATCTACTTCACTTGCTTTGGCAATGTTAACATATGTTTCCCATGCCAATAAAGCCATTGAATTGCGAGAGAGAGAGAGACATTCCGCAGCAGGTAAAACAATGATATACAACCGACTAACTAGACAGCAAATTCAAAACTCAGTGTAGTTTGGCTGGTTATCTTGATAGTTAACTATTTAGCATGCATTAAGGTCATTGTCATGTCTGATGTCCTAAAATATGTGTGCAGGCTTTTGCTCCAGCGCTGCTTGAACACACCACATTGTAAAAAATAAAAAAAAAATCAGCAGCTCAACAGGACCTTGATAAGCTGACTCTGATGTGTTTGAGCAGGGATGGATCAAAAGCCTGCACACCCAGTAGCTCTCCAGATGGAGGGTTGACGGACCACATGTGATTTGTACAGTAGCCTATCAGTGCAATATTTTACTTTGTGGGGGGTTAAGTTCTTTGCTCAAGGCCATAACGGCAGGAAATACATGGGATCAGAGACCAGTAGCCTTTCATTGTCAATAACAGTGATAATAATGAAGGTTATTTTCTGAAGTGGTTCCTTGCATCATACTACACAATTTTCAGTCAGCTTTTTGGCCCTTGGTGTTACGAACCATTTTTATTTTTGGACAACTGACTTGAGCTTTCGGACAAGTAAAAACATCAGTCCTACTTACCCGAAGAACAAGTGGCTAAAAAAGTTAGTCAAGCCATGAATGGTCAATGTTATACAGCCTTTTATGACTGCGATTGACACCCCCAAAGACCAAAGCTGAACAACATAAACTCAGCAAAAAAAGAAATGTCCTCTCACTGTCAACTGCGTTTATTTTCAGCAAACTTAACATGTGTAAATATTTGTATGAACATAACAAGATTCAACAACTGAAACATAGACTGAACAACTTCCACAGACAAGTGACTAACAGAAAAGGAATAATGTGTCCGTGAACAAAGGGGGTTAAAAATCCAAAGTAACAGTCAGTATCTGGTGTGGCCAACAGATGCACTAAGTACTGCAGTGCATCTCCTCCTCATGGACTGCACCAGATTTGCCAATTCTTGCTGTGAGATGTTACTCCAGTCTTCCACCAAGGCACTTGCAAGTGCCCTGACACTTCTGGGGGGAATGGCCCTAGCCCTCACCCTCCGATCCAACAGGCCCCAGACGTGCGGAACGGGATTGAGATCTGGGCTCTTCGCTGGCCATGGCAGAACACTGACATTCCTGTCTTGCAGGAAATCATGCGCAGAACGAGCAGTATGGCTGGTGGCATTGTCATGCTGGAGGGTCATGTCAGGATGAGCCTGCAGGAAGGGTATCACATGAGGGAGGAGGATGTCTCTCTGTAACGCACAGCGTAGAGATTGCCTGCAATGACAACAAGCTTAGTCCGATGATGCTGTGACACACCGCCCCAGACCATGACGGTCCCTCCACCTACAAAATGATCCCGCTCCAGAGTACAGGCCTTGTGTAACGATAAACGCAAATCCCTGTCCTACCCCTGGTGAGACAAAACCACGACTCATCAGTGAAGAGCACTTTTTGCCAGTCCTGTCTGGTCCAGTGACGGTGGGTTTGTGCCCATAGGCGACGTTGTTGCCGGTGACGTCTGGTGTGGACCTGCCTTACAACAGGCTTACAAGCCCTCAGTCCAGCCTCTCTCAGCCTATTGCGGACAGTCTGAGCACTGATGGAGGGATTGTGCATTCCTTGTGTAACTCGGGCAGTTGTTGTTGCCATCCTGTACCTGTCCCGCAGGGGTGATGCTCGGATGTACCGATCCTGTGCAGGTGTTGTTACATGTGGTCTGCCACTGCGAGGACGATCAGCTGTCCGTCCTGTCTCTCTGTAGCGCTTTCTTAGGTGTCTCACAGTACAGACATTACAATTTATTGCCCTGGCCACACCTGTAGTCCTCATGCCTCCTTGCAGCATGCCTTATAGCCTGACTACACCGCTTGCGTCGCATGCGCGAGTGTTGCAAAATAAATTTAGAAATCTATATTATTCAATTATTGCACCCACACTGCTCGAGGACCCCAACGAGCGTCTGCGTTGCCAAGGGCTAAAATAGAAGTCAGTTCTATTTGTGACGCAGATCACGCTGCAAGTCTTGCCTCTCCCATCTCCTCATTGGTTTATAGAAGCAGGTACCCACGTGCCATCTCCTCATTGGTTATACCCACGTGGGTGACTGAAAGACGAACGAGGTCGGTGGCGGTAATGCACCTAATTTATGAAAGTTGCCAATCACAATATAAAGTCCAGAGAAGAAAAAACCTTGAAGGAGGAGAGATAAAAACGATTTGTTTGCCAGTTTTATGTGTGGATTAATTTGTCGGAGTAGAGGACCTTGTGCATTTGAAGTAAAATAACAACTCAATGTTTATATCCCAAGACAAATTAGCTAGCAACAGCAAGCTAGCTAAATATGACAAATTAGCTAGCAAGTGCAAGCTAGCTAACTAAATTGCCATAAATGTTTAATGCTTTTTGACCTGTCCCCAAATTAATGTAATTGGTTCAGAGTTTGTTTTGATATTTTAACCTGCGTGTCGTGAGTGCGTTTGGTGTGGGGGGCCAAAATAAAATGTATGCACGATGTCGCACGCGCACAGCCGGTTTGAGTTCAGTGTAAGGCACGTTCACGCAGATGAGCAGGGACCCTGGGCATCTTTCTCTTGGTGTTTTTCAGAGTCAGTAGAAAGGCCTCTTTAGTGTTCTAAGTTTTCATAACTGTGACCTTAATTGCCTACCGTCTGTAAGCTGTTAAGTGTCTTAATGACCGCTCCACGGGTGCATGTTTATTAATTGTTTATGGTTCATTTAACAAGCATGGGAAACAGTGTTTAAACCCTTTATAATGAAGATCTGTGAAGATATTTGGATTTTTACGAATAATCTTTGAAAGACAGGGTCCTGAAAAAGGGAAGTTTCTTTTTTTGCTGAGTTTTGTAAACATCAGTGTTTCCGCTGCAGTTATTTAGTTGTGGCACTGCGCCACCCCAAAAAAATATAGAACATGAAAAAATATTTATACCGTGGCGCACTTTGAAGATGCTGGAACAGTCCACATTTACTTTTCCTCTGCAAACAAAATGAGTAATGAATAGACAAATCATACAACCCCATAGTAGAATAGTTTATATATTTGCCTAGTCGGCTTGTTGTGTGTTCTATGCGAGATAAATATTCCTCTCAAGGTTACGAAATATAGGCTTCAAAAATAGGCCACATTTATTTAGTAGGCCACTCAAACTTTTACCAGCTGTAGCGGTTTACACTTTATATGGCCTGCATTTGGTCTAATGAACAAAAGCCTGAATTATTGTAATAAACAACTGATGTATTTATCTACCCCATTAACATCCTTCCAAACTGGGGATTTTACTCACGCAGCATGTTTCAACGATGATGTTGTAGTCAATTCCCTTATCATAACCTTTCTTTTTGTTTCTCCGGTTAGGCCTATGTTAGCCATTTTTGTGAGATCTAGGCAATCCAGGGAAAGTGAACTTGGCAATGTGTTGTATTCTCACGTGGGGAGAGGGAACATAAGCTCTGCGCGTGGACAAATTAACCTCTTAGGGGTAGGGTCCCATTTTCCGAATTTTCGCCTGTCTGACGTGCCCAAAGTTAAATGCCTGCCACTCAGGGCCAGAATTAGTACTATTGGATAGGAATCACTCTGAAGTTTCTAAAACCATTAAGATATAGTCTGTGGGTATAACAGAACAGATATAGCAGGCAAAAACCTGAGAAATTTCTGTCCGGAAATCCTTTTTCTTTTGCCCTCCACTCACTTTGAAGGCCTGTTAATAGAAGTCAATGGGGAATAGGACACAAATTGCAGTACCTATGGCTTCCACTGGATGTCAACAGTCTCTGGAAAGTGTCTGGAGGAAATAGCCCTGAGGAGATCCTTATAGAAGAAGACAGACTACAGGAAGGGAAAAAGGTAAACAACCGTGCACGTTTCACGAGAACGTGAACGCGCCCAGCTTTCTTTTCCTCTTATAACGTTTCAGTTACCATCCGTGTAAAATATGATCGCTATTATTCATAAAAGGATACATAAGGATGCATTATTAATGATATTTGATTTGTTTGTGAAAAGATGAGGTATAACGTGAATGCGTTCTCTTCACTGTACAACGGGCGAGTAGACTGACAATGCTTGGTGGAGTAGCTGAACATAACGTGCCAACCAAACAGAGATTTATGGATATAATTAATTACTTTTTCTAACAAAAGAACAATGGATTCTCTTGTTTGGACACTTGGGAAGCCCTCAGCAGAAGTTCTTTGAAAGGTAAGCGATTTATATTAGCTGTGATATGGACATTTTGAGAACTGAGCTGGATATGAATTTATGCTAATGTGGAAAATATGTGAGATGCTAGCCTCAAACAATCAAATGTAGTGCATTTGCCGTAAAGCCTTTTTGAAATCTGACAACGCAGTGATATTGCCAAGAAGCAGAGCTTTTGATGGCTATGCAACACTTGTATATCGAAGAATGTTAAATGTTACGAATTTTTATTTTGAATTTGCCGCGTTATGTTTGCTCTGAAAACGATCCCGCTAGAGGGATCCGTGCGCAAAGAGGTTAAAAACGTTTTAGCACCACACAAATAGGAGACAGTTCCCGGCTCCACATCTCAATGCGTGCATGGCTTGTAGCCTGCTGACCAAACCGGATGAGTGCGCGTGCTATCGCGCGCAAGTTGATTTTGTTCACCCACACCAGAAGCGATCAGGACACGCAGGTTGAAATATCAAAACAAACTCTGAACCAATTATATGAATATGGGGACAGGTCAAAAAGCATTAAACATTTATGGCAACTTAGCTAGCTAGCTTGCTGTTGCTAGCTAATTTGTCCTGGGATATTAACATTGGGCTGTTATTTAACCTGAAATGCACAAGGTCCTCTACTCCGACATTTAATCCACAGATGAGAAAGGAATTCGGTTTACCGTTTTGTCATCTCTCCTCCTTCCCCAGGCTTCTTTTTTACTTCTTTGGACTTTATATGGCAGTTGGCAACCAACTTCACGATGCATTACTACAACGACTAGTGTGGACGTCAGTTCATCTTTCAATCACCCACATGGGTATATGCTGCTAAACACCAATGAGGAGATGGCACGTGGGTATATGCTCTTAAAAACCAATGAGGGGATGGGAGAGGCTGTACTTGCAGCGCATTGAGTATCACAAACATAACCGATTTCTATTTCAGATTTCTATTTCAGCGTCTGGCCACACAGACGATCTCTGAGGCGCGCAAGCAGTGTGGGTGAAATGATTGAATAACACGTATGTGTACATTTATTTGGCAGCGCTCGCACACGTGACACGACCGGTGTGGACAGCATGTTATGTCTGCCTCGCACAGAATAGAATTCGCAACCCAATGCAAAACAACAACTTGCTGGCTTTAAAACAAAGTGTATTATCTTGATTTAAAATGTAATTATTCTAAACTGCTAGACAACCCACAGGTTGAAAGAATGTTTTAATTCCACCCGCCAGCTGAATTTTTTGTGGCTCACCCATGGGTATCTGACCCAATGCAGGACTCTACTAATGATTAGCCCAACAGGGTAAATGCAGATAGGCTGAAGCATGGGATTGCCTATTTATTTATAGCTACTATGCGGATTCAGTTGGGTTACAGGTGATCATGCTTATTGCTAATAGCATACCTGATAATATGGACCATGTCCTTTTAAAAAGTTACCAATTGGGGGATAAATCAAGTAGCCTAGTTGAATCTAATGTGACACGTTGACATAAATCCCATTTAATTCCACTCAGAAAAAAAGAGCTGTAATAAGTTGTTTCCTTTCCATTTGATAAATTCAATTCCAAGATTTGTTTGTTTGCTTGCTTGATGAAATCGGAAGTTCTGACCAATCTCTCTGCTGTAATTCATCTTCTCACACTTATGTGACAGAAAATGCAACAGGGAAATGAAGTGGGATGGTGTTCCAAGATCCCTAATCGGTTTATTCATGTTTTGAAAAAAGGCTTCTACAAATGCCATATAGGACAGTGGGGGCTCTACTCCACATCCCTATAAATCCAATCTGCCAGCTATGCTCAATACTTTTGCAACAGTGGTTGAAGAGGTGGACAGGTGTTAAATAGTATCCATAAGGTTGTTGTGGGTTCTATACATTAAAAGTAACAACATGCATTATTCATATCAAAATTGCAAAAATAAATAGCACAACGACCCATATGTTGATATGTGCTAGAACCAAGTCACTGATACTGATACAGCAAGGAGCAAATAGACTCCAGACTGCAGTGCAGCACTGTGAATGTGGTCTTCATTCACGTGTCTACTTCCTGCAAAGAGCTTAGACAGGCAACGTTCTGCCAACAAGACTTATCAGATGATGCCATCTACCCTCATAACAGAGGTGTGGTTAGAGACATTCGGGATTCAAACTGAACACTGAAGCACTGCATTAGACAGACTGTACACAGGCCACATTGTCATACATTATCTGCAAATTGGCAACACAGCATACAGCTAAAACGGCATAATTTCCATTAGATCATGGGGAGTGACTTAGGTATGATGTAATAACGACAAACACATGCCCATGCCGTCATCATACCCCGGGTGGTCCCTGGTACTCTTCTACACTCAACATAATTACCATTTGGTTATATTATACAATGCTCAAGCTACTGTTTATGACTGATGCATGATGCACAGTGAAGTAGCTACTAGACACCTGAACATGGCAAATTACAAACTATTCTATTCCTGCTGCTAGACTGCGAATGCAACTCAAATCATTTATATAATTTATTGTCATCAAGACCCATGTTTGGGGCTACTAATAGCTGATGCTCCCTAATGACTCAGTACATGAAAAAGCCTACCACATTTGGCCCAAAGCTCTCCCTCTCTCCCCATCAGGCCGTGCCCTTGACTACACAAGCCGGGTAAAACCTCCGTTCCATCGCTAGGACCACAGCTCCTCCGGCTGTCCTCTTCCGACAACCGGATAACGATGTCAACCCGCCCTGCTATCATTTTTATTCAGAAAACTTAGAGCAAATGTTCCAAAACTTTAGGTGGACAATAGACCGATCACAAATATAATTCATTGATACCCGATAAGCAGAAGAGCGGGGGAGATGGGGTCTGTGAGCTAACTTGTGGACCACAAAACGTGGTTCAGTTCCGTTCCCACCCCTGCTGCCCCGGCCTTCCACGGAATGGATTAGCGGCGAACTTGGTGGCGAGCCAACGAGACTGCGCCATTGTTATTACAGAAAAAATTATCACAAGTTATTCGTGACCCATGTGACGTTTAGTCGCATAAGCAACAAAAATCCTAAAGAGCAACGTATTATTCACGTTTCTACAGTACCACTCAACCCTGCTTCAAATGTCAATGTGATGATAGGCTACATAGCTAGCTAGAAGAAGAAGAAAAATTACCGTGCTCAGAGGCTAACATACATTATTATTCAGTGGACATTACTTGTTTTCACAACACAGTCTGAAAACCAAAAAACAAATGTATTGTTTTTGTGATACCTGTGTAACGTAAACGTTTAATTGGAAAGTTGCCCCAGAGACTACCCGGGGCAATCACAGAAAATACACGTTCAGTTGCCACCCGAAAGGGGGCGCTATACTGTTTCATATCTAGAAACTGCCCTGTTTGTGTCAATAAAATAGTTGACAGACCTAAAAACATATGTACTCTCAGTATGTCATTTTTAGAACACTAATCCAAACCTGAGGGGGTAACTGAACATTTTCAACAGGGCAAGGGCAAAAATGTGCCCCCCTTCCGTCAGCAAGCAGCACTGCCTCACGTCCGCCATTAGAGAGCGAGCGAAACAATACGAGAGAGCGGAGGCAATATAGCTAGTACCCTGCCACGGCAGAGAGGGGGAGGAAATCTCAAGCGGGGTAAAAAAAAAATGTACTGCTAAATCGTCACAAATGCTGACTTTATAGCATAGCAGGAGACTCAAGGGAGCCCGTGGACATATAGCTAGTTGCTGAAACTTTGACTAACTAACCGTAACATTTGAATAAAAAGTATCTGAAATTCTTACCCGAGTAGAGCTTGAAACGATATAGCGCCACTTTTGTGCCTTGACATAAATCGGGGAACGCATGCGCCTCAATGTAAAGACCAAAGATGGTGGATAAATGAAGATATCCCGTAAAGGCCGTTTACACTTGAGAAAAATGGCCACAGTTCCGGTCTACTTAAGGGGTGGCTCTCCCATAGGCACCAATGTGATAGCAGCTGGGTCTGGTCTACTTAGGTAATTGACTTTATATGAACCAGAAAAAAGGAACCTATGATATGTCTCGATTTATTTTCCGTCTCTGGTAAAGACGTTCTAGTCGGCGCGTGGGAGGATACTGCCAACGGGATCCTTCTCGCTTCTCATCGTCGCGCAAGCGCACAATGTTCAATCAGAAGTGGTGCGGTCGACAATTAAATTGGTCTCGAATAATTAATCTACCTGAAACTCATATACAAATACCTGAACTTTACCATAAACCATCCGCATAATGAATGTGGCAATGATTACGCATTTTACTTTGCCATCTGTCGTGTTTACGTTGGGACCGCAATCGAGGTCGCATTGACCACACTAGTGAGATCCAATCAGCATTCAGTCCGGTCACGGTTGCGTTCAGGTCTAACACACGTCTACCTACCGGTGGTTCAATGCACTACATCATACTTTTCCAATAGAAGAATACGATGTGTAAAATGTTGCATTTATTTAACCTTTATTTAATTAGGCAAGTCAGTCAAGAACAAATTCTAATTTACAATGACGGCCTAATAAAATACATGTTTAAACGTTCGAAAATATTGTCAACACCACCTTTGAAATGTTGTAGCATATGGGGAGATATGAAAAACCGAACATCTGCTTGCTAAAACAAATCCTATGAATTTGTTCAAACCACCCTCTACACTTTGGTCAGGGTGTCTGTTCTCATTGAGCTGTACGGTAGACAAAACAATGTTCTCTACAACAAAATTCGGAACCGCCTTTTGGTAGGCCGTCATTGTAAATAAGAATTTGTTCTTAACTGACTTACCTAGTTAAATAAAGGTTAAATAAAATAAAAATCGTCTTGAAACGCAATGGGACCATCCTCACATGTTGAGAGAGAGCAAGGGGAACCTTTCGCAAAAAGTACACAGGACTAGAGGGCGTCTAAAAATGACGGATCAGGTGCGTTTACTTGAGTTAAAATGTGGTCCTGAGTCAAGTATGGGCTAATAAAAATACTAACCTACATCTGCAAACTTACCGAATTAAGACGACCCAAGGACATTACATTCATATTGATGATGCTATAACGGCGATATCTGCTCATGTGCTGAATGATTCAGGATCAGCTTGCTCTGACATACCTCTAAACCCTTATTAATAAACCCTATTAATAACGTGAAAAAATAACTGTCCTTAGACTTGTACTGTGTGATATTTGATCCATATCCCTTTATTGGTCTAACTCCGCCTATCGGGGAATTTAGGCTATTACAGTGATTGTGTGTGCGCACTGACATATTAGGCTATACATTATTGTTGAAGACAGGACTGTTGACGCTTATAGTATGTGTGTGTGTGTGTTTGTGAATCACACGTGCATGAGTAACCTTCCTGTAACCTGACAACAGCACTGGTTATGCCTAGGCTTTAGCTCAGCAGGCCAACCCAACCTTTTAGCGCAGACCTGATTTCGACCCCAGTTGGTCACAGAAGCGCATCCTAAATCAGTGCTTATTATACAATTATGACCCTTTATAGTCAATAGGCCATTAACTACCTGGTCAAAGTAGACATCCAGATCACTTGTTGCGATGATAATGCAGAGCACATCCTGGCGCCAACATGCTATTGTTGACATACAACAGATTTGGGATAAACAGTTATTAATGATAATCTACTGTAATGTGAAGGAATTGCAATCCTTGTTTCATAAAATGTGGGAATTCGTGAGGATTCCTTCTGCCTTAGCCACATTATTGAATTCATTTCCCAATTTTTGTCAACTGCTGTTCAAATTGTGGCATTGAATTGAAACAGGGTGAAATTCACCAAGGATACCTACCCATCTATGTAGTTATTCTGAAGATATGTCTTTATGTAAGTTGATTACATTACTGGCCTGTCAACATTTTCCAGACATCGTATTTTCCAGACATCAAACTTAACTGATACATTCAGTTAAGTTTGATTTCAAACAGTGCCTTTTTACAATAATCTGCATATGACATCTGTAACCTATGCATAATACTGAACACTGTAGGCCTAGTTCAAGAAAATAGTCAGGTTTTATTTCTGTCTATGATGTCTGCCGGTTCGTTGATAATTATTTTCACTCCTCTGTGTGAGGTAGGTCAGAGCAAGCTGATCCTGACCCTGCTGCAGTCTGATACACCTGACACCTTGAGGCTATGTCTGTGCCTATGATAAGTAAAGTGTACATAAGTTTCCATATAAAATCATTTCATTCTTTTTATTATTGATAAATGACTAAATGCAATGGGGATTGAAGGTGTTTTGAAGAGATCACAAAGGTATCGTCAAGCTGTCAGACAAACAGGATAAGAATGTTTTCCTTTATATCCTGAATGTCAAGTCACCAATAGAAAGTCCCTAAACATGAGAAGACTAGTTTCTGTTTCCCTCACACAAAGGAAAGCTCATACCATTATTCACACAGTTGGTATGTCTGGATGAAATCTCACCCAATGTCACCCAACGCCATACTGTATGGTAGGCATGGAAGCAGAAAAGAGTAGTGCCATAAGAAGCCATGCACTTGTTGTATATTGGTGACTAGTTTATCAGTGTACCCCTTAATAATATTAAATCCACCCTGTCTAATCAAGTCTCATCTGAATTCTAAGCAGGGTCCTATTCACTAAGGTGACACGTTCAATCAGATTGTTGCTGATAGAAATGTAATGTATAGAGTTGACACAGGATTCTATATCCTATTCTAATGACACAAAATCATCTTTTCTACACAATATATTTCTATCTGAATGTCTTGTACCCGTTCAATATCCTGTACAGGCCCCTGGACGATCCTTTATCTTAACATCACTTCTTCGGGATCGGTGTCCCTTCCATGGGACGGTTGAGCTAACGTAGGCTAATGCGATTGGCATGAGGTTGTAAGTAACAAGAACATTTCCAAGGACATAGACATATCTGATATTGACAGAAAGCTTCAATTCTTGTTAATCTAATTGCACTATCCAATTTACAGTAGCTATTACGGTGAAAGAATACCATGCTATTGTTTTCGAGAGTGCCCAAATTTGAACATGAAAAGTTATTAATAAACAAATTAGGCACATTTGGGCAGTCTTGATACAACATTTTGAACAGAAATGCAATGGTTCATTGGATCAGTCTAAAAACGTTGCCCATACACTGCTGCCATCTAGTGGCCAAAATCTAAATTGCACCTGGGCTGGAATAATACATTATGGTCTTTCTCTTGCATTTCAAAGATGGTACAAAAAAATACAAAAGGATGGTTGTGTTTTTTTTTCTCTTTGTATTATATTTGACCAGATCTATTGTGTTATATTCTCCTACATTCCTTTCACATTTCCATAAACTTCAAAGTGTTTCCTTTCAAATTGTACCAAGAATATGCATATCCTTGCTTCAGGCCCTGAGCTACAGGCAGTTAGATTTGGGTATGTTATTTTGGGTGAAAATTGATCCTTAAGAGGTTTTAAGTCATGCATTCTTGAAAGCTCTCATGTAGTTTATATAGTTTAGGTTATAGAATCCGGTTATAGAATCCAGTGTGGCAAAGGTG
The DNA here is from genome assembly GCA_030435695.1 of Brachymystax lenok tsinlingensis. NCBI lineage: Eukaryota > Metazoa > Chordata > Actinopteri > Salmoniformes > Salmonidae > Brachymystax > Brachymystax lenok. The sequence goes on from CM059781.1 coordinate 19,036,615, forward strand.
TCTAAAACAACAACCATTCTTCAAACTTATGACACCCCACATATGTATGTACAGAGTACAGACCATAAAATATAGACAACGCAGAAAGGCAAAAACTCTAAATGGTATATATTTTTTGTAATTGTATAATTGGGCAAAGCATTAGCTTGGTCCAAAGAATCCGACACTATCTCAATTTACTTTTATTCTTCACATGCTTCGTAAACAACAGGTGTGGAAAATGGAGAAATAATAGAAAAGTAAAACATGTAATAACAAAAGTAATACAATACACAAATAAGTGACGATAACTTGGCTATATATACACACACACACACACACACACACACACACACACACACACACACACACACACACACACACACACACACACACACACACACACACACACACACACACACACACACACACACACACACACACACAAGGGCTACCAGTAGAGTCGATGTGCAGGGGTACGAGGTACTTGAGATAGATACAGTGCATTTGGGTAGTATTCACTTTTTACACATTTTGTTACGTTACAGCCTTATTCTAAAATGGATTTTGAAAAATCCTCATTAAATCTACACACAATACACCCAAATTACAAAGTGAAAACAGGTTTTTCAAAATTGTAGCAAATTTATAAAAAATGAAAACAGAAATACCTTATTTACGTTGAAGTTCAATTCAATTGATTGGACATTGGATTTTCAAAAAGGCACACACCTGTCTATATAAAGGTTCTACGGTTGACAGTGTAAAAACCAAGTAACGAGGTCAAAGGAATTGTCCGTAGAGCTCCGAGACAGGATTGTGTCGAAGCACAGATCTGGGGAAGGGTACCAAAACATTTCTGTAGCTTTGAAGGTCCCCAAGAACACAGTGGCCTCCATAATTCTTAAATGGAAGAAGTTTGGAACCACCAAGACTCTTTCTAGAGCTGGCCGTTCGGCCAAACTGAGCAATCGGGGGTGAAGGGCCTTGGTCAGACCAAGAACTCGATGGTCACTCTTGACAGAGCTCCAGAGTTCCTCTGTGGAGATGGGTGAACCTTCTAGAAGGACAACTGTCTCTGCAGCACTCAGGCCTTCATGGTAGAGTGGTCAGACGGAAGACACATGACAGCCCACTTGGAGTTTGCCAAAGGCACCTAAAGGACTCTCAGAATGAGAAACAAGATTCTCTGGTCTAAAGAAACCAAGATTGAACTCTTTGGCCTGAATGGCAAGCGTCACGTCTGGAGGAAACCAGACACCGCTCATCACCTGGCCAATACCATCCCTACGGTGAAGCATTGTGGTGGCAGCATCATGCTGTGGGCATGTTTTTCAGCGGCAGGGACTGTGAGACTAGTCAAGATGGTCCTGGTTAGGAGACCAGATGCTGCTGGAAGTGGTGTTGGAGGGCCAGAAGGAGGCACCCTTTCCTTTGGTCCAAAAAAATAATATCCCATTGCCCCAGGGCAGTGATTGGGGACATTGCCCTATGTAGGATGCTGTCTTTCGGATGGGACGTTAAACGGGTGTCCTGACTCTCTGTGGTCACTAAAGATCCGATGGCACTTATCGTAACAGTAGGGGGTATTAACCCGTGTCCTGGCTAAATTCCCAATCTAGCTCTCACATCATCACGATCACCTAATCATACCCAGCTTACAATTGGCTCACTTATCCCCCCCTCCTCTCCCCTGTAACTATTCCCCAGGTCGTGGCTGTAAATGAGAATGTGTTCTCAGTCAACTTACCTGGTAAAATAAGGGTTAAATAAACATTTGAAAATAAATAAAAGATTGAGCAACAACCCTAAGCACACAGCCAAGACAACACAGGAGTGGCTTCGGGACAAGTCTCTGAATGTCCTTGATTGGCCCAGCCAGAGTCTGGACTTGAACATCTCTGGAGAGACCTGAATATAGTTGTGCAGCGGCGCTCCCATCCAACCTGACAGAGCTTGAGAGGATCTGCAGAGAAGAACGGGAGAAACCTCCCAAATACAGGTGTGCCAAGCATGTAGCGTCATACCCAGGAAGACACGAGGCTGTAATCGCTACCAAAGGTGCTTCAACAAAGTACTGAGTAAAGGGTCTGAATACCTATGTAAATGTGATATTTCAGCTTTTTATTTTTAATACATTTGCTAACATTTCTAAAAACCTGTTTTTCCCCAATCTGAATACTTTACAAATGCACTCAATGTACAGTACCAGTAAAAAGTTGACACAACTACTAATTTCAGGGTTTTTCTATATTTTTACTATTTTCTACATTATAGAATAATAGTGCAGACATAAACACTATGAAATAACACATATAGAATTATGTAGTAACCAAAAAAGTGTTAAAGAAATCAAAATATATTTGATATTCTTCAAAGTAGCCACCCTTATGCTTTGATGACAGCTTTGCACACTCTGGCATTCTCTCAACCAGCAACATGAGGTAGTCATCTGGAATGCATTTCAATTAACAGGTGTGCCTTGTTAATTTGTGGAATTTCTTTCCTTCTTGTGTTTGAGCCAATCAGCTGTGTTGTGACAAGGTAGGGGTGGTATACAGAAGATGGTCTTTTACCAAATAAGGCTAAGTCCCTATTATGGCAAGAACAGCTCAAATGAGCAAAGAGAAACGACAGTCCATCATTACTTTAAAACATGAAGGTCAGTCGATATGGAACATTTGAAGAACTTTGAAGTTTCTTCAAGTGCAGTCAAAAAACTGCACTTGAAGAATTGGTTCTCATGAGGACCGCCACAGGAAAGGAAGACCCAGAGATACCTCTGCTGTAGAGAATAAGTTCATTGGAGTTACCAGCCTCAGAAATTGCAGCCCAAATAAATGCTTCACACATCTCAACATCAACTGTTCAGAGGAGACTGCATGAATCAGGCCTTCATGGTCAAATTGCTGCAAAGAAACCACTACTAAAGGACACCAATAAGAAGAAGAGACTTGCTTTGGCCAAGAAACACGAGCAATGGACATTTGAACGGTGGAAATCTGTCCTTTGGTCTGATGTCCTTTGGCCAAATCTGAGATTTTTGGTTCCAACCGCCATGTCTTTGTGAGACACAGAGTAGGTGAACAGATGATCTCTGCATGTGTGGTTCCCATCGTGAAGCATGGAGGAGGAGGTGTGATGGTGCTTTGCTGGTGACACTGTCAGTGATTTATTTAGAATAAGGCACACTTAACCAGCATGGCTACCACAGCATTCTGCAGTGAAATGCCATTCCCATCTGATTTGCGCTTAGTGGGACTATAATTTATTTTTCAACAGGACAATGACCCAACACACCACCAGGCTGTGTAAGGGCTATTTGACCAAGAAGGAGAGAGTGATGGAGTGCTCCATCAGATGACCTGGCCTCCACAATCACCCGACCTCAACCCAATGGAGATGGTTTGGGATGAGCTGGATCGCAGAGTGAAGGAAAAGAAGCTCAGCATATTTAGTATTTCTTGTATTTTTATTTTTTTTATTCAACCTTTATTTAACTAGGCAAGTCAATTAAGAACAAATTCTTATTTACAATGAAGGCCTACACAGGCCAAACCCGGACGACGCTGGGCCAATTGTGCACCCCCCTAATTGTGCACCGCCCTATGGGACTCCCTTCACGGCTGGGTGTGATATAGTCTGTAATCGAACCAGGGTGTCTGTAGTGACGCCTCAAGCACTGAGATGCAGTGCCTTAGACTGCTGTGCCACTCGGGAGCCCCTCGAGTGGGAACTCCTTATGTGGGAACTCCTTCAAGACTGTTGGAAAAGCATTCATCATGAAGCTGGTTGAGAATGCCAAGAGTGTGCAAAGCTGTCATCAAGGCAAAGGGTGGCTACTTCGAAGAATCTCAAATATAAAATATAGTAAGATTTTTGGGTTACTACGTGATTCCATGTGTTATTTCATAGTTTTGATGTCTTCACTATTATTCTACAATGTAGAAAATAGTAAAAATAAAGAAAAGCACTTGAATGAGTAGGTGTGTCAAACTTTTGGCTGGTACTGTACATATAACTAGGAATAAAGAGAAAGATAGTAAACAGTAGCAGCAGCGTATGTGAGGAGTCAAAAAACTGAGCGCAAAAAGGTCAATGCAGATAGTTAAATAGTTTAACAAATAGCTACCCGGACTAACTATTTAACAGTCTTATGGCTTTGGGGTATGAGGTGTTCAAGGTCCTGTTGGTTCCAACCTTGGTGCATTGGTATTACTTTCCATGCAGTAGCAGAGAGAACAGTCTATGACTTGGGTGGCTGGAGTCTTTGACAATTTTTAGCGCCTTCCTCTGTCACCGCCTGGTATAGAGGTTCTGGCTTTGCAGTCAGATGCCAAGCAGTTGCCATACCAATCGATGATGCAGCCAGTCAAGATGCTCTCAATGGCGCAGCTGTAGAAACTTTTGAGGATCTGAGAGCCATGCCAAATATTTTCAGCTTCCTGAGGGGGAAGAGGCATTGTCGTGCCCTCTTCACAACTGTGTTGGGGTTTTTGGACCACGATAGAGCCTTAGTGATGTGGACACAGAAGAACTTAAAGCTCTCAACCCGCTCAACTACAGCTCTGTCAATGTGGTTAGAGGCGTGCCCTGTTTCCTGTAGTCCACGATCAGCTCCTTTGTCTTGCTGATGTTGAGGGAAAGGTTGTTGTCCTGGCACCACACTGCCAGGTCTCTGACCTCCCTATAGGAGCTCTCATCGTCGTCGGTGATCAGCCCTAACACTGTTGTGTCGTTGGCAAACTTAATGATGGTGTTGGAGTCGTGCACGGTCACACAGTCTTGGGTGAATAGGGAGTAAGGGAGGGGACTAAGCACGCACCCCTGAGGGGCACCCCGTGTTGAGGATGAGCGTGGCAGATGTGTTGTTGCCTACTCTCACAACCTAGAGGCGTCCCATCAGGAAGTCCAGGATCCAGTTGCAGAGGGATGTGTTCAGTCCCAGGGTCATTAGCTTAGTGATGAACTTCGAGAGCACTATGATGTTGAACGCTGAGCTGTAGTCAATGAACAGCATTCTCACGTACAGTTGAAGTCGTAAGTTTACATACACTTAGGTTGGAGTCATTAAAACCAGTTTTTCAACCACTCCACAAATTACTTGTTAACAAACTATAGTCTTGGCAAGTCTGTTAGGACATCTACTTTGTGCATGACACAAGTAATTTTTCCAACAATTGTTTACAGACAGATTATTTCACTGTATCACAATTCCAGTGGGTCAATTTCCAAACATCTGAAGGTACCACGTTCATCTGTACAAACAATGGTACGCAAGTATAAATACCATGGGACCACGCTGCCGGCATACTCAGGAAGGAGACGCGTTCTGTCTCCTAGAGCTGAACGTACTTTAGTGTGAAAAGTGCAAATCAATCCCAGAACAACAGCAAAGGACCTTGTGAAGATGCTGGAGGAGACAGGTACAAAAGTATCTATATCCACAGTAAAACGAGTCCTATATCGACATAACCTGAAAGGCCGCTCAGCAAGGAAGATGCCACTGCTCCAAAACCACCATAAAAAAAATCCAGACTACAGTTTGCAACTGCACATGGGGACAAAGATCATACTTTTTGGAGGAATGCCCTTGGTCTGATGAAACAAAAAAATAACTGTTTGGCCATAATGACCATCGTTATGTTTGGAGGAAAAAGGAGTAGGCTTGCAAGCTGAAGATCACCATCCCAACCGTGAAGCACGGGGGTGGCAGCATCATGTTGTGGGGGTGCTTTGCTGCAGGAGAGACTGGTGCACTTTACAAAATAGATGGCATCATGAGGAAGGGAAATTATGTGGATATATTGAAGCAACATCTCAAGACATCAGTCAGGAAGTTACAGCTTGGTCGCAATTGGCAGAACTGAAAAAGTGTGTGCGAGCAAGGAGGCCTACAAACCTGACTCAGTTACACCAGCTCTGTCAGGAGGAATGGGCCAAAATTCACCCAACTTATTGTGGGAAGCTTGTGGCAGGTTAACTGAAACGTTTGACCCAAGTTAAACAATTTAAAGGCAATTCTACCGAATACTAATTGAGTGTATGTAAACTTCTGACCCACTGGGAATGTGATGAAAGAAATAAAAGCTGAAATAAATCATTCTCTCTACTATTATTCTGACATTTCACATTCTTGTGAAGTGGTGATCCTAACTGACCTAAGACAGGGAATTGTTACTAGGATTAAATGTCAGGAATTGTGGAAAACTGAGTTTATATGTATTTGGCTAAGGTGTATGTAAACTTCCGACTTCAACTGTAGGTGTTCCTTATGTCCGAATGGGGAAGGGCAGTGTGGAGTGCGATATAGACTGTGTCATCTGTGGATCTGTTGGTGCAGTATGCGAATTGGAGTGGGTCCTGGGTGTCTGGGATGATGGGTGTTGTGAGCCATGACTAGCCTTTCAAAGCATTTCATGGCTACAGATGTGTGCTACGAGGCGATAGTAATTTAGAGTATTTACCTTGGCGTTCTTGAGCACAGGGACTATGGTGGTCTGCTTGAAACATGTAGGTATTACAGACTGGGTCAGGGAGAGGTTGAAAATGTCAGTGACTTGCCAGTTGGTCAGCACATGCTCAGAGTACGTCCTGGTAATCCGTCTGGCACTGCAACCTGTTTCAAGGTCTTACTCACATCGGCTACGGAGAGAGTGATCACACAGAGTCATACGGAATAGCTGGTGTTTTCACACATCGTTCAGTGTTGCTTGCCTCATAGCGAGCGTAGAAGGCATTTAGCTCGTCTGGTAGGCTCGCATTACTGAGCAGCTCACGGCTGGGTTTCCCTTTGTAATCCGTAATAGTTGATAGCATCTCCCTGCCTGTGATGCCATCAAGAGCACCTAGCTCCCAAAAACAAAACATCAGGCTATAACCCCATTATACACACACATACGAATCATACACACATTGGATTGGATAGGGTTGAGATGTGTTGTTGCTGTTCTTGTCCTTTAATCCTCTGCCAATAGAAACAGTGTCTCAAACTCTGTGTGGATGCTGAATGTCCAACAACTTTATCTGAAGGTAGCCTGGAGCATGGCTCAAACTGTTCTTCATGTTTTGTGATTGTACATGTATCTACAGTGCACAAAACATTAGGAACACCTTCCTAATATTGAGTTGCACCCCCTTTTGCCTTCAGAACAGCATCAATTCATCGGGGCATGGACTTTACAAGGTGTCGAAAGCGTTTCACAGGGATACTGGTTCATGTTGACTCCAATGCTTGACACAGTTATGCACCAGGCTGCAAGTCATTTTTGATACACACTGGAAACTGTTGAGTGTGAACAACCCAGGAGCGTTGCAGTTATTGACCCCGCTCAAAGGCACTTAGATTTTTGTGTCTTGCCCATTCACCCTCTGAATGCCACGCATACACAATCCATGTATCAATTGTCTCGAGGGATCATAGCTTTCACCTGGGCAGTTTGTCATGTAAACTCAGTGTTCGTGTGGGTTTTATCTCCCATTCTGTGCTTGGGGTCCACACAGCTTGCAAACTCTGAACTCACTGTAGCTGAACATGGTATGCACAGACGAGAAGCTTCACCTGGGGAGAGAGGACGAGTCCATCAATCAAATGTTATTTATATAGCCCTTTTAACAACTTGTCAGTCTTTTACAGTAACTGGGCCTAGACTCCCTCTCACTATGGCCATGAGTTAATCTGCTGTGTGTGTGTACCTTGGCTGTAGGTGACTCTGCCAGGTGAATGAACAGTTTGTTGATGCCTAGCACTGGGCTGAACGAGTAGATGAAGTGACTATCCTGTGGGGTGTAAATTGAAAGAGGAAAAGATCAGTGCCATGAATCAATCAACTAACTACAAGGTAGAACAGAAAATCAACCATTCTCCAGACCTCCAGGCCAGGAGTACTCCTGATCTAGAATGAGACTCACCAGGAAGATGGGCAGCTGGAACATGTCGTTCAGCACCATGGCAAGGAAAATTAAGAGCAGGATACCAGAGCCTGGAAGGAGAGGGAGACCGAGATTATGATGAAAAGCTTTCCCCCAAACAAGAGCAGCAATCCAAATATACTGCATCTGTATAATTGTTTAAAGTGTTAAAAGGGACAGATCACTTTTTTGTAGGTTTAGCTTATTTTCAACTTACCTAGGGTGTTGTGGAAGTCTGGAAGTCTATAGGTATCTGCTAGCATCCCATAGACTTCCAGTCATTGCGCTAATGCTAGTTAGCATTGGCTCACAAAACAAAACTTCCTTCATACTGGACAGATACATAAAAATCGTATACACGAGTTCATTTGACTCTGGGGAAGTACACTGCTCAAAAAAATAAAGGGAACACTTAAACAACACAATGTAACTCCAAGTCAATCACACTTCTGTGAAATCAAACTGTCCACTTAGGAAGCAACACTGATTGACAATAAATTTCACATGCTGTTGTGCAAATGGAATAGACAACAGGTGGAAATTATAGGCAATTAGCAAGACACCCCCAATAAAGGAGTGGTTCTGAAGGTGGTGACCACAGACCACTTCTCAGTTCCTATGCTTCCTGGCTGATGTTTTGGTCACTTTTGAATGCTGGCGGTGCTTTCACTCTAGTGGTAGCATGAGACGGAGTCTACAACCCACACAAGTGGCTCAGGTAGTGCAGCTCATCCAGGATGGCACATCAATGCGAGCTGTGGCAAGAAGGTTTGCTGTGTGTCAGCGTAGTGTCCAGAGCATGGAGGCGCTACCAGGAGACAGGCCAGTACATCAGGAGACGTGGAGGAGGCCGAGGAGGGCAACAACCCAGCAGCAGGACCACTACCTCCGCCTTTGTGCAAGGAGGAGCACTGCCAGAGCCCTGCAAAATGACCTCCAGCAGGCCACAAATGTGCATGTGTCTGCTCAAACGGTCAGAAACAGACTCCATGAGGGTGGTATGAGGGCCCAACGTCCACAGGTGGGGTTGTGCTTACAGCCCAACACCGTGCAGGACGTTTGGCATTTGCCAGAGAACACCAAGATTGGCAAATTCGCCACTGGCGCCCTGTGCTCTTCACAGATGAAAGCAGGTTCACACTGAGCACGTGACAGACGCGTGACAGAGTCTGGAGACGCCGTGGAGAACGTTCTGCTGCCTGCAACATCCTCCAGCATGACCGGTTTGGCGGTGGGTCAGTCATGGTGTGGGGTGGCATTTCTTTGGGGGCCGCACAGCCCTCCATGTGCTCGCCAGAGGTAGCCTGACTGCCATTAGGTACCGAGATGAGATCCTCAGACCCCTTGTGAGACCATATGCTGGTGCGGTTGGCCCTGGGTTCCTCCTAATGCAAGACAATGCTAGACCTCATGTGGCTGGAGTGTGTCAGCAGTTCCTGCAAGAGGAAGGCATTGATGCTAAGGACTGGCCCGCCCGTTCCCCAGACCTGAATCCAATTGAGCACATCTGGGACATCATGTCTCGCTCCATCCACCAACGCCACATTGCACCACAGACTGTCCAGGAGTTGGCGGATGCTTTAGTCCAGGTCTGGGAAGAGATCCCTCAGGAGACCATCCGTCACCTCATCAGGAGCATGCCCAGGCGTTGTAGGGAGGTCATTCAGGCACGTGGAGGCCACACACACTACTGAGCCTCATTTTGACTTGTTTTAAGGACATTACATCAAAGTTGGATCAGGCTGTAGTGTGGTTTTCCACTTTAATTTTGAGTGTGACTCCAAATCCAGACCTCCATGGGTTGATAAATTTGATTTCCATTGATAATTTTTGTGTGATTTTGTTGTCAGCACATTCAACTATGTAAAGAAAAAAGTTTTTAATAAGATTATCTCATTCATTCAGATCTATGATGTGTTATTTTAGTGTTCCCTTTATTTTTTTGAGCAGTGTATATAAAGGGTCTCATTGCCAAAATCCTTTATATACCTTTAAATCTCAAAACTGTTGTTTTCCATATCTGTTATTGGTGCAATTCTAAATCCCTGTTGGAACACTATTGATGGACATCAAGTAGGCTGTATGAATATTCTCAGAACTGAAATAACATTTGAAAGTTTACATCAAGTAATTTATTAAGCAAGCAAATATAGTATCTTACACTTACAATACACAATGAGCACCAGGGGGCAACAAAAGGCAGCTTAATAAGAAATGCATACTGAAGAAAAAACACTTCTAATGATGTCCATGTCTTTAGACAGTAAATAGTGGGGTGTGTAACAACAGACCCTATACAAGTCAGCCTTAATGTTGAACTTAAACGGCTGTTGTGAAATCAATATGGTTAAGACAGTAGTGAATAATAGAAATATTAATATAAAAAGTGTAAATGTTTGTATTAAAACAATTACATGGAACGCTAGAGCCTTATAATCTACATCATATGTAGCAGGAAAGACCGATACAATAGGAATAGGCTCTGTGTGATTCTCTGAAACCAATTCCACACGTAGAACAAAGGAACCATTTCCAATTGGCAAAATCACATTTCAGTTACTTATCAATAGTAACTTTTGGTCAAAGGCGTGGATTGGAGAACCAAAAAACGTCCTGTAATTGGATGGGAAGTGAACCAACATTATAGTAACAGTTACTAGTGACCATAAATGATTGTGGGGGCGATAGCCTCCACAATATAGTATGCATTGATTGAGGGTGTGTTCGTAAAATTAATTGTGGTTATTTACGATTTCAGAGCACTCTCCCTTGAGTGTGCCAGAGCACACAATAACCCAAGATTTTTTCATTGTTACAACTGTTGAATAACTGATGAATTTACGAACGCGCAACACTGAAGCTGTAGATATATCTCCCTCACTAACTATAAGCATCAGCTGTCAGAGCATATTACCGATCACTGCACCTGTACACAGCCCATCTGTAAATAGCCCACCCAACTACCTCCTCCCCATATTGTTATTTTTTTGCTCTTTTGCACCCCAGTATCTCGACTTACACATCATCATCTGCACATCGATCACTCCAGTGTTAATGCTAAATTCTAATTATTTCGCCACTATGGCCTATTTATTGCCTTACCTCCTTAATCTTACTACATTTGCACACATTGTAAATAGTTTTTTTCTATTGTGTTATTGACTGTACGTTTGTTTATGTGTAACTCTGTGTTGTTGTTTTTGTCGCACTGCTTTGCTTTATCTTGGCCAGGTTGCAGTTGTAAATGAGAATGTATTCTCAACTGGCCTACCTGGTTAAATAAAGGTGAAATATATATATATTTTAAATACTCCAAGTCACTTTGGGAGAAGGGTGGAAAATCAGAATGCAGCCATAAATGGGCCCTTTGCTACGATCTGAAAGTGTCACTTACTTTGCCCGGTGCAATAGAAGGACAGATTTTTCCCTTTCAGAACCTTTCAATGGTCCTAAAGCGCACACTCTGCCCACTTGGCAAGCCTAATCAAAAGCACCTTTTGACTAAAGCAACTCACCAGGACTGAGATGGCTCACTGGGTCATGCAGCTGGGGGAATCTGGCTTAGTAATGAAAATTAATGTCAGCTCTAGATGCAAATATCAACAAAAACTAGCGTGATTGAAAGGAATGATAAAAAGTGTTTTAAAATATATATAAAAACAACTGATACACCAGTAGCTAGGAATACTAGCTATCTAGCTAACGTTAATAACATAAGTAAAATATCCATATAATATGATAATAAATCCAACCATGCTTCAAAATGCATGGATGTAGATAGTGTATGCATGTAGGCCATGCAGTGGAGGCTGCTGAAGGGAGGACGGCTCATAATAATAGTCGGAACATAGTGAATGGAATGGCCAACACATAGAAACCATATGTTTGATGTATTTGATACCATTTCACTGATTCCGCTTCAGCCATTACCACGAGCCCGACCTCCCCAATTAAGGTGCCACCAACTTCCTGTGATGCCATGTATTTATAATCCATTAAAAGTCACAAATTTCAAATGGAAAACCCGCTAAATTCACAAGTTGTTTAACTCAAAACCTAACCTACACGTATACATTAGCTACACATACAATGGTACAGGCAAGAATACACAAAACATTTTGTACATCTGGATCCAGATCCATTTGGTGAAATATACCATCTAAAAGGTAAAGTTATCAGTTTAACGGTCTAGGTTTGCACAACTTTCATCTACAAAGATGAAAAAACTATTCACTGTAATTGGTACATGTAATCTATTAATGTTGAACATATATTTAGTGCTCATGCATAATATTTCACTATGTAGCCTAGATGCTACGGATAGGCCTACAAGTGGATTTGTTGCAATACAATAGATTAACACTATTATTTTTGATGATATTTTATCATTTATATGACTCCCAAGTATCGATTCTCAATCTATTCTTAATTTATTTTGCTAAGAAGTTAAAGTTAGCTAGCGCTAGTTGGCTGTACTTGCGCCAAAGGTCCAGTATTTCTCATTTTCTACCTTGTACTCCACGTTCTTTTTAGATGGGGAGCCAACATGTTTTCAGCACCTTTATTTCCATGACTGATCAAAACTTTTTTTCATGTCTCTCTCCTGTCCCTCTGCAGCAGACATGGTGAGCAATATATAACATCAAATCGCAATAAAATCAAAGTATCGAAACGCAGTCCTTATAGAATCGTAATATATATATATATAGTATCGGCACCAAAGTATTGTGATAAAATCGTTAGGTCCCTAGCAATACCCAGGACTAACGGATATGTAGGTAGAATAAAGTAGGTAGTGACATTATAAAAATGCTACATAATTATTGCTTTACACCACAATGTCAGATCAGAGTGAGCAAAGACGGTCAGATTAAATCAAAAGCGTTGAAACTAGTTCAAAGTAATCACAAGTACAGATAAACAGGAACATCTTCTGGAAGTCCCAACGGCACCTTTGGTTTCTGTTGCACCCCTGGTTTCTGTGTCCCTGGACTTTGTTTTTCATGGTCCATGTTTTGTTTGCCTGAAATATGCCTCCTGCACATTGTCATTAATGTGTTATGCACATAGTTTTTTACATCTTTCCATGTCCTGCCTTCTAGAACTGGTTCAGCTGCAATACATGCATCACAATCCGTTTTACCTGGAATCTTCATCAGTTTAGTGAAGTCTCCTAGCTGCCGCCTGACTGCAGCCTGAGCCTCAAAACTCCATATCTTCTGCTTCCTTTGTGTTGCCACAGGACCTGCCTCTAGTCTCTCCTCTTGACCCTGTGCAGGTACAGTCCTTGTTCCACCAACCCCTTCCTTAGCAATCTTTGCAGATTCTTTCTTTGTCCATTTCCTGGGGTCCACTCTCGTAAGGCCCTTTTTCCTTTTAATAGATTTTACTGTGTTGTGCACATAGTTTTTGATGTCTCTCCATGTCCTGTCTCGTACAGCTGGTTCATTGTGGAGGCATACTTCACAGTCCCGTTTACCTGGAACCTGCAACAATGAGATAAAGTGTCCCAACTGACGCTTCACCGCAGCCTTAGCCGCATCACTCCACGGCCTCACAGGACCTGTCCGCGCAGGAACTGTCCTGACAGGAACTGTCTGCGTTGGAAGTGTCTGTGCATGAAGTGTTGGCGTAATAACTGTACGCGCTGGAAGTGTTTGTTCAGGAAGGGTCTGTGCAGGATATGTTCCTGCAGGATATGACCTTGCAGGATTAGTCCCCGAAGCATATGATGTTGCAGGAGATGAGAGGCCATAAGGACTTGCAGGATATGATCTTGCATCATGTGTCTCTGCAGTATATGTCCCTGCAACATATGAACCTGCTGGATAGGTCCCTGCAGGATGTGTCACGGTAGGATATGCACTTGCAGAATCTGTCCCAGCAGAATCTGTCCCCACAGAATATGACATCGCAGATTCTAATCCCGAAGGATATGACTTCTCAGGATATGTCCCAGCATGATACGACCTTGAAGGCTGTGCCCCCACAGTATATGACCTCGCTGAATATGTCTCTGTTGGATATGATGACCCAGTAGGACATGTCTCGGTAGGATATGTCCTTCCAGTATCTGTCCCCGCTGGATATGTCCCTGCAGAAGATGCCCCAATGAAATGAATAGAAACAGAAGAAAAGGATTCATGAACATGTGCCATTATCATATATTGTGAAGAGGAACAGAGCAAACACTATAGAGTAATAAGTTGCCAGCTTCTCAAAAATGTAGGCCTAGTTAACATGTAAATGGCACAAAAACAGCTTTTTCCACTGAATTTATCATTTTACCCCTTAAAACACAACAAACATTTTTCTCCAAATACCCTGTAAAGCAACTAATACTCACCATATGTAGGAGAAACAACCCTTTCCTCAGATGGCCCTGGAATTACAACTGGAACCTGATCCATTGCAAGCAGCAATTTGCTGATTTCTGCTAGATGTGCTGCATTTTCAGAGAGCCTGTAGTACTCTTTATGGACCTGGGTGTCATGTCCCAATAACTTTGCCACCTGATCCAATTCACTTCCATTCAAGTTCAGTATTTGGCAATGGATAGCAACCTCTTTCCTCACTGTCGAATGGATCAGACTTTCAGGATTCTTTGCATCACACTCATGTGCACACTTCCTCAGACAGTCAAACCCTCTGATGTAGCTTGCTGCATCCATGCTCCGTGCGAAGACATAAGGGTTGTCCTTTGACACACCAACTTTGTCTCTGTTTGCAATAAGGATGTCAAGAGATGAGATCATCCTCTCCGTTAGTAGGACTGGCATTTTCCTACCATTTTTGCCTTCTATTTCCACCCTGGTTAATTTGTCATCACCGAGCTCCTGCTCCAGCCTTGAGAGGTTATTGAAAATGTCTGCACTAGCTGGAGCTTTCTTTCTGTTTGTGTACGTTTCCAACAGCATTTTCGCAACCTCCCCGGTCCTTTTTCTGTTGAAGAGAGCTATTTCTGCAAGAAGAGTTTCATTGAGCTTTTTCCAGACAGCGTTGGTGGGGTTCTCCAGCAATTCTTTCTTCGCGGTGTCCTCTGCAACCTTGAGAAACTTCTGAAGTTTGATCAAATCCTCAGTTAGTGAAGACACATCAACTTCATCACACTGAGGGACAGCGCTGAGGGATAGACCGGAAAAACAGTTATTCCAATCGTTTTCAAGAAGTTCAATGAACCTTTTGGCTTGTTCCTCTGCCTCACGGTCCTCTGTCATTCGACTCTCCCCAAAAGATATTTCGGTAGCTCTTTTCAAAGAATAGCCAATCTTTAAAGCAAGAGATGGGGTCTTGTACCTGTCGGAGGCAGGGTCATGACCACTCATTTTCCTGGCAGCATGAACGGCCAATTTGAATTTGGATGGTACACATACTTCATGCAGATATTGAACATCACAGTCCATCTCATTTACAGCAAGTACAAATCTAGCCAATTCCCTCATTTTTGAACCAATGTAAGTAAACTGTGACTTTGCATGACCATGCTTTGCAGATAGTGCATTGCCATATTTACATATCAGGGGATCATTTTTGATGTGGCATGAAATGTCATCCTGATTCATATTGTGTATTATTTCTTCACATCCTCCAGTAGAATAGACAGGCAATGGAACAAGTTGAGAGGACGCAGCCTGGATCCTCACTCTTTTTCCTCCCCTCGTTTCATCTTGTCCTTTTCTAGCATTACATGTGCTCTCATGCTTCCATAAATCAATTTTGGTGAAAAAAGCTAAGCAGTGTTGGCAGGGCAGGCAGTCACGCACAGAAACACCATCGTAAGATGGTCTACACTTTCTCACAATTTCCCCATCTACACTTTGAAGAATTTCTAAGTTGTGTTGACAGTTGCCTTTGTTACGGAGTTGGTCAAGCAAGAGAGACCTGATTTTGGAGAGTTCTGGGAAGCTGATAGCATGAGCAACAGCTGCTTCTTCTGCGTGCATCCTTTCTAAATGTCTTGCAATGTTGTGGTGTGGTTCATTGCAATACAGGCAAAAGTGCTTTTTGTCCAATTTTCTTTTAACATCATCTGTCGTATCAAATGCACTGACTGTCAATTTTGTGCTGGAACGTAAGCTTGACCTTGTACCTTTCCGTGGCGCAAACTTCTTGAGGCGAGGTTTTTTAGCTTGTGCTGTTTTTGGGGGGGACGGCTCAGGTTCACTATTATCGCAGGGGATTTCTGCGTTAGATGGAAGAGGATCTGAACCACTTGGGATGTTTGAATCCAGTCTTTGTCCTTCTACCTCATCACCTGAACTGTTATCATCACTTGAACTGCTCTCTTCAGCACTATTCTTTATGTCACATAAAGCTCTCTCCATGTCATATAAAGTCTTCTCCACATCACTTGAAGTCTTCTCTTCATTGTGTAGAGGATTTCCTTTCTCGTGTAAAGGACTCTCTTCCTGGTGTTCCCCGTCCATCATTTAGGCTGCTACCATCTGCACCTACACAAAACACAGCATAGGTTAGGAGAAACCCATAATAAGCCTTGTACATGGTGAGAATGTTGAATGGAGGTATCCCAGGTACAAGCTGTGCGTATGTGAAGAAATAGGAATATAGCCAACCACTGTTTAGGCGAGCAGGTTGATTACAAAGTAATCATAAATGAGCTCTGCTCAGGGTTTCCGTTAGCCGGTAATTGCGGGATTAAAAAAAAAAAAAAAAAAAAATGTACCGGCCAAACTGACAGGGAGAAAAAAAAAAACACTGCAAAATAGTGCTTTTCATAAATTTATGAAAAAATCGGACAATCGTAAATACATTTGACAGTCATGCTTTTCGGTCAATTTGATAAATATTGTGGGATTAAATTGGGGCTTGTGTATCTATTTTTTTTTTCTCCTCAGCTCATTGTTGCTGGAATGAAACACGTGCTTTTATAATAGAGCAACAATTCTAAAATGCAATCGTGTGTTAAAAACAGTTTTGATGGCCACGATTAAAAAGAGCTACTATTTGTATCCTATTTGCCATGCATAGGCAATGGTAGGCTATCAGCATGTCACCAACCACTTTGCAATGTGAGCTGAAGGCAGTATGCATTTTGAAAACGTATACTTAATTGATGAAACTTTAATGTTTTACTTATGAGGCATGTCTTACCTTGCTTCAATGTAGACTAAGCAAAATCCCACCATAGAAACATGGAGGCAATGATTTCATAAAAACCTACTCATACGCCATTGAAACCATGCATTTCTCTCCTGTTCTATTGGTTTTCATATCAACTTTCTTCATTGTCCAGAAGCCAAAAGGCACAAACCTAGTCATATACTGAACAAAAATATAAACACAACAGGTAAAGTGTATGTCCCATGTTTCATGAGCTGAAATAAAGAATACATTATTTCTCTCAAATTTTGTGCACAAATTTGTTTGTTTACATCCCTGTTAGTGAGCATTTCTCCTTTGCCAAACTAATCCATCCACCAGACAGGTGTAGCAGATCAAGAAGCTAAACAGCATGATCATTACACAGGTGCACCTTGTGCTGGGGACATTAAAAGGCCACTTTAAAATGTGCAGTTTTATCATCACACAACACAATGCCACAAGTTTTGAGGGAGTGTGCAATTGGCATGTAGACTGCTGGAATGTCCATCAGAGCTGTTGCCAGAGAATTGAATGTTCATTTCTCTACAATAAGCTGCCTCCAACATCATTTTAAAGAATTTGGCAGTACACCCAACCGGCCTTACAGGGGTTGCATGTTCTGTTAAGATTATTTATCATAATCATAATGTTATTTCTGTCATTCTGAGCACTGTGGGTAGACCCCCTAATGCAGGACAACATTTTTTTTAATCTGCGGATGGTCAGGGTGCCAGAACATAATTACAAATAATTTGTAGACGGCAAATTGAACGCAATAAGGCCAAACAGATATAATATTTGACTAAAACATAATAATTTTATACCTTGCTTACATTTGTATACGATCACATATACAGTGCATTCGGAAACTATTCAGACCCCTTGACTTTTTCCACATATTGTTACGTTACAGCCTTACTCTAAAACAGATTCAATTGTTTTCTCCCCTCATCAATCTACACACAATACCCCATAATGACAAAGCAAAAACTGGTTTTTGCAAATATATTAAAAATAAAAACTTAAGTATCACATTTACATAAGTATTCAGACACTTTACTCAGTACTTTGTTGAAGAACCTTTGGCAGCGATTACAGCCTCATGTCTTCTTGGGTACGACGCTACAAGCTTGACACACCTGTATTTGGGGAGTTTCTCCCATTCTTCTCTGCAGATCCTCTCAAGCTCTGTCAGGTTGGATGGGGAGCGTCGCTGCACAGCTATTTTCAGGTTTCTCCAGAGATGTTCGATCAGGTTCAAGTCCGGGCTCTGGCTGGGCCACTCA
Source organism: Brachymystax lenok tsinlingensis (assembly GCA_030435695.1). Taxonomy (NCBI): domain Eukaryota; kingdom Metazoa; phylum Chordata; class Actinopteri; order Salmoniformes; family Salmonidae; genus Brachymystax; species Brachymystax lenok. Next base: position 19,054,893 of record CM059781.1, read on the forward strand.
AGGACATTCAGAAACTTGTCACGAAGCCACTCCTGCGTTGTCTTGGCTGTGTGCTTAGGGTCGTTATCCTGTTGGAGGGTGAACCTTCGCCCCAGTGAGGTCCTGAGCGCTCTGGAGCACGTTTTCATCAAGGATCTCTCTGTACTTTGCTCCGTTCCAACTCCCCTTGATCCTGACTAGTCTCCCAGTCCCTGCCGCTGAAAAACATCAACAGCATGATGCTGCCACCACCATGCTTCAATGTAGGAATGGTGCCAGGTTTCCTCCAAACGTGCTGCTTGGTATTCAGGCCAGAGTTAAATCTTGATTTCATCAGACCAGAGAATCTTGTTTCTCATGGTCTGAGAGTCCTTTAGGTGCCTCCAGGTGGGCTGTCATGTGATTTTTACTGAGGAGTGGCTTCTGTCTGGCCACTCTACCATAAAGGCCTGATTGGTGGAGTGCTGCAGAGATGGGTGTCCTTCTGGAAGAGGAACTCTGGAGCTCTGCCAGAGTGACCATCGGGTTCTTGGTCACCTCCCTGACCATGGCCCTTCTCCCTCGATTGCTCAGTTTGCCCGGGAGGCCAGCTCTAGGAAGAGTCTTGGTGGTTACAAACTTCTTCCATATAAGAATGATGGTGGCCACTGTTCTTGGGGTACTTCAATGCTGCAGAAATGTTTTGGTACCCTTCCCCAGATCTGTGCCTCGACACAATCCTGTCTCGGAGCTCTACATACAATTCCTTCGACCCCATGGCTTGGTTTCTGCTCTAACATGCACTGTCAACTGTTGGACCTTATATAGACAGGTGTGTGCCTTTGCAAATCATGTCCAATCAATTGAATTTACCACAGGTGGACTCCAATCAAGTTGTATAAACATCTCAAGGATGATCAATGGAAACAGGATGGACCTGATCTACATTTTGAGGGTCTGAATACTTACAGTACCAGTCAAAAGGTTGGACACACTCATTCAAGGGTTTTTCTTTATTTTTACTATTTTCTACATTGTAGAATAATAGTGAAGCCATCAAAACAGCAAAGCACCATCACACCTCCTCCTGCATACTCCTTGGTGGGAACCACACATGCAGAGATCCTCCTTTCACCTACTCTGCGTCTCACAAAGACACGGCGGATGGAACCAAAAGCTGGTTTTTGAGACTGCACTTCAAAGTTCTTGAAATTTTCCGGATTGACTGACCTTCATGTCGTTTCTCTTTGCTTTTTTGAGCTGTTCTTGCCATATGGACTTGGTCTTTTACCAAATAGGGCCATCTTCTGTATACCACCCCTACGTTGTCACAACACAACTGATTGGCTCAAATGCATTAAGAAGGAAAGAAATTAAACATTAACTTTTAATAAGGCACACCATCAAATTAATTCCAAGCATTGGGAGCGGCAGGTAGCCTAGTGGTTAGAGCGTTGGACTAGTAACCGAAAGGTTGCAAGATTGAATCCCCGAGCTGACAAGGTAAAAATCTGTCGTTCTGCCCCTGAACAAGGCAGTTAAACCCACTGTTCCTAGGCCATCATTGAAAATAAGAATTTGTTCTTAATGGACTTGCCTAGTTAAATAAAAGGTTAAAAAAAAAAATATATATATATATATATATATATACACACACACACACACACACACACACACACACACACACACACACACACACATATATACACACACACTGCTCAAAAAAATAAAGGGAACACTAAAATAACACATCCTAGATCTGAATGAATTAAATAATCTTATTCAATACTTTTTTCTTTACATAGTTGAATGTGCTAACAACAAAATTACACAAAAACTATCAAATGGAAATCAAATGTATCAACCTATGGAGGTCTGGATTTGGAGTCACACTCAAAATTAAAGTGGAAAACCACACTACAGGCTGATCCAACTTTGATGTAATGTCCTTAAAACAAGTCAAAATGAGGCTCAGTAGTGTGTGTGGCCTCCACGTGCCTGTATGACCTCCCTACAATGCCTGGGCATGCTCCTGATGAGGTGGCGGATGGTCTCCTGAGGGATCTCCTCCCAGACCCGGACTAAAGCATCCGCCAACTCCTGGACAGTCTGTGGTGCAACGTGGCGTTGGTGGATGGAGCGAGACATGATGTCCCAGATGTGCTCAATTGGATTCAGGTCTGGGGAACGGGCGGGCCAGTCCATAGCATCAATGCCTTCCTCTTGCAGGAACTGCTGACACACTCCAGCCACAAGAGGTCTAGCATTGTCTTGCATTAGGAGGAACCCAGGGCCAACCGCACCAGCATATGGTCTCACAAGGGGTCTGAGGATCTCATCTCGGTACCTAATGGCAGTCAGGCTACCTCTGGCGAGCACATGGAGGGCTGTGCGGCCCCCAAAGAAATGCCACCCCACACCATGACTGACCCACCGCCAAACCGGTCATGCTGGAGGATGTTGCAGGCAGCAGAACGTTCTCCACGGCGTCTCCAGACTCTGTCACGCCTGTCACGTGCTCAGTGTGAACCTGCTTTCATCTGTGAAGAGCACAGGGCGCCAGTGGCGAATTTGCCAATCTTGGTGTTCTCTGGCAAATGCCAAACGTCCTGCACGGTGTTGGGCTGTAAGCACAACCCCCACCTGTGGACGTCGGGCCCTCATACCACCCTCATGGAGTCTTTTTCTGACCGTTTGAGCAGACACATGCACATTTGTGGCCTGCTGGAGGTCATTTTGCAGGGCTCTGGCAGTGCTCCTCCTGCTCCTCCTTGCACAAAGGCGGAGGTAGCGGTCCTGCTGCTGGGTTGTTGCCCTCCACGGCCTCCTCCACGCCTCCTGATGTACTGGCCTGTCTCCTGGTAGCGCCTCCATGCTCTGGACACTACGCTGACAGACACAGCAAACCTTCTTGCCACAGCTCGCATTGATGTGCCATCCTGGATGAGCTGCACTACCTGAGCCACTTGTGTGGGTTGTAGACTCCGTCTCATGCTACCACTAGAGTGAAAGCACCGCCAGCATTCAAAAGTGACCAAAACATCAGCCAGGAAGCATAGGAACTGAGAAGTGGTCTGTGGTCACCACCTGCAGAACCACTCCTTTATTGGGGGTGTCTTGCTAATTGCCTATAATTTACACCTGTTGTCTATTCCATTTGCACAACAGCATGTGAAATTTATTGTCAATCAGTGTTGCTTCCTAAGTGGACAGTTTGATTTCACAGAAGTGTGATTGACTTGGAGTTACATTGTGTTGTTTAAGTGTTCCCTTTATTTTTTTGAGCAGTGTATATATATATATATATATATATATATATAATAATAATAAATATACATACACACATACATATACTCATGAAGCTGGTTGAGAGAATTCCAAGAGTGTGCAACGCTGTCATCAAGGCAAAGGGTGGCTACTTTGAAGAATCTCAAATATAAAATATATTTTGATTTGTTGAACACTTACTATATGATTCCATGTGTTATTTCATAGTTTTGATTAAAGACATTTTCACAAATGTCTTAAAACCTGATTTCGCTTTGTCATTATTGGGTATTGTGTGTAGATTGATGAGGGAAAACATGTATTAAATCTATTTTAGAATAAGGCTGTAATGTAACAAAATGTGGAAAAGGTCAAGGGGTCTGAATACTTTCCGAATGCACTGCATGTGATGTCAACAGAGAGGTATATTTTCTGTGTGATTTAAATATTGACTGGCTTTCATCAGGCTGCCCACTCAAGAGAAAGTTTCAAATTGTAACTAGTGCCTGCAACCTGGTTCAGGTTCAGTCAACCTACCAGGGTAGTTACAAACAGCAGGTAGCCTAGTGGTTAGAGCATTGGACTAGTAACCTCTGAACAAGGCAGTTAACCCACTGTTCCTAGGTCGTCATTGAAAATAAGAATTTGTTCTTAACTGACTTGCCTAGTGAAATAAAGGTAAAATAAAAAGCATATTTACTAATGCTGCAGAAATATGCTTTAAAGTAGTATCCAAATACATCAGATGTAGTGATCCCAATATAGTAGCCATATGTATGATAACCAAAGTTCCAAAGGCTGGGCCTAATATAGTGTATAAGAGGTCATACAATACGTGTTGTAGTGATTTCTATGTTGGTGATGTAAATAATATTTGTTGGTCTGTGGTGTGTAATGAGGAGAAACCAGATGCTGCACTTGACACATTTATGAAATTGCTGGATGGAAAATCCTCCAACTTGGACAATAATAGCGGCCGATATTGCCACTCCTATTTGCCCTATGTTCAATCAAAGCCTACTAGAAAGAGTGTGCCTTCAGGCCTGTAGGGAAGCAAATGTAATTCCACTACCCAAAAATAGTAAAACCCACTTTACTGGCTCAAATAGCCAACCAATCAGTCTGTTCCCAACCCTTAGTAAACCTTTGCTAAAAATGGTGTTTGACTAGATACAATGCTATTTTACAGTAAACAAATTGACAACAGACTTTCAGCACACATATAGGGTAGGAGATTCAACAAGCACAGCAAATTACAGCTGGTTGGCTGAGAGAAATTCATTATAAAAAGATTGTGGGAGCTGTTTTGTTAGACTTCAGTGCGGCTTTTGACATTACCTATCATAATCTGCTGATAGAAAAACGTATGTCTTATGGCTTTACATCCCCTGCTATATTGTGGACAAAGAGTTAGTCTAACAGAACACAGGGTGTTCTTTAACAGAAGCGTCTCCAAAATAATCCAGGTAGAATCAGGAATTCCCCAGGGCAGCTGTCTAGGCCCCTTACTTTTTTCTATCTATCTTTACTAATGACATGCCACTAGCCTTGAGTAAAGAGAATGTGTGGCTATGTATGTGGATGACTCAACACTATACACGTCAGTTATTACAGTGAGTGGAATCACTGCAACACTTAACAAAGAGCTGCAGTTAGTTTCAGAATGAATGGCAAGGAATAAGTTAGTCCTAAATATTTCAAAAACTAAAAGCATTGTATTTGAGACAAATCATTCACTAAACCATCAACCTCAACTAAATCTTGTAATACAGTGGGGAAAAAAAGTATTTAGTCAGCCACCAATTGTGCAAGTTCTCTCACTTAAAAAGATGAGAGAGGCCTGTAATTTTCATCATAGGTACACTTCAACTATGACAGACAAAATGAGGAAAAAAAAATCCAGAAAATCACATTGTAGGATTTTTTATGAATTTATTTGCAAATTATGGTGGAAAATAAGTATTTGGTCAATAACAAAAGTTTATCTCAATACTTTGTTATATACCCTTTGTTGGCATGACAGAGGTCAAACGTTTTCTGTAAGTCTTCACAAGGTTTTCACACACTGTTGCTGGTATTTTGGCCCATTCCTCCATGCAGATCTCCTCTAGAGCAGTGATGTTTTGGGGCTGTCGCTGGGCAACACGGACTTTCAAAGATCTTCTATGGGGTTGAGATCTGGAGACTGGCTAGGCCACTCCAGGACCTTGAAATGCTTCTTACGAAGGCACTCCTTCGTTGCCGGGCGGTGTGTTTGGGATCATTGTCATGCTGAAAGACCCAGCCACGTTTCATCTTCAATGCCCTTGCTGATGGAAGGAGGTTTTCACTCAAAATCTCACGATACATGGCCCCATTCATTCTTTCCTTTACACGGATCAGTCGTCCTGGTCCCTTTGCAGAAAAACAGCCCCAAAGCATGATGTTTCCACCCCATGCTTCACAGTAGGTATGGTGTTCTTTGGATGCAACTCAGCATTCTTTGTCCTCCAAACACGACGAGTTGAGTTTTTACCAAAAAGTTCTATTTTGGTTTCATCTGACATTCTCCCAATCCTCATCTGGATCATCCAAATGCTCTCTAGCAAACTTTAGACGGGCCTGAACATGTACTGGCTTAAGCAGGGGACACGTCTGGCACTGCAGGATTTGAGTCCCTGGCGGCGTAGTGTGTTACTGATGGTAGGCTTTGTTACTTTGGTCCCAGCTCTCTGCAGGTCATTCACTAGGTCCCCCGTGTGGTTCTGGGATTTTTGCTCACCGTTCTTGTGATCATTTTGACCCCACGGGTGAGATCTTGCGTGGAGCCCCAGATCGAGGAAGATTATCAGTGGTCTTGTATGTCTTCCATTTCCTAATAATTGCTCCCACAGTTGATTTCTTCAAACCAAGCTGCTTACCTATTGCACATTCAGTCTTCCCAACCTGGTGCAGGTCTACAATTTTGTTTCTGGTGTCCTTTGACAGCTCTTTGGTCTTGGCCATAGTGGAGTTTGGAGTGTGACTGTTTGAGGTTGTGGACAGGTGTCTTTTATACTGATAACAAGTTCAAACAGGTGCCATTAATACAGGTAATGAGTGGAGGACAGAGAAGCCTCTTAAAGAAGAAGTTACAGGTCTGTGAGAGCCAGAAATCTTGCTTGTTCGTATGTGACCAAATACTTATTTTCCACCATAATTTGCAAATAAATTCATTAAAAATCCTACAATGTGATTTTCTGGATTTTTTTCCCTCATTTTGTCTGTCATAGTTGAAGTGTACCTATGATGAAAATTACAGGCCTCTCTCATCTTTTTAAGTGAGAGAACTTGCACAATTGGTGGCTGACTAAATACTTTTTTTCCCCACTGTATAAAATGTGGAAATTGAGCAAGTTGAGGTGACTAAGCTGCAGAGTAACCCTGGATTTTTTAAAATCTATTTCACCTTTATTTAACCAGGTAGGCAAGTTGAGAAGAAGTTCTCATTTACAACTGCAACCTGGCAAAATAAATAAATACGGTAAGGGATGAGGTAGTTGGTTGGGCTATTTACAGATGGGCTATATACAGGTGCAGGGGTCTGTGAGCTGCTCTGACAGCTGGTGCTTAACTTCTCAGGGATCACTGGGGCGCTAGCGGGCTGCTCCCAACACTACCAGGTAAAATGTAAGGCGCCAAATTCAAAATCCAAAAGTTGAATTATTAAACATCCACCAATATACAAGTGTTCCATACTCATCGAAAGCTCTGTTTCTTGGTAATATCACAGCGTTGTCAGATTTCAAAAAGGCTTTACGTCGAAAGCAGCACATTTGATTGTTTGAGAGTAGCACCTCACATATTTTTCCCATAGCCATGAATCGATTAGCCATCATGGCACACACACAACACATTTCACAGCGAAAACAAATCAATTACCTGTTGAAGAACTTCTGCTGAGGTCATCCTAAGTGTCCAACAAAGACAATCCATGGTTCTTTTGTTAGAAAAAGTAATGTATTTTATCCATAAATCCTCCATTTGGTTTGCGCGTTATAATCAGAAACGACAGCTTCCACTACTCCATTGAAACGTGACGCGAACTCGTTCATCTTATACCTATAAACTTGTCCAAGAACAATCAAACATAGTTTTAAATGTATCCTTAGGAACACTTTTATTATAAATCAACCGGAATATAAACTGATCGATAAAGACGGTAAAAAAGACACTGCATGACTTCTCGGGAGCTCGCGTTCCATTCTGTTTACATGAAAGAGTGACTTCCTTATTTGCTCTTCTTCTCTGGTCTTATTCATCCAAAATGAAAAAAATACACTGTCCCGAGACTGTTGACATCTAAAGGAAGCGATGGGTACTGCATTCATATGCCCTTATATGGTCATTTTCATGAGGGAGGGGTGCCCAAATGAGCAATGTGTCAAAATCACTTTTTCCAGGACAGAAATTCCTCGGGGTTTTGCCTGCTATATGCGTTCTGTTTTACTCACAGACAAATGGTTAACAGTTTTGGAAAATTCAGTGTTTCCTATCAAATGGTACCAAATATCTGCATATCCTATTTTCTGGGCCTGAATGGAAGGCATTTTACTTTGGGCACGCCAGGCTCTCCAAAACCGACCCCTCAGCTGCCACTCCCTAACAAGTTAAAGCTGGTGAGGGAGATAAGCGTCTCCAGTTTCAGAGATTTTTGTAGTTTGTTCCAGTCATTGGCAGCAGAGAACTGGAAGGAAAGTCGGCCAAAAGAGGAATTGGCTTTGGGGGTGACCAGTGAGATATACCTGCTGGAGCGCGTGCTACGGGTGGGTGCTGCTATGGTGACCAGCGAGCTGAGATAAGGCTGGGCTTCACCTAGCAGGGACTTGTAGATGACCTGGAGCCAGTGGGTATGGCGACGAGTGTAAAGCGAGGGCCAGCCAACGAGAGCGTACAGGTCGCAGTGGTGGGTGGTATATGGGGCTTTAGTGACAAAACGGATGGCACTGTGATAGACTGCATCCAATTTGTTGAGCAGAGTATTGTAGGCTATTTTGTAAATGACATCACCAAAGTCGAGGATCGGTAGGATGGTCAGTTTAACGAGGGTATGTTTGGCAGTATGAGTGACGGATGCTTTGTTTGGCATGGTGATCAAAACATGTTGATCAAATCAAATTGTATTGGTCACGCACACATATTTAGCAGATGTTATTGCGGGTGTAGCGAAACGCTTGTGTTCACAGTTCCAACAGTGCAGTAGTATCTAAAAACAATTCACAACAATACACACAAATCTAAAGTAAAATAATGGAATTAAGATATATATAAATATTAGATTGAGCAATGTCGGCGTGGCATTGACTAAATTATAGTAGAAAAGAATACAGTATATACATGAGATGAGTAAAGCAGTATGTAAACATTATTTAAACATTATTAAAGTGACAAGTGTTCCATTATTAAAGTGGCCAGTGAATCCAAGTATGTACAGTGGCTAGTGAAAGTATTCTTGTGAAACAAAGACAAAAAAACAGAAAACTTGAGCATGCATTATTATCCCCCCCCAAAGTCAATACCTTGTTGAGCCACCTTTTGCAGCAATTACAGCTGCAAAACTGCTCCAGCTCCTTCAAGTTGGTTAGGTTCCGCTGGTGTACAGCAATCTTTAAGTCATACCACAGATTCTCAATTGGATTGAGGTCTGGGCTTTGTTTCCCCTTAAACCACTCAAGTGCTGCTTTAGCAGTACGCTTAGGGTCATTGTCCTGCAGGAAGGTGAACCTCCGTCCCAGTCTCAAATCTCTGGAAGACTGAAACAGGTTTCCCTCAAGAATTTCCCTGTATTTAGCACCATCCATCATTCCTCCAGTTTCCCAGTCCCAGCCGATGAAAAATATCACCACAGCATGATGCTGCCACCACCATGCTTCACTGTGGGGATGATGTTCTCAGGGTGATGAGGTGTTGGGTTTGCACCAGACATAGCTTTTCCTTGATGGAAAAGCTAATAAAGTTCTGCTCTGTTTTTTTAACAAGGCAGGTCCTACAGATTTGTCTTACCTGGACTGCTGTTCAGTCGTGTGGCCAGGTGCCACAAAGAGGGACTTGGGAAAATTACAATTGGCTCAGAAAAGGGCAGTACGACTGGCCCTTAAATGTACACGGAGAGCTAACATTAATGATATGCATGTAAATATCTCATGGCTCAAAGTGGAGGAGAGATTGACTTCATCATTACTTACTTTTGTAAGAAGTGGTGCATTCAGCATCACAACGAGGTGTCCGTTTAAACTACTAGCACACAGCTCGGACACCAATGCATACCCCACAAGACAAGCCACCAAAGGTCTTTTCACAATCCACAAGTCAAGAACAGACTATGGGAGGCGTACAGGACTACATAGAGCCATGGCTACATGGAACTCTATTCCACATCAGGTAACTGATGCAAGCAGTAGAATCGGATTTTTAAAAAAACTTATAAAATTACACCTTATGTGGAGAGACATAAACAAACACATGATAAGACACGCACTCTACACACACGTACACATGGATGTTGTATTGTAAATATGTGATAGTAGAGTAGTGGCCTGAGGGAACACATTAAATATATTGGGTAAAGCTCCTAACCAACTGCGCTATTTTGTAAATTTTTTCGCATTGTTTATAACTCATTTTGTACATAATGTTTCTACTACCATCTTTTCAGACCAAAAAGAGCTTCTGGACATCAGAACAGCTGTCAAACGGTGGGTGTAGCTGGTGTGAAGAAGGCAGGCGCAGGAGAGCAGAGATGAGTGGACTAAGCACTTTACTAGGCAGAATACATAACGCAACCACGATAAAAATAAAACAAATGCCCAAAACAAGTAAGGCAGTACGAAGTACAATAAACCGCACAAATACCAGCCAACAAAATGCACGGGTGAAACATACAACCCGGCGTAAACCGTCATGCATCAAACAATTCCCCCACACAGACATGGGGGAAAACGAGGGTTAAATACCCAACAGTAATGATGAAAATTAAAACCAGGTGTGTGTGAAAACAAGACAAAACAAATGGAAAATGAAAAGTGGATTGGCAATGGCTAGTAGACCGGTGACGTCAACCGCCGAACGCCGCCCGAACAAGGAGAGGAACATACTTCAGCGGAAGTCGTGACAACATTGATTACTCATCTCAAACTGGACAAAGATTTTTCTTTAATGAGTCTGACGCGAAGGATATACTGCTTTGTCAAGACAAGGCCCAAATCCCCGTCATCAGCGTGAAGAATAGACGGAGGAAAATGGGGAGGAGGGCGGGGTGCATTGCAAAAATTCCCTGACGAGTAGGTAAACCACCACTTACCTCCGTATTATTGGTCAACGTGCAATCATTGGAAAAAACGAACTCTACTATTAAGACTATCCTACTGACGAGCCGCCCCAAGGTGGTAAGTGTAGGCAACAACACATCTGCCACGCTGAGCCTCAACACTGGGGCCCCTCAGGTGTGCGTGCTTAGTCCCCTCCTGTGCTCCCTGTTCACCCACGACTGAGTGGCTAGGCACGACTCCAACATCATCATTAAGTCTGCTGACGACACAACAGTGGTAGGCCTGATCGGACAACGATGAGACATCCTATAGGGAGGAGGTCAGTGACCTGGCAGTGTGGTGCCAGGACAACAACCTCTCCCTCAATGCGAGTAAGACAAAGGAGCTGATCGTGGACTATAGGAAAAGGAGGGCCGAACAGGCCCCCGTTAACATCGACGTGTATATCCCCCCTCAAGCTGACTCATCGACGGCACTGAAATAAATCCATTGGACTATGTAAACTGGAAACCACATATCCTGAGGCTGCATTTATTGTGGCTGGGGATTTTAATAAGGCTAATCTGAAAACAAGGCTCCCTCAATTTTATCAGCATATCGAATGTGCCACACGGGCTGGTAAAATCCTGGATCATTGTTATTCTAATTTCCGTGATGCATACAAGGCTATTCTCCGCCCTCCTTTCGGCAAGTCTGACCATGACCCCATTTTGTTGCTCCCAGCCTACAGACAGAAACTAAAACAGGAAATGCCCGTTCTCAGGTCTGTTCAACGCTGGTCCGACCAATCTGATTCCACGCTGCAAGATTGCTTCGAGCACGTGGACTGGAATATTTTCCGAATAGCATCAGACAACAACACTGATGTATACGCTGATTCGGTGAGCGAGTTTATTAGCAAGTGCAATGGTGATGTTGTACCCATAGCAACTATTAAAACCTTCCCCAACCAGAAACCGTGGATTGATGGCAGCATTCGCGCAAAACAAAGTGCGAACCACTGCTTTTATCCAGGGTAAGGCGACCGGAAACATGACTGAATACAAACAGTGTAGCTATTCCCTCCGCAAGGCAATCAAACAAGCTAAGCGTCAATACAGAGACAAAGTAGAGTCACAATTCAACGGCTCAGACACGAGAGGAATGTGGCAGGGTCTAAAGTAAATCACAGACTACAAAATGAAAACCAGCCCCGTCGCGGACCACGACGTCCTGCTCCCAGACAAACTAAACAACTTCTTTGCTCGCTTTGAGGACAATACAGTGCCACCGACACGGCCCGCTACCAAAACCTGCTGGCTCACCTTCACCGCAGCCAACGTGAGTAAAACATTTAAATGTGTTAACCCTCGCAAGGCTGCCGGCCCAGATGGCATCCCTGGCCGTGTCCTCAGAGCATACGCAGACCAGCTGGCTGACCAGCTGGCTGGTGTGTTTACGGACATATTCAATCAGTCTCTATCCCAGTCTGCTGTTCCCACATGCTACAAGAGGGCCACCATTGTTCCTGTTCCCAAGAAAGCTAAGGTAACGGAGCTAAATGACTATCGCCCTGTAGCACTCACGGCGCGCTAGCGGGACGCTCCCGACACTAACCAGTGAAATGTAAGGCGCCAAATAAAAAATCCAAAAGTTGAATTATTAAACATTCATCAATATACAAGTGTTGCATAGTCATCAAAAGCTCTGATTCCTGGCAATATCACAGCATTGTCAGAATTCAAAAAGGCTTTACGGCGAAAGCAGCACATTTGATTGTTTGAGGATAGCCCCTCTCATATTTTATGCATTAGCATAAATCCATAACCAAAGCAGGTCTCATAAAACGCATAAAATTGCTAATATAAAATCCCTTACCTTTCGAAGAACTTCTGCTGAGGGCTTCCCAAGTGTCCAACGAAGACATCCAATGGTTCTTTTGTTAGAAAAAGTCATTTATTATATCCATAAATCTCAGTTTGGTTGGCGCGTTGTTCATAAAATACAGCGTCCACTCGCCCATTGAACCGTGAAAAGAACACGTTCAACCTATACGCTTGTCCAAGAACAATCAAACATCATTGATAATGTATCCTTAGGAACACTATGTATATTTACTATAATATTTCAACCGGATTATAAACTGGATGATAGGAAAGGAAAAAACCACAGCGCGCGCGAGCCCGTGAACGCGCCTCCTCTTCTGTTTACATCCTGTGACTAGTTCGAAATTCTTCTTCTATTACCATCCAGAGCAACCTAACATCACCAAACACTGTCTAGAGACTGTTGACATCCAGTGGAAGCAATAGGTACTGCAATCTTACTCCCAGATATGGCTGTTTTTAATAGGGAGGGGTTCAGAATGTGTCAAAAACACTTTTTCCAGGACAGAAATGCTATATCAGTTCTGTTATACTGACAGAAAATATTTTAACTGTTTTAGAAACTTCAGAGTGTTTCCTATCCAATAGTACTAATTATGTGCATATCCTAGTTTCTGGGCCTGAGTGGAAGGCCTTTTACTTTGGGCACGCCAGACTCTCCAAAACCGACACCCTAAGAAGTTAACAGCTTCTTTCCCCCAAGCCATAAGACTGCTGAACAATTAATCAAAACGGTCATCCGGACAACAGCTACTCGCTGTTTATTATCTATGCATAGTCACTTTACAAATTACCTCGATTAACTTGTACTCCCACACATTGATTGAATCGGTACCCCCTGTATATAGCCTCGTTATTGTTATTTAATTTTCTTGTGTTACTTTCTTTTTTTACTTTAGTTTATTTAGTAAATATTTTAACTCTTTTTCTTGAACTGCATTGTTGGTTAATTAAGGGCTTGTAAGTAAGTATTTCACTGTAAGGTCTACACCAGTTGTATTCAGCGTATGTGACAAATACAATTTTATTTGAAATTTGTATATAACGGTCTTAATGTTGCTGGACCCCAGGAAGAGTAGCTGCTGCCTTGGCATGAGGATGGCAATGGGGATCCTTAATAAATACAAATGTTGAAACCTGAATGTAGGACCACAGAAAGAAATGTAGGAGCACAATTAAACATATTTAAGATATTAATGATAAGAATTGGCAGCAATGACAAAATACAGGGTTTAGGAGCACCAGAACAAAAAAATACACATTTTGATATAGCCTATTTGAATACTAGCTACTTTTGAAGCTAATCTCCTGAAGAAGCTCTCCCCTTTCCTTATGTGCCACAAAAATGGTTGCATACTACTGATAAAGTTACCACAAAGATTATGCTAACTTTTATCTGTGGTTACCTCCAGGTTGTTAGTGTTGTGCCCTAGAAACTAGTGCAACCCTTTTAAGTCATTTAATTTATTCTAAGAAGCTAAAATGTTGAGTCAACTACCTGTAAATGTCTTATTTTGGAATATTAGGCGCCGACAGACATGGTCACCCGTTTCTAGTTTTTTTGGCTATAAGATCAGCAGTCACCCGCCAGAATTTCGACCAGAAATGTGAATTTCCTGAATTGGATCCGAGGCAATTCCATTAATCCCAGGGGCTGCTCCAAGTCGCTGTCGCTGTAGAAGAGGAACAAGGAGTGGGCTCTCATCCACTGTGATGGGTTTGGATTTCTGAACTTTAAATGCTATTAATCATTATTTATAATAGAGACCTTGATGGGTGCCATAGCCGAGGGGCTACACCAGAGGTTAATGGTTATCTGTAGGAAGAAGGTATATGGTGGATGCAATTAAGTTTGGAATATACTGACTTTAGGGAAAACGATCACGTGGCAGGTATTGATAAGGGGAGAGAGCCATGGATTAGTGATGAAAGGGGGTCGAGATCAGGTCAGGTCACGTTAAGGGAGAGGGTAGCTCTCCAGAGGGTAGTGAGGACTGCACAACGCATCACCGGGGGTAAACTACCTGCCCTTCAGGACACCTACACCACCCGATGTCACAGGAAGGCCAAAAAGATCATCAAGGACAACAACCACCCGAGCCACTGCCTGTTCACCCCGCTATCATTCAGAAGGCGAGGTCAGTACAGGTGCATCAAAGCTGGGACGGAGAGACTGAAAAACAGCTTCTACCTCAAGGCCATCAGACTGTTAAACAGCCATCACTAACATTGAGTGGCTGCTGCCATCATACTGACTTAAATCTCTAGCCACTTTAAACATAGGAATTGGATGTAACAATGTATCACTAGCCACTTTAAACAATTTTGTATATAATGTTTACGTATCCAACATACTCATATCAAATGTATACACTGTACTCTAAACCATCTACTTAATCTTGCCTATGCCGTTCGGCCATCGACCCAAATCTCTAGCCACTTTAATCAAATCTCTAGCCACTTTAATAATTATAATTGGATGAAATAATGTATCACTAGCCACTTTAAACAATGCCATTTATATAATGTTTACATATCCTACATTACTCATCTCATATATATATATATATATATATATATATGTATATACTGTACTCCATACCATCTACTGCATCTTGCCTATGCCGGTCAGCCATCACTCATCCATATATTTATATGTACATACTCATATTCATTCCTTTACTCTTGTGTGTATAAGGTAGTTGTTGTGAAATTGTTAGATTACTTGTTAGATACTACTGCATGGTCGGAACTAGCAGCACAAGCATTTCGCTACACTCGCATTAACATCTGCTAACCATGTGTATGTGACAAATAAAATTTAATTTGAGTTGAAGTTTACACACACCTTAGCAAAATACATTTAAACTCAGTTTCACAATTCCTGACATTTAATTCTAGTAAAAATTCTGAGTCAGGTTTGTAGGCCTCCTTGCTCGCTTTTTCAGTTCTGCCCACAAATGTTCTACAGGATTGAGGTCAGGGCTTTGTGATGGCCACTCCAATACCTTGACTTTGTTGTCCTTAAGCCATTTTGCCACAACTTTGGAAGTATGCTTGGGGTCATTGTCCATTTGGAAGACCCAATTGTGACCAAGCTTTAACTTCCTGACTGATGTCTTGAGATGTTGCTTCAATATTTTCACATAATTTCCCTTCCTCATGATGCCATCTATTTTGTGAAGTGCACCAGTCCCTCCTGCAGCAAAGCACCCCCACAACATGATGCTGCCACCCCCATGCTTCACGGTTGGGATGGTGTTCTTCGGCATGCGAGCCTCCCGGTTTTTCCTCCAAACATAACGATGATCATTATGGCCAAACAGTTCTATTTTTGATTCAGCAGACCAGAGGACATTTATCCAAAAATTACGTTCTTTGTCCCCATGTGCAGTTGCAAACCGTAGTCTGGCTTTTTTTATGGCGGTTTTGGAGCTGTGGCTTCTTCCTTGCCGAGTGGCCTTTCAGGTTGTCAATATAGAACTCGTTTTACTGTGGATATAGATACTTTGAACCTGATCTTCACAGGGTCCTTTGCTGTTGTTCTGGGATTGATTTGCACTTTTTGCACCAAAGTACGTTCATCTCTAGGAGACAGAACGCATCTCCTTCCTGAGCGGTATGACGGCTGCGTGGCCCCATGGTGTTTATACTTGCGTACTATTGTTTGTACAGATTAACGTGGTACCTTCAGGTGTTTGGAAATTGCTCGCAAGGATGAACCAGACTTGTGGAGGTCTAAAAGAAAATAATATACAATAGAGGTCTGGTCTGATTTCTTTTGATTTTCCCATGACGTCAAGCAAAGAGGCACTGAGTTTGAAGGTAGGCCTTGAAATACATCTACAGGTACACCTCCAATTCACTCAAATTATGTCAATTAGCCTATCAGAAGCTTCTAAAGTCATGACATCATTTTCTGGAATTTTTTAAGCTGTTTAAAAGGCACAGTCAACTTAGTGTAGGTAAACATCTGACCCACTGGAATTGTGATACAGTGAATTATAAATGAAATAATCTGTCTGTAAACAATTGTTGTGCACAATATAGGGACTATTATGAAGTTAAACTGAATGTTACACTCTCCCAGATCATGGTGAAAGTAGCAGAGATGGTGTTGGCATTTCAGACACTATTATCAACTTTCAAGAAACCTGTGACTCACGAGTTTTGTTAGGTTGGATATTATTCCAACGTCATGAATCTCTTTCCCAATTTCTAACCGCCGGCAAACAGTTGACAGATTACATGCAGTAGTTATTCTCACGGCAGTCACTGTAGGGACAATAATTGAAAGAGGCTATAGTCATGGGTCATGTTAGTAGTAGCAGGGGTTACTTTAGTAGCATTGTTGGGATATCAGTTTATGAGGAATGGCTTGGTAGAGGGTAACTGGGAGACCGGTGAGAGTACTGGGGGCTGTTATTCACATGTCACAAATTAGTTATCTGGCCATAAGGGGAGAGTCTATGTTGTCCTGTTGTCAGGAAATGATCCATGCGTTGCAGTATGTATATTCCCAGGTGGAAGCGGCACATAAGGAGCAGAAGATAACCGAGGGCACGGGCTGAATTCTGGAGATTGAGTGTATACCAGGCGGGGGTGTTGGGACAGCGTTGGTCTGGTCCACACACAGTACTCCTTACAGCACCTGCAGCGGTAAAGATCATCATGTCTCTCCTCAGTGGGTTCACAGTTCTAACGTAAAGGGAGGTCCAGCTGCATAATGGGAGAGCTTGAAGACGCCATGACAGAGGAAGAGGAGCTAAAGAGAGAAATAAATACTCCACTGTAGACATGCAGTTGGGTTGGGTCTGGGAGCCACTTTAAAACACCATAGTTGGGTTGGGTTAGTTGCTATATTGGTTAATGCATCAGATGAAAGGATAGATGTTGGGGTAATTGTACTCTGGACAACATTCTGGAGACATTGGTGTGAAAGCATATACTGTGCTGAGTTACCTCAAGAGTAGCGTTGATTAGGGCTACGCACTTGCCTATCAGGTGACGTGCCTATCAGGTGGTAACGGAGGAGATAGGAATCAAAGTGAAAATGACATGGCTTGGGAACACCTCTCAGAACCTGTGGTCAGAAAGGGGAAGACTGGGTGAAAGCATGAGGAGGTTTTCTAGGAATCCAGCAGAAAAGTATCCCGGAGGCATAGTCAGGTGAAGAGAGAGTGGGAATTGTCATGCTATCAGACTGAGTTTTCATGCATAGCTTACCACATTTTAATACTGTTATGTTTTGTGTTTCTCATTGCTTTTCAAGTCTTGTGCTATCACTCTCTTACGAACCAGAAGGAGAAGGTTGAAATGGAAGGAGTCAATGGCTCCAGCGGACATGTTATGATCAGTGTTCTAAATGGAAATAAGATTGTGTATGGTGTGATCATAGAACAGAGGCCATAAGTCTCTGCGTTTGTAAACCTCACTGTGAATGTTAATCATGTTTATTTTGTACATGTTTTATCATCATTGTTAGTCCATTCATAAGTAATTTCCAAGTTTATGTAAT
Source organism: Brachymystax lenok tsinlingensis (assembly GCA_030435695.1). Classification (NCBI taxonomy): domain Eukaryota; kingdom Metazoa; phylum Chordata; class Actinopteri; order Salmoniformes; family Salmonidae; genus Brachymystax; species Brachymystax lenok. Next base: position 19,072,787 of record CM059781.1, read on the forward strand.
GTTGAACAGTATAATGTCAAAAGTTAAAAAAGGGGGAACTGATGGGTTTGGATTTCTGAACTTACAATGTTATTATTAGTTATAATAGAGACCTGAGGGGTGCCATAGCCTATTTTGTTGCATTACTACCTGTAATTTAAATTGATTTTTATTTGGATTTCATGTAACGGAAAAATAAAAACAGAAAAGTGGTGCGTGCATTTAAATTCACCCCCTTTGCTATGAAGCCCCTAAATAAGATCTGGTGCAAACAATTACCTTCAGAAGTCACATAATTAATTAAATAAAGTCCACCTGTGTGAAATCTAAGTGTCACATGATCTGTCACATGATCTCAGTATATATACACACCTGTTCTGAAAGGCCCCAGAGTCTGCAACACCACCAAGCAAGTGGCACCATGAAGACCAAGGAGCTCTCCAAACAGGTCAGGGACAAAGTTGTGGAGAAGTAAAGATCAGGGTTGGGTTATAAAAAAATATCAGAAACTTTGAACATCCCACAGAGCACCATTAAATCCATTATTAAAAAAAAGTAAAGAATATGGCACCACAACAAACCTTCCAAGAGAGGGCTGCCCACCAAAACTCACAGACCAGGCAAGGAGGGCATTAATCAGAGGCAACAAAGAGACCAAAGATAACCCTGAAGGAGCTGCAAAGCTCCACCGCGGAGATTGGAGTATATGTCCATAGGACCACTTTAAGCCGTACACTCCACAGAGCTGGGCTTTATGGAAGAGTGGCCAGAAAAAGCCATTCCTTAAAGAAAAAAAATAAGCAAACACGTTTGGTGTTTGCCAAAAGGCATGTGGGAGACTCACCAAACATATGGAAGAAGGTAGTCTGGTCAAATGAGACCAAAATTGATATTTTTGGCCATCAAGGAAAATGCTATGTCTGGCACAAACCCAACACCTCTCATCACTCCGAGAACACCATGCTGTGGGGATGTTTCTCATTGTCAGGAACTGGGAAACTGATCAGAATTGAAGGAATGAAGGATGGCGCTAAATACAGGGAAATTCATGAGGGAAACCGGAGATTTGAGACTGGGACGGAGGTTCACCTGCCAGCAGGACAATGACCCTAAGCATACTGCTAAAGCAACACTCAAGTGGTTTAAGGGGAAACATTTAAATGTCTTGGAATGGCCTAGTCAAAGCCAAGACCTCAATCCAATTGAGAATCTGTGGTATGACTTAAAGATTGCTGTACACCAGCAGGAACCCATCCAACTTGAAGGAGCTGGAGCAGTTTTGCCTTGAAGAAAGGGCAAGAATCCCAGTGGCTAGATGTGCCAAGCTTATAGAGACGTATCCCAATAGACTTGCAGCTTTAATTGCTGCAAAAGGTGGCTCTACAAAGTATTGACTTTGGGGGAGGGTGAATAGTTATGCACGCTCAAGTTCTGTTTTTTGGTCTTATTTCTTGTTTGTTTCACAATAAAAAATATTTTGCATCTTCAAAGTGGTAGGCATGTTGTGTAAATCAAATGATACAAACCCCCAAAAATATATTTGAATTCCAGGTTGTAAGGCAACAAAATAGGAAAATGCCAAGAGGGGTGAATACTTTCGCAAGCCACTGTACATGGTGGATGCAATTAAGCTTGGAATGTACTGAGTTTAGGGAAAACAATCACGTGGCAGGTATCGATAAGGGGAGAGAGCCATGGATTAGTGATGAAGGGGATCGAGGTCAGGTCAGGAAACTGCCCCCTAGATTCTTCGGGCTAGGGGGTAGTGTTCGGAAGTACGGAGAGTCTGACGTGCCCTAAGTAAACTGCCTGTTACTCAGGCCCAGAAGCTAGGATATGCATATAATTTGTAGTATTGGATAGAAAAAACTCTGAAGTTCTAAAACTGTTAAGATAATGTCTGTGAGTATAACAGAACTAATATGGCAGGCGAAAACCAGAGGAAAATAAACATTTTTGATGTCACAGTTTGTTCATTGACTTACTATTGTCTATAGGGAATTAGCTCCCAGATTGCAGTTCCTATGGCTTCCACTAGATGTCAGACTTAGACATGGTTTCACGCTTGTTTTTTGAAAAACGAACAAGAAATAGAAGTTCTTCCCAGTAGCTCATGAAAAGGACTCTACGCGCATGACTGTGTGCAGGCTCTTTGTTATTTTTCTTCCCTTTTGAACAGACTATTCCCGTCTGAAATATTATTGTTTATTTAAATATTTGACAACCTGAGGATTAATTAGAAACACCGTTTGACTTGTTTGGACGAACTTTACCTGTACTTTTGGGATTTCTTTGTCTGCATGTTGAAGGACTGGATTACAGAACTCCATGGCGCCAACTAAACAGACTTTTTTGGATATAAAGAAGAACCTTATCGAACAAAACAACCATTCTTTGTGTTACTGGGACCCTTGTGATTGCAAACAGAGGAAGATCTTTAACTTGTTAGGGAGTGGCAGCTGAGGGGTCGGTTTTGGAGAGACTGGCGTGCCCAAAGTAAAATGCCTCCCATTCAGGCCCAGAAAATAGGATATGCACATATTTGGTACCATTGGATAGGAAACACTGAATTTTCCAAAACTGTTAACCATTTGTCTGTGAGTAAAACAGAACGCATATAGCAGGCGAAACCCCGAGGAATTTCTGTCCTGGAAAAAGTGATTTTGACACATTGCTCATTTGGGCACCCCTCCCTCATGAAAATGACCATATAAGGGCATATGAATGCAGTACCCATCGCTTCCTTTAGATGTCAACAGTCTCGAGACAGTGTAAAAATTTCATTTTGGATGAATTAGACCAGAGAATAAGAGCAAACCAGGAAGTGACCTTTTTAGGCACACGGTGTCTTTTTTTACCGTCTTTATCGATCAGTTTATATTCCGGGTTGATTTATAATAGTAAATATACGTAAAAGTGTTCCTAAGGATACATTTAAAACTATGTTTGATTGTTCTTGGACAAGTTTATAGGTATAAGATGAACGAGTTTGCGTCACGTTTCAATGGAGTAGTGGAGGCTGTCGTTTCTGCTTATAACGCGCGAACCAAATGGAGGATTTATGGATAAAATACATTACTTTTTCTAACAAAAGAACCATGGATTGTCTTCGTTGGACACTTAGGATGACCTCAGCAGAAGTTCTTCAACAGGTAATTGATTTGTTTTCGCTGTGAAATGTGTTATGTGTGTGCCATGATGGCTAATCGATTCATGGCTATGGGAAAAATGTGAGGTGCTACCCTCAAACAATCAAATGTGCTGCTTTATGTAAAGCCTTTTTGAAATCTGACAACGCTGTGATATTGCCAAGAAACAGAGCTTTTGATGAGTATGGAACACTTGTATATTGGTGGATGTTTAATAATTTAACTTTTGGATTTTGAATTTGGCGCCTTACATTTCACCTGGTAGTGTCGGGAGCAGCCCGCTAGCGCCCCAGCAATAACTGAGAGGTTAAAGGTAAGTGATTTATTTTATCGCTATATTTGATTTTGTAACGCCCTGTGCCGGTTTGAATAATATTTTGTTGTGAGGCGCTGTCCTCAGATAATCGAATGTTCTGCTTTCGCCGTAAAGCCTATTGTAAATCCGACAACGCGGTTTGATTACCAAGATTCTAAGCTTTTGAATGGTGTACAACACTTGTATTTTCTTGAATGTTTAATATTACTATTTTTGTCATTTGAATTTGGCGCTCTGCATTTCACCGGATGTTGTCGTAGGTGGGCCGCTAGTGTGCCACCAAAAGCTAGTCAATCAAGCAAGTCTAGCCCAGACGTTCCAGTTTCATTTCCAAAATAATAGTCTAGAGCTTGTTTTAGAACGGCATTCGATAACGACGTTATACCGGTAGATGGCGTAGTATAGGCTTGGGCCTTCAGCAAATTACTTCTGTGAGAATTATACTATAAAGACACAGAAGAGCCTTGTCTAGAATAACTGCCTGAGCTGCAAAATATTAGGTAAATATGATTTAGGCTAGGCCTATCCACGATATAAATATGCCATGCTGTTGTGTTATTTAATGGGCATATAATTGCATAATTTATTTGTATGGCCGCGTGGGGCTACTGTGTGGATCATCTAACATAATGAATCACACGTTTTCCAGTAATTGGGAGCACGGTATTTGCAAATTCCACTCTGTATGTAGGCTTGTTATAGCCATTTGCATTGCACAACCCCATCACGCAGAGGCTATATCCATATAAAAAAAATTACAAAAAAAAGATTGACTATAACCTGAACTCAATAGCCAAGGGGTCCAAAATGGTCAAGACATTCTATAGCCTATTCTTTCCCCATCAGCCACTGCATGTGATTCTTCAACAGCGAGCATTTTTAGAATGGCCCGCGACATGGTTTATGAATGTAAAATGCAGTCCTGACAATACGCAATCAGAAAAAAAAAAAACATTATGCTGGTAATATGGGTCATAACATTTGAACGGTTTGGGCTAGAAACAAGCTGTTTTCTCTGTAGCAATGGTGCAAGCATCACGGTCACGTATCATTGCTCAATGTATTCTCCATGGCACTCAGAGGCTGCGGTACAGAAAAGTATATATCAGGCCATGCCCTTGACGACACAAACTGAGCAGAACCTCAATTCCACAGCTCATCAACTCTCAGGGCGGGTTGATAATGATATCAACCTGCCCTGAGTGATCATTTGTATTCAGAAAACTTAAGAGCGAAGGGTCCAAAACTTTAGGTGGATAATAGACTGATGACAAATATAATTCATAGCTACCAGATAAACCGCTCTTGAGAACAGAGGAGCGGGGTAGATGGGGTCAGTGAGCTAACTTGAGGACCACTAAACGTGGTTCAGTTCCATTCCTACTCCTGGCCCTGTTGCTATTATCCTGCTGCTAATAATCATAAGTTATTCTCAATTATTCGTGACCCATGTGATGTTCTACTCTAGAGAGTAAAGTATTATTCACATTTCTATCCTCCATGCTGCTTCAAATATCAATGTGACAGGCTAGAAGAAGAAAAAACAACAGTGCTGAGGCAAAAACACACCATTATTATTCAGTAAACATTCCTTGTTTTCACAACAATCTGAAAACAGTTGTTTTTGTGATACCTGTGTAACGCAAACGTTTAATTGGATAGTTACTCGGAGACTACACTCAAAGACGATACAGACAAGATAGTCGACTGACCACATTAACAATGGGAATACATGTCCGCAAAAGCGGAAAGCAGGCAGGAGGTGAGATCAGGTGGGAACATTCTAGCCAATGAGAGGGCAGATACGCGTGTGAACAACAACTCCAATATAAAATTGTTTTTCTCAAAGTTGCCGGAATGCCTCGTGCGCCCACCTATCTCAGTACATTTGTAACAACCTAAACATTACAAAACTTATGTTTGATCAAATAAGCCTCAGGTAGCAAATTAACAATTCAATTTTATGTTGACCAAATTCGACACTCTCTCATAGACCTCCATACAAAAAATCCCCACTTGGTCTGCTTATAGCTGTATTTTTGGGTGGAGTTAAGCCTCTTGCTTTGCCTCTTCCTCTGTTACACCGAGAAGACACTCAATTCGGTGTGTTCCTGGATGTGGGCATTCCTGCAACTGCAGGAACCTCTTCTATTGGTCAATTTTTAAGCTAGGACACAGGCTGGAGGCGGGGGTGCTCCAGTACAGTAGGTGACGGTAATGAACAGTTCTATTAACAGCGGTGAAGGCAGGTGTTCGGCAGGCGTTAGAGAAGGAAACTGTGCCAGTACAGCAAGCGGGGCGACACCGGTAGCTAGCTAGCAAGAACACCAGTAAACCAAGGACAGTACAGTATGAAGATAGGCAGAAACTGCTTCTCCAATAGAAATCCCTGATAACGCTTGTAGGCGATGTCATGGCAAAGTTGGCTAGCTAAGCTCATGCGCAGAAACACGTAATCAAAGTCAAAGTCAAAGTCACCATTATTAGTCAGTTGTACAACCAAATGCCTTCAACCGAAATGTGTCTTCCGCATTTAACCCAACCCCTCTGAATCAGAGAGGTGCGGGGGGCTGCCTTAATCGACATCCACGTCTTTGGCGCCCGGGGAACAGTGGGTTAACTGCCTTGTTCAGGGGCAGAACGACAGATTTTTCCTTGTCAGCTTGGGGATTCGAACCTGCAACCCTCCGGTTACAAGTCCAACGCTCTAACCACTAGGCTACCTGCCGCCCCGGGTCTAAAGGTCGTCTCTCGCCGAACTGGGCATGTAGAGGCCGTCAAATCAAAAGGCACGCTCATTCGATTTAATCACTCATTCGATTAAAAGTTGTTTTTGACTAAAATGAAAACGTGTTAGTTTGTCACTCATGAGGTTGGAGTAATAACATGTTAAACTACTTAAAGCTGCAATATGTAACTTTTTGGGAGACCCAAACAAGTGTACATATACATGTGTTACAGAGCTGTCATGGTCATGGAAAGCAAGTTTAAGAAGTGGTAGATCTGTTCTATGTGCGTTATTTCTATGCTTTCCGTTCTTGTGTATGTGACCAATAAAATTTTATTTGAGTTTTGTTTTTGCATCTTTTACTTTCAGTTTTGTACACCAGCTTCAAAACAGTTGAAAGTACAATGTTTTTAGTTATGGAAAATATATTTCACAGTGGTTTAGATGGTACAATGATTCTCTACAAACTGAACTATTAGAATTATACCAACCAGAAAATGGCAGTGATTTCTGCATAGTGCATCTTTAAGACATTGGCTCAAATCTAGGTTGTGCCTTTAGATTGAGAAAATGAACAACTAAATGAAGAATTGTTCACTTCTCAAACCCCAACCCCTGGCTTGCTTGGTCTGTTTCGCAAGCGTTCCTGGAAGTCTGGCGATGTTGCGCCTCTGGATTTAGAAACTCTGTGGGTAGACAGTGTCCTTCGTCCCCAAATAACTCAGATAATACTTCATTTATTGTGACCCACATTTTCCTCACAGACAATCAGGAGGAAATCCACAATATCAAAGCTGTGTTCGAATACCCATACTAACAGTCTGAACTCCTTCTTAATGAGTATATACTACATACTATTAGTTCATTTTAGTATACTGTAAACTAATGGTATCCTTCGCCTGTCTACCAGAAGTTGATGTTGTTGCTATGCAACCTCCTGCTAGCTTGTTGACATAACAAATGACTAGCTAGACATTTTGTAAATTCAATCAGGAGTGCCAGAGTGCACTCAGAATGCAGAGTGCACTCAGAATGCGCTCTGGGCTTCGTAAATCCAGAACGTTGTCAGATTCTGAATTTACAAATGTACAGCGTTTCGCTCTCTCTCTTAGACGATCTGGCCAAGGGGTTAGGTTGATCCGAGCGTTCTGACCTCACAACAGGAGTCAAGCTCCACCCGTAGCACGCGCTCCAGCAGGTATATTTCACTGGTCATCCCCAAAGCCAACACCTGCTTTGGCCGCCTTTCCTTCCAGTTCTCTGCTGCCATGACTGGAACGAATTGCAAAACTGACTGAAGTTGGAGATTTATATATCCCTCACTAACTTCAAGCACCGGCTGTCAGAGCAGCTTACTGATCGCTGCAGTTGTACACAGCCCATCTGTATATAGCCCATCCAACCAACTACCCATCTCATCCCCATATTTTTTTCCTGCTCTTTTGCACACCAGTATTTCTACTTGCACATATATCACTCCAGTGTTAATGCTGAATTGTAATTATTTTGCCACTATGGCCTATTTATTGCCTTACCTCCTTACTTCATTTGCACACACTTTACAGATGTTCTATTGTGTTATTGTTTGTTAATCCCATGTGTAACTCTGTTGTTGTTTTTGTCGCACTGTTTAGCTTAATCTTGCCAGGTCGCAGTTGTAAATGAGAACTTGTTCTCAACTGGCCTACCTGGTTAAATAAAGTTGAAATAAAATTACAAAATAAAATCACCCAAGCTAACTAGCGAACGTTTGCTCGCTTGCTATTTCCAGACACAGTTGAGAGAACACCTCACTCTGACCATTTTACTCGCCCTAGCAGAGCTGGTTTTCAGGTTATCCAGAGCATTGGTGGCTGTGGCTGTAACTGTGCTGCTGGCAACAATTTAAATAAGATTTTTTTTGCCAACGTTTACTGACACCGGCCATATATTCAACTGGTGTTGAGCGTTCGTAAATGCATCCGTTATTCTGCGCTCTGGCACACTCAGACTAGAGTGCTTTGAAATCGGAGTAGATAGCCAGAATTAACAATGTCCATTAAAAACGCACAACAACTATACCACATAGCTAAAAATGACGTCAATAAACGTTGGGCAGTTAGATTATTGTTAATATTACTGCCTGGCAAGTTCGATGTATTAGTAGCCAACTAACGTTAGGTAACGAACTAACATACCGGTACATACCGCTGTAATGCTATGCAGTTCGTAAGGATAGCGTAGCTAACAAATTGTCAGCCAACATAACGTGTAACGTAATTTATTTGAAAAGACGCATATTTTCCGCCATTTTCTTAAAATCTGAAAACCTTGTAAAGCCACGACCATTCTCTGAAGATGGGTGGGGGGTGTTATTCCACAGATAGAACAAAGAAACACTGGAAAATTAAATGTGACGAATGCGCTTGGCGTTTCCACTTTGGCTATACTGTTAGCTACATATCTACCAACTGACCTGTTTGAGTCAATAAAATTGCTGACATACCAAAAAAACATATATATTCTCAGTATATTTTTTTACAACGCTAATACAAACCTGAGGGGGTAACTGAACCTTTTCAACAAAGGGCTAAAATACACCCTTCCGCCAGCAAGCAGCACTGCCTCACGTCCGCCATTAGAGAGCGAGCGAAACAATTCGAGAGCAGGGCAATGTCACAGATAGAAAAATGAGGGTTAGTTGTAAAAAATATTTGGCAATATAGTACCCTCCGGCAGGCCAGAAAGGGGGATAAACAAATGTTGACTTCATAACATCGCGACTCAAGGGAGCCCGTGGTCATATAGCTAACACCTAAGCTACGTGTTGCAACTTTGACTAATTAACCGTAAAATTGGAATAAACGTCTATGGCGTTCTTACCGGAGGAGTAGAGCTTGAAACGATATAGCTAGCGCCACTGTTGTCCCGGGAAATAAATCAAGGATAGCATGCGCCCAGGGTTGCCAGATCAAGCTACAATTTCTGGCCCAATGACCACTCAAAACCAACCTAAAAAGGCCTAAAACTAGCCCCCCAAAATTAACAGCAACAGAGGAGTTGACATATTTATACAATAAGCCATTTTCCCATAACGTTATCGAGACAATTTAGAAGGAATATTATAGTAACTTGTAACGACGTTGGAAGCAAAATTCGGGTTTCAAAATAATAATTATTTCAAGCTACATGACATTGCTTAATCATAGCAGTCAAACAAGTTAAATCGACATCCATTAATGGAAAATGATCTGGCGAGTTTAAAAAAGGGGCAATTATATTTTCTCTTACCACATATTCAAATTCCTTTATTATGTCATAAGGCACAAGGGGTATGGTATATGACTCCAGGAGTGCCTGGAGTCAGCCGTTAGCCATGGTATATTGGTCATACACCACATATCCCCGGGGGGCCTTGTTGCTATTATAAACTGGTTACCACTGTAATTAGAACAGTAAGAAGTATACCAAGGCTTTCAGCCAATCAGCATTCAGGGCTCGAAACAGGTTTATAAATGTAAAGTTTGAGTGATGAAAGTTGGACTGAGGATCTCAATCTCTGAGCAAGAAACACTTGGACGAACATAAAAAACTAATGTTAGTCTATTTTCTGGCAATTGTGCTGCTATGTGCTGCTATGTTAAGCCTACAAACCGTTATAAATGGCCCATTTGCGAGTTTGACTGGTCATTCCAATACGCATAGGCTACAGATTTATGCCTATACCTGCCTTTAGCTACCTGCTAAAGGCAGGTAGCCTATAGCCCCTGATAGGCCTACATCTAATTTCAGATAGTTTACAGTAGCCTAGACAAGATGTAGGCAAGATGTAAAGTGAACGATTTAGCAGCTTGCTTAGTTCAAATTAACAGACACATGTATTAATTAATTTTGCAATAAGAAGTGTTTGCGTTTCCCAAATAGCCTGCTGCAACATGCTACTGATGGGCTCATAATTTAAATCACTGAATATTAATAATATGTATATGAATTGAATATGCTTGTCAACAGCCAGTTTTTTTAAATTTGTTGTAGCCTACCTGTAGCCTAATCTGGCTACTGTTACCGTCAATTTAATTTGTTCATAATAACACAAGGCTACAACAAACTGAAGTCATAGGCTATTTATTACATTTGTTCGCCAGCTCCAGGTAGGCTACACAAGTGGCACAATTTGATTCGCAATGACTCCAGTGATATCTTAATATTTATTGTATCAAATGGTTGCCTACAATGGCATATTCATTAATAGCCTACTTGATGGCTAACAGAGGCAAATGTATATTTTTACAAAATACTTTTCCTCATAAAATGAACCACGCGAGGGAGTTCCATAACTTCAATTTCAAATGTCCACTCGGGCAGCCGCCGAGACCCAAGAACTGAGCATGCATAAAGCACTTCGCTTGATACCTTGATTCTTTAAGCAGAGAATGCACTTTAAACCACCTCCGAGCGAATTTATATCATGCGCCCAAAGTCGTTTTCCAGTACTTTGTTTCTATTATTTCTTTATATGTTTCAGTTCTAGCGTATTGTTACGTTTTATGGGAAAATAGTTGGAAATAGGTGTCTCCATAATGACAATCTAAATAGCCTACCTATAACTGGTAAGACGTTGTCACAACGTGAACGCGTGCAGCTCTCCTCTTGCTCACGTGACTCAGCCAAGAAGTGTAGTGCTCTCTCAACACCCCCACCAGCCTTCCCCACCGCTCATTCACTCAGCAACAGCCTGCCTCAGTTAGCGGCAGGTCAGTGACATATATATATATTTATTTATTTTTTTTTCTTTTTTTTTTTAAAGAGAAATGCCATGGCAGCCGCGGTACAATTTATAAATAGCCCAAAAACCCGCGGCCAATACATTTACACCCGCAACATTGTTTTCAAAGTAGCCCAATTTCAGGAAAACCACGAACATGGCAACGCTGCATGCGCCCCAACGTGGAGACGTTGTTTTAGATGGGATTTACCAGGGGTTGGCATCCAACGTCAATGATGGATTACTGGCTCCTACTGTGCTGGAGTGTGGGCCAGAGACCGTTGTGTTTTCTCAATTAGATTTGTTCAACTCCTGCGTCCTTCCTCAGACCTACTTTTTTCGAAATGATCTACATTTATCGAGGAGAGGAAAAGTGGACAAAAATGCGCTTGTATGAAATGGTTAAACATAATCAGTGGCGACCCGTCATTCAGGGCAGGTCCCAACCTGTTTTGAGCCACACCTATTTAGCTAATATATATATATCTTATTTGTGTTTTTAGTTCCCTGCTTTGCATGCTATTTTGGCATGCTAATGTTCTCTAGTTGCGACGTGATTGGCTCAGTGTTCTGTCACTCATGGGTACACTACCTCACTGCAAAATCTACGAGGAGAGCTCGAAAATTCAAGCCCCTTGGGTGCTGCCATAGATTTACATTAGAAGTGCCCATCCAAGAAGGCTCAAGGTCATTGGCCACAGATAAAAGGACGTCAAATCACGTTATATCTACTGTAGCTTTGATTGGGCTGATCATGTCAACATCATACTTTCAAAATCCTAGCTAGCAAGCTAGACAAGAAGTCATCATCATGAATCAATACGACAATCTACTGGCAAATCCTTTTCATATGAAGAGAAATTATAGATAAAACGTATTGGTGCTCATCTGTAATTGGACATAAACATTACACAAGTTGGAAATCGCAAATTAAACAATAAGTGGTATGGAAGGAATCAGTCGATAACTGCTTGCGTTGCAAAGCAATCACTAGCCTGCTATTCAGTGGAATGGGTGTGGGGTCCAAGGCTGTGTTTAAGGGTCTCTTTCCCAAGCTTTAAATGATAAACATTCACATCCAACACCATAGGTCAGAACATTTTGAATACATTGGCCATGCTGTCAATCCAGCATGATTTCTGTCTTGTTCAAAACAACTGGAAACACAGAACTAGGAATCTCAGACTTCAGTGAGTTCCAGTCAACTGGGAACTTGAAAAAAACAAACTCCGACTGGGAAAATACGTTTTGAACAGTCATCCAAGTCGGGAACTCTGGCCTCTTTCTAGAGCTCCGATCTGAAGATCACTGACGTCATGATTCAATCTTGTTTTTTTCCCCCCCAGAGTTCCCAGTTGTCTTGAAAGCACCACAAATCCAGAGAATGCCAGACTTTGATGACAAAATTTGCCCACAAGGATCTGAGCACAGCACAACAATGTGAGTCCAAAAAATGTCTTGTATGCTGCTGCATAAATGTAATTTGTCTTAATCGAAATTACAGTGCCTCTTATCCGCTTCATCTTTCCCTTAGGCTATAGTTTGTACATCTCAATTGTCAGAAGAAACCAGATGTTTAAACAAGTCAGCCATACCATATTTTTGTTTTGTTTTCCCCACCAAGATTTACATGCTAAAATCGCCACTTAACATAACCCTTACCATTTTACATTTCAACTTCAAAATTGGGTAGGGACATCCAAAGGATCCCAGATAACGCGAACCGCATGAAATGACTCTCCAAACAGAAAAGGTGGAATCCCAAAATAAATGTATAAAGTGATCAAATCAAATTTAGATAGTTGTGCAAGACATTATATAGATGCAAAAAACATTTTTGCATCCTTTTCTACTTCGAGAAAACAATACCTGATTCAAAGGGTGTGTGGCAGACTAATACTTCCGGGAAGGACTCTGACAGGATACGCTTGTGCTTCTGTGCCTACATTTAACATATCTTCAGAATAAACTACAGACTTGGGTATCCTTTGGTGAATTTCACCATTTTACTTCGTTGCCAGTTTGCACAGCAGTTCACAAATGGGGAAATTAGTTCAATGATGTGGCTATTAAGGCAGAAGGAATCCTCATATCAAATTAAATCCTACATTTTATAAAACAAGGATGGCAATTCCTGTTCATATTACAGTAGATTATCATCAATAAATGTTTATCCCATATCTGTTTTATGTCAGCAAGGCAGCTCATTGCCAGAATGTGCTCTGCATTTGTCATCATCGCAAAAACTACCTCAACTACAAGCGATCTGGATGTCAATTTTGATAAAGTTGTTAAAATCATGCATTCTTGAAAGCACTCATGTAGTCCTAGACTATTCATCTTTAGTGTTTTCCTCCAATCCCAAGAAGCAGGATTCTTCACTCGTAAGAAGTGACGTTAGCCCTTTAGTAAAATGACATCTGAAGCGTCATGCTATACTTTAACCCACTCCAACAGTGGCAAAGGTACCTAAATCAACAAACATCCTTCAAACTTGACATTCCACACCTGTATGTACAGACAATAAAATATAGACAACTCCAGAAAGGCAAAATCTCTTCATTTCTAAAATGGTATAATTGGGCAAAGCATTAACTCGGTCCAAAGAATCTGACATTAACTCCTTGCCTGTGATGCCATCAAGAGCACAAACAAAACATCAGGCTATTGTCCCCCTATGCATACACAAAAGTAAAACTCAAAGACCTCAGAGTATTAATCGTACACACAGAAATATACATGATTGGTCAATGGACAGAGTTGATATGCTGTTCTTGTCCTTTAATCCTCTGCCAGAGAAACAGTCTCTCAAACTCTGGATGGATGCTTAATGTCCAACAACTTTATATGAAGGTAGCCTGGCGTGTTGCTCGAACTGTTCTTCATGTTGTGTGATTGCACGTGTGTGAATCTTGGTATGTGTGTGAATCTCCCATGCTGTGCTTGGGGTCCAGACAGCTTGGAAACTTGGCAGGTGCTACGCATCACTGTAGCTGAACACGGTATGCACAGATGAGAAGCTTCACCTGGGGAGAATGAAAGATTCCATCAATCAAATGTATTGGTCAAATTTAATTTAACAACTTGTCAGTCTTTTACAGTAACTGGGCCTAGACTCCCTCTCACTATGGCCATGAGTTAATCTGCTGTGTGTGTGTACCTTGGCTGTAGGTGACTCTGCCAGGCGAATGAACAGTTTGTTGATGCCTGGCACTGGGCTGAACGAGTAGATGAAGTGACTATCCTGTGGGGTGTAAATTGAAAGAGGAAAAGATCAGTGACAGGAATCAATCAACTAACTACGAGGTAGAACAGAAAATCAACCATTCTCCAGACCTCCAGGCCAGGAGTACTCCTGATCTAGAATGAGACTCACCAGGAAGATGGGCAGCTGGAACTTGTCGTTGAGCACCACGGCATGGACACTGCAGGGCCCACACAGCCTGGCTGTGATCTCACTCAGGAAGTTAGCATGGAAGATGAAGAGCAGGATACCTGAGCCTGGAAGGAGAGAGATTAAATGCTTTCCCTAACCCCCCAATAGTGTGTGCAGGTGATTAGCACTGTTTGTAGGTGTATCCTACCCTCTCCAGGTGTGTGAGGCGTTTGTTTGTAGCCGAACTCCAGAGAGAAGTCTGGTCCCTCACAAAGTCTGTGACAGGCCAGAGGGAACACCGGCTCCAGCAGGGCCAGCCGAGTCTCAAAGAACGCCCGGATAGTGTCCTCTGCCACACTTGATAACCTGAGAATAAGATATCACTTTGCTGCTAACAGTATGTGGGGTTACAGTATACCATCTTAACTCTTACATATGTACCTTTATTTATACGTTTACAGAGCGAGAGTGAGAGAGACATGGCAGAAACACTCACATGTTGATGTGGTCCTTGATGAGGTCGTACACAAGCAGGTTGTTGCTAACTTTGGCGAAGTACATGGCCGTATTCTTGTGTTTGGACAGGATGTTACAGTCGGCCCCGTACTCCAGTAGGAGGCGCACCACGTCAGCATTCCCCCTCTTACAAGCCTGAAGAACAGAGGCTAATGGTAAGAAACTATTGCCATAAGTCGGTCACACAGGAATAACAGAAATTAGGATATTTACAAATAGAGGTCATTGATTAACTTAATCTTAATTGCTTCAGGGGTGATATGTTGATTTCTAGTTAAACACAGCATTTGTCTTCATCGCCGCTGTTTTTTTCCTTCCTCCGTACCTTCATCAGGGCAGTCTCTCCTCCAAGTGTCGGAGCGTTGACATAGGACCCTGCCTCCAGGAGGATAGCAACTGTGGTCAGGAAGTTCTGAAATAAAAAAATGAGAGGGTTAAGTAAGTAAACCTTGCATAACAGACATTTACACACAAACAAGAGTAGTGTATACATGTGTGTAGACTAATGAGGCGGTTTAAACCAGTCCGTCCTGTGTTACCTTCTCTGCAGCATGCATTAGGGCAGTGGTTCCATTCTTCTGCCGTCCGTTCACCTTCACCCCCTTCTTTATCAGCAGCCTCAGGATATCATCCTGTCCCCCTGCTGCTGCCAACATACTCAGGGACATACCGCTGGAGTCCTGCAGGAGGCAACACAAACTCATTCATTACGGAGGACCAAAGCTTTCCAAAGCCTCTGATAGCAAAACACTATGGGGAGGGGGGCAGTAATCAAAATGTATCTGTACAGCTAATTATTTATAGAACTAAAAAAAGAGACAAGTTTAACTTTCAAAAAAGAGAACTATTATCAACTTACCTAGGGTGTTGTCATCCAAAAAGAAAAGTTTGTTAAAGCATAAAGCACTGAGCAATGGTGATACTGTATTTGCAAAAGTATGTGGACACCCCTTCAAATTAGTGGATTCAGCTATTTCTGCCACATCCGTTGCTGACGTGTATAAAATCGAGCACACAGCCATGCAATCTCCATAGACAAACATTGGCAGTAGAATGGCCTACCTCAAGAGCTCAGCGACTTTCAACATCGCACCGTCATAGGATGCCATCTTTCAAAACAAGTCAGTTCGTCGAATTTCTGCCCTGCTAGAGCTGACCCGGGCAACTGTAAGTGCTTTTTTTGTAAAGTGGAAACGTGTAGGAGCAACAACGGCTCAGCTGCAAAGTGGTAGGCCACATAAGCTCACAGAATGGGACCGCAGAGTGCTGAAGTGCGTAACAATACTGTCCTGAGGCAACACTCACTTCAGAGTTCGAAACTACCTCTGGAGGCAACGTCAGCACAATAACTTTGTCGAGAGCTTAATGAAATGTGTTTCCATGGTCGAACAGCTACACACAAGCCTAAGATCACCATGCGCAATGTCAAGCGTAGGCTTGAGTGGTGTAAAGCTCACCGCCATTGGACTCTGGAGCAGTGGAAACGTGTTCTCTGGAGTGATGAATCATGCTTCACCATCGCAGTCCAACGGACGAATCTGGGTTTGGCGGATGCCAGGAGAATGCTACCTGCCCGAATGCATAGTGCCAATTGTAAAGTTTGTTGGAGTAATAATTGTCTGAAATAATCGCCCAACATCAGTGCCCGACCTCACTAATGCTTGTGGCTGAATGGAAGCAAGTCCTCGCAGCAATGTTCCAACATGTAGTGGAAAGCCTTTCCAGTTATAGCAGCAAAGGGGGGGGGACCAACTCATATTAATGCCTATGATTTTGGAATGAGATGTTCGACAAGCATGTATCCACATACTTTTGTTATGTAGTGTAGATTCCTATTATTACAACATCATGAAATCTCAAAATTGTTTTCCATAACTGTTACAATTCCAAATCCCTGTTGGAACACTAATGATGGACATCAAGTAGGCTGTATGAATATTCTCAGAACTGAAAGAGCATGTCTTAGAAAGTTTACGTCAAGTAACAATTTATTAACGGCGCAAATATAGTATCTTACAATAAACACAATAAGCACCAGGTGGTAACAAAAGGCAGCTTGACAACAAATACATGTTGGTGAAAAAAACAATTTAAGCAATGACGTCCATGTCTTTAGACAGTAAATAGTGGGGGTGTGGTTTAAACCCCTGACAAATTCTCAGTTAACACCTAACACTGTGGCAGACCTTATGCAGTTACAACATGAACTGATAACTATGAACTCATTTATTTACATTATTCCTCCTTGATCCAATTAGAAGCAACAGAAAGGTTTACTTGCAATAGTAACATTATCTAGTAGGCAAGCGGATCAAATAATAGAGAAGCAACAGCCGTCAAACCCTATACAAGTTAGTCAGCCTAAATTAGTGTTGAGGAACTTAACCATATTGATTCACAGTAGCTGTTTAAGACTGTAGTGAATAATAGCAACATTAATTTAAAAAGTGTTTATCGTTTGACAAGAAGCAATAACACAAGTATATGGACAGCTAATGCCTAATAACATATTTAGTAGGAAAGACAGGTACAAGAGAAATAGCCTAGGTTGTGTGTGAATCTCTGAAACCAATTCCACGCGCAGAACAAAGGATCTGTTTCCAATTGTTAAAGCAGATTTCAGTTACTTATCATTAGTAAAACTTTTGCTCAAAGGAGTGGATAGGAGAACTAAAAACTGCCTCAAATTGTATGGGAAGTCATCCAACTTTAGTGACCAGTAAAGTTACTAGTAACCATAAACAAGGCTTCGGTTTAGGAACCATGTTAGAGCCTTCACACATATAAAACTGCGATGTCAAGGGATTGCTAATAAAAGTCCACCCGTCCTTGCCAAACCCATCACTCACGCTGAGTGCAGGTTCTCCACACTTCTTTCAAAGAGTTTACTTGCACACTCCCAGTCACTTTGGGAGAAGGGTGGAAAATCGGGATGCATCCATAAATGGACCCTTTGACAGGATCTGAACGTGTCACTGATGAGAAGATCGAAATTAGGGAGAAAAATTATTTTTATAAATAATAATAATAATTAAAAAAAAAAAAATACTGATACATACCGGTAGCTTGGAATACTAGATAGCTAGTTCGCTAACGTTAATAACATAAGTACAATAGCCATGATAATAATCTCAACCATGCTTCAAAAGCAATCGAGTATGAAGTGTATGTATACCTTGTATTTATAATAAGTAACAATTTACAATGGAGCGGTCTTCATCTAAACATTCTTCTTAACATGATTGGATTTTAAGCCGCTGAAACATCAAGCCATACTCTCTTAGCTGAGCACAAATTTCGTACGTAAACCCATGGTTCCAGACTAGCATTTTCCCCTGGTGGCACTAAGCCCTAGTTCAAACACCGCTCCATCGCCGCACCGAACAAAACCATATGTAACTTTCTCTTTGGAAGAGCAGGGATTGAGTGCCGTCTGAAACCACGCAGTGCGCCACGGACTTTGCCCTTTTAGTGCAATAAACCTTGTGGTTTCTTCAACACTTAAGGTCACTGTTATGCCTGAATTCAACCGAAAACCAACAAGAAAGTCTGCACTGTTGGTAAGTAAAGAAAAGCTCTCAACCATGCCAGCCTGCTTTTAATTTCTATTCAGTTCGACTCAACATATGTTTGGCATCTGAACTGTGCTTAACTTTTTCAGTTGGTGGCACCAGCCCATGATTTAGTCTCAACCCACAAAAATTGCAGCGTCATGCAATATAAAATGTTTGTAATCATCTTATAAAGTCAGTCATAGTTCTTTATTGTAATAGACTACACCAAGATGCTATTCAATAAATAAAGTTGTTTAATCTAACATGTCCAATCAGGAATGCATGATTCAAGATATTTTGATGTGCAACCTAATCCCATGATTGGCATGAATTTTTGGTTGACAATATGGATAGTTGTTATTTTAATGTTTTTCTTTTTCAATAAAGATGAATTTGCCTTCATCTACAACATACATTTGGGGCTAATTCAACATCTGTGGAAGTGGAAATTCAAAACACATTAGATTGCTAACTCTAAATATGATACCACTACTAGTAGCCATGTATTAATCAGTAAATGTAATGTTCTGAAAAAACTCTGCCGTTGCAGGCTACCTAATGAGACCTATATGCCCTCACAATGTCCGATGCGTATTTCACTCGCCGCTCCGTATCTGAAAGCCATATAAAATATTGTTTGTAAAATAGTTGCTACTGAGCTCAATATTGAGTTTAGAAAAGTATACCTACAGAAAGCGGAGACCTCCTTATTATACAATTAGAACAAATGTTTTTCTCCCAGAGAGTGGCTCACTTATCACATCAGCAGGGCCCAGCTAAACAGGGGCAGGAGGGCAGACACTAATATACAGGAATGAGGATAACGAACTTTACTGTTTGACCATATATTAGCCGCCCAAAAAAATAGGAAGGTTTGAGTGAGGTGACAATGTAGAATGTGCAGCTCGCAGATGGAGCCCTGAAAACAATTCACACCGCACTTCTACCAGGAATAACCTGCTAAATTCCCAGGTTAGCTGGTCAGTTGTTTTTACTCAAAACCTAACCTAGACATATACACAAAACATTTTGTACATCTGGATCCAAATCCATTTGGTGAAAGTAAAGTACACAAGCAATGTGATCAAAAAGCTCAAGTCATCAGTTTAACTGTATAGATTTCCACAACAATCTACAAAGTTCTTAAAAAAAACTAAACATTATGCACAGTACTTGGTACATGTTATCTATCCATGTGGAGCATATACTGTATTTGTCAGTTATCTTGGGCATTTTTATGCAACATGGTTCAATCGAAACATGTGGTGCGTTTGGATTCCAAA
Source organism: Brachymystax lenok tsinlingensis (assembly GCA_030435695.1). Taxonomy (NCBI): domain Eukaryota; kingdom Metazoa; phylum Chordata; class Actinopteri; order Salmoniformes; family Salmonidae; genus Brachymystax; species Brachymystax lenok. The sequence goes on from CM059781.1 coordinate 19,092,432, forward strand.
TGTACGTCCATGAGGCCTTGTTGCCATTGCGGACCCATAAGATTCAGTTTGACAGCCTTTGTAAAGGGCCATTGGATTTTTTTTAATAACAAAAAGGTACGATTACATCCTTCCTTGCCTCCTTTCTCCAAGGTCGCAAATGTGTAGCCTATGACAAAAGACTGAGTTTTGGCACCACATAATGCATTGGGACAATTGAATTTTGTAGTTGAGAATTTCAACATCTGAGAAACAAGTTTTCATGCATAATATATCACTATGTAGTTTCTACGGATACGTTCGTAGAATAAAGTAGGTACTGATATTATATCTTTAAAATACTACTTCATTCTTGCTTTACGTCACAAAGTGAGATCAGAGTGACCAAGGATGGTCAGATTAAATCAAAAGCTATCTTCTCCTTTCTCCATCCTTGCACACCTTCAACCGTGGGAGGTTTTCAAACTATTTCAAGGTAATCATAAGGACAGATAAACAGGAGGATCTTCTGGATGTCCCAACGGCACCCCTGGTTTCTGATGCACAACTGGACTCTGTTGCAACCCTGGTTTCTGTGCCACTGGAATTGGTTTTTCACTATCCATGTTTTGTTTGCCTGAAATATGCCTCCTGCACATTGTCATTAATGTGTTATGCACATAGTTTTTTACATCTTTCCATGTCCTGCCTTGTAGAACTGGTTCAGCTGCAATACATGCGTCACATTCCTTTTTACCTGGAATCTTCATCAGTTTAGTGAAGTCTCCTAGCTGCCTCCTGACCGCAGCCTGAGCCTCATCACCCCATATTTTCTGTTTCCTTGGTATTGCAACAGGACCTGCCTCTAGTCTCTCCTGTGCAGGTACGGTCATTGTTCCACCAACTCTTTCCTTAGCACTCTTTGCCTCCGTTTCTTTTTCTTTCTTTGCCGCTCCTTTCTTTGTCTGTTGGGTGAGGTCCACTCTCGTAAGGCCCTTTTTCCTTTTAATAGATTTTACTGTGTTGTGCACATAGTTTTTGATGTCTCTCCATGTCCTGTCTCGTACAGCTGGTTCATTGTGGAGGCATACTTCACAGTCCCGTTTACCTGGAACCTCCATCAATGAGATAAAGTGTCCCAACTGACGCTTCACCGCAGCCTTAGCAGCATCACTCCACGGTCTACGTTTCCACACTGTGCCCACCGTTCCCGTCCCCACAGAACCTGTCCCCTCAGGAACTGCCCCGACAGGAAGCGTCTGCGTTGGAAGTGTCTGGGCATGAAGTGTTGGCGTAATAACAGTACGTGCTGGTAGTGTTTGCGCAGGAAGTGTCTGTGCAGGATATGACCTAGCAGGTTGTGTCCCCACAAAATGTGTCCCTGCAGGATATGTCCCTTCAGGATATGACTTGACAGAATTCGTCCCCAAAGCATAAGCACTTACAGGATATGATCTTGCATCATGTGTCTCTGCAGTATATGTCCCTGCAACATATGAACCTGCTGGATAGGTCCCTGCAGGATGTGTCACGGTAGGATATGCACTTGCAGAATCTGTCCCAGCAGAATCTGTCCCCACAGAATATGACATCGCAGATTCTAATCCCGAAGGATATGACTTCTCAGGATATGTCCCAGCATGATACGACCTTGAAGGCTGTGCCCCCACAGTATATGACCTCGCTGAATATGTCTCTGTTGGATATGATGACCCAGTAGGACATGTCTCGGTAGGATATGTCCTTCCAGTATCTGTCCCCGCTGGATATGTCCCTGCAGAAGATGCCCCAATGAAATGAATAGAAACAGAAGAAAAGGATTCATGAACATGTGCCATTATCATATATTGTGAAGAGGAACAGAGCAAACACTATAGAGTAATAAGTTGCCAGCTTCTCAAAAATGTAGGCCTAGTTAACATGTAAATGGCACAAAAACAGCTTTTTCCACTGAATTTATCATTTTACCCCTTAAAACACAACAAACATTTTTCTCCAAATACCCTGTAAAGCAACTAATACTCACCATATGTAGGAGAAACAACCCTTTCCTCAGATGGCCCTGGAATTACAACTGGAACCTGATCCATTGCAAGCAGCAATTTGCTGATTTCTGCTAGATGTGCTGCATTTTCAGAGAGCCTGTAGTACTCTTTATGGACCTGGGTGTCATGTCCCAATAACTTTGCCACCTGATCCAATTCACTTCCATTCAAGTTCAGTATTTGGCAATGGATAGCAACCTCTTTCCTCACTGTCGAATGGATCAGACTTTCAGGATTCTTTGCATCACACTCATGTGCACACTTCCTCAGACAGTCAAACCCTCTGATGTAGCTTGCTGCATCCATGCTCCGTGCGAAGACATAAGGGTTGTCCTTTGACACACCAACTTTGTCTCTGTTTGCAATAAGGATGTCAAGAGATGAGATCATCCTCTCCGTTAGTAGGACTGGCATTTTCCTACCATTTTTGCCTTCTATTTCCACCCTGGTTAATTTGTCATCACCGAGCTCCTGCTCCAGCCTTGAGAGGTTATTGAAAATGTCTGCACTAGCTGGAGCTTTCTTTCTGTTTGTGTACGTTTCCAACAGCATTTTCGCAACCTCCCCGGTCCTTTTTCTGTTGAAGAGAGCTATTTCTGCAAGAAGAGTTTCATTGAGCTTTTTCCAGACAGCGTTGGTGGGGTTCTCCAGCAATTCTTTCTTCGGTGTCCTCTGCAACCTTGAGAAACTTCTGAAGTTTGATCAAATCCTCAGTTAGTGAAGACACATCAACTTCATCACACTGAGGACAGCGCTGAGGGATAGACCGGAAAAACAGTTATTCCAATCGTTTTCAAGAAGTTCAATGAACCTTTTGGCTTGTTCCTCTGCCTCACGGTCCTCTGTCATTCGACTCTCCCCAAAAGATATTTCGGTAGCTCTTTTCAAAGAATAGCCAATCTTTAAAGCAAGAGATGGGGTCTTGTACCTGTCGGATGCAGGGTCATGACCACTCATTTTCCTGGCAGCATGAACGGCCAATTTGAATTTGGATGGTACACATACTTCATGCAGATATTGGACATCACAGTCCATCTCATTTACAGTAAGTACAAATCTAGCCAATTCCCTCATTTTTGAACCAATGTAAGTAAACTGTGACTTGGCATGACCATGCTTCGCAGATAGTGCATTGCCATATTTACATATCAGGGGATCATTTTTGATGTGGCATGAGATGTCATCCTGATTCATATTGTGTATTATTTCTTCACATCCTCCAGTAGAATAGACAGGCAATGGAACAAGTTGAGAGGACGCAGCCTGGATCCTCGTTCTTTTTCCTCCCCTCGTTTCATCTTGTCCTTTTCTAGCATTACATGTGCTCTCATGCTTCCATAAATCAATTTTGTTAAAAAAAGATACACAGTGTTGGCAGGGCAGGTAGTCACGCACAGAAGCACCATCGTAAGATGGTATTTTCTGTGTCACAACTTCACCATCTCCACATTGATGAATTTCTAAGTTGTGTTGACAGTTGCCTTTGTTACGGAGTTGGTCAAGCAAGAGAGACCTGATTTTGGAGAGTTCTGGGAAGCTGATAGCATGAGCAACAGCTGCTTCTTCTGTGTGCATCCTTTCTAAATGACTTGCAATGTTGTGGTGTGGTTCATTGCAATACAGGCAGAAGTGCTTTTTGTCCAATTTTCTTTTATCATCATCATCATCATCAACAATCGTACTACATGCACTGACTGTCATTTTTGTGCTGGAGCGTAAGCTTGACCGTGTACCTTTCCGTGGAGCAAATATTTTGCGGCAAGGTTTTTTAGCTTGTGCTATTTTTTGGGGGTACTGCTCATATTCATCCTCGCATGAGCTTTCTGCAGTAGATGGAAGACGATCTGACCCACTTGGAACATTTGAATCAAGTCTTTGTTGTTCTACCTCATCACCTGAACTGTTTTCGTGAATCTCGTCACCACTCAAACTGCTTTCTTCAGCATCCTTCTTTATGTCACATAAAGCTCTCTCCATGTCACATAAAGTCTTCTCCACATCACATGAAGTATTATCTTCGCCACATGAAGTCTTCTCTTTATTGTGTAGAGAATGTTTCTCATGTGAAGGATTCTCTTCCTTGTGTAAATGATTCTCTTCACATAGAGGAATCTCGTCTTTGCAAAGAGAATTCCTTTTGCGGTGAGGATTCCTTTTGCGGTGAGGATTCCCCAGGCTGCGAGGATTCCCTGCTGCACATAAAGGCTTCTCTTCATCACTTAATCTCTTCTCTTCATCACATAAAGTCTTCTGATTACTTAAAGTTTTCGTTTCCCTCATTTAAACTCTTCTCTTCCTCATTTAAACTCTTCTCTCTGCCACTTAAACTCTTCTGTTCAACAGTGCATGCCTGTAAAAGAACAAGTAAACGTAAGATTCATAACTTATGAAAGGTTAATCTCATGATGCATTTAGTTTCAAATGTATGAAAAGTGGGACGTAAAACAAGCAGCTTCATAGCTGTTGGGAGTTAGTGTAACTTTTGTGGCAAAGAGAAATTAGGTTAACGATACCATCATACTAGACAAAGATGGCGTCCCCTGCCCTGTTTCATACGCAGAGAAATCTAAAATCGTGAACCTCATTGTACTGCTCATTGAAAACATGTACGGTACACATTGTGAGTCATTCAAATGGTCGCCTAAGAGCACCTCAACAATGCTCTCAACTTCAATCACAGTCAAGCAAAAATCAATGCAATGGTTACACAGCACCAAACTGCGTGTAGACTGAATTCTTCAATAATAAAAAGAACCACATGTGACCCATTCAAGGAATAGTTTATGGCTTTATTGTATTAAATCAGCGAACTACAACGTTTTGACATTGTAAAAATGTTTGATGAGGAATTAATAATGTGATGTTGGATGAGATGCTGCATGGAGACGAGGAAGGTACAGAAAAGAAAACGCCATGCAACTAGGCTTCTAACCTCATTTTGCCAATGACTGTTTTGAATCCTCAATTATATTCAGTATTTTGTGACCTACATGCAATGACGAGCTTTTGGTGGGTGATTTAAGCGTTTTCACAAATAGACCTGAATAAGATCCTGGAGTGTTTGGACGACTATAAAGATGCAAAACAAACTCTGGTCCAAATGAATTCTGGTACTTGCCCAACAGTTACAGTTGCTGCAGAACGTTTGAGAAATATAATATATATTCAGCAGGCCCTTAAAAACACTGATTGGTCCACACTAATAATATTGAGTCCTTATAAATTGTATTAATAAACAAGGCTATGGACAACCCAAACAAATAATAATATCAGCCTATGTAAATACATATTTTGTTAATAGAATACATGCTTATGGCAGTAATTTGCTAAAACTGTGAAGGTTTTGTTAGATTCATATTTAATTATTGTACACAAAGACAACTGTATGGCAAAAGCTGAAATGTGTTACTGGTATTGTAATGAGGGACTAAGGAAGGTTCTTTCTTTTAGCTTTTTGGGCTATTCATTGTCGATAATGAAGATGAGTGAAATGTCAGTACTGCCATGTCCGCAGCAGTTTTATATGCTCTGCGGTGGTGCAAGAAAACTTTTCTGAAGGCATTACTGTACCTGAGGTAAATGTTGTATCTTATAGCTTCTTGTGAACTTTGACCTCTTGCTCATCATGTTCTTTGTCTGTAAACGAAAAGATAATACCTGTCTGAGATCACTCTACCTGTCTCCATAGTAACGTATGAAAATTATCTGACAACTGTGCAAAACAAACATTCAATGCAATATAAATCTTGGATTTATTCCATTGCCAGACAAAGTCGGCACAATAGTTTATTAGGTATGATAATAGGCTAACCTTGTTTTGAAAGTAATGCAATAAACATAACATTTTACAAACTGCATTTTCCTATTCAAGCTTAACACATCTTTACAAGACAATCTGTAGCTCCATTAGACTAAATTAAATAACTGAGTAGTTAAAGGGCATCATCTGCTTACCTTTGATTGCTTAGCGGTCCTCAATGGATACTGTCAGCAGGTACTGTAGTCGGATTCTTTCTTTCAATGTCCTGGTATTCAACCTCTGCATGCCATCACTGGCTCTCACGTTATATCCAATATTTAAACTGTATTATAACTCGATCAGAGTGGCTAAGTTGATCCAGTTGTATCCATGTTTGAACCAGACTGGCTAAATAAAAAATCATTCTACACAATACATTTAATTAAAGCAGCAATCTGTAACTTTAATTTCCAGTCTTTTGTACTGCGCCTGCAGTCTTTTCTGGAATAAAAGTTACATATTGTGGCTTTAATTGAGTAATGAACTATGGCACTTGGCGCTGACGTATATGCAATAGCTAAACATATGTATCAAAAGCGAATCTGTTGCCGCCCCAAGTTGGTTAACGTATGTTTTTTTGTTGGAAAACCCGAGAACAAAGCTAAAGCTTATGAGAAGAGAACTGTGAAGTATGTCGCAAAATGGTCCTCATTTGAATGAACTCACAAGTATAACCACACACACAGGTTACTCTAAGAAAAGGTAAAAACATTTTTAATTGACTAGTTGTGACTAGTTAGTGCTTGTACTGGGACTGAATAAATATGTGGAACAGCTGGGGCTCCCCAAAGACAGGAGCAAAGCAAGGGGGAGAATGCAGGTGAGAGGTACTCTCTTTGGAACACAGAACGTACCTCCTGGTCCAGATTGTAGTCCTCTTTGGAATTCAGTGCAAGTTTCACAGACATGTAATCCCCACTTTTCACTGCATCCCGCAGCTCACCTGAGGGACACACAGATTTCACATCAGTAGTTGTACATAGTGTGTACATAGTGTGTGGAAGAGAGAGGTCCATGTACAGCCGATGTTGAGAGACTTCTGGGAAACATGAGAGAGAAAGAGGGTATACACTTACTGGGAGATAGAGCTGGAGCAGAGAGAATCTCATCCTCTCCGTTCAAATGTTTCTGAAAGTCCTCCAGTGTCATCCAATCCAAGTTGAGGTCCATTCCAAGGTTAAGAGAGGCTTGCCCTTTGTCTGTCAGTCACAAACCACATCCAATAGTACATTTGGTATTATTTCACATGGCCATTATGAGTCTATCCAGAAACAACCATTTGACCCTAGACACTTGTGTAGATCTGAAAGGATTGGATAGGTGTAAACAATTATGGTAGGTTTTGAAACAGACGTGTGTGTGCGCTTGTGTTGACTTCTCAGTGTGCGTCTTTGTGTGTGTGTGTGTGTATGTATGTATGTATGTATGCATGTGTGTATGTTGGTTCAGTGGCGTACCAGACTTGTCAGCGCTCTCCAAGGAGTCTTGATTGTCGTCACAGGCGATGAAGAGGCGTGGCTCGCTGTCCTCCCTCCTCCTCCTCCTCCTGTCATCCTCTTGGGTCCTCCTCTCCCAACGTTGAGCCTCTTCCCTCCGGTCCTCTCCGTCGAACTTTGACTTCTGGGCGGGTTCCTCCTCTGCCTCTGCCCTGTCACCAGTCTCCATAGCACCGGGGCTCTGACTGGGCCGAAATGCTGTTAGATAAGGGAAAATAAACAAATAAAAAAGGTAGCATAAAGGGGGTTCCTGTGTGGGTGAGTTGGTAGTTTACAACGCCAGGGTTGTGAGTTCGATTCCCACGGGGGACTAGTACAATAAAGTATGAAAATGTATGCACTCACTACTGTAAGTTACTCTGTCAGTTACATGTTTGTTTATGTCTTGATTTAGTCACTATGTAGCGGCTGCGTCCATTACATTCATACGCAATTCAAAAAAATAAAAGCTTAACAACGGACCCTTTTAACTCTTCTCACCGTCTGTATGTTTGGACTTATCTGGCTCTGGCTTCCGAGCAGGTGATTCCTTTGTCGGCTTGGTCTTTTTCTCAATTTTCCCTATGAGCTGAAATTTGAACAGACATTTTTAAGATTTTACTTGAGGCAGCTTAAGACAGCCAGCAGCAGGGCCCTCAAAGTCTATATCACCAGCATTTATTTACTACCCCTGCTGCATTTAGTGCAGAACTGCTTGGCGTACCTTTGGTGGTTTAGTGTTCTCTGTGGGGGTGGGCTGGTGGACCATTTGTTTGCGGGGAACACGGTCCTTGGCCTCGCAGTTCAGCAGGAACTTCTCAAACAGGTTAGTGGATGTGGCCGGCTCCTTATCCCCACCCACTACAACTTTAGACTCCTCCACAGTCTTGCTGGTGCTGGCCCCTGCACCAGAGGAGGAAGAGGAAGATGAGGATGAGGAAGAGGGAATTTTAGGTGGTGCAGGAGTGGCCTCGTGGCTCTTGCCCTTGGCCTTCTTGTGGACTTGGGCCGGGGCAGGAGTGTCGCTGGAGTCAGAGGTTGGTGTGGGCTCATCCCGGCCCTGGCTCTTGGAGGAAGTGAGGCTCTTCAGTTTTGCGAGGCCGCTTGCGGAGAGCATTGGCGACGAAGTTTCCAGCTTCTTGCCTTTCTTGTCCTGAAGGAAGTCCTTGATGCCCTGCAGCTTCAGTTCTGACTTACCCTTCTTATTCTTGGGCTTGTCGTCAGCGCGAGACTTTTCCGTTGTGGTGGTATCATCCGTCTGAGACTCAGACGGCCCCTCGCTAAGCTCCTCTTCCAGGGGGGCGGTGGCCTCATCTTCCGTGGACTCCAGATCACCCCTTCGATCCTTCCTTTTCTTCTTTTTCTTCTTCCCTTCCTCCACATTCTCTTTTTTCCCGTGCTTCCCTCCATCCTTGGCCTTGTCCTTCCTGTGCTTCTTGGAGGGCACGGGGGCTTCTTCCTCTTCATCGGAGTCAACAAATCTCTTCTTGGAGTCGGACATCTTGGTTCCGCGGCCTGGGGTTGGGGGAGGGGAAAGCTCCTCTTCATCAGACTCCGGTGCCGGACGAGGCCTGAAATCCTCCTTGCGCTTGTCTTTCTTCTTTTTCCTCTTCTCCTTCAGGGGAGGTGCCTCCTCCTCCTCCTCTTCGTCCTCCTCCTCTTCTCTGGGCTTCTTCTTTTTCTTCTTCTTAACATGCAGGTCTGTGGGCTTGTCCATATCACTGTCGCTGTCAGAGTCAGCATCGAACACATCACTCTTCATGGGCAGCTTCTACAGAGGGGACATTCACATCAGCAATTGAAAGTGATATTGGTTACTCAAATGGTAGTTAATGTAAGTCAGTCCTATAAATCAATTTCCATTCCATCAATTAGACTCGCCTTTCTTACGATGGCTATGATCCTTCTGGATGGGACTTACCATGCATTTCTTAGCATCTTGGTCTTTCGTGACCTTAGCCTCTGCCAGAGCCCTCTTGTAGCCCAGCAACACCTCCCTGCAATCCTCCAGGTGGGCCTCAGGCTCCCACGTGTCATCGTCAGATGAGTAGTTCTTCCAGCGAACGCGGTACAGGACCTCCCCCTAAAGACAAGGGCAAATGCAAGTGGGTGAGAGCAATATGGAGAATGTTTTTTTTATACCAGTCCAGTTCTTTCACATCATTGAAGAAGATGAAGACTGAGTGACTGTATTGGGCCTACACCTACTCATACACCTCCTGTGTGTATAAAAAAGACTGACAAAGTTCTTATTAAGTCTGACCCATGCCTACTCATAGACCTCTCCATCTAAGACAAACATGTTCCGTTAAAGAGAACCAGTCACAGGGGATAAGAGTTGACACTAGCTAGGTTTCCATCCAATTGGCGACAGATTTTCATGTGAATATTCTGAAATCTGCATAAAAACAATATACGCATTTCCCACCAGATGTCTCCATCAAATGTATTTGTTGCAGATAAAAGGCTGCGCGTGATATCATATTGCACATAAACATAACTTTTGAGATTAAATTCCAAAGTTAAATGGGTTTCCATCTCATTTTCAACTCTACTGATAGTTTTGTCACAAACATGTTGCGTTTAATAACAAATGTGCCCACTCTTCTATTGGCATGTGGCTCTAGCCAATAGTTCCCAGATATAGTGTGGGTAGGCTACCTACATGATGAGATTATTTTGGACAAAAGAGAGAATTTCTATTTGTCAAATGACAGCCAAGCATGATCATCATGTCACCAGAATAAGACTCTAGATATTTATTGGAAAGGTGAATCAAGCTCATCATTGTTCACCTTCACCACCCTGTGATGTTTATCGTAGCCTAATAAACTGCATGCTTCCCTGAGTCGTAGTGGCCCACAACATATCACATGACGCCAAGTTTATTTTGAGATGATTGTGATTATATCAATATTAGCTCATAAGTGTTTCCACTGCCATTTCTCACAAAAAGATCCCACCTTGTCTAGCTTATTTTGTTTTGTCAACATCTGGAAAGTTTAGACATTTGCTGTTTCCATCAGTCCTGTTGTGACATTCTTTATCCAACATGTCCTTTACTCACATAAAAAGGTTGGCTGAAAACCTGGTTACTTTGACAGTCGATTTTGCTTGCTTGTATCATGTGACTAATGTGTTCTGGTTCAAATGAGGTACACGTGTGACTGCAGCACAGTGCATGGCTGGTCGTGATTGTAAACAAAGCACAAGGAGAGTCAGGTTTCTCTTTTTCCCTCCCTCATACTCTCAGCTCAAAAGCAATTTAGATAAGAGGAACTGGCTGTGCAAGTGACTTCTCCACACACACCCCTCCTCCTCATCCAATATTTCCCTCCCCTCTACTTCCGGAACTCTGGAGGTTTGGCGGGCTGGGTGTTTCACTCTGAATCGCTGTTGAGCCACAACCACAAGCCTCAGAAAATCCTCTCTTTCTCCCATTCACCTAACACTCTCTCCATCTCACACAGATCAGACCAACACAAACGAATTCTCTCCCTTTACTTATACACACACAGATTCTTGCTTGCACTTTAATAGAGGAGCCTACTGCTTAACCACTCAGTGACACATTGCCCATGTTGTGTGGCAACTCAGCAGCTCTCCTCTATAGTGTAGTACAGTGATGTCACCAGACTGAAATGTGGTAGCCAACTGTGATTGTCAGGGACCTTTGCCAAACTCTTCTGCCCCCTTCTCACCAAAGTGTGAACTTACCCTCATACATGTTATGTTTGTTCCTTTATATAATGACAAACCGGGGCGTAGGTTTAACTACTTTTTAATGAACATATACTTCAGCTAGCAAACACCGTTCTTAAGCCATGCAAGGCATTCTTCAACCACCACCACGTGACCCCCCCCGCCTAGCCTGCTGGGTAACGTAGTCTAAATGTTATTAACACATAACAACACATCTTCCTTCCTTTAAAATATAACTACTTTTCTATGTACCAACACCTGTCACATCACATTTCTTTACTCAACCTGCATAACATGCAATTTTCAACACACATTTCTTATCCACATTTTTTTTTTTTGTAATTTTTTTACATTGCTCTCATCACTTAAGAGGCATTAAACATATTCTGATGTATTATTATTTTCAAATAAATATAGTCAACAATACTCTATAGTGTCTCTATTTGTTTTCTTTTTAGCAATTCTCAATAAGCCTTTCAGGGGCTCTGACAGTCCTTTTTGGTCGTTCTGCTGAAGTGCTTCCTGTAACAGCTGGACAGCGTTCGTTGTCAGTCAGTTCATTGTCAGTCAGGGTGTTCTGACTGAATTGTCCATTTCTGAAATAATTTGACGCTTCAGCAGTATCCTCCTGATGATCCTCAGTCCCTTGAGTGAATGGCTGAAGCCTTAGATCCACTCTGTTTCGTCTCAGTTATGATCCATGCTCCGTTTGGATCACATAGGATCGCGGTGCAACTTCTCTCTGCACACACCCTCGCTGCATCCAGGTTCCTGTAGTGATGTCTCGGAGTCGCACCTGATCTCCAGGTTTCAGTTCAGGTAAGTGTCTTGCACTTTTGTCGTGTCGCTGTTTTTGTTTGTCTTTCTGTTTTTCCTTCAGCGAGTTTGACTTTGTGAGCACCTCTGGGTGTCAGCAAGTCCTCGTGGATGGGTAGGTTGGTTCTGATGCGACGCCCCATCAACATTTGTGCAGGTGAAAGTCCATTCTGCAGCGTGCGCTGCGGTAGATCATCAGACTTTTAGGAAATCCTCCTTTCCGTCGTGTGCCTTTTTCATCAGACCTTTAACAGTTTTGACTGAACTCTCTGCTAAACCGTTGGACCTTGGGTAGTTGGGCTGGAGGTGTTGTGTCGGAATCCCCAGTCGTTAGCTTAACGATCGGAATTGAACTTGAGAACTGCGGACCATTGTCTGAGTACAGTTCAGACGCAACCCCATGTCTTGCAAAGACTGATTTCAGGTATGTGATTACAGCTTTGCTGGAGGTAGTTGGCAGTGTTGCTACTTCAGGGTAGTTTGAGTAGTAGTCAGTAACAACAATGTGACTTTTGCCATTGCAGTCAAAAAGGTCAACTCCAACTTTGTAGTAGGGTCTGTTGGGTACTGGATGAGGCATTAGCGGCTCTGCTTGCTGCTTTGGCCTGCATGCCAAACACAGCTCACATGAAGCAGTGGTCTGGCTGATTTCCTGGTTCATTCTAGGCCAGTACATTACTTCTCGTGCTCGTCGTTTGCATTTTTCCTCACCCAAGTGGCCCTCATGTATTTTCTGTAGCATTTCTTTGCGTGAGTGTCATGGGAATGACAATCTTGTTGCCTTTGAACACTATGTCATCTACAACGGTGAGCTCTGCTCTGCACATCCAGTAATCCTGTATTCTCCTTGGACAGTTGTTTTTCTGTGCGGGCCATCCAATCAGTGTTGTTTCTTTCAACTCTGTCATTGTTTGGTCAGCTGCGGTCTCTCTTTTGACCTGCTCCATTCTCTCAGAAGACACAGGAAGTGATGCTACGATCATGTCGACGTAGGCCTGAATCTCAGTGTTTTCTGTGTGTCAAGCTCTCTCTTGTCGACTGCTCGAGAAAGAGTGTCGGCGTGAACATGAACTTTCCCGGGTATAGATCATCTTCACATCATACTTTTGCAGTCTGATCAACATTCTCTGGATTCTCATTGGACAATCATTCAGTTGTTTAGACATGATTGACACCAATGGTTTGTGGTCGGTTTCTACTTCGAAGTCTCGTCCATAGACGTATTGGTGAAACCTTTCGCAAGCGTATGTGCTCGCCAGTAGTTCTTTCTCTATTTGTGCATACCTTGTCTCTGCGCCTGTCAAGGCTCTGGATGCATATGCGACAGGTTGCCATGTTTCATCATGCTGTTGCAGAAGAACTGCTCCCAGGCCAAACTGTGACGCGCCTGCAGAAATCCTTGTGCTTTTCTCTGGATCATAGAACCTGAGCACTGGCTCTTCTGTGATTGTCTTCTTTAGGTTTTTGAAGCAGTTTTCCTGTTCATGGGACCATTCCCATTCGCTTTTCTGTTCCAGTAGACATCTGAGTGGAGCGGACTGTGCTGACAGTTGAGGTATGAACTTTGCAAGGTAGGTGATCATGCCCATGAAGCGCCTCACGCCGCCCTTGTTCTTCGGGCGCTCCATGTTGTTGATGGCTGATGTTTTCCTCGGGTCTGGTTTGACTCCATCCTCTGAAAGTACATCTCCCACGAAGGTAAGTGTTTTCACACCAAACTCGCATTTGTCCTTGTTTAGTTTTAGGTTGACCTTCCGTGTCAGGTCCAGCACTTGTCTCACTCTTGCGTCGTGTTCTTCTTTGTGGCCCCCAGACGATGATGTCATCCATCATGGTCTCCACTCCAGGAATATGCTCGAAGATCATGTGGATTGTCTTGTGGTAGACCTCTGGCGCTGAGAGAATCCCATATGGTAGACGAAGAACTCTGTACCTGCCCTCAGGTGTGTTGAATGTGCATAGCCTTGAGCTTGCATCGCCTAGCTTCATTTGCCAGAATCCTGATGAGGCATCAAGCTTACTGAACCACTTTGCTCCAGCAAACTGCGACATTATCTCTTCTCTGGTTGGCAACTTGAAGTGCTCTCTCTTGATTGCTTTGTTGAGATCTCTTGGGTCTAGACATATCCTGAGATCGCCATTCTTTTTCACCACAATAACCAGTGAGCTTACCCAGTCTGTAGGTTCATCCATTTTTGTGATGACGCCCATCTTTTCCATGCGTCCGAGTTCCTCCTTGAGCTTTTTCCTCAATGCAAATGGAACTTTTCTACATGCATGCACAACTGGAGTAATTTTGTCATTGGTACATATTTTGTGTTCTCCTGGTAAACATCCAAGACCCTCAAACACATCCTCATACTCAGCCAGTAGCGATTCCTGGTCATTTTCAGTCTGTGATGTCACTACATACACTCTTTTCAGCAAATTGAGCTTTTCACATGCATTGATTCCTAGAATAGGCTGTACACTCTTTTCCACAATCAGCAGCTGTGCTCTGAACTGTTTTCCTTTGTGCTGTAAAGTTACTTTGCAGCTTCCTTTGACTGGTACATTCTCCCCAGTATAACCAGTAACCTTAATTTTCACCGGGTGTATTTTGCTCTTCACCTTCAGTGTTTTGTAGTCATCCAGCGACAACAGGTTTACCTGTGCTCCAGTATCAAGCTTGAATGGTATTATAGTTTCATTCACAGTCAATGGCACAATCCATTCAGCTTTTACTGCATTGCATATTTCCACAGAATCAACAAAGAATTCTTCAATCTCCTCCTTGACTGTGTGAACCTTTTTCTTTGTAGCCTCGGCTTTGCAGCATTTTGAGAAATGATTATTTTTCCCACAGTTGTTACATGATTTGCCATATGCAGGGCAATTTTTTGGCTTGTGGACAAATCCACATTTTCCACATGTAGTGTTTTGATTTCTCTCTTTTGCTTGTTTCTGTTTTGTAAGGCGTTGTGTGTGTTGCTCCTCTCTTTTTATGGCATGCACTAACGTCTCATCCCTGCGCAGCTCTTTAGCTTGTGCTCTGGTGGTTTCAGCTGCTCTACACATATTCACTGCTTTCTCCAAAGTTAAATCTTGCTCACGCAGCAATCTCTCCTTGAGTCCATTATCAAGTATGCCACAGACTATCCTGTCTTTCACTAGTGAGTCTTTCAGATTTTCAAATTCACATGTTTTGCTCAGTGTGTTCAGCTCAGCCAAATACTGGTCAAAACTGACTCCTGTTTCTGATCATGAGAGAAAAACTTGTATCTCTCAAACGTGACGTTCTGGCTTGGTACAAAGTACTCCTCAAATTTAGCCATTAGCACAGGCAATGTCAAGTTTACCTCGTCTAGTTGAAAGCTATTGTAAACGTCCAATGCATCCTCTCCAAGAACGTGCAGAAAAATGGAAGCTTTCAATTTGTCATCATCTCCCCTGCTCCACTGGCTGCTAGGTAGATATTGAATCTCTGCTTGAAACGTTTCCAATTGTCAGCTAAATTGCCTGTTAACTGCATAGGAGTAGGAGGACTAAGCCTATCCATGACGGAAAACCAGAATTTCTCCTACTTCAGTATGTTGCTCGTCAACAGATTCAAATGCAGCCTCGCTCCCGCTGCTGTCACTCGCCGCTGCGGCTCGTTACCCGCGCAATTGCAAGCTAGCGTCTTCGACTACTCACGTCACTTGTGGTAGAATGTTCAATGTTCTTCGTGGAAACTTTCAGAGTTACTCATTTAATTTCTCTGTCTCGCCATAGCGACTACCACTTCTGACACCATGTTATGTTTGTTCCTTTATATAATGACAAACCGGGGCGTAGGTTTAACTACTTTTTAATGAACATATTCTTCAGCTAGCAAACACCGTTCTTAAGCCATGCAAGGCATTCTTCAACCACCACCACGTGACCCCCCCGCCTAGCCTGCTGGGTAACGTAGTCTAAATGTTATTAACACATAACACAATACATAAAAAAAAAGCATTGGATTGGTGAAAGAAAAATGGCTGACTGTCCAATTAGCATACCAGGTAAGTCAGTTGTTCCATGTCAACAAACTAATGTGTACACTGCCATCTTGTCTATTTCAAATATTCTCTCCATCAATGAGAGAAGACTTGAAATAGACAAGATGGCGGTATACACATTGTTGGATCACTTCATCGTGAAAAAAAAAATTTATAAAAAATTGCGCATTTTCTAAATTCCAACGTTCAAACCTGCAACTAGCCATGGAAGTGTAGAAGACCGCGGTGATTTCCAAGTCGGGAATTGTTTAAGTATTGCCAATTAGACACTGGTCGAAATGTCCTGCTTTCCCTTAACACCAACTCTTAACGTTACCTAAGTATCAACGGCTATCCGACAAACTGTAACAGCTAGTAATATCTTAATAGCTCTGGTCTGTACCATCTTATTAGGTACCGTGGAAAATCTGTTTAATCGCTAACACGTTTAGCTATTTGGCTAGCTAACTTACCTAAAACATGTCTAGGCTGTTAGCTAGTTTGCTAACGTTAGCACTTTCCTAACCAACTAGCATAGCAAACTAACTAGCACATGTAGCTAGTTAGCTAGCTCATTAAAGACAATTACGGAGTTGGTTGTGCAAGGGTTAGTGCACAGGGTTTGTTGTATTTGGCAAGTCTGCGCAATTGGATCTGGCTGAAGTCCAAAAACGCGAAAGAATAACACCAGTCTGTCCGACCTTGGCCTAGCGCAAGGAGAGGGCGTCGAATGGGCAAAGTTGTGCAGCCATTTCAGCTAACTGTGCGTGGACATTTTAGCATTTCTAGCTAGCTATGTTGTCCATTTACAGTTTAAATAAAGAAATCACAGTTCCCAGTGTTTAACTAGTCCCATTGTTATCACATTGTGTAGCTAGATAAAGCTAACGTTCAGCCATTTGGCTAAACCAAAACTGCCCAGCAGTAGCTAGCTAGTTTCGTTACCTCCTCCGTTCGCATGTCAATAATCCTCTCCACTTCGTACACATCTTCAACCTCGTCTTCGCTGTCTCCAGGCTCTGGCTTTTCCGCCATTTTATCGTTACAGTTATAAACAATTAATCGTTACTTTTCTTATTATGCCTTAGCCGGTATTACAGCCAAGGCCGGAGCTAGCTAACTAGCTACAGTACAAGATGTCTATTTTTGGTCAGCCACAGCGACTTTCTGCTACTAGCTAGCTGGTTAACATTAGAGAGGGGGAGCTGATAGACTAGGTGAGCTGTCTGAGTAGGCGGGGAAAACTAACAGTGCATTTTCTCCAGACGTGGCGTCAGCAAGAGAAGGTACGCCCCCATTCGTTTTTGAGGGCACACAGAGAAATGTGCAGGGTATTGTGGGAAATGAGCGGTGAGAACCCTGCAAGTAGAGCGGGATAAAAAGTTGAACCAAACTAAGTTTGGTGAAACATCTTTGATATGTTGTAATGGCCAGGTATATTTTCTCATTAATGTGGTATTTACACTGAACAAAAATATAAATGCAATATGTAAAGTGTTGGTCCCATGTTTCATGAGCTGAAATAAACGATCCCAGAAATGTACCATACACACAAAAAGCTTACTTCTCTAAAATGTTCTCTACACAATTGTTTACATCCCTGTTAGTGAGCATTTCTCCTTTGCTAAATAATCCAACCACCTGACAGGTGTGGCATATCAAGAAGCTGATTAAACAGCATGATCATTACACAAGTGCACCTTGTGCTGGGGACAATGAAAGGCCACTCTAAATGTGAAGTTTTGTCACACAAATCAATGCCACAGATGTCTTGAGGGAGTTTGCAATATGCAATATGCAATGCTTACTGCAGGAATGTCAACCAGAGCTGTTGCCAGAGAATTTAATGTTCATTTCTGTACCATAAGTCGCCGCCAATGTTGTTTTAGAGAATTTGGCAGTACATCCACCCGGCCTCACAACCACAGACCACATGTAACCACGCCAGCCCAGGACTTCCACATCCGGCTTCTTATCCTGCGGGATCATCTGAGACCAGAACCCAGACAGCGGGTGGGTTTACACAACTGTCTCAGGGAAGTTATTTTATTTTATAACATTTTAGTTACTTTTACCAGTTTTTTCCCCCAATTTCGTGGTATTCAATTGGTAGTTACAGTAATGTCTCGTCCCTGCAACTCCCGTGCAGACTCGGGAGAGGTGAAGATCGAGAGCCGTGCGTCTGCCGAAATACAACCCAACCAAGCTGCACTGCTTCTTGACACAATGCCCACTTAACCCGGAAACCAGCCGTGCCAATGTGTTTCGGAGGAAACACCGTGCACCTGGCAACCTTGTCAGCGTGCACTGCGCCCGGCCCGCCACAGGAGTCGCTAGTGCGCAATGGGACAAGGACATCCCATCTTTTGGCATGGGGACCTTGGCTCTCCGGTACCGCTTGCCGTGCGGTAGCAGAGAAAACAGTCTATAACTTGGGTGACTGGAGTCTCTGACAATTTTATGGGCTTTCTTCTGACATCGCCTATTATACAGGTTCTGGATGGCAGGAAGCTTGGCCCCAGTGATGTACTGGGCAGTTCTTACTACCCACTGTAGCGCCTTAAGGTCAGATTCCGAACAGTTGCCATACCATGCAGTGATGCAACCGGTCAGGATGCTATCGATGGTGCAGCTGTAGAACCTTTTGAGGATCAGATCCTCACCGCCACCGGGCGCAGTGCACGCTGACAAGGTCGCCAGAACCTTTATAATAAATAAATAATAATAAAATTGTCAGAGACTCCAGTCACCCAAGTTATAGACAGTTTTCTCTGCTACCGAACGGCAAGCGGTACCGGAGCGCCAAGTCTTAGATTAAAAGGCTCCTCAACAGCTTATACCCCCAAGCCATTAGACTGCTGAACAATTTATAAAATGTTTACATTGACCCCACCCTCCCTTTTGTACACTGCTGCTACTCACTGTTTGTTTGTTACCTATGCATAGTCACTTCGCCCCCACCTACATGTACAGATTACCTCAACTAGCCTGTACCCCTGCACACTGACTCGGTACCGGTACCCCCTGTATATAGCCTCGTTATTGTTATTCTTATGGTGTTACTTTTTATTTAAGTCTACTTGGTAAATATTTTCTTCTTCTTGAACTTCACTGTTGGTTAAGGGCTTGTAAGTAAGCATTTCATGGTAAAGTCTACATTTGCTGCATTCAGCGCATGTGACAAATAAAGTTGGACTTGATTTGATATTACAGTAATGTTATTCACTATTGAATCCACTAGGTGGCATAACCAATCTTTTGTTTTCATGTACCCTATACAGGGGGTATTTGATACCATTACACTTATTCCACTCCAACCTCCCCAATTAAGGTGTCACCAACCTCCTGTGGTTTTGAGGAGGCGAAGAGAGAGGAGAGAGTACGCGAAAAATATGCAATTGAGATTATCTTTGGGTTTTGACTATGGCCTTTTATCAATTAGATTTGCTCACCTCCTCCGTCCTCTCTCACCTCCTTTTGAAAAAAAGTCAAAGGTAATCGAGGACAGTCGGCAAGGAAAATTTACGTGGAAATGCGCTTGCTTGAAATGAGACGGTCCTTCTCCACTCGCAGGTCATTAGGCAAATTACGGGTGGAACCCAAAATAAATGTGTAAAGTCCTCAAAACAAATTAATTGTGCAAGACATTTAGTTGTGCATTTAGTTGTGCAAGTAATTTTATAGATAAAACAATAAGTAGTATAACAAAAGCTAATTAAAAGGTGGTGTGGCAGATTTCAAAACTCTTCCGTAGTAGGACACACATGAGTATTCATGATGAAAGGTGGCTATCGAGGAGGGAAGGACACTCTTCTGTTTGCCTACTAATTAACTGACTTACTGATGGAGGCGATAGGACGGAGGACAGTTTTTTCCCCCAATGAGAATACCCCTAGGTGGTATATAGCTACAACTGGAAGGTTAAGACAACTTTTCCTTGCAGCTTAGTAGAACTTACACAGCAGGTTAGGAGAATTAACGTAGCAGGTAAGTATAATTATGGTTGTGTCCCAAAAAGGGTTAGGGTTAGCTTAAATGCTCTCCTAACCTGCAACTGTCAACATGCGAAAGATCTCAATTGCATACTCCTCACATCCTCTGTTCTTCTTCCCTTCTAAAAACTAATTGAAGGAGAAGGTCAGAAGAGAGGAACCTGGCTTTCTCATCCAATGGGTTTAGAGGAGACGAAGTGCGAGGAGAGAACACAAAGAGTATGCAATTGAGATTTTCCTTTGGTCTTTTTTTATGCTGCATTCACATGCTCATCTGAGCTTCCTATTTCCTAGTGATGTTGGAAATACAACTTAATTTTGTTCATGTGCTTTTTGGTCAGACCAATTCTTCAACCAAATAAGATTTTAGCTAGCTTAATAAGATACCAAAAATAATTTTTAATAAAGTTAGCTAACTTGCTTAAAATGTACAATATATGTTCAAACAAGTTACATTAGCCGAACAATATTGTCGTTGTCCAAAATGGATTTGTTGTCATCTTTTGGTTGAAAAGGTAAAAGGTCAGTGGTGAAACGTCACAACTCTGCAACTCGGGCAACAACATTTCCTCAGAGTTTCCCACTTGTAATTCCAACTTGGAGGGTCTTTCAAGTGAAATATCCCACTCTGAACTTCCGATAGCACGTGAGCGCAGCATTACACACCCCATGATGTGTTTATGGGTCCACACTGCCTTCACGGGCCGCTGACAATAACACCTGCATCTTAATTATACTGGCCAACAGACTAGGCCTACCAGACCTAAATTTGCCCTTTACATTTAAATTCTTTATGAATATTCGGTCATACTTTTTAAAAGTCATAGGCCTTTTTAATGGCAGATTATTTGCCAGTACTAGTGATACCAGCAGTCAGTAGCAGGTTTACACAACTTCCTCACCCTCTATCATTCATCTCACCAGTCAGGCTGGTGCAGGTCATCTACAGGTCACCTATCAGTCATCCATAACTGGTCTCAGCTGGACTGAAATGTCAGCAGCAAAACAACAACCTGTTTAATAAAGTGAATTATACCAACTGTAGGAAATCACTCAGGGAGTTTGTTATGTGTCCTCAAACATTTAAGATTATCATCCGGATACTGAACCAACACACAGATCACAATCAAATGATGTTATGATCGGATGGCCAGTGGGCTACGGACTCTGAGCATCGTCAGTAACAGGTAATTTATCATTTGGTTGGGCAGGTATGGTTACAGTGCAATTATCTTCTGTTTACACTGGTCATTAGGCTTTGACACTTCCTCATACACTACGCTAAAAGTTGTTGCCCCCAACCACAGATCTATGATCAGGTTAGTTAAACATTAAATGTTGGAAAAAATATCTGACCCTATGTAATAGCAGTGGTTTCGAGCATATACCAACTCTCAGGCTATACTCCACTTGGAGGTGCAGAAGTCCCAGGCAGTCACTTCCTCATACTAGCAGTACTCTCCCTCTAGATGGATTTTAAAGCTGATCTGCAAATGATCTATGTATTGTACAATGGAAAGTCCACCATATGGCTGTAGAAGAAAGGGGCAAGTGACTTTGTGTTTTTTTAAAAGGTGGTCCATATTCCCATGTTTCTTATTCCTCTAAATCTAAACACAATGTTTTAGTATTCTGATCTTCTTTAGATCCAGGGTTCAGCACCTTACACATACCAAACAGCTTTTACAGATGTAGGATCTTAATTTGATCACTCTTGTTGCTGGGAATGTTCTTGCATAGCAGGAAATGCAAAGTTGTAGTGTATCAGAGTTTTCAAAAGGCTTCTAAAGTTTGTAATTTCCACTTTGAAATGTCAGACTTGATTTGCCCTAACAAAAACTATCAACCGCTACAAAAATGTCCATTAATTATAATCTACACAATTTACTTTTCCTGTTGCTGCAGGATTATTTTCTTGCTGTAGCAGACTGGCTCAAATTAAGATCATACATCTGTAAATCAAACCAAAGCCCTTCAGTTCATTGCCTACAGAGATATAACAACCCTAAACCTGTCTTTAAGAGTGGAGGCAGACCCTGAAGCGATCTGATTTATACCGGTCTACAGCCTTACTGTCACGATCGCTGACAGAAGTGGACCAAGGCCCAGCGTGCATGGTTGAGTTAAACATGTTTTAATTCTAGAACTCACCAAAAACAAAAGAAAGTTGCAACGACCGTAACACAACGTGTAGCGCAACACAGCAACTATACACAATGAACATAAATATCCCACAACACAGGTGGGGGACTGAACAACCTAAATAGGATTCCCAATTAGAGACAATGACTAACAGCTGCCTCTAATTGGGAACCCAAACCAAACCAACATAGAAATACAAACATAGACCAAAAAACACCCATGATCACATCCTGACCAAAAACACAAATGAGCAGCCAAAAGGGCTATCTATGGCCAGGACGTGACAATACCCCCAAAGCGCGGACTCCGACCGCGACCAAAAGTGGGGGTCTCTCAGGTGGGTCCTCGCCTTTGGCGAGGCCAAAGGCGAGGACCCACCTGAGAGACCCTCCCAGTGACTTTGGTCGCGGTCGGAGTCCGCGCTTTGGGGGTACTGTCGCGTCCTGTGGAGCAGGAACAGTACGTGCCAGGCTGGGGCAACACCTTAGAGGCCTGGTGCGTGAAGCGAGAACAGTACGTGCCTGGCTGGGACAACACCACTTAGAGGCCTGGTGCGTGGAACAGGAACAGTCCGTGCCAGGCTGGGACGACACCCTAGAGGCCTGGTGCGTGAAGCAGGGACAGGACGTGCCGGGCTCTCGATGCGCACAGGGGACCTGATGCGTGGAGCAGGGACAGGACGTGCCGGGCTCGATGCGCACAGGGACCTGATGCGTGGAGCAGGGACAGGACGTGCCGGGCTCGATGCGCACAGGGGACCTGATGCGTGGAGCAGGGACAGGACGTGCCGGGCTCTCGATGCGCTGGGGACCTGATGCGTGGAGCAGGGACAGGACGTGCCGGGCTCTCGATGCGCACAGGGGACCTGATGCGTGGAGCAGGGACAGGACGTGCCGGGCTCTCGATGCGCACAGGGGACCTGATGCGTGGAGCAGGGACAGGACGTGCCGGGCTCTCGATGCGCTGGGGGACCTGATGCGTGGAGCAGGGACAGGACGTGCCGGGCTCTCGATGCGCACAGGGGACCTGATGCGTGGAGCAGGGACAGGACGTGCCGGGCTCTCGATGCGCACAGGGGACCTGATGCGTGGAGCAGGGACAGGACGTGCCGGGCTCTCGATGCGCACAGGGGACCTGATGCGTGGAGCAGGGACAGGACGTGCCAGACTCTCGATGCGCACAGGGACCTGATGCGTGGCGCAGGGACAGTCCATGCCGGGCTCACGATGCGCACAAGGGGCCTGGTGCGTGGAGCAGGGACAGGACGTGCTGGGCTCGCGATGCGCACAGGGGGCCTGATGCGTGGAGCAGGGACAGGACGTGCCAGACTCTCGATGCGCACAGGGACCTGATGCGTGGCGCAGGGACAGTCCATGCCGGGCTCACGATGCGCACAAGGGGCCTGGTGCGTGGAGCAGGGACAGGACGTGCTGGGCTCGCGATGCGCACAGGGGGCCTGATGCGTGGAGCAGGAACAGTCCGTACCGGTCTCTGAACGAGCACTGGAGACAACGTGCGCTTCACTACATGACCCGGTGCCTGACCAGTGCCACGCTCACTCCGGTAAGCACGGGGAGTTGGCTCAGGTCTCCAACCTGACTCAGCCAACCTCCCCGTGTGCCCCCCCCCAAAAAATTGTTGGGGCTGCCTCTCGGGCTTCCTCGCCAGCCGTGACCCTCGTACTTCTTCCGCTCAGCCATCGCTAACACCAAACCTTCCCTGGGACGGCGATACTCCTCAACCTTCCTCCAGGGTCCCTTTCCAGCCAGGATCTCCTCCCAGGTCCAGAACATTTTATCCTGCATGGTTGCACGCTGCTTGGTCCTGGTGTGGTGGGATATTCTGTCATGATCGCTGACAGAAGTGGACCAAGGCGCAGCATGCATGGTTGAGTTAATCATATTTTAATTATAGAACTCACCAAAACAAAAGAAAGTACAACGACCGTAACACAACGTG
The DNA here is from genome assembly GCA_030435695.1 of Brachymystax lenok tsinlingensis. NCBI lineage: Eukaryota > Metazoa > Chordata > Actinopteri > Salmoniformes > Salmonidae > Brachymystax > Brachymystax lenok. Next base: position 19,116,321 of record CM059781.1, read on the forward strand.
TAGCGCAACTAACACAATGAACATAAATATCACACAACACAGGTGGGGGACTGAACAACCTAAATAGGATTCCCAATTAGAGACAACGACTAACAGCTGTCTCTAATTGGGAACCCAAACCAACCAACATAGAAATACAAACACAGACCAAAAAACACCCATGATCACATCCTGACCAAAAACACAAATGAGCAGCCAAAAGGGCTATCTATGGCCAGGACGTGACACTTACCAAACACCCGGCACCATGTTCCTTCTGTCCATCCCCAGTATTTGGCCAGAATTGGTTTTATTTGATCTTAATTGACCCAGTGAGTCTAGATAACACTGACCTGCTTGTTTATCCCCCTGGCAAGCCTTGTGCTGCGTATCATACCTGTAAAACAGCAAACACTGCAGGGATGTGATACCAGGTGACAGTTTTACTACCCGTACACTTCACTGTTGTGTTTTGTAAACACCACTCAGAGGTGTCGTATGTGTACTATAAGGTGTGTTTGAGCGAGTACGAGTGCGGTGGACAGGCGGTGAGAGTCAACTGAGAGTTTACTTTCAGGATTTATTTGAATGTTCACATGAGATGAAATTAATATGGCCAGAGACAGAAACAGTTATTTAGAATTTATATAAACTACAACTCTGGTGGAATAAAACGAATTATACAATTTGGAAATTCAATTATTTAGAACTAAGCAATTTCCAGGTAAGATAAAACCTGTATCCTCAGTGGATGTGACCAGACAGTGACAGCGGCGCGCAGTGAGCTGTAGGCGGGGTCTACAGAAAAGGGATTATCTATTTTACGCTGCATCTGAAGTTAACAGTTTTGTGTAAATCCGGATTGAGATAACCAAGACAAGACACTGTCACCTGTTTTCAGGATTTAGGCACCGAATAACTCTTTGCTTCGGTCAAGTAATATTCTTTGAATTTTGTATTGATATATTTTTGTCCAGATTACCATTGCGCACCTGAATTGTCCCTCCTAGCGGATATCGTATATATATATATATATATATATTTTTTTCTTCTCACAGTTTGTCTTGGCAATACCATAACTGCAATGAGGATTAACAGACAATTGCGTAGGATTGTGCTTATAGCAGCTCTTCTCGACTTCTCTTCCAATGTGAGTGATATTCAAATGTGCTCAAATTCCTCCGAATTATTTGATAATGGATGTGTGTATATCATGATCATGAAATGGAAAAATAGTAGGCTAAACTATAATTGTCGCTGTCTCAACATAAATTCCTCTGAAATTGCAAAATATTATTAATTGTATTTTTAAAAGTTTAGTTTAGGACAAGAGAATGGCATGCAGCACATTTTGATAAAGGCATATGGCCATACACTTTCTAAATCTAAAGAAATATACTACAACACAGAATGTGATGCCCTTTAAAATCATGTTTGAAGGTGAGGGCCATTCCTCCAGAATGTGACCCAGACTACATCTTACTCCAAGATGAGGAGAGCTGCTTCAAGGATCTGCTCAAGATCAACATCAGCCAGGCTGACACTCAACAACCAGGCAAGTCAGTCATTCTATGGGCGTCATGTTTTGCCATTAATATAATCTACACAGAGGAAGAAAAGTTCAAAGAGGGGCCAGGAAAACAGCTTAGATAACAGCACATCCGTACACCACAAATCATGTCCATTGAAGAGGGAGCGGTGATGGAGAGTGATGGAGAGTTTTGGAGGCAGCAGTGAGTCCACACTGGTAACCAGATCAGCCAAACACTTCTCTCCTCTGCTATATGTGGAATCTGGTGGTCTTTGTGCCCTGATAAACACATACAGTGGGGCAAAAAAGTATTTAGTCAGCCACCAATTGTGCAAGTTCTCTCACTTAAAAAGATGAGAGAGGCCTGTAATTTTCATCATAGGTACACTTCAACTATGACAGACAAAATGAGGAAAAAATCCAGAAAATCACATTGTAGGATTTTTATGAATTTATTTGCAAATTATGGTGGAAAATAAGTATTTGGTCACATACAAACAAGCAAGATTTCTGGCTCTCACAGACCTGTAACTTCTTCTTTAAGAGGCTCCTCTGTCCTCCACTCGTTACCTGTATTAATGGCACCTGTTTGAACTTGTTATCAGTATAAAAGACACCTGTCCACAACCTCAAACAGTCACACTCCAAACTCCACTATGGCCAAGACCAAAGAGCTGTCAAAGGACACCAGAAACAAAATTGTAGACCTGCACCAGGTTGGGAAGACTGAATGTGCAATAGGTAAGCAGCTTGGTTTGAAGAAATCAACTGTGGGAGCAATTATTAGGAAATGGAAGACATACAAGACCACTGATAATCTTCCTCGATCTGGGGCTCCACGCAAGATCTCACCCGTGGGGTCAAAATGATCACAAGAACGGTGAGCAAAAATCCCATAATCACACGGGGGGACCTAGTGAATGACCTGCAGAGAGCTGGGACCAAAGTAACAAAGCCTACCATCAGTAACACACTACGCCGCCAGGGACTCAAATCCTGCAGTGCCAGACGTGTCCCCCTGCTTAAGCCAGTACATGTTCAGGCCCGTCTGAAGTTTGCTAGAGAGCATTTGGATGATCCAGATGAGGATTGGGAGAATGTCATATGGTCAGATGAAACCAAAATATAACTTTTTGGTAAAAACTCAACTCGTCGTGTTTGGAGGACAAAGAATGCTGAGTTGCATCCAAAGAACACCATACCTACTGTGAAGCATGGGGGTGGAAACATCATGCTTTGGGGCTGTTTATCTGCAAAGGGACCAGGACGACTGATCCGTGTAAAGGAAAGAATGAATGGGGCCATGTATCGTGAGATTTTGAGTGAAAACCTCCTTCCATCAGCAAGGGCATTGAAGATGAAACGTGGCTGGGTCTTTCAGCATGACAATGATCCCAAACACACCGCCCGGGCAACGAAGGAGTGGCTTCAGAAGAAGCATTTCAAGGTCCTGGAGGGCCTAGCCAGTCTCAGATCTCAACCCCATAGAAAATCTTTGGAGGGAGTTGAAAGTCCGTGTTGCCCAGCGACAGCCCCAAAACATCACTGCTCTAGAGGAGATCTGCATGGAGGAATGGGCCAAAATACCAGCAACAGTGTGTGAAAACCTTGTGAAGACTTACAGAAAACGTTTGACCTCTGTCATTGCCAACAAAGGGTATATAACAAAGTATTGAGATAAACTTTTGTTATTGACCAAATACTTATTTTCCACCATAATTTGCAAATAAATAAATTAAAAATCCTACAATGTGATTTTCTGGATTTCTTTTTCTCATTTCGTCTGTCATAGTTGAAGTGTACCTATGATGAAAATTACAGGCCTCTCTCATCTTTTTAAGTTGGAGAACTTGCACAATTGGTGGCTGACTAAATAATGTTTTGCCCCACTGTATCTGTGCTGGGAGCCCTGGGTCATTAATATGGGAGACGAAGCAATGTTCTTTTACCCTTTATTTTAAGGCTAGTAGCATAACACATTGGCTTATTGGATTTAGGGTGCTGAAAACCTCATGCTACCATGGTTTCCTGCTGGTGAGAAGGAGCAAAGGCTGTCAGAAATACAATGCAAGTGGTTGATTGAAGTGGTTAGCACTATCACAAAATTGACATTTCTGATTTTCCATTTGGTAAAAGAGTATGATTTGCCCTCAGATTGGCTTTAGGAAGAAAACAATTAGATAAAACATTGGACAGACTAAGAGAGCGATACCTAGTCAGTTGTACAACTGAATACACTCAAGTGAAATGTGTCTTCTGCATTTAATCCAACCCTTCTGAATCAGAGAGGTGCAGAGGACTGCCTTAATCGACAGCCACGTCTTCGGCGCCCGGGGAACAGTGGGTTAACTGCCTTGCTCAGGGCAGAACAACCTTGTCAGCTCGGAGATTCAATCCAGCAACCTTTCGGTTTACTGGTCCAACGCTCCTACCCGCCATGCTACCTGTCGTTCCGAGAGAGACAGATAGAGCACCTGTCCTTTTCTATCTATTCCATTGTTCCACAGCCCACATGGTACCTGGGCCTAAGAGCTGCCAGACAAACCAAGGTGATTTGGCAAACGGATGGGGATTTTAGAAAGGGACTTCCTATAACAGTAACAAGACACATATTGTGCTGGGAGCCAAATGTGTCAGGATTTGTGGTATACTGTGAGAGCGATGGAATTGTTCAGCCTCACTTGTGGAATGAATGAAGAGATAACCTTATAGAATACTGTGGGTGACACCCATTGTGTCTCCTGTAGAGTGCCGAGGTTTGTGGGATCACCTGAACTGCTGGCCTCATGCTGATGTGGGAGAGACCGTGTCACAGCCATGTCCCAGATTCCTCCGCACCACAGGTATGCCCACATACATGACTAAGCATTCCAAGGACACCTTAACAGTTACACATTAGAACATCATCAGAACACATCCATGTTCAAGGTTGATGATTGTAAATGGGTTTTGCATGTCAGGTATTATGTAATGCCTGTGTACTTTAAGCATTATTACAGGATAAACAGTATCCCAGTGGGAAAAAAGCGGTTGCAATGATGGGTAATGGTCAAGATTGTAAAATAACGTTATTTAGTTCTATTCTTTAGCAAACCAGTGTTCTCTCCTCTCACAGGCAGAGTATACAGGAACTGCACAGAGCACGGCTGGACTGAGCTGTTTCCTCCACATGAGATAGCCTGCGAGTATGCCTTTGAAACCCTCACCTTCCCTTTTGAGGTAGGATGATGTGATTCGTACCTAGTTCCACGAGGGGGCTAAAGCCCCTCAATTCAGTTTTAGTTTTATGTCTCTATATAAAAATAGCAGTTCAAATTATTGAGTGACAGGTTGGGGATGTTCTAGTTAGTTAAATGTTGGGTAACTCAAGGGGAGGCTGTATCTGAGCCTGGTAGACCCCACCGGTGCTTTATTGGTTAAGACAGATTTTGCCTGATGAGAGGCTTTTTCTTTTGAATGCTGCCATTTTGAAGTCAGAACTTTGTATAGCCTAGCCTATTTGTAAATTTCACCGTCATCTTTGAAATACCAGCGCTGTGTAAATAAATCTAACACTCATTTGCACCTCTACCTGCCTGCCTCCTGCTAAATCTTTGTCCTTATGACTGCTAGAAGGCCATTATTCTATGCTGATACAGTGCAGAGAAGATAGGCTACAGATTTCGCGCCAACCTTTCACTTCAAAAGCACTCAATGATCTCGGAGTCTCTCCATTTGAACTTTATGTTTATTGTGGTGTAGCGCGATATAAACAGAATTCTGTGGGATATAATCCTCAGGAATGATGTGAATCCACAGGTGTGCTAAATCCCAATACTCTTTCATGACCTCATGTCGTTTTTTCCCTCCCTTAGGATCTATTCACTGAAAATACTGGATAGGTTAAGCATTTTGATAGGCTGGCACTCAGTTCTTCTACAGTGGTACATGTCTTTTTGGCAATATCATAAGCCTGGGTGAGAGTCAGTGGATATGGGGGTCCTGGGGTAAAGTAAACCTATTATTATTATTTGATGTCATTTAGGAACAGATTATGACCCAGTGTTGTATTTGGACTGGTTGCAGGTGGAATAAAATAGTAAATCACAGTGGGAAATGTTCTGGTTCTGCTCAGAACTCCTCTTCCCAGTCTGTTCCGAGTGGTCTTCCTGCTGAGAGGACAGCAGTGCTTAACTACAGTGATTTAAGAGACAGATAGTAACAACACGGTCCAACCCCCCGCTCTCTTTTTTTCTGTTAGGCCAGGATACTCTGTCCACCCTTACACATTTCTTTCTTTCTTTCTCTCTCTCTCTCTATCTCTCTCTCTCTCTCTCTCTCTCTCTCTCTCTCTCTCTCTCTCTCACTCTGACTAGGTATCCCCCTTTCCCTTTCTCTCTCTCTCTCTCTCTCTCTCTCTGACTCTATCTCTCTATTTCAACCGCTCTCTCTCTGACTGAAAAAGTCACAACTCATACATTCATAAACTCAGAGTGCTTATAATATGCCCTTTTGGATGAACAGTGTTGTTTCTGCTTCACCAGGCACCCAGGTCCCATGGCTACTTCCTCTATGTGCAAGTCATGTACTCGGTGGGCTATGCTATCTCTACCTCATCTCTTACCATCGCCACTGCCACGCTCTGTCTGTTCAGGTGAGTATAGTTGGGGGTCATCCAAGTGATTTATACTTGTAGTAGATCAGAAATTGTTCTGCTCACCCCTTAACATTAGGAATGACTTTGACCACTTCTCCATTTGTCTAAAATGCTTGTCTATGTCAACTGTTTATCTTAATCTGCTGTCTTCACTGTGTCCACTACATGTACAAGGGTCAATGGATGAAATTATGAATGTATGTATTTTATTCTATCTCTCTGTGTCCTCGGTCTTCCACCAAGGAGGCTCCACTGCACCCGTAACTACATCCACATCCAACTGTTCCTCTCCTTCATCCTCCGAGCCACCTTCATCTTCATCAGAGATGCTGTGCTCTTCTCCTCTGATGACCACTTCCACTGTGATTCTTATCCGGTGCCTACTACCAATCACTATTAATCACTTCATAACATTTATTACCCAGTGACTCCTAATCACTGACTGCCAGCCAGTCAATCACCCAATTACTAAACCAGACAATCAGACCATAATCATGTTCAATCAGCCAGTCAATCAATACAAAAAATTCTAATCACGCTTGCAGTCTCGATTTTATTACATTCATGCATTAATCATATAACATTTATCTATATATAGAAACCCCTTAGAAGAAAAAGACAAGGCTCACGTCCTCCCCTTCCTTCCTGTTGAGTTGACTTATCCTCCTGCCTGTCTCGGTCCTCTGTCGCCCTCCACAGGTCAGCTGTAAGATTGCAACAATGTTCTCCAACTACTGCATCATGGCCAACTACAGCTGGCTGCTGGCGGAGGGACACTACCTGTACAGCCTGGTCAGTGTCTCTCTCTTCTCCCAGAAGAGGCACCTCAGGTGGTACATCGTTCTGGGCTGGGGTAAGCCTGTTTGTTTTACTTTAGCAAACTTAAATTAACAAGACTGAAGGACAAGTTTGCGAAAGTAAAAGATTATACCGTTGATTTTGGCTATGTATTTCTATCCACTCAATTGGACTGTCTTGGAGCTCTGACATCATCTATTTTCTGTCTTTTCCTATTCCATTGTCTGACTGTTTGCCTCTACAGGTTCCCCAATGGTCGTTATAGTAGCCTGGAGTTTGGCAAAATATACCCTGGAGAATGAAGGGTAGGTTACGTCTGTTTTCCAGTATCTATGTAATAATGCTCACATGCTCCCCACATATACAGTGTATGTGTATTCTCTCTCCCCCTGGTTTTAAAGGTGCTGGGAGAGGAGGGGACACGAGGGGATCTGGTGGATTCTCAGAGTTCCTGTTCTCCTCTTCATCGTTGTGAGTTCTGCCATAACGTTTGACCCCATAAGCTAATTTGTGATTTTCTGTTAGTCAGCACCTCACTCAAAATCTGTCTCTTATGCAGGTTAACTTGCTGTTTTTTCTGAGTATCATAAGAATCCTGGTGGCCAAGTTGAGGACACAGGAAATGCATAGAAATGAGTTGAACCAGTACAGGTGACTTACATATGATTATTTTTTACCAAAAGATATTTAATACCTACAGAACAAAAAACATTTGTCATGTTGATGGTATCTTATGTACTTGAACATTTTTATTTTCAGGAGGCTTGCTAAGTCCACCCTTCTCCTGGTATCTCTCTTTGGTTTGCACTACGTCCTCTTTGCATTCCTCCCACATAAAGTCAGTGAAATATGGAACTTTATCGAGCTGGCTTTTGCCTCCACTCAGGTACTGTAGTGCCTTTATCCCACCTCTGTGGGTGTACTGTACATATAGTACATCCCTGCTACAAACTTTCAGTGTATCTACCTTTTGGTATACAGTGAGTAAAAAAACATGTTTTATTGTCACACACCGGAAAGGAGCAGTGAAATGTGTTGTTTTATATGGTCAGTCATAGCACTGTGGCACCCCTGGAGCAAATTAGGGTTACAGCAACATATTTTTCACCTTGTCAGCTAGGGTGTGCGAACCAGCGACTTTTCGGTTACTGGCTCAACGCTCTAACCTCTAGGCTATTTTCCGCCCATTTAGTTTAGTTGACCTAACCCTTTGTCTGTGCTCTGTCCTACTCTAGGGGTTTGTAGTAGCAGTTCTATACTGTTTTCTGAATGGAGAGGTAAGTTGACAACCACACAGTCAGTGTACAGTAGTAGATTATTGAGGATAGAGATAGGGGATTGGCTGACCCTGGCCGTTGACCTTTGACACCCTCTGCCCAGGTTCAGTATGAGGTTCAGAGGAGGTGGAGGCGATGGAGGCTGAAGCAGTATCTACCTGGGGAGGCCAGGCACCAACATGGCTCCATGAGTCAGAGTGTAGGGGCCCATACCCAGGTCTCCTTCCTGACCCGGGGACCCCCCACACGCCATTCTAGTCTGGTGTAGCACATCCAGTCACTCATCACTACCGATACTGTACCTACGAGGCTTTGTCAATGGATAGGTGCAATGTGTGTTCCACAGTCTATCTGTGACATTCTGACATTCCTGTTTGACTGTTGAAGGATGAGGCCTCCTTTTTCTTTTTTTTCTGTTGTATATATGATCTTTGACCGGCATGGCATTTAGTGACAGGACTGGACCTTTGGTTGTGGGGTCAAAACGCTGACAACCTTTCTGTGCATGGGTTTACTATTCTGACCTTTTCTCATCCTCACCTGCAGGCACGCACGGCACACACACTGCATGACTATCAGGAATGAAAGGGACTCGTGCCTACACCTGCCTATTGTACAATTGTAAATATGACCAGGTATTCTAAAGGACCATGTGGACATGCTTAATTTTATTTATTGGCTTTCTAACATGTATATTCCAAGTGTTACATATGATATGTGTATGTTTAACACTGAAAACAAGAGCTGTTGTAAAGTTTAAAGGAATTTGTGTGAATGTGTTGGTGACAGTTCCTAGAATCAATTTAACGATGCTATGTTAGTTATATTACGTGTGCTTCACACAGAATCTATGATGGTACGACTTGATGGCAATGAGAAGATCAACTCTCACAATAAATGTCATAAATGTATTATAAAAGTAATTATCCTTCCTATCTCTTACTGGGCTGTTTAATCTGTTACTGCTGGCATACATTCTGTAGCTATGAGACCAAGCGGTTAGAAGGAAGTTACACATTAGTTACAACTCTATGCTCAGTGTAACTAAGAAAAACCTATGTTGTAAAAAAAAAAGATTCTACACAATCCAGAGCTGTATTTCCACTAAACAATGAAGATGATTTGACTGCATATAGACAGGCAGCAGCCGTTGTTTACTGTTCCCAGTATGTGCTATTAACAAGCTGCACATGCACAAGGCCTTGAGGAATCATACATACAGCTGATCCATTCCAAAAGACCCTCTTACATCTCAGGCACTGTGACACCCACGGATTCAGAGATGTCCTGATGTCCACTATACTCAACAGTCCTCAACCCTGGGCATAACCCTAAACCTAATCCCAACAGTATATCACTGTTCCTGAGACGTCTGCGTGTTTGGAACATGAAAATGGCTTCTGCCGTACTCCTGTAGCTGGACATTACTGGACTCCCTGTGCTCTTTCACCTCTAGCATTTCCCCAGGCAGCCTCTAGGTGGTGCCTGCAGGGCCATGTGATTGATGTGGCGCGCTGCCATGCCGTTGAGGAAGAGCAGGAAGACTGCGGTAAACTGGCACCAGAAGGTAAGGGTGAAGCCCAAAGGAGAGGCCTGCTGCCGGAGCAGAGCCACAAACACCACCACTCCCCCTGCCGACAGCGCCGCCGCCACAAGCACCAGAGCTGAACCCAGGGCCCACCGCCGGCCAGAGTCCCGGTCCTCACTCACCTGCGATATGACCAGCAACTCCAGGCCAAAGATGGCTCCCACCACAGCCAGGGAGACCATAGAGCGACAAAGGCCCATGACCACCGCCACCCCAGATACACCTAGGTGGGTGGTGCAGTTAGGTGAGGCTGTTCGTTCCACCGCTGCCTCCAGGGTGCAGAAGTGCCATAGACCAAACATCCTCCCGCCGCCTACCAGCAACCAGTGTCCGTCGCACACAGCTATGGAGGAGAGGACAATGGCCAGGGCCGTGCAGAGGATGATCAGGCTGCGGGGCAACACCTCCAGGAAGAGAGGCCGGGACTTCCTCTGTCGGGGTGCTCCTCCTGGGACCTACAGAAAGGGGATTGAGTGAATTTGGGGTTTAAAATTATGCAGTTACAGAGTACAGTACCGACCTGTGTGACTTGGACAGAGACAAAGACACAGGGCAATATGTGACCACAGGGACATGCCATAAACTACACTGTAAGTAAATCTATCTGGAGTCCCGAACCCAGTAACCTTGGTAAAGCTGCCCTCCAGCAGAGTTTGAATCAGTAGATTAAGGAGAAACTTGGGCTTGAGTAGCAGATCCAGTTGTGTAAAATACATTGGGTGCATTCATTCATGTGAATTAAGACTGTAAGCAAATAAGGGAACAAATAATAGGCTATTGGATTAGTGTGACTTGCGTCAGCTCCTTGATAGCCTATCTGCCTATATTTCATTGACATATTTGTCTACTGAGTTTTTCTTAATTTATTATTCACTCAAATAAGTCTGCCACACATCACACAAAGAGTAAATGTTTGGGAACATCAAAACAGAGAGCAGGGAGGTCCTGAGAGGATTATGTGGGCTATGTGAGAGAGTTGGAATGAAGTGATCAGAAAATGAATGTATGAGAGAAAGTCTGAGTCTGTTGTTTTAATGCTGATGCACTAACACAAGCAACTACATCAGTAATGACAGAACACTGAAGAAATAAACATCATGGACATGATACCATTGGCAATCTGACAAAAACAGATGTATCCTACTTATTTAGAAGTATGTATACTATATGATTTACAAACAAATGTAACAGTCATTATAATAAAAAAAACATGACTATTCACCTTTATCTGAATAGCGGTCATGGTGTTGTACTCCACTTGAGAGACAAAACTGGCAGCGGAAAAGATGTGTTCACTTCAAATATCAAAAGTGGGAGTTTAGACCTGTGTATGATTAACAACCATCATTCGTAAAACAATGCAAGTCTCCTTTAAGAATAATCTCAACCGTCCGCTCCCTCTAGTAATTCAGACAGAATTGATTGACTTTTCCCCCGTAGTTATTAGAAGTCTGGTTGCGGGATACTCTGTTATCGCCAGGAGAAGCAGACAGGAAGGAAGAACGTTTCTTCCATGACAGCACAGAGATTTATACGGCGCGAGTATGGCCATTATTGAGATTCCCAATCCCACACCATTACTAATATAGACACGTAGACCTACCCATTGTTGAGATTCCCAATCCCACACCATTACTAATATATACATGTAGGCTTACCCAATTATTGCATGAACAACTCTTCTCTACTGAGAAATGTTGTCCCAAACTGTGAGAAAACAGTGCAAAGCTCAACATGCCTCCTGAACTAATAAGAGCTAATCATTACTACAAAAAGTATAATGATCTTGTGAAACTGCCAGATGCATTATGCAAGAAACGATAAGCTATAAGTGCCAAGTGTTGTTTCTCAGTGACCATTGGCCTCGGGACATGGTGCAAGGTGGAAAAAAACAACCTGGAAAATTGACAAAGTATTCTTCTTGATTTCTGAGTTCATGGGTCAAAGACGAGACGTGTACATTTGGTGTCCGAAGGCCTTTCATTTAACATAAAAAGATAAATATGTATAAGTACAATATTAAATCACTCAACTCTTACCCTTCTTTTGACCCAGAGATATTTGTGTTGCAAACTATTAAATTAGTCATTGAGCTTCTAAGTGTCAAAATATCATTCAGTGTAACTGTCCAGGTTAAAGTTCTAATGACAAAAGTGTTTTTAAAATGTAGAAATTCATCCTAAAAATATAAATGAACATTTATATGCAACAATATATAGAATAATGGGTGACATACTGTACCTAAAAAATATTTAAAACTTGAATAACTTTTGTCTGGACTTTTGCACTTCATCAATGTCATTCAGTATAACAAAGGTAAAAAGACATTTTAAAGCATATCACATGATGGTAATCATGTGACAGTGTGTGACATCACAAAAAATAACCATTGAAGACCATCTATCAATGTGATGAGGTGAGTAAATCTCTCTGAAATATTTGATGATTTCACCTTTTCACCCTCTAGTAACCTTTGTAACAAAAACGCATGTCCTTCAGTACAACACAGAAAACATAATTTGAATGTTATTATTTTATAAAAAGCTATATTAAATATGAAAAGAAAGGATAATCTTTATAGGTCAATGTCATTACTTTATATAGGTGGCCAAGGAACTGCCTGTTAAATATGTTTATGTATGAAATCCGTCCTTCAGTATCACACTTTTGTCCAAAAGTTTCATGTTTATACCACAATGTCACCTGTTATGCTGAATGACAGCAGCTTTGCTATCTATCCCATGTTTTCACTAATGTACAACATTTAATCATGCAATTCATATTTACTTGTTGTATGAATACTGAATATTATAACTGTAAACAATTGTATGGCATTTTAAGGTATTTCAAGGCACATTATGTTTATACTGTAGATGCCGTTGTCTAATAAGAAGAGGGCTGCACGGCACAGACAAAAGATTAACGCAGATCCAGTTGCTTGGGAGGAAAGACCAGCCAGAAGAAAAGCAAGGTACTGTTTTCATGGTTTCATGCTACTGTCAGCAACAGAATAGGATATAATAGGATATAAAGCTGGGTGGATAACACTTAACATTAAGTTGCACTATTACACTGTAGTTAATGTTTTATTGCACTGCAGTTAAGATATAACTGATGTTAAGATATAAGCTCCATCATATAGGACGTGACAATGGTTAATAAAATCTCTCAATTTTCCGCCCTTTTAATGCTCTTGCAGGCCCTCTCGTACAGCTGCAACTGTATATACATTCGTAAATCAAGACCTTTCTTGAGTTGGGCTCTAATGTAGGTCTCATTATGGTAAGTGGTGAAATAAGTATAGCCAGTTACAATTGTAATGGCTTAGTAGATAATAAGAAAATATGATCAGTATTTACCTGGCTAAAAGAGAAGGAATATAATATCTATTGTTTACAGGAAACTCATTCAACAATTTTAGATGAAGTTTTGTGGGGGGGCGAAATATATTTCTCCCATGGACAAAGAAATTCAAAAGGGGTGATGGTTTTAATTAACAGTAATTTTGATCCAAATGTGAAAATTGTCCAAACAGATCATCAAGGTAGATGGATTATTTTAAATATGTTATTGGACAGTAAACAGATATGGCTTATTAACCTATACGGCCCGAATATTGATGATCCAAGCTTCTTTGAAAATATATATAAAAATGTATTAACTCTACAAGCAACACTAGACTCTATTATTATGGTGGGAGATTTTAATACGGTCTTAAATACCTCTATGGACCGGAAAGGAAATCACACTACAAACTATCACCCTCAGGCACTTCAGGAAATCATGAATGTCATGGATATATTGGAAATAGTGGATATATGGAGACTTAAATACCCTGACCTAGTGAGATATACATGGCGGAGGCTTAATCAACCTAGTCATCTTGACTACTTTCTTATGTCATTCTCTTTGGCACCAAAAGTTTAAAAAGTGTTGATAGGGGACAGAATGCGGTCAGATCATCACATAATTGGCATATATATTACTCTAACAGAATTTCCACGTGGGCGAGGATATTGTAAATGTAATCAAAGCCTACTAGATGATAAATTGTTTAGAACTAGGACAGAAGAATTTATAACTGACTTTTTCAGACATAACATAGGTACAGCAGATCCCCTTATTGTATGGGACAGTTTTAAATGTGCCTTTAGAGGCCATGCAATTCAGTACTCATCTATAAAACGAAAGCAATTTAGATCGAAAGAGTCCATATTAACAAAGGAAATTGAAGGACTAACAGTACAGTTAGATAGCAATAAAAACTGTACCATAGAGGTACAGAATAAGTTAGAGAAAAAAACAAAAAGAAATGGAGGAACTTATTCAGGAAAGGTCCAGTGTAATATATTATAAACATAAAGCGAACTGGATGGAATATGGCGACAACTGTACCAAATTCTTTCTTAATCTTCAATATAGAAATGCTACCAAAGAAAATGTATTGAAACTTGTTACAAATGACGGAGTCACGCATGATTCACCGAATGATATTTTGAAAGAGGAAGAAAAGTACTTTAGGAATATGTTTTTGTTTCAGTCTCCTCCATCTCCATTAACTGAAACTAATTGTATGGATTTTTTTCCTAATAATAATGCAAAATTAACATCTGTACAGAAAGAGTCATGTGAAGGCCAAATTACAGAGGAGGAACTTCTTGATGCAATTAAAGCCTTTAAAGCAGGAAAAACTCCAGGGCTGGATGGCATACCAGTGGAAGTATACAAAACATTTTTTGATGTACTCAGAGGACCATTATTAGCATGTTTTAACCACTCCTATATAAATGGTAGATTATCAGACACGCAACAAGAAGGTCTGATATCATTATTACTGAAACAGCACCACCCAAGTGGTATGTATAAAGAAAGATCCAGTCCATTTAAAAAATTGGAGACCTCTTACACTTCAGTGTTGTGATGCAAAAATCCTAGCAAAATGCTTGGTGCATAGAATTAAAAAAGTATTGTCAGATATTATTCATCCTAACCAGACAGGTTTTTTACATGGACGATACATTGGGGATAATATAAGACAAGTACTGGAAACTCCAGAATAATATGAAACATCGGGGACACCAGGCCTAGTTTTCATAGCTTATTTTGAAAAGGCTTTTGATAAAGTACGACTGGAGTTTATATATAAATGCCTAGAATATTTCAATTTTGGGGAATCCCTTATAAAATGGGTTAAAGTTATGTATAGTAACCCTAGGTGTAAAATAGTAAATAATGGCTACATCTCAGAAAGTTTTAAACTATCTAGAGGAGTAAAACAAGGTTGTCTACTATCGTCATATCTATTTATTATTGCCATCGAAATGTTAGCTGTTAAAATTAGATTAAATAATAATATTAAGGGATTAGAAATCCGTGGCTTAAAAACTAAGGTGTCATTGGACGCTGATGATTCATGTTTTCTTTTAAGACCACAATTAGAATCTCTCCACGGCCTCATAGAGGATCTAAAAACTTTTGCTATCCTCTCTGGATTAAAACCAAATTATGATAAGTGTACTACTATATTACGTATTGGATCACTAAAAAATTCTAATTTTACATTACCGTGTAGTTGACCAATTAAATGGTCTGACGAAGATGTGGACATACTCGGTATACAAATCCCAAAAGAAAGAAATGATCTCACTCCAGTAAATTTTATAGAAAGTTAGCAAAAATAGATAAGATCTTGCTACCATGGAAAGGAAAATACCTATCTATCTGTGGAAAAATCACCCTAATTAACTCTTTAGTCATATCACAGTTTACCTATTTGCTTATGGTTTTTCCTACACCTAGTGACCCGCTCTTTAAATTATATGAACAAAAAATATTTAATTTTATTTGAATGGCAAGCCAGACAAAATTAAAAGGGCCTCTATTTATATAATGAATATGAATTCGGAGGGCAGAAATGATTAAATATTAAAGCATTAGACCTCTCACTAAAGGCATCAGTCATACAAAAGTTATACTTAAATCTAAACTGGTTCTCTAGTAAATTGGTAAGAATGTCTCATCCTATGTTCAAGAATGGCCTTTTCCCCTTTATTCAGATTACATCTGCTCATTTTCGGTTGTTTGAAAAGGAAATTATCTAAAAAATATCGCTATTTTTTAAACAAGCCTTAAAAAGTTGGTTACAATTTCAGTTTAATCCACCTGAAAAGAAGGAACAAATAATACAACAAATATTGTGGTTAAACTCAAATATACTAATTGATAAAGAAACTGTATTTTTCAAAGAAATGTTTAAAAAAGGTATAATTTTTGTGAATGATATCATAAATAGGACTGGTGGAGTTATGTCACACATGCAGCTAACACAAACATGTGGAAGTGTTTGCTCTACTCAAAATTACAACCAACTAATTGCAGCATTACCACAAAAATGGAAGAGGCAAGTAGAAGGGGAAAAAAGTAAGGACTTGTCTGTCGGCCCTGTATTAAAGAACATAAATGGTTAAAGAAAAGTGTGATAAATAAAAACATATACCAATTTCATTTAAGGACCAAAAAACGAATAGCTGGGCCATATAAATTGCAAAATAGTTGGGAAGAGATTTTAGATGTATCCATTCCATGGCACATGGTTTACGAATTGATACACAAAACAACGCCGAATTCAAAACTTCGAATTTTTCAATTTAAATTACTATATAGAATTCTTGCAACCAATAGAATGTTATATATATATGGGGGATACAATCTTCCCAGCTCTGCAGATTTTGCTGCGAGGAGGCAGAGTCATTAGATCATTTATTTTGGTACTGTCCATATGTAGCTCGTTTTTGGTCACAGGTCCAGGAATGGATGAAGAATTGTAACATTTGCCTAGAACTAACGCTGCAGATAGCAATACTGGGTGATTTGAAAAGCCATAGTCAATCAATCAATAATATAATAATTATTTTAGCAAAAACTTTTATTTTTAATTTACAATCTGTAGAAGCTATGAGAATGGAAAGGTTCAGTACTTTTGTGAAGCATCACAGCACAGTTGAAAAATATATGGCAAATAGAAATCCAAAATGGATGGTGTTGAAAGATAGATGGGAGAGGTTGAATGGAGCTGAAGGGTGGGTCTAATAACAAGATAACTAATGTAAAATATACGGGATCTGTAAAATGTATATAGGTTCAAAATGTTGTGAAATAGCACAGTTACAAATAGCAATCAAACTGAATGTACATCAGAAATAGAGGAAGGACAAATAACAAACAAAATATGACTATTGTAAAATAGATTGTGTCTGTAAAAAGTGTATAAGATGTATAAACTGAAGGTAGAAGCCTAAGTGTTATTGTTTATTAGTTTACTCAATTGGGGGGAAGGGTGGTAGGGTTTGCGGGGAATAATAAGGGTATATTCTAAAAAAAAAAGTATGTATGTCTATATAGGTAGGTGTATGTATATAGGTGTACATGTATGCATATGTGTATGTATATGGATATATATATTTACCAAAAAAATATATATGGAGGATTGGAAATGATGCAGACAATTTAATTGATGGAAGCAACAATCTTTCTGCAATATTAAGCTGACCCACAAAAAAATTTAAAAATAAAATAAAAATGAAGATATAACTGATGGATTATATTAGTTAATATAATATTACACACACGCACTCAATTATGGATTAAAAATTGATTATATTAGTTAATAGCTGCTTCACATTTGTGGCACTTTATGAAAAATCAAGACTGTACAAGTTTGAATTGAAGTAGTTTGATGGGCATTTGATGTAGCTATTTTGTTTAGGTATCTTGAAATTGCATTTGTGTACCTGCATTGAATAGAAATTGACCAGTTACAGTGTAACACTGCATAATTACAACATGAACTATCACGTAATAATCATGTAATAATGCAACTTAATGCAAAGTAAAGTGTTGCCGAAGGCTCAAATTATAGTAAAGATATTATTATTAACATTAGAAATGAAATAGTAACAAAATATGTTTGAGAGAGAAAGGGAGAGGGAGTTGATTTAACTTTTAAACTTTGATTAAGTGTTATCATTGTATAGCCTACTATTAATAGACTACTAATACCATTTAATGGATGTGAATCCTATTCTGTTCCATTGTCATAACTAATACATTTTCGTTTTTTAGCATTCAGAGAAGAAAGATGGATGTCAAGCCTGATCATCCATCGATCCATACAATGACACAATCTGATGCTGAAAAAAATAGGGAAAATTGAGATTAAATCAGAGGAGGCGCAGTGAAAAAAGTCAAACAAATTAATGTGGTGATGAACTTAACTCCAGTATTGACTGACGGAAACTCTTTTGAGCAGCCCCATGAACAACTTGTACACGTACAACATGAACTTGCACCTCCAGAACTAGAACAACCATCTGAGTCCTTGACTCCAGGACTAGAGCAATCCCTTGAGCCTCAATCTCAAACACTGGAGCAACCACTTGCTTCCTCCAACTAAAATAATCACAACAAAAAAAGAGACAAATTACAAAAGGGCTTGCAAAGGTCAAATAAATTAAAACGCAATCTAAGTGAAAAATACAGGCCACGAGGGAAAACGAAAATGTCTTTAATGAGGAAAACACAGGTCATTGCATTTCTCAGTGGAGATGAAAATACTTTCCTTCTCTCAGGGAAGAAAGACACAGTCACACAAAAGAAGGTTCAGAGGTGCATATTCATGAAATCTCTAAAAGAACTCCATGCAGAGTACAATTCAGAGGTGGATGGGACACTCGCTGTCATACAGACAGTTTTTACAACTGCGGCCATTTTACATTACAAAGCCAAAGGCACATGACCGCAACACCTGTGCGTGTCTCGATCACGAGAATGTGAAACTACTAGTTGACATGTTGAGCCAAAGCGGGTTGCTGAAAACCTCAAGCGTTTCCTAGTTACTGTCTTCTATTGTCTGTGATCTCAAGAACAAGCAATGCATGTACCGTGTTTGTGCAAAGTGTTGCTATGAGTGTCATTCAGTGTAACAAAAGTGTCATACAGTAGAACACCAGTATTTTATATTAAAATATAACTTTGTTTTGTTGACTCCCGAGACAAAACAAATCTCATAGGATGAAGTGAAAGATATTTTCATAGATTGAATTATTTTCAGTGTAAGGGAGGAAGTTTTTGTAAAAAACCTTCAACACATTTTGAGTTGTACCCGTGCCACATCAAATATGTGGTATTCAAAATAAAATGTCATTTTTTTCTGGGTAGTTATATTCCTGCCAGTCTAAGCATGGATATATAACCATGTGATTTTTTTTTAAACAGCGTTATACTGAATTACATTTTACTAGGGTACATTCATATGAATCACAATAAAAATGAATTATTGGCTTTATTCTTGAATATAACAGCATAGATGACACTCCACTGAACATAAAAAAAAGCCTAAGAAATTAGGCCCCCAGATCCTTTTTATTTTTTTTGCTACTTTGAAAACCTTATACGTCTTTGACCCTTATACATTTACTGAATATACAAATGTTTTGAATGTGGAAAGGGGCACAGTTGTGAGTGACAAAGTGTACATTTTGTGGTTTACTGAGTATGTGATGCAAGGCAAATTATATAATCTCATTAAATAACCAAGCTTGACAACAGAAAAGTTAAAACAAATGTAAACTTTATGGAGGATGTGGGCTGAACAACCAGTTGAGAACATTCACTAGGAAGTTGATGGTGGAGGACGGTTTGTCTCTGTACGTAGCGGCGGCTTGTTGGTCCTGTATTCTCAGTGCAATGCACAGTAGCAAACGTTCCTGGGTAAAATGCATATGTCATTTGAGGTGTGCTTGATTTAGGTAGTTCAGTACAATGGAACCATTTGAATAGTCCAAAAAATGCAAACTCCAACCACCCTGCACATACCTCAGCTAAACCAAGTTACCTCAGCTAAACCAAGTGCACCGCTAGAATTACAAAGGATTTGACATATGCATTTCCCCCAGGTCTTGTAGAAAAGGGCATACTCGTTGGGATTAAGGCACCTCACAGGGACGAGGTGGGCTGACCATAGAGGTCATGGTTTTACACTGCCAGTGGTCGGCCCGGTCAGTCAGTCATTTCTTAGACTCCGCACTTCCCTTTCAGTTCCTCTACCAAGGCAATGTACTCCTTCCTGGCATCCTCTTTGCTCTTTCCTATGGGAGTCAAGTAAGAAAAGGAAAACACATTTAGTTAACAATGAGTTACTGTTGAAGAACTGTCTGTCTCAACCAGTATACTTTGACAGTGTAAATGCATTGAGCTGAGGGGATCCACAGCTGTGTAAAACTGATCCCTTAATTTAGGTGAAGCTCATCGCTAAGCTAAGGACTCTGGGACTAAACACCTCCCTCTGCAACTGGATCCTGGACTTCCTGACAGGCCGCCCCCAGGTGGTAAGAGTAGGCAACAACATGTCTGCCATGCTGATCCTTAACACTGGGGCCCCTCAGGGGTGTACATTGTCCCTTCCTGTATTCCCTGTTCATCCACGACTGCGTGGCCAAACACGACATCAACACCATCATTAAGTTTGCTGATGACACAACAGTGGTAGGCCTGATCACCGACAACAATGAGAAGGCCTATAGGGAGGAGGTCAGAGACAACAACCTCTCCCTCAATGTGAGCAAGACAATGGAGCTGGACTACAGGAAAAGGCGAGCCGAACAGGCCCCCATTAACCTTGACGGGGCTGTAGTGGAGCGGGTCGAGAGTTTCAAGTTCCTTGGTGTCCACATCACCAACGAACTATCATGGTCCAAACATACCAAGACAGTCGTGAAGAGGGCACAACAAAACCTTGTCCCCCTCAGGAGACTGAAACTGTAAGGTGCTACAGAGGGTAGTGCGAACGGACAATTTACATTGACAACCCCCTGTACACTGCTGCTACTCGCTGTTTGTTTGTTACCTACAGTGGGGCAAAAAAGTATTTAGTCAGCCACCAATTGTGCAAGTTCTCTCACTTAAAAAGATGAGAGAGGCCTGTAATTTTCATCATAGGTACACTTCAACTATGACAGACAAAATGAGGAAAACAAATCCAGAAAATCACATTGTATGATTTTTTATGAATTTATTTGCAAATTATGGTGGAAAATAAGTATTTGGTCACATACAAACAAGCAAGATTTCTGGCTCTCACAGACCTGTAACTTCTTCTTTAAGAGGCTCCTCTGTCCTCCACTCATTACCTGTATTAATGGCACCTGTTTGAACTTGTTATCAGTATAAAAGACACCTGTCCACAACCTCAAACAGTCACACTCCAAACTCCACTATGGCCAAGACCAAAGAGCTGTCAAAGGACACCAGAAACAAAATTGTAGACCTGCACCAGGTTGGGAAGACTGAATGTGCAATAGGTAAGCAGCTTGGTTTGAAGAAATCAACTGTGGGAGCAATTATTAGGAAATGGAAGACATACAAGACCACTGATAATCTTCCTCGATCTGGGGCTCCACGCAAGATCTCACCCGTGGGGTCAAAATGATCACAAGAACGGTGAGCAAAAATCCCAGAACCACACGGGGACCTAGTGAATGACCTGCAGAGAGCTGGGACCAAAGTAACAAAGCCTACCATCAGTAACACACTACGCCGCCAGGGACTCAAATCCTGCAGTGCCAGGCGTGTCCCCCTGCTTAAGCCAGTACATGTTCAGGCCCGTCTGAAGTTTGCTAGAGAGCATTTGGATGATCCAGATGAGGATTGGGAGAATGTCATATGGTCAGATGAAACCAAAATAGAACTTTTTGGTAAAAACTCAACTAAATCGTGTTTGGAGGACAAAGAATGCTAAGTTGCATCCAAAGAACACCATACCTACTGTGAAGCATGGGGGTGGAAACATCATGCTTTGGGGCTGTTTTTCTGCAAAGGGACTAGGACGACTGATCCGTGTAAAGGAAAGAATGAATGGGGCCATGTATCGTGAGATTTGAGTGAAAACCTCCTTCCATCAGCAAGGGCATTGAAGATGAAAGCGTGGCTGGGTCTTTCAGCATGACAATGATCCCAAACACACCGCCTGGCAACTAAGGAGTGGCTTCAGTAAGAAGCATTTCAAGGTCCTGGAGTGGCCTAGCCAGTCTCCAGATCTCAACCCCATAGAAAATCTTTGGAGGGAGTTGAAAGTCCGTGTTGCCCAGCGACAGCCCCAAAACATCACTGCTCTAGAGGAGATCTGCATGGAGGAGTGGGCCAAAATACCAGCAACAGTGTGTGAAAACCTTGTGAAGACTTACAGAAAACGTTTGACCTCTGTCATTGCCAACAAAGGGTATATAACAAAGTATTGAGATGAACTTTTGTTATTGACCAAATACTTATTTTCCACCATAATTTGCAAATAAATAAATTAAAAATCCTACAATGTGATTTTCTGGATTTCTTTTTCTCATTTCGTCTGTCATAGTTGAAGTGTACCTATGATGAAAATTACAGGCCTCTCTCATCTTTTTAAGTTGGAGAACTTGCACAATTGGTGGCTGACTAAATACTTTTTTGCCCCACTGTATGCATAATCACTTCGCCCCCACCTACATGTACTGCACACTGACACGGTACTCCCTGTATATAGCCTCGTTCTTGTTATTCTTATTGTGTTTTTATTTTAGCCTACTTGGTAAATATTTTCTTCTTCTTGAACTGCACTGTTGGTTAAGGGCTTGTAAGTAAGCATTTCACGGTAAAGTCTACACTTGTTGTATTCGGCGCATGTGGCAAATAAAGTTTGATTTGAGCAGTGCCCTCTACAGGCTAAATGAGGAAGGACTACAGGAAACAGACCTTTCTCCTTCTCCCAGGCATCCCACTTGGCTTTCCCAGTGAAATCCAGCATCCCAGGACGTGCTTCAGAAACAAAGAAAAACACACAATCAACAGACTATACAATGAGAATGGAGGGGTATCACAAAGCACTGGAAGAACGCCGACTGGCTTACTGGTGTTGACGTCGCCCACTTTGGCCTGTTTGAACAGAGCGTAGACCCTGAGCATCTCTGCATCTGCTGGCTTAGCCTTCAGCTGCTTCACCTCCTCTGCAGCCTTATCAAAATCTGCCTGGATGGAGGCGAAGCAAAATACGCAGTTAAAGTCAGCTAAACATGCACATGAAAATTGCTGCTCCCAAGTTAAATCAGTTATATTATGGACAGGTTCCTGTACAGTATGGACAGGTTCCTGTACAGTGTCATTAGAAAATAGCAGCAACCTTACAGTAGAATGAGCAGATCTATGTCTGAAAAGGGTTAAGCTAGATCAGGGATAAGCTACTTTGATGGGGGTGGGGCCACAAAAAAAATCTGAACTCATCATGAGGGTCTGCAGTTGCTCCCGGGTAGGGGCGTTGATCAGAAAACCAGTGAGTATCTGATGTGACCACCATTTGCGTCATGCAGCTCGGCACATCTCCTTCGCATAGAGTTGATCAGGCTGTTGATTGTGGCCTATGGAATGGTGTCCCACTCCTCTTTAATGGCTGTGTGAAGTTACTGGATATTGGCTAGAACTGGAACACGCTGTTGTACACATCAACCCAGAGCATCCCAAACATTCTCAATGGGTGACATGTCTGGTGAGTATGCAGGCCATGGAAGAACTAGGTCATTTTCAGATTCCAGGAATTGTGTACAGATCCTTG
The DNA here is from genome assembly GCA_030435695.1 of Brachymystax lenok tsinlingensis. NCBI lineage: Eukaryota > Metazoa > Chordata > Actinopteri > Salmoniformes > Salmonidae > Brachymystax > Brachymystax lenok. The sequence goes on from CM059781.1 coordinate 19,139,766, forward strand.
TGTAACCGGTGTGAAATGGCTAGTTAGCTAGTGTGGTGCGCGCTAACAGCGTTTAAATCGGTGACGTCACTCGCTCTGAGACCTTGAAGTTCCCCCCTTGCTCTGCACTGCTGCTTTTGTGGCGCGATGGGTAACGATGCTTTGAGGGAGGCAGTTGTTGATGTGTGCAGAGGGTCCCTGCTGCGAGCCCAGGTAGGGGCGAGGAGAGGGACGGAAGCTACACTGTTACATTGATGCTGTTGACTCGGATCACTGGTTGCTGCGGAAAAGGAGGAGGTCAAAAGGGGGGTGAGTGTAACCGGTGTGAAATGGCTAGTTAGCTAGCGGGGTGCGTGCTGAACGGCGTTTCAATCCGTGACAACACTCGCTCTGGGACTTAGAAGTAGTTTTTCCCCTTGCTTAGCAAGGGCTGTGGATTTTGTGGCGCGTTGGGTAACGATGCTTCGAGGGAGGCAGTTGTTGATGTGTGCAGAGTGTCCCTGGTTCGAGCCCAGGTAGGGGCGAGGAGAGGGACGGAAGCTACACTGTTACAATTGCAACATGGGGCAGTGCATTATCATGCTGAAACATGAGGTGATGGCGGCGTATGAATGGCACGACAATGGGCCTCAAGATCTCATCATGATATTGATAAAATGCAATTGTGTTCGTTGTCCGTAGCTTATGCCTGCCTATACTATAACCCCACCGCCACCATTGGGCACTCTGTTCACAACGATGCAAACCTATCACCCACACGACACCATACACGCTGTCTGCCATCTGCCCAATAAAGTTGAAATCAGGATTAATCTGTGAAGAGCATGCTTCTCCAACATGCCAGTGGCCATCGAATGTGAGCATTTGCCCACTGAAGTCGGTTACGACGCCGAAATGCAGTCAGGCCAAAACCCTGGTGAGGACGATGAGCATGCAAATGAGCTTCCCTGAGACTGTTTCTGACAGTTTGTGCAGAAGTTGTTTGTTTGTACAAACCCACAGTTTCATCAGCTCTCCGAGTGGCTCGTCTCAGACCATCTCGCAGGTGAAGAAGACAGTTTGTGGAGATCCTGGGATGGTGTGGTTACACGTGGTCTGAAGTTGTGAGGCCAGTTGGATGTACTGTCAAATTCTCTAAAACGACATTGGAGATGGCTTATGATAGAGAAATGAACATTCAATTATCTGGCAACAGCTCTGGTGGACATTCCTGCAGTCAGCATGCCAATTGCACGCTCCCTCAAAACTTAAGACATCTGTGGCATTGTGTTGTGTGACAAAACTGCACATTTTAGAGTGGCCTTTTATTGTACCCAGAAGAAGGTGCACCTGTGTAATGATCATGCTGTTTAATCAGCTTCTTGATATGCCAAACCTGTCAGGTGGATGGACTACCTTGGCAAAGAAGAAATGCTCACTAACAGGGATGTAAACAAATTTGTTCACAAAATTTGAGAGAAACATTTTTTGTGCATATGAACATTTTCTGTTATCTTTTATTTCACATGTTGCGTTTATATTTTTGTTCGGTGTACTGTTCTAACTCGCAACAGTAAGTTAAGACCCCGACTGAGGAGGGAAGGGGGGAATCGATCCGAGGGGCCTTCAAAAGGGGGGCGGTCCGTGGGCCGCCAGTTGCCCATCCCTGAGCTAGATAATCACTGGAGCAATTGATAGAGTCAGTGCTGCCGTGAATTGAACTTTGATCTCATCTGGGTCCATTTTTATTAGCCTACAGGCAGTAAAACCGCATCAAAGTCATGATGACATATCTTGAGCAACTTGAGCCCAGAATGGCAGAACATAGAAACTGGCCTCAAAACCTTGCCTAGAGTGATCCTGTTATGATGCAAGAACTGAGCAAAACGCCAACACTTCTTCCTTAATCCTAAAACTCCAAACAAGCTATACTCTAGTCAACGTTAGCTATAATCACTTTTAACAACTTTAACATGCTTCTTCTCACCGGGATAATATATAGGCAAGCAATGATATACAACCCAGGAGCGTGTTTTTAGTCCACACACAATCAGCGCCTTGGGCTATGTCGAAAGCCGCACCACACCCTTAAAGCAGGGTGACAGTTGTGGCAAACGCAATCCTCTGGTTTGGGAGTGAAATCAGATATTGAGCTGGCAAACAAATTAAATGGGTCGTTTCATCGGGTAGGAGCATGGGAATGGCTCCGTTTTAAAAAGGCAATAAGCGAGTTAGCAGAGTTTAATTCAAACTTGATACAAGACTGACGGGGACAACTGGTGGTGCCAAGTCAAGAGCCAGCTCCTTAGAATTAGTTATGCTAATTTCAAAGCAGGTTGGCTAAACAATAATACTATTTTGTTATAGCTAATTAATTAAATAGCTAAACACAATAACGTTAACAGTGCTAGCTGACAAAGCCAAGTTGAAACATGTTAGCGAACCTGCACTTGAACCTGAAAATAAACATAATAATATAGCTATGCATGTCCTCATTGATTATGGTAACTACAATATAATACCCAAAACAATACAAATTCGATACATACCTCAGACATGATTTAAAATTCCTTTTGAAGGCTCTTCGTACAATCCTAGAACACTACTGGAGTCCACAGACCAGAACTGAATGAGAGAAGACACAAATATGCTTTAGTATGAAGATGTCTAGAAACTGCTTCTCCAATAGAAATCCCCAAACGGGCCAGAGATACTTTCGAGGAGATGGGGAAACTCCAACGCCCATTGTGTATGTTGCCCATGCGTTGTCAATGGGACGCGCGGTGCATTTTGGGCGAATCTGGGAAAACGCGCGCTCTTCAAGAAGTGCATGGGAGTCAATTGGGCGCTAGTTAAAAAAAAAAACATGAGCATTAATTTTGTCAACAAGAAACATTACAAATCTTTTCCGAGATGTGAGATAATTAACTTGTTCTCTGTAATATCGTATAGCTTTGGAATCATTACATTTCGTATTTTCGTAAAAAATAGGCAGGTTTCTTGACTAATGCCGCGTTCAAAACAACTGGGAATTCGGGAAAAAACTCATCCAACTCGGAATTCCAAGTCCGGAACTAGGGCATCTTTCTAGAGCTCCGACTTTCCGAGCTGAAGATCACTGACTTCGTGATTTGACATTTTTTTTCCGATTTCCCGGTTGTCTTGAAAGCACCGTAATACCAAAGACAGTACAGTATGAAGACAGGTAGAAACTGCTTCTCCAATAGAACTCCCCGATCACAGTGTAGGTCATGCCATGGCTACGTTGGCTAGCTAAGCTCATGCGCAGAAAAACGGTCTTCTTGCGCCAAACTGCGCATGTGCAAGCCGTCAAATCAAAGGCACTCCTTCGATATTAAGTCGTTTTGGAAGAAAATTAAAACGTTTGTCACTTTCACGAGGTGGGAGTACTAGCATGTTCAAATACTTAAGACACTGTCTCGAATATAGGTTGTGCCTTTAAATTTCGAGAAAAATTATTCCTTAGTTGTTAGTTTTCACTTCCCCATTTGACTTCTCAAACTCCTAACCTGGTCAGGTTCACAAGCGTTCCCGGAAGTCTCGCAAAGTTGCGTCTCTGCTTTTAGAAACTCTCTGATCATGGCCTGACTTTGAAAGAAGGTAGTGTGTGACGATTATTTTAGCAACCGCGTGCTGCAGCATGACCACATTAACTCGACAGTCTGCTAGGTGAGTCGTAATACCACAGAGTTTATAAACCCAGTTAATAAAACACGTTTATTTTAGTTACTTTTCCCCTCTCAACTCGTTTCTATTACTTTCTAGCACGTCAAGCTAACTCACAGAGTAGGTTGCTAGGGCTCCCGAGTGGCGCAGCGGTCTAAGGCACTGCATCTTAATCCTAGAGCCGTCACAACAGACCCTAGATAGATTCCAACGGGTCGTGGATGGGAGCCTTTTATGGCGCGCACAATTGGCCCAGCGTCGTCTGGGTTAGGATTTGGCCGGTGTAGGCAGTCATTGTAAATAAGAATTTGTTCTTAACTGACTTGCCTGGTTAAAACAGCTAGCTTGCTTTGTAGCAATGGATTGTACACCTTCCATATTTAAGGGGACTTAAAATATGGACGGACTTAAGGTTAAGGAAATTTTAAGTGAAATGATGAGGGGGGAATTAATGTAAGATGTTTTATGCAACCGGGCCCTGGTTCCAAAGTGGCGTCTACTGCATCTTGCCTATGCCACACGGCCATCGCTCATCCATATATTTATATGTAATATTCTTATTCATTCCTTTACACTTAATTGTTGTAAAATTGTTACATTACTTGTTAGATATTACTGCACTGTCGGAACAAGAAGCACAAGCATTCCGCTACACTCGCATTAACATCTGCTAACCATGTGTATGTGACCAATAAAATGGATTTGATTTGAATGTTGAGCATATGTACTAGGATGGCTCTGTCATTCAATCATTAACAAGAGAAATGTGGTTTATCCAATATCAACTCTTTAATTTCTTACGACTAAAAAATCTAATTCAATCGCTTCAACAGATTCTGGATGAACCTAAAGCATGTCCATTGAAAAAATACTGAAAGAAGCTGCAACGCCAAAGAAGTTGATTGCCTAGTTCTATCAAGAGTTGATTGAATCTCCACCTGATAGCTCAGAAGCTATCAAGAAAAAATGGGAAACAGATCTCAAGGAAGAAATTGATGAGAGCTATGTCACAGATATGTGAAAATGTTCATATTTGCTCGTACATCCTTACGTAACCGGTGTGAAATGGTGCTAATGGTGTTTCAATCAGTGATGTCACTTGCTCTGAGACCTTTAAGTAGTTCTGACTCATACCTTTCAGACCATCAGCACTGTTGAAAGCAAGGATTATATTCCTTGTGTTCCACGCAGGTCGAGTAATAATAACAATAAAGTAACGCCAGTGACGTGACAGCGTGGGAGGATGTGCCCCTGTGGTTCATATAAAACCGTACATCAGACCACGCACTGGGTCTTATTTCTTCTTGCAAAGTTAGCTTAGCCATATTGCTCCCATTTTTCGCATCTCATCTTCCCAGGTCCCGGTAGCGTAAACTAAGCTCTGTGTGAGTTGTGGGTCAGATATGTGGGTCAGACATGAACAGGTCACTTTCCCTAGATAACTGTGTCTGTTAGCCTAGCCAGCGATATGATGTGAGATTTGGACTGCCTCCCTCTCCCCAGGTATACTAGCACACTACAAGCTAGCTAGCTAGTTTACCAACTCAACCTAGCTGCCACTGTGTGTTGTCAGCTTGGCTTACTAATCGACGGCCATATGTGCGTGTCTCGCATAAATAAGCCTACGTTTAAACATTATATCTTTCCTGCTCCAGCCCTGTGTTCGGAGCTAGGCTCACCCAAAATTATTTTGCGGGGCTGTACAACTCCCGCCAGATTATTGTAGCACTCTACCTTTACTGTGTATTGTGGTAGCTGTTGTAATACAGTCACCGGTTACTATTAGATTAGTTCATTTGATTAATTTGTATATTGCATAAGAAACATTTATTTGTAAAATAATTATTCTTTTACATTCTGAGCTGAGAGAACACTGTATCTCCATGATGCTGGGCATACATGGCTGCTCCTCTTGTGGATCTGAACTACAAGTAGAAAATGGTCATGAGCTGTGCCCCGCCTGCCTAGGTGTTGGCCACCTGCGTGAGGCCCTTTCTGAGACCTACATTAACTGCGCCATCCTGCCATATGAAAGTGAGGGAAGCGCGGCTAGCCAGAGTTGAGAGACTGGTTTTCACAGATAATTTACCAGTGTCCGGCGTTGTTCGCCAGGATCCATCCAGGGCCACCAAAATAGGGAAAGCTACCAGTGTTCCCCGGACTGCTCTTTGGCCCCGCGGATGAGCGGGCCATCGAACACAGCTGAGTCAGGCTACGCTGCTATGGATCCCACAGCACAAAAACCAGGCATCACAGAGGCGTGTCAAAGGGAGGCCTGACATGGGTGAACCTCGCTGCTCTCATTTCGGCCCAGCCCTACACATGCCCTTGGTCCTAACACCAGCCACCCCCCCAACACCACAAACAGGCATGGGGGCAGAATCTGAATGGCGGGGGTCGGCCGATTTACCCAGCAGCACCTGACCTACTGGGCTTCCCACTCCTCAGACCCATGGGCACTCTCACAAGGGTACAGGCTGCAGTTCTGACGCCAACCCCCACCATTCTCAGGGGTCAGAATGACTTCAGTCACGGACTCCCTGAAAGCTTGCACCCTCAACCAGGAGATTACATCTTTCCTGGACAAGGTTGAGATCACAAGAGTAAAAGCATCAGAACCTATTTCCTGGTTCTGAAGAAAGACGGAGACTTCTGTCTAGTTATGGATTTAAAACGGTTCAATGTTTTCTTAAAAGTTCTCCCTTTTACATGTTGCGGACGGTCAACATTCTCCAGACCGTAGCCTCAGGGTAATGGTTTACGCCCCTGGACTTAAAGGACGCTTACTTTCATGTTCCTGTGTTACTGAACACAGACATTTTCTGCGGTTTGCCTTCCAAGGCCAAGCATACCAGTTCACGGTATTACCCTTCGGCCTCTCCCTGGCTCCTCGTGTCTTCACAAGATGCGTGAGCGCAGCCCTGAGCTCCCTCCACTTACAGGGGATCAAGATCCTTACTACCTCGACGACTGGCTTATCTGTGCCCCCTCTCGTGAGTGTGCGGCCGAGAGCACAGCGCTGACTTTGACCACGTCACCGCACTGGGTCTTACCGTGAACAACGAAGAGTAACTTCACACCAAGCCAAAAGGTCACCTTTATTGGCATGGCTCTGAACTCCTGCACTATGAGGGCATGTGAGTGGACATCATTATTTTTCTTCTGCAACAATTCCAGTTGAATGCGTTGGTGTAGGTACGAATGTTCCAACAACTGATGGGCATGCATGCGGCAGCCTCCATGGTGACACTGTTAGGCCTGCTGTCTTTAAGACTACCAAGAGTGGTTCAATGACCTCCGCTTGGTCCCCAAGCGGGACAGAAACACCAAAATCTGGGTGACAAGTGTGTGCTACTCTACTCTGCAGCCGTGGAGGAAGAGAACCTACCTGACTACAGATGTCCCTCTCGGATCAATTCTGTCAAGGCGGGAAGTAGTGATGACCAACGCTTCACTAACAGGCTGGGGAGTAGCGTGGCAACACAGGTCTGTATGGGGAGAGTGGTGCCCCCGCTGGAGGAAAGAGCACATCAACGTGCTAGAACTTCAGACAGTTTACCTAGCCCTGAAACACTTTCTGCCGGTTCTCAAACACAAACATGTCCTGATACGATCAGACAATACATCGACAGTGTTCCACATCAACCCTCAAGGAGGAACGAGGTCTGTACGGTCCCTACAGGTGGCCCAACAACTCCTGACATGGACCCTACCACATCTGGCCTCCCTACGAGCCATTCATCTCCCAGGCAAGGTGAACGAGGTGGCGGACTTCTTGTCATGACTTAAAAAAATACTCCTATGGAAGAGATACATAGATGATGTCTTTGTGCTCTGGGAAGGAAGTCAACAGGAACTTAATGAATTCCAAATTCTACTAAATGAGAGCTCTGAATACCTCAAATTCACCATGCAGACTGATGAGAGAAAAATAAACTACCTGGACTTATGGATTGTCAAAGAGAATGATGCATTACACACAGACTTATACACAAAGCCCACAGATCGCAACACCTTGCTATGTGCGGATAGTATGCATCCCCTTCCCCTCAAGAATGGTCTACCATATAGCCAGTTATGCAGAGTTAAACGAATCTGTAGCCAACAGTCAGATTTTGACAGCAATGCTAAAAAAATGACAGAGGCTACAAGGAAAAAACTCTTGATGATGAAAATATCTCAAAAACCAAGAGAGGAATTACTAAAAAATCAACCAAAGAAGAAAAACAACGCAACTGTCTTTTGTACTCAGTACACCAAAGGTTTGGAGAAAATGAAAGCAATCCTGAAAAAACACTGGCATATTCTGCAATCAGACAAAAAAATTGCACACCTCTTCAAGGAACCCCCAATGGTGGTCTATAAGCGTGGTCGCAATATTGGAGATAGTTTGGTAAGATCTGACATGCCCCCTGAGCCTACTCAGACACTCTGGACACCTGTCCCAAATGGAAACTACAAATGTGGCTCATGCGCACAGTGTAATAGCACCAAAAAAACATCCTCCTTTACACACCCACATACCTGTCGAAAGATCCCTGTGAGGGGTATCATCTCATGTAAGACCAAGGCAGTAATCTATCTGATCACCTGTTCATGTGGCAAAGCCTATGTAGGACAAACGAAGAGACAATTAAAGCAGCGCATAGCTGAACACCGCAGCTCAATCAGGTGTAAGAACATTGACTATCCAGTAGCAGCTCACTTTGTTGAGGCTAACCATCCTGTCTCCTCCCTGAGATACACAGGCATTGAGCATGTTGCTCGACCGAGAAGAGGAGGTAACATTGAGATCCTACTACTACAAAGAGAGGCCTCCTGGATATTCTATCTAAAAACACTGACCCCTAATGGTCTGAATATTGATTTTGATCTCAGGCCCTTCTTATGAACATTTGTTTCCATCATTAACAAGTTTTATATATTTAAAATAATTATTTTTACAGATTATTAAGTATATATCTAATATGTTCCCCCTGTTGATGATGTTCGTTATATATCAAGGTTGAACCATTATTATATGTAACAAAAATGGAATACAAAATTGTGAAATTGAATATGTTAATGCCAATATGATGTACAATATTCCATTATGTTTCTATGTGATAACAATAGAATAATATATCTAATATGCCATATACTATATAATCTTTTTTAACAGTGTCACTAATTAATTGTAATTAACTTTATCAATACGACACACCCCTCACTACTGTCATTGATTACACTAATTACACTGTTTGTCTATATAACCTGGATCAAATATTTATGACATTACCCTGAGGAAGGCACAGTGATGCCAAAACGTTGGTAAATACCCATTAAACTGTTGGGAGAGTATATATGTAGTGTGCGACATTCTTTATTTTAATAGTGTATAGTTTATTCGCCGTTAGTCAGCACCTCCACACAAACTTTGTTCTGGGTGTGCGCCAGCTCATGTTATTTTATATGACAGAAACCGCCACCAGGGGAATGGAGACTTCACCCGCAAGTAGTGAAGATGATATGGCAGCGGTTTGGAGCAGCACATGTGGACCTGTTCGCCTCAGATCTTAACATCCCACTGCTCCCTCTGGTTCTCTCTGGCAGAGTCCAAGAGCCCCCTGGGCATGGACACCTTAGCTCACACATGGCCAGAAGCCTACTGTATGCTTTGCCCCCGGTCCCATGGGGTCAGCCATTCAGCCAGTGGCACCGGCATTAATCAGAGGTTGGTAGTGCTATTCCTCATCCATACTTTAAACCGTACTGACGGTCTGAAAGGTATGAAGTAGAACGGAAGTTCCGAATGTAACCATGGTTCTACGAATACCTGGAAGATCGTCAGTACTTGCCCGTCACTAGGAATCTTTTGGCAAGAAGATTCTCTGAGACTGTGCGTGATCTGATGTACGGTTTTATATGATCGGCGGAGCCACGTCTTCCCATGCTGTCACGTCACTGGCGTGACTTTGTTGTTATTATTACCCGACCTGCGCGGAGCGCAAGGGACATAATGTATACTTACAACCGTACTGACGGTCCTCCAGTTATTCGTAGAACCATAGTTACATTCGTAACTTCCGTTTTACTTTGCTCTGCAAGAGCTGCAGCTTTTGTGGAGCGATAGGTAATGATGTTTTGTGGGAGACAGTTGTTGATGTGTTCAGAGGGTCCCTGGTTCAAGCCAAGATTGGGTGAGGAGAGGGACGGAAGCAACACTGTTACATTCAGACCTAAATGATTGTAACTAAAGATAATCCATAGGATTTACTACATTCCTGCCAGAATGCATGTAATGCACCCAGAAATGTCATAACTCTGTTGGAAAACAAAAAGGAACCCTATTACATATGCTGTGGTCCTGTGCCAAACTGACACCATTTTGGGATAGTGTGTGTGCTATCACATCATTGTGTTTAGAAATGTATATCCATCCATCTCCACGACTATGTCTGTTGGGAAAGGTAAATATTGGTGACCAATGTCAAAGAAGGTTTTGTAACCTAGGTCTAATTGCTGCACCAAAATATCTATCTATCAATTGGAAAGCATCATACTCACCTTCAATAACAAACTGGAGGGCTGAACTATGTAGTTCACAGGAGGTTGGTGGCACCTTAATTGGGGAGGACGGGCTTGTGGTAGTGGCTGGAGTGGAATCGGTGGAATGGTATCAAATACATAAAAAAAATAGTTTTCATGTGTTTGATGCAATTGTATTCGCTCCCTTCCAGACATTATTATGAGATGTCCTCCCCTCAGATGTAGTTACATTCCACTAGATTCAGTGTTTCATAAGCCGCATACCACCCTGCATCCTGCTGCTGGCTTGCTTCTGAAGCTAAGCAAGGTTGGTCCTGGTCAGTCTGGGTCAGTCTGGGAGACCAGGTGGTGTTGGAGGGCCAGTAGGAGGCACTCCTTCCTCAGGTCTAAAACATTTTTTTTATCCCAGGGCAGTGATTGGGGACATTGCCCTGTGTAGGGTGCCGTCTTTTAGGTGGGACGTTAAACGGGTGTCCTGACTCACTGAGGTCATTAAAGGTCCCATGGCACTTATCGTAAGAGTAGGGGTGTTAACCCTGGTGTCCTGGCTAAATTCCCAAGCTGTCCCTCATACCATCACAGTCACCTAATCAACCCCAGCTTACAATTGGCTCATTCATCCCCCTCCTCTCCCCTGTAACTATTCCCCAGGTCGTTGCTGTAAATGAGAATGTGTTCACAGACAACTTACCTGGTAAAATAAAAATACTGTTGGGCAGATTGGATGTGTTTGATAAAGTCTGGAAGCCTTATTTTGAGTATGACATTTCCATGTGAGGGGGATTTAATGTACAGTATGTTTGTGTATTGTAAGGGGAAGCTACTGTGTATTTTTGTGTGTTCGTGGTGTGTATCAAGTATGGTGGTTGTGTTGCGTTTCTGTTTATTTGTGTTTAATTTTGACTTTGTTGTTTGTATATAAAAAGTGTCCGTTTGTCACATTCACGAGGTTGGAGTAATAACATGTTCAGCTACTTAAGACATTGGCTAGAATCTAGGTTGTGGCTTTTAGAAATTGAGAAAATTAACAACTAAGGAAGAATGTTTCACTTCTCACTGACCCTACAGACCCCAAACCTGGTCTTGTCTGTCGAGTTTGCTTCGCGAAGCGTTCACGGAAGTATCCGGATGTTGATTTACTGTTCATGCTCGCTTTTAATTTCTGATTGAGGCGATACCGCCCCCTCAATTCCATTGGTAGATCCAATGAGTGGCACTTCACGCAACATATCCGTTGGTTGGGGTGAGTAAAGGTAACCAATCAAAGCTCTACTTTAGTGGGACGATTGGTCCCACTAAAGTAGGGCATTGGGATGTGTGCGTCTGCCACATAATTAAATATGTATCTCTACTATGGTGTCTGCAACGTTGGCCTATATTACAAACGGGTATGCCCTTTGTCCCTGTATTACCCACTACCATAGCCATTCTATCAGACGTTATTTGATTCTACTCCTCCTCTCTATTTCCCCCTCTCTTTACTCACGCAGGCAACCTTATATCATATGCCATATCATGTGATTTTGGCAAGCAGGTGCTGCCATAGCCTTTGAACATTCCTTGTCTATTGAGTCTCATAACAGTCATGAGGGAATGTTAGATAGACCAGGGATGAATTGTTGTCGTCAGGTTGACCAGGAAGGTAACCTAGCAGCTGCAGGTTTAGGGTGATATGATACACACCATGTGGTTGCTCTTAATAAGTTTCAGATGAAGATGTACTTTTTATGTAAAGTTTTCACAGGAAGTAAAATACAATGAACTGCATTAACGAAAAAGCATTGTATCCCATTTACAGACGTTTGAAGTGGTCCTTCGGGACCCTATAATAGAGTGGACATAAAACTAAGTATATTCAGATCTTTTAACTATTTGAATAGTATGACACAATACATAGACAAAAACGATTTACTGGCAAGTAAAATATGTATTCATATTTATCAAGAACATATTTAAATATTTTACAAAAACGTAGTTTTAATCAGAGGTTATGTGAACAAATATATATTTTTGAAATTATATACACATCAACACATCGAGTCTGAGCATTTTGAGCACAAATTCGTTTGCTCTTGTCTTGCGGAAGGGCCGTCATCCCGGAAGCGCGTGTGTTTATTTGCTGAAACGTTATTTAGGAACAGACGAATCCTTACCAGTATCTAGCAATAAAGGTTCAGCTCGGGTTCTAAATTAGAATGCGCGTCAGTATATGCTTAAAAGGCTGCAGTGTATACATTTCACTGTAAAGAGAAATTTGCTTTGCTAGCTAGAAGTAAACAGTCACCTAACGTTAGCTTGCCAGCTACAGTATGTCCAGCGAGGCAGTCCTAACTGTACGGTTGGTAAGGTCTTTTGAGCACCGAAATTTCAAGCCAGTTGTATTTAGTGGCGTGAATTTAGATCAAACGGTCCAGGAATTTATCCAGTTTGTGAAAAATGGTAAGTATGGTTTATTTTTTTGGTAGCTAGCTAAACATTATGTAGGGTGTTCACCCATAAAATGATTAAATCAAGGTTTAAATAAATATGTGAATGCAATAGAACATACAGTCAGAAAAACAATAGGCCAAACCCAATGTCTCTACCATATATGGTTCAAAAGTTACCGACCATTTACTCTGAGAATTTAGCATGTTTAGGGTGAATGGAATGTCATTAGATGCATGATCAAAAAGTGGTAACTGCTCAATATAACTGTGGCGCTGCTCCGCGGCTAACTTTGAATGTCAATTTACTGGTTAGTGGCTAAAACATGGCCTTTTTCTAAGTTAAATCTACTATTAAAATAATACTAATATATATTGTGCAGTTCTTAATATTTCCAAGTAAAACCCCATAGAAGCGCCCCCTCTCAACAGATTGATTGCGGTTAGAGGCAATGAAAGCCAAGGATCACCTCACTACACCAAATGTGAGAGATGCATCCAAGAGCAGTGCAGTCTAAACTAGCAATGGTTACAGCAAATTAACATTCTTATTTCAACACTATCAAGTACAAGTATATTAAAGTTATATTGTAGAAAAGTCTGATTTAATTGTCATTTATAATGACATAGGGCAAAGAAAATGACGTTTTTACATTCATTTCGAGAGCCGGTCTACCACCCTCTTGAATTGCCCTGTTTTTCTCTACATTGTACAGCTGTGAGTGAACGCCCTACATCATGTCATGAAAAATATTACTCCAACATTTCATCTGCCTGCCTTTTTTGTGGTTCCATACATGTTGTCTTGTCTCTTTTAGAAGTTAGCATGAGAGCCGGTCTACCACCCCCCTTCAAGAATTTTGGCTATGGTAAGTTAGGGCTGCATTTTAGTAGTGGCTTCTGCTGCCCACATCCAAATAGCTGCGATTAGTGTGGGCAGACTGGAGCTCCGACATCACATACAATTAAGTTTAAAAAAAAAAAAAGACTGATTTCAGCATGAAAAGAATAGCACACAATTACAAAGAACAATGTCATTTGTAATTGCTGGTTATTCTTTGGGTGCTGAAATCAATCATTCGGGGGTCCAGTCGTGGATTTGAGTTTAATTGGCTACCCTACCATTGGCATTGCCCCGTATGGTCCTGCCCCTAGACCAGGGGGTGTCAAACTCATTCCATGGAGGGTCTGGTGTCTGCATGTTTTTCCTTTCAATTAAGCAACCAGGTGTGGGAAGTTCCTTACTAATCAGTGACCTTCATTCATCAATCAAGGACAAGGGTGGAGTGAACCTGCAGACACTCGGCCCTCTGTGGAATGAGTTTGACACCTGTGCCCTAGACATTTGATATTGATGGTAGGGTTTAGGAGTCGATTATGTTCTGCGAGTGATGCCAGCAACATTTCAAGGTTATCCTTCACTAAACATTGTTTAACCCATTGGCATGCATTCTTGATACGTGCAGTATATTGATATGTTTTAACTTCTACATAATGTATCATTTGAAGACACAATGAAGATCATCCACCAGGCACATGGAGCAAAGGTATCCTCCTTAACACCTTACATATACACTCAGTAGTTATATCAATACGCCTGTTTGTTCTAAATAATTGTTTTATAAAGCCAATCCAAATGAAAAATGTCCTGTTTGCAGACGAATGAGTTGGTGATGAGTTTGGAGGATGATGACAAGCTTATTCTGCAAGATGGACTAACCCTAAGAGCTGCGGGCATTGGTATAGTCATCTTGTTTTTGTACACATACTGTACACAGAGGAAGAGTTACGGAGGGTCTTCCTGGGGCATACAACTATACATCTACATTATAAAAAGACTATACAGTGCTGTTGGAAATTATTCAGACCCCTTGACTTTTTCCACATTGTGTTATATTACAACCTTATTCTAAAATGGAATAAAAAATGTCAGCCATGAGGTTGAAGGAATCGTCCTCTGAGACAAGTTTGTGTCGAAGCACAGAACTGGGGAAGGGTATCAAAACATTTCTCCAGAAGTTTGGAACCACCAAGACTATTCCTAGAGCTCGCCGCCCGGCCAAACTGAGCAATCGGGGGAGAAGGGCATTGGTTAGGGAGGTGACTAAGAATCCGATGGTCACTCTGACAGAGCTCCAGAGTTCCTCTGTGGAGATATAAGAACCTTACAGAAGGACAACCATCTCTGCAGCACTCCACCAATCAGGCCTTTATGTTAGAGGGGCAAGACGGAAGCCACTCCTCAGTAAAAGGCACATGACAGCCTGCTTGGAGTTTGCCAATAGGCACATAAAGGACTCTCAGACGATGAGAAACAAGATTCTCCACAGAGGAACTCTATTGCTCTGTCAGTGACCATCGGGTTCTTGGGCACCTCTCTAACCAAGGCCCTTCTCCCCCAAGTGCTCAGTTTGCCTGGAGAGTCTTGGTGGTTCCAAACTTCTTCCATTTTAAGAATGATGGAGGCCACTATGTTCTTGGGGACCTTCAATGCTGTAGACATTTTTTGGTACCCTTCCCCAGATCTATGCCGGCAGGGCGGCAGGTAGCCTAGTGGTTAGAGCGTTGGACTTGTAACCGGAGGGTTGCAAGTTCGAATCCCCGAGCTGACAAGGTAAAAATCTGTCGTTCTGCCCTGAACAAGGCAGTTAACCCACTGTTCCCAGGCGCCAAGACGTGGATGTCGATTAAGGCAGCCCCCCGCACCTCTCTGATTCAGAGGGGTTGGGTTAAATGCGGAAGACACATTTCGGTTGAAGGCATTCGGTTGTACAACTGACTAATAATGGTGACTTTGACTTTGACACAATACTGTCTCGGAGCTCTACGGACAATTCCTGCGACCTCATGGCTTGGTTTTTGCTCGTGACACGCACTGTCAACTGTGGGACCTTATATAGACAGGTGTGCCTTTCCAAAGCATGTCCAATCAATTGAATTTACCACAGGTGACTCCAATGAAGTTGTAGAAATATCAAGGAAAAGGCATGTAAACAGGATGCACCTGAGCTCAAATTTGAGTCTCATAGCAAACGGTCTGAATACTTATGTAAATAAGGTATTTCTGTATTTTTTTAAATACATTTGCAAACATTTATAAACCGTTTTTTTTGCTTTGTCATTATGGGGTATTGTGTGTAGATTTTTATTTAACCCATCTTAGAATAAGGCTGTAATGTAACAAAATGTGGTAAAAAAGAGGTCTGAATACTTTCCGAATGCACTGCCAGTCAAGTTGGGAAACACCTACTCATTCAATGGTTTTTATTTTTTAAAACTATTTTCTACATTGTAGAATAATAGTGAAGACATCAAAACTATGAAATAATACATATGGTATCATGTAGTAACCAAAAAAAGTGGTCAACAAATCCAAATATATTTTAGATTCTTCAAAGTAGCCACCCATTGCCTTGACAGCTTTGCACACTCTTGGCATTCTCTCAACCAGCTTCACCTGGAATGCTTTTCTAATAGTCTTGAAGGACTTCCCACATATGCAGAGCACTTGTTAGTTGCTTTCCCTTCAGTCTGTAGACCAACTCATCCCAAACCATCTCAATTGGGTGGAGGTCAGGTGATTGGAAGCCAGGTCGTCTGATGCAGTACTCCATTACTCTCCTTATTGGTCAAATACCCCTTACACAGCCTGGAGGTGTGTTGGGTCATTGTCCTCTTAAAAACAAATGATAGTCCCACTAAGTGCAAACTAGATGGGATGGCATATCGCTGGTAGCCATGCTGTTTTAAGTGTTTTGAATTCTAAATAAATCAGTGTCACCAGCAAAGCACCATCACACCACCTCTCCCATGCTTCGTGGTGGGAACACACATGCAGAGATCATCTGTTCACCTACTCTGGGTCTCACAAAGACATGGCGGTTGGAACCAAAAATCTCAAATTTGGACTCATCAGACCAAAGGACAGATTTCTACCAGTCTAATGTCCATTGCTCGTTTTCTTGGCATAAGCAAGTCTCTTCTTATTGGTGTCCTTTTAGTAGTTTCTTTGCAGCAATTTGACCATGAAGGCCTGATTCACAAAGTCTCCTCTGAACAGTTGATGTTGATGTCTGTTACTTGAACTCTGTGAAGCATTTATTTAGGCTGAAATCCGAGGTTTAGTTAACTCTAATGATCTTATCCTCTGCAGCAGAGGTAACTCTGGGTTTTCCTTCCTGTGGCGGTCCTCATGAGAGCCAGTTTCATCATAGCGTTTGATGGTTTTTGCAACTGCACTTTAAGAAACTTTAAAAGTTCTTGACATTTTCCAGATTGACTGACCTTCATATCTTAAAGTAATGATGGACTGTCTTATCTCTGCTTATTCGATATGTTCTTGTCATAATATATGGACTTGGTCTTTTACCAAATAGGGCTATTTTCTGTATACCACCCCTACCATGTCACAACTGATTGAATTTGTGGAATTTCTTTCCTTCTTAATCAACTTAACAAGGCACACCTGTTAGTTGAAATGCATTCCAGGTGACTACCTCATGAAGCTGGTTGAGAGAATGCCTAGAGTGTGCAAAGCTGTCATCAAGGCAAAGGCAAAACCCTGGAATGATTAGGTGTCCCAACTTTTGACTGGTACTGTATGTGCATTCGGAAAGTAATCAGCCCCTTGACTTTCATTTTTTTGCAAATATTTAAAAATTAAAAAAAGATACCATATTTACATAAGTATTCAGACCGTTTGTGTGTACTACATGTATTTTATGAGTTGGAACTGTGCATTCAGGCAACATCCTAGTAATACAATATTGTCAAAGTGAAGGGCCCTATTTAATTCGTTTTTTTTTTGTTTCAGCAAATGAAACCGAATTGGCCTTCTTCAGGAAAGAGGATTATGAGCTCTTTAAAGCCAACCCCCAACCGGCCTGGTGGTAAGGGTGTGCTGGCCTTCATCCCCCACTTCACCACAGAAGAGGGGATTCTGATCTGACATGGAGGATACACATAGATGGATGGATGGAAGATTGAGGGGGTGGCATGTGCCTTCAGACCTAAGTGGGAGTATTTTCATTTAATATGCCCTATATATTTAAAACATGTTTTTGCCTCTTTTATACATCTCCACTGAAATGCACTTTTCATTTTATCTGGTGGTGTTGAATATGATTATGGTTGTGCATTGATTTTCTTTGTACTTATTCATTTCCTGTAAGTCTTGTTTTATTACTGTAAACATGATTCAAAATTAAATCACTGGTTTGAAAATATGCATCTAAAAAGCTTTATTGCATAACTACAGTGAAGTATTTTCTCCCCTTGCTGAGATGGGTCCAAATATGGCACATAAGCTTTAATATTCAATAGAAAAAAGAAATGTACTCGTACCCCAGGAGAAACCACTGGCTTTGCTCATTATAGTGTTTACAAGTAAACAAGGTACTGCATTACACACACAAATTAATCACAAAAATGACCTTTATCACAGCTATACACTGTACCAGGCAAGATGGGTCCATAGACTCATGCTGCTTTATGCCAAATTCTGACTCGGCCATTAGCATGACTCAACAGGAACCAGGATTCGTCAGACCAGGTGATGTTTTTCCACTCCTCAATTGTCCAGTGTTGGTGATTGTGTGCCCAAATGGAGCCTCTTCTTATTTTTAGCTGATAGGAGTTGAACCCAGTATCGACAAGGATTGATGAGTTGTGTGTTCCGAGATACCTTTCTGCACACCACTGTTGAGGTGTTTTTGGCCCGCCTGTTAGTGTGCACGATTCTTGACATTTTCCATTGACCTCTCATCAACGGGTTGTTTTCGCCCACAGGAATGCCACTGACTGGATATTTTTGGTTTGTCGCTTTATTCTCGGTAAACCCTAGACATTGTCGTATGTAAAATCCCAGGAGTGAGGCCGTTTTTGAGATATTGGTTCCGGCGCACCTGGCCCAGACGATCATACCACACTCAGTTGCTCAGGTCACTCGTTTTGCCCATTTTAACGTTCAATCGAACAGTAACTGACTGCCTCAATATCGTCTCCATTTTCATAAACTGGGTGGTGTACCTAATAAACTATATTGCACCTTATGTGTGCACTGAAGACACTTTCCTGCAGTTAATTGTTCATTTCCCAGGATGACAGTAGCTTTATGACTGATGTGTCCAGTCTCCTTACATAATGCTGTTAGGACTGGAGCTGCACACATACTGTCTGTCTGGAAGCGACAGCGCAGTAACACACAGCTGAACAGCAAAGACGGACTGTATTGACTAGGTCTCCAACACTAATCAAATGTCCTTATACATACTTCTGTATAGATAAAATGTTCCTATTTCAGGGTCAAGTGCAGCTTCTCAGTCGAGGCTCAATTCAGGCACTTCTGGTTGGTAAATCTTGTCGAATAGTGGGTTTGGAGATTTGAACATACTGAAATTGACCAGAAAGTGGTCACATCCTTCTTCACTTTACCCAAGAGAAGTTTAGAGGTCTAGTCAAATATGAAATGTCTTGCTATGATACTCAGTGAAGGTGATGTTTCTTAACCCAGTTAAACAAAGAGCATACATGATTTATCATAACAGAAGGTAGTTGTATAGTGGACTTGTGATGTAACTTTTATTTCAGTTTCTAGAAAAATAGTAACACTTCTTGAGTTTGTTTCTTTTTTGGATAAAAAAAATTAAGTGGCATTAAAAAGTGTCATAGTGTCTGTGCCAGACAAAATATGTACAACGAACCATCCCTTTCATCAGAGCTAGAAAATGGATTTGCACTGAGTCTCTACTTGATTGGACTGTCACACATCACCACTCAAGTCCCTGGGCAGCACGCCATTGGCTGTGTCCTCTTGGGCCTGAGGAGGGTGGTGGCATGGACTCTCCCAGCCTCGACGTATCTTCGCCAGTCTGAACGCCAGGCAGGGCAGCGCCAGGAAGAGCCGACCCACCAGGACCAGACAGGGCAGGATCAGTGCCAGCAGGTATGTGGGGGGCATGTAGTAAGGGTAAGCAAATGAGAAGAAAGCAAAGTCCCAGCTGAAGAAGAGGGTGTGCATGATGGAGAGAGTCAAGGCAGCGTACCCCAACCCTGACTGGAGAGACAGATGATAGAAAACCACTCAAAATGTTGCAATAAACTACGGGTGCAAACAACCGTGTGAAGTATTGTGCTGTTAGCTACTCACCTGTACAAAGGTGAACTCTCTCCAACTAAGAGCGTTACCCACCGAGGGTAGAGACGTGATGGCCAGAAGAGTCAGAACACCAAGTCCCAGAATGCCAGAGGACAGATAAAGGTCAGATCTCCACACCTGAGGCTCCTCCCAGGAATGCTCCACTCCCGCCTTCACCTGAAGGGGCACAAAGACGGGTTAGTGGAATACCAAATGATTCACTGATGCAGTTAAAAGCATTAAAACAATGGGAGACTGTAAAATAGGTGTGGGAGGAACAATACATCTGTGGATCAACTAATGAGCACGCACTGTCTTCTCCCACTTGTGAACAACACTCCATGGGAGAGCTGGGTGCGTGAGGGCATCCTGCCCCCAGGAAGCAGCTCTTAAGGGAGTCAGTCTGTTAATTAGGCCTCAGCCACACTCTGTCACGTCATGTTCACACTCATAGAGAGTTCAAAATGCAGCCCCGGCCTACTGCTCCACAGCAGTGACATCACCAACCACGGTTGGTAACACTTTATTTGGATAGTCCCCTACTGATGGATTATAGATGTTCAACTAGCTATGAGTTCAACCTGTTCAACTAGCTATGAGTTCAACCTGTTCAACTAGCTATGAGTTCAACCTGTTCAACTACCTATGAGTTCAACCTTTTCAACTAGCTGAGTTCAACCTGTTCAACTAGCTATGAGTTCATCCTGTTCAACTGACTATGAGTTCATCCTTTTCAACTAGCTATGAGTTCATCCTGTTCAACTAGCTATGAGTTCATCCTGTTCAACTAGCTGAGTTCAACCTGTTCAACTAGCTATGAGTTCAACCTGTTCAACTAGCTATGAGTTCATCCTGTTCAACTAGCTATGAGTTCAACCTGTTCAACTAGCTATGAGTTCAACCTGTTCAACTAGCTATGAGTTCAACCTGTTCAACTAGCTATGAGTTCAACCTGTTCAACTAGCTATGAGTTCAACCTGTTCAACTAGCTATGAGTTCATCCTGTTCAACTAGCTATGAGTTCAACCTGTTCAACTAGCTATGAGTTCAACCTGTTCAACTAGCTATGAGTTCATCCTGTTCAACTAGCTATGAGTTCAACCTGTTCAACTAGCTATGAGTTCAACCTGTTCAACTAGCTATGAGTTCAACCTGTTCAACTAGCTATGAGTTCATCCTGTTCAACTAGCTATGAGTTCATCCTGTTCAACTAGCTATGAGTTCAACCTGTTCAACTAGCTATGAGTTCAACCTGTTCAACTAGCTATGAGTTCAACCTGTTCAACTAGCTATGAGTTCATCCTGTTCAACTAGCTATGAGTTCAACCTGTTCAACTAGCTATGAGTTCATCCTGTTCAACTGACTATGAGTTCAACCTGTTCAACTAGCTATGAGTTCATCCTGTTCAACTGACTATGAGTTCAACCTGTTCAACTAGCTATGAGTTCATCCTGTTCAACTGACTATGAGTTCAACCTGTTCAACTAGCTATGAGTTCATCCTGTTCAACTGACTATGAGTTCATCCTGTTCAACTAGCTATGAGTTCATCCTGTTCAACTAGCTATAAGTTCAACCTGTTCAACTAGCTATGAGTTCATCCTGTTCAACTAGCTGAGTCCAACCTGTTCAAATAGCTATAAGTTCAACCTGTTCAACTAGCTATCAGTTCATCCTGTTCAACTAGCTGAGTTCAACCTGTTCAACTAGCTATGAGTTCAACCTGTTCAACTAGCTATGAGTTCATCCTGTTCAACTAGCTATGAGTTCAACCTGTTCAACTAGCTATGAGTTCATCCTGTTCAACTAGCTATGAGTTCAACCTGTTCAACTAGCTATGAGTTCAACCTATTCAACTAGCTATGAGTTCAACCTGTTCAACTAGCTATGAGTTCAACCTGTTCAACTAGCTATGAGTTCATCCTGTTCAACTAGCTATGAGTTCATCCTGTTCAACTAGCTATGAGTTCAACCTGTTCAACTAGCTATGAGTTCATCCTGTTCAACTGACTATGAGTTCAACCTGTTCAACTAGCTATGAGTTCATCCTGTTCAACTGACTATGAGTTCAACCTGTTCAACTAGCTATGAGTTCAACCTGTTCAACTAGCTATGAGTTCATCCTGTTCAACTGACTATGAGTTCAACCTGTTCAACTAGCTATGAGTTCATCCTGTTCAACTGACTATGAGTTCAACCTGTTCAACTAGCTATGAGTTCAACCTGTTCAACTAGCTATGAGTTCATCCTGTTCAACTGACTATGAGTTCAAATCAAATCAAATCAAATTTATTTATAAAGCCCCCCTTACATCAGCTGATGTCACAGAGTGCTGTACAGAAACCCAGCCTAAAACCCCAAACAGCAAGCAATGCAGGTGTAAAAGCACGGTGGCTAGGAAAAACTCCCTAGAAGGCCAAAACCTAGGAAGAAACCTAGAGAGGAACCAGGCTGTGAGGTGTGGCCAGTCCTCTTCTGGCTGTGCCGGGTGCAGATTATAACAGAACATGGACAAGATTTTAAAATGTTCATAAAACAGGCAGAACAGTTGTAACTGGAGAAGCAGCACGGCCAGGTGGACTCGGGACATCCGGGTAGGCCTTGAGGAATGGTCCTAATGCTCAGGTCCTCCGAGAGAGAGAGAGAGAGAGAGAGAGAGAGAGAGAGAGAGAGAGAGAAGAAGAAAAAAGAAAGAGAGAGATAATTAGAGCGAGCATACTTAAATTCGCACAGGACACCAGATAAGAGAAGAAATACTCCAGATATAACAGACGGACCCTAGCACCCCGACACATAAACTACTGCAGCATAAATACTGGGGGTGAGACAGGAGGGGTCGGGAGACACTGTGGCCCCGTCCTGAAACCCGGACAGGGCCAAACAGGCAGGATATAACCCCACCCACTCTGCCAAGCACAGCCCCACACCACTAGAGGGATATCTTCAACCACCAACTTACCATCCTGAGACAAGGCCGAGTATAGCCCACAAGATCTCCGCCACGGCACCAGAAGCCAGTGACTCAGCCCCTGTAATAGGGTTAGAGGCAGAGAATCCCAGTGGAGGGAACCGGCCAGGCAAAAGACAGCAAGGGTGGTTCGTTGCTCCAGTGCCTTTCCGTTCACCTTCACACTCCTGGGCCAGACTACACTCAGTCATAAGACCTACTGAAGAGATGAGTCTTCAATAAAGACTTAAAGGTTGAGACCGAGTCTCGTCTCTCACATGGATAGGCAGACTATTCCATAAAAATGGAGCTCTATAGGAAAAAGCCCTGCCTCCAGCTGTTTGCTTAGAAATTTTAGGGACAGTAAGGAGGCTCTGTCTTGTGACCGTAGCGTGCGTGTAGGTATGTACGGCAGGACCAAATCAGAAAGATAGGTAGGAGCAAGCCCATGTAATGCTTTGTAGGTTAGCAGTAAAACCTTGAAATCAGCCCTTGCCTTAACAGGAAGCCAGTGTAGAGAGGCTAGTACTGGAGTAATATGATCAAATTTTGGGGTTCTAGTCAAGATTCTAGCAGCCGTGTTAAGCACTAACTGAAGTTTATTTAGTGCTTTATCCGGATAGCCGGAAAATAAAGCATTGCAGTAGTCTAACCTAGAAGTTACAAATGCATGGATTAACCTTTTCAACTAGCTGAGTTCATCCTGTTCAACTAGCTATGAGTTCATCCTGTTCAACTAGCTGAGTTCAACCTGTTCAACTAGCTATGAGTTCAACCTGTTCAACTAGCTATGAGTTCATCCTGTTCAACTAGCTATGAGTTCAACCTGTTCAACTAGCTATGAGTTCAACCTGTTCAACTAGCTATGAGTTCAACCTGTTCAACTAGCTATGAGTTCATCCTGTTCAACTAGCTATGAGTTCAACCAGTTCAACTAGCTATGAGTTCAACCTGTTCAACTAGCTATGAGTTTATCCTGTTCAACTGACTATGAGTTCAACCTGTTCAACTAGCTATGAGTTCAACCTGTTCAACTAGCTATGAGTTCATCCTGTTCAACTGACTATGAGTTCAACCTTTTCAACTAGCTGAGTTCAACCTGTTCAACTAGCTATGAGTTCAACCTGTTCAACTAGCTATGAGTTCATCCTGTTCAACTAGCTATGAGTTCAACCTGTTCAACTAGCTATGAGTTCATCCTGTTCAACTGACTATGAGTTCAACCTGTTCAACTAGCTATGAGTTCAACCTGTTCAACTAGCTATGAGTTCAACCTGTTCAACTAGCTATGAGTTCATCCTGTTCAACTGACTATGAGTTCAACCTTTTCAACTAGCTGAGTTCATCCTGTTCAACTAGCTATGAGTTCATCCTGTTCAACTAGCTGAGTTCAACCTGTTCAACTAGCTATGAGTTCATCCTGTTCAACTGACTATGAGTTCAACCTGTTCAACTAGCTATGAGTTCAACCTGTTCAACTAGCTATGAGTTCAACCTGTTCAACTAGCTATGAGTTCAACCTGTTCAACTAGCTATGAGTTCAACCTGTTCAACTAGCTATGAGTTCAACCTGTTCAACTAGCTATGAGTTCAACCTGTTCAACTAGCTATGAGTTCAACCTGTTCAACTAGCTATGAGTTCATCCTGTTTAACTGACTATGAGTTCAACCTGTTCAACTAGCTATGAGTTCATCCTGTTCAACTAGCTATAAGTTCAACCTGTTCAACTAGCTATGAGTTCATCCTGTTCAACTAGCTGAGTTCAACCTGTTCAACTAGCTATGAGTTCAACCTGTTCAACTAGCTATAAGTTCAACCTGTTCAACTAGCTATGAGTTCATCCTGTTCAACTAGCTGAGTTCATCCTGTTCAACTAGCTGAGTTCAACCTGTTCAACTAGCTATGAGTTCATCCTGTTCAACTAGCTATGAGTTCAACCTGTTCAACTAGCTATGAGTTCATCCTGTTCAACTAGCTATGAGTTCAACCTGTTCAACTAGCTATGAGTTCATCCTGTTCAACTAGCTATGAGTTCAACCTGTTCAACTAGCTATGAGTTCATCCTGTTCAAATGACTATGAGTTCAACCTGTTCAACTAGCTATGAGTTCATCCTGTTCAACTGACTATGAGTTCAACCTGTTCAACTAGCTAAGAGTTCAACCTGTTCAACTGACTCCAACCACTCACCTGTCTGTACGCTGCATCCAGCAGCCTGTATTGAGAAGCCTTGCGCAGGGTCAGACACATACTGTAGACCGCATGCAGCCCGGCACACAGGAAGCTCAGCAGGCCTAGCTGTTTGCGTCTCCCCATCCAGTGGTCCAGCCAGCCGGGGAAGCGGCTGTACTTGGTTCCCCGGACAAGCTGCAGTGCGGCAGCCAACAGTCCCGGGAGGTAGACCAGCGCCAGGATCACCAGGGCCACTGCTGGCAGCGTCTCATTCACCGTCTCCAGGGGCAGCTGGTAGAAGTTGTTTTGCCCCCGGGACAGGTAGGGCATGAGAACGCCATGCAGGAAGTTGTAGCCGTAGAAGAAGAGGATGAGGAGGAAAGTGATCATTAGGGGGCCGCCCCAGGATGGGAAGAGGCGCAGGGGGGCGTCCTCAACGTGCCTAGAGCTAGCAAGGCCTCCCATGTCCACGGCCAGGAAACTCATACAGCGAGCCAGCTGGATCACAGTTCTCTTGGCCTCAGGACAGTCACTGCTGATCAGGACCTGGGAGGGGCAGGGGGAGAGGATTGATTAGGAGACATTGAGGCTCACATTGTGTGGGTGAGTGCTTGTCGTGTGCGACGTCTATAACTACATACAGTGGCAATAAAAAAGTATGTGAACCCTTTGGAATTACCTGGATTTCTGCATAAACTGGTCATCACATTTGATCTGATCTTCATCTAAGTCACAACAATAGACAAACAGTGTTCTTAAACTAATAACACACAAATTATTGTATTTTTCTTGTCTATATTGAATACGTAATTTAAACATTCACAGTGTAGGTTGGAAAAAGTATGTGAACCCCTAGGTTAATGCCTTCTCCAAAAGCTAATTGGAGTCAGGAGTCAGCTAACCTGGAGTCCAATCAATGAGACGAGATTGGAGATGTTGGTTAGAGCTGCCTTGCCCTATAAAAAAAACACTCACAAAATTTGAGTTTGCTATTCACAAGAAGCATTGCCTGATGTGAACCAAGAGATCTCAGAAGACCTAAGATTAAGAATTGTTGACTTGCAAAAAGCTGGAAAGGGTTACAAAAGTATATATAAAAGCCTTGATGTTCATCAGTCCACGGTAAGACAAATTGTCTATAAATGAAGAAAGTTCAGCACTGTAGCTACTCTCCTTAGGAGTGGCTGTCCTGCAAAGATGACTGAAAGAGCACAGCGCAGAATGCTCAATGAGGTTAAGAAGAATCCTATAGTGTCAGCTAAAGACTTACAGAAATCTCTGGAACATGCTAACATCTCTGTTGACGAGTCTACAATACGTAAAACACTAAACAAGAATGGTGTTCATGGGAGGACACTACGGAAGAAGCCACTGCTGTCCAAAAAAAAACATTGCTGCACATCTGAAGTTCGCAAAAGAGCACCTGGATGTCCACAGCGCTACTGGCAAAATATTCTGTGGACAGATGAAACTACAGTTGAGTTGTTTGGAAGGAACACACAACACGATGTGTGGAGAAAAAAAGGCACAGCACACCAACATCAAAACCTCATCCCAAATGTAAAGTATGGTGGAGGGAGCATCATGGTTTGGGGCTGCTTTGCTGCCTGAGGGCCTGGGCTGCTTGCTATCATCTATGGAAAAATGAATTCCCAAGTTTATCAAGACATTTTGCAGGAGAATGTTAGGCTATCTGTCTGCCAATTGAAGCTCAACAGAAGTTGGGTGATGCAACAGGACAACGACCCAAAACACAGAAGTAAATCAACAACAGAATGGCATCAACAGAAGAAAATACGCCTTCTGGAGTGGCCCAGTCAGTCCTGACCTCAACCCGATTGAGATGCTGTGACCTCAAGAGAGCAGTTCACATCAGACATCCCAAAATAGGAACTGTCCAAAGTTCCTCCTGACCGTTGTGCAGGTCTGATCTGCAACTACAGAACACGTTTGGTTGAGGTTATTGCTGCCAAAGGAGGGTCAAACAGTTATTAAGGGTTCAAATACTTTCCCCACCCTGCACTGTGAATGTTTACACGGCGGGTTCAATAAAGACATGAACATGTATAATTGTGTGTTATTAGTTTATGCAGACCATGTTTGTCTATTGTTGTTATCTAGATGAAGATCAGATCCAATTTCATGACCAATTTATGCAAAAATCCAGGTATTTCCAAAGAATTTACATACTTTTTCTTGCCACTGTATACAATGTGGAGTTGTATGTTCAGTATATACATGATTACTCTCTTACCTGCCTGCTGCCGTCATGAGCTCCAGTCTGCAGGGCCCAGGCTGAGACCACATTGAAGCCCTTCACCACTCTGCTCTCTGGGAACAGCTCTGCCAGCCTCTCAGCGTTAGACGGCTCTCCACTGTTAAGCTTGGTGGCGTTGCTCACATCCACCAGCACCTTCCCAGCCAGCACATCCCTCAACCCCACCAGGGTGTGGTAGTGTTCAGGGTGGAGAGCTGCAAAGACAACCTTCTCTGTGCCAACCATCGCCTCCCGCTGTGTGAGAAGCTGAACCCCATCAGGAAACTGTCCGGTGGCTATATGCTTTGGGTTACGGCTGCCGACCACTACTCTATAACCACAGGCAACTAATCGCACAGCCAGGGAGCGGGAGTAATCGCCTGAGCCTAGGATGCCCACTGTGGGGTTTCCCGGGTCACAGGGCAGGGGTTCCTCTGGGGCGTCAAATGAGTTGGACAGCAGAGGTGTCCTCATGTCGCCCAGAGGCATGCTGGACCTGTAGAGCTGGAAGAGGCGTTGAGGCTGTTATTACATACTATTAATACTACACATTGTAATTACATAGTTTTTTCATATATTCATAGTAACTACACTGCTCAAAAAAATAAAGGGAACACTAAAATAACACATCATAGATCTGAATGAATGAAATAATCTTATTAAATACTTTTTTCTTTACATAGTTGAATGTGCTGACAACAAAATCACACAAAAATGATCAATGGAAATCAAATTTATCAGCCCATGGAGGTCTGGATTTGGAGTCACACTCAAAATTAAAGTGGAAAACCACACTACAGCCTGATCCAACTTTGATGTAATGTCCTTAAAACATGTCAAAATGAGGCTCAGTAGTGTGTGTGGCCTCCACGTGCCTGAATGACCTCCCTACAACGCCTGGGCATGCTCCTGATGAGGTGGCGGATGGTCTCCTGAGGGATCTCCTCCCAGACCTGGACTAAAGCATCCGCCAACTCCTGGACAGTCTGTGGTGCAACGTGGCGTTGGTGGATGGAGCGAGACATGATGTCCCAGATGTGCTCAATTGGATTCAGGTCTGGGGAACGGGCGGGCCAGTCCTTAGCATCAATGCCTTCCTCTTGCAGGAACTGCTGACACACTCCAGCCACATGAGGTCTAGCATTGTCTTGCATTAGGAGGAACCCAGGGCCAACCGCACCAGCATATGGTCTCACAAGGGGTCTGAGGATCTCATCTCGGTACCTAATGGCAGTCAGGCTACCTCTGGCGAGCACATGGAGGGCTGTGCGGCCCCCAAAGAAATGCCACCCCACACCATGACTGACCCACCGCCAAACCGGTCATGCTGGAGGATGTTGCAGGCAGCAGAACGTTCTCCACGGCGTCTCCAGACTCTGTCACGCCTGTCACGTGCTCAGTGTGAACCTGCTTTCATCTGTGAAGAGCACAGGGCGCCAGTGGCGAATTTGCCAATCTTGGTGTTCTCTGGCAAATGCCAAACGCCCTGCACGGTGTTGGGCTGTAAGCACAACCCCACCTGTGGACGTTGGGCCCTCATACCACCCTCATGGAGTCTGTTTCTGACCGTTTGAGCAGACACATGCACAGTTGTGGCCTGCTGGAGGTCATTTTGCAGGGCTCTGGCAGTGCTCCTCCTTGCACAAAGGCGGAGGTAGTGGTCCTGCTGCTGGGTTGTTGCCCTCCCACGGCCTCCTCCACGTCTCCTGATGTACTGGCCTGTCTCCTGGTAGCGCCTCCATGCTCTGGACACTACGCTGACAGACACAGCAAACCTTCTTGCCACAGCTCGCATTGATGTGCCATCCTGGATGAGCTGCACTACCTGAGCCACTTGTGTGGGTTGTAGACTCCGTCTCATGCTACCACTAGAGTGAAAGCACCGCCAGCATTCAAAAGTGACCAAAACATCAGCCAGGAAGCATAGGAACTGAGAAGTGGTCTGTGGTCACCACCTTCAGAACCACTCCTTTATTGGGGGTGTCTTGCTAATTGCCTATAATTTCCACCTGTTGTCTATTCCATTTGCACAACAGCATGTGAAATGTATTGTCAATCAGTGTTGCTTCCTAAGTGGACAGTTTGATTTCACAGAAGTGTGATTGACTTGGAGTTACATTGTGTTGTTTAAGTGTTCCCTTTATTTTTTTGAGCAGTGTATATTAAATTCAACTATGGCACTATAATGCAAACAAGAGCCATATCCACATGAAATAGCCATATCATTCTTGGACAAATTGAAAAATGTGATATTTGAATGGTTGCATGACAAATGTAATGCCATTCCAGAATTTAGTGGCAGTATTACAGCAGAGATGTAGGCTACAAGTAGTACTCATATGTCCTTTTTCCTGACCAAATATCAAATGATGTAGTGTCCTCTGCCAACTACACAAAAGTATGTGGACACCTGCTTGTCGAACATCTCATTCCAAAACCATGGCCATTAATATGGAGCTGGTCCCCCCTTTGCTGCTATAACAGCCTCCACTCCACTCAAGGAAAAAATCACAGCCTCCACTCCACTCAAGGAAAAAATCTGTCGTTCTGCCCCTGAACAAGGCAGTTAACCCACTGTTCCTCGGCGCCAAGACGTGGATGTCGATTAAGGCAGCCCCCCGCACCTCTCTGATTCAGAGGGGTTGGGTTAAATGCGGAAGACACATTTCGGTTGAAGGCATTTGGTTGTACAACTGACTAATAATGGTGACTTTGACTTTGACTTTGACTTTGACACTCTTCTGGGAAGGCTTTCCACTAGATGTTGGAACACTGCTGCGGGGACTTGATTCCATTCAGCCACAAGAGCATTAGTGAGGTGGGCACTGATGTTGGGTGATTAGGCCTGGCTCAGTCGGCATTCCAATTCCTCCCAAAGGTGTTTGATGGGGTTGAAGTCAGGGCTCTGTGCAGGCCAGTTAAGTCCTTCCACACCGATCTAGACAAATTATTTCTGTATGGACCTCGCTTTGTGCACGGGGGCATCGAATCCCCGAGCTGACAAGGTAAAAAATCTGTCGTTCTGCCCCTGAACAAGGCAGTTAACCCACTGTTCCTAGGCCGTCATTGAAAATAAGAATTTGTTCTTAACTGACTTGCCTAGTTAAATAAAGGTAAATAAAAAAATGGTCATGCTGAAATAGGAAAGGGCCTTCCCCAAACTGTCATTGTGTGCTGTAGCGTTACAATTTCCCTTCACTGGAACTAAGGGGCTTCGCCCGAACCATGAAAATCAGCCTCAGGCCATTATTCTTCCGCCACCAAGCTTGTGAGACCTACCACTTCGCGGCTGAGCCATTGTTGTTCCTAGACGTTTCCACTTCACAATAACAGCACCAGGGCAGCTCTTGCGGGGCAGAAACTCAACGAACTGACTTGTTGGAAAGGTGGCATCCTACGACGGCACCACGTTGAAAGTCATTCAGCTCTTCAGTAAGGCCATTCTACTGACCATGTTAGTCTATAGAGATTGCATGGCTGTGTGCTCAATTTTATATGCCTGTCAGCAACGGGTGTGGCTGAAATAGCTGAATGGTGTCCACATCCTTTTGGTCATGTAGTGTAAGGAATGCATTTATTTAACACTGCCAAACAGCACAACAAGCAGTGGCGACCCGTCATTCAGGACAGGTGGGACAAAACAGGGGGCCTTTCCTGTTTTGAATTTGATCCCCTGCTGATTTTGTACGTTTGCCCACTGACAAAGAAATGATCAGTCTATAATTTTAATGGTAGATTTATTTGAACAGTGAGAGACAGAATAACAACAAAAAAATCCAGAAAAATGCATGTGAAAAATGTTATAAATTGATTTGCATTTTAATGAGGGAAATAAGTATTTGACCCCTCTGCAAAACATGACTTAGTACTTGGTGGCAAAACCCTTGTTGGCAATCACAGAGGTCAGATGTTTCTTGTAATGGGCCACCAGGTTTGCACACATCTCAGGAGGGATTTTGTCCCACTCCTCTTTGCAGATCTTCTCCAAGTCATTAAGGCTTCGAGGCTGACGTTTGGCAACTCGAACCTTCAGCTCCCTCCACAGATTTTCTATGGGATTAAAGGTCTGGAGACTGGCTAGGCCACTCCAGGACCTTAATGTGCTTCTTCTTGAGCCACTCCTTTGTTGACTTGGCCGTGTGTTTTGGGTCATTGTCATGCTGGAATACCCATCCACGACCCATTTTCAATGCCCTGGCTGAGGGAAGGATTTGACGGTACATGGCCCCGTCCATCGTCCCTTTGATGCGGTGAAGTTGTCCTGTCCCCTTAGCAGAAAAACACCCCCAAAGCATAATGTTTCACCTCCATGTTTGACGGTGGGGATGGTGTTCTTGGGGTTATAGGCAGCATTCCTCCTCCTCCAAACACGGCGAGTTGAGTTGATGCCAAAGAGCTCCATTTTGGTCTCATCTGACCACAACACTTTCACCCAGTTGTCCTCTGAATCATTCAGATGTTCAATGGCAAACTTCAGACGGGCATGTATATGTGCTTTCTTTAGCAGGGGGACCTTGCGGGCGCTGCAGGATTTCAGTCCTTCACGGCGTAGTGTGTTACCAATTGTTTTCTTGGTGACTATGGTCCCAGCTGCCTTGAGATCATTGACAAGATCCTCCCGTGTAGTTCTGGGCTGATTCCTCACCGTTCTCATGATCATTGCAACTCCACGAGGTGAGATCTTGCATGGAGCCCCAGGCCGAGGGAGATTGACAGTTCTTTTGTGTTTCTTCCATTTGCGAATATTTGCACCAACTGTTGTCACCTTCTCACCAAGCTGCTTGGAGATGGTCTTGTAGCCCATTTCAGCCTTGTGTAGGTCTACAATCTTGTCCCTGACATCCTTGGAGAGCTCTTTGGTCTTGGAGAGTTTGGAATCTGATTGATTGCTTCTGTGGACAGGTGTTTTTTATACAGGTAACAAACTGAGATTAGGAGCACTCCCTTTAAGAGTGTGCTCCTAATCTCAGCTCGTTATCTGTATAAAAGACACCTGGGAGCCAGAAATCTTTCTGATTGAGAGGGGGTCAAATACTTATTTCCCTCATTAAAATGCAAATCAATTTATAACATTTTCCACATGCGTTATTCTGGATTTTTTTGTTGTTATTAAGCTATTTTGAGGTATTGCTAACAATTAATTATGTGGCAGCAGAATCAGAATCTGAGTCTGCTGCCTCAGTTTGTATGATGGCAATTTGCATATACTCCAGAATGTCATGAAGAGTAATCAGATGAATTGCAATTAATTGCAAAGTCCCTCTTTGCCATGCAAATGAACTGAATCCCCAAAAAACATTTCCACTGCATTTCATCCCTGCCACAAAAGGACCAGCTGACATCATGTCAGTGATTCTCTCGTTAACACAAGTGTGAGTGTTGACGAGGACAAGGCTGGAGATCACTCTGTCATGCTGATTGAGTTCGAATAACAGACTGGAAGCTCCAAAAGGAGGGTGGTGCTTGGAATCATTGTTCTTCCTCTGTCAACCATGGTTACCTGCAAGAAACACGTGCCATCATCACTGCTTTGCACTAAAAGGGCTTCACAGGCAAGGATATTGCTACCAGTAAGATTGCACCAAAATAAACCATTTATCGGATCATCAAGAACTTCAAGGAGAGCGGTTCAATTGTTGTGAAGAAGGCTTCAGGGCGCCCAAGAAAGTCCAGCAAGCGCCAGGACCATCTCCTAAAGTTGATTCAGCTGCGGGGATCGGGGCACCACCAGTACAGAGCTTGCTCAGGAATGGCAGCAGGCAGGTGTGAGTGCATCTGCACGCACAGTGAGGTGAAGACTTTTGGAGGATGGCCTGGTGTCAAGAAGGGCACCAAAGAAGCCACTTCTCTCCAGGAAAATCATCAGGGGAGAGACTGATATTCTGCAAAAGGTACAGGGATTGGACTGCTGAGGACTGGGGTAAAGTCATTTTCTCTGATGAATCCCCTTTCCGATTGTTTGGGGCATCTGGAAAAATGCTTGTCCGGAGAAGACAAGGTGAGCGCTACCATCAGTCTTGTGTCATGCCAACAGTAAAGCATCCTGAGACCATTCATGTGTGGGGTTGCTTCTCAGCCAAGGGAGTGGGCTCACTCACAATTTTGCCTAAGAACACAGCCATGAATAAAGAATGGTACCAACACATCCTCCGAGAGCAACTTCTCCCAACCATCCAGGAACAGTTTGGTGATGAACAATGCCTTTTCTAGCATGATGGAGCACCTTGCCATAAGGCAAAAGTGATAACTAAGTGGCTCGGGGAACAAAACATTGATATTTTGGGTCCATGGCCAGGAAACTCCCCAGACCTTAATCCCATTGAGAACTTGTGGTCAATCCTCAAGAGGCGGGTGGACAAACAAAAACCAACATATTCTGACAAACTCCAAGCATTGATTATGCAAGAATGGGCTGCCATCAGTCAGGATGTGGCCAAGAAGTTAATTGACAGCATGCCAGGGCGGATTGCAGAGGTCTTGAAAAAGAAGGGTCAACACTGCAAATATTGACTCTTTGCATCAACTTCATGTAATTATCAATAAAAGCCTTTGACACGTATAAAATGCTTGTAATTATACTTCAGTATTCCATAGTAACATCTGACAAAAATATCTAAAGACACTGAAGCAGCAAACTTTGTGGAAATTAATATTTGTGTCATTCTCAAAACTTTTGGCCAGGACTGTACTGTATGTGAGGCTCTTGATCATATCTTTGATCATGACACTGGTGAGGAGGAGAGTCCTTGTTAAACTTGGACACAAAGTAGTCTATGATAAGTAGCACAATATGTTTCATCTGAGTATTGGTTATAGTCAAAATAATCCATACATTATGCTTTTTTTACTCAAAAACGAGTTGTATGAGCTCAGATCAATGAGGACTACAGGCCATAAATAGCAAATAGAAGTTCAAAACGTATAATGTTCACAAGAACTTAAGTTGATAAAAATATCTAACACAACATTAGGTGATCATATATTTATTATTATGGATTTATAATCAGCTATAATAAGGCGGTCATTTTGGACCGGGAACACAGAATTAATTACCATGAAACGCACACAACAGGAGGGTTAAGCAAGTCAGCCATATCAGCTGTTTTTTTAAAGGCCGTAAATGAGAATGAACTCTTTCGCTGCCAGACAAGGCTCCGTTGATAGCCAGGTCTAGCAGTGGTAAGGTGTTGGGACTCTGCTGTTGGGACAGCTTTAGCTAACAGTTTGTGGGCACCATTTGTCACCATTATAGTGCAATTCATGTATTGTGTAGTGTTGTTTTGGGTTGTGTAGTGGCTTTGCTGGCATGCATCAACATGTTTTTTTTTTTTGCCCAACCAAGATTTACATGCTAAAATCGCCACTGACGACAAGGGAATAATATCATATGTATTTTATGCCAATAGTTTGTTATTCGACGCGCATATTCATTGCACTTACGTGTGTTGTTTATTAACCCGAATCCGTCAAATGCCTTGCAGATGGCGAACTGCGTTATAACAAGACTCACATCGCTCCGCCCGTCTGTGTACGGAAGATAACTATGGCCGTGCAAAACACCCGTGCAACTTGCAGTTCCTTGTGATCCGAATAGACAGATAATATACACAGATGAGAATAATAGCTAAGCGGTTTCATAGTATATTATGAAATTAGCTGTTGTGTAAAATGCGCCATGTAAAAACACACTGGTATATGATATGAAAGGTTGCTGTATCTTTATTGGACTTTCATTCGCATAATTCGTTCTTTTTTAAAAAATATATATTATATTAGATTTGGATTAAATAATATTTTGTCGTGAAGTTGTTACATATGCGGTTTGTACAATTGTGTGTACTTACTAACTCAGGAAAGTAAAAACACAATTTCTGGGCAACAGATTACAGACTTTTCCCGACAGGTGTCACTGTTGTACTGTGCTTGGACAGAGTCAGAGAGAAGTGACTGAGGTGCCTTACTAAACACGTTGGAGGTGCTGCTCACTTTGAGATGTTTTCAACCTCAAAACTGGAGTGTTCTTATGAAATAAGTCCATGTCCCAGGCAACCTGTTATGTAGATCCATATGATTAAATCCAAAGAGAATGGTAAAGATAAGCAGTGCAAATTCAGGATTTTATTCAGGGCTTATCTTTTCTAGGTTTAGGCAGACAAACCATACGAATGACATGGGATGTGAATTAATCACGACATAAGATAGCTTTTAGGTCAGAAAAAAAAACGTGTTGGGGACTGGAAGGAGATGACTCCCACCAGTTCCTGTCCTGAGGTGTGTGTGTGGGGTCAGGCGGGTCACCTGTCACTCTGCTGAGCATTGTGGGCTCTGTGGAGTAAAGGTGCCAAAGTCACCTCGAGGAGGGCAGAGAAGTTTCCCTCTCAGAACTCAGGTCACAGCTCTGACACCTAACTATCTAATTAGGCATCATCTACAATATTACTCTGCAGTTTAAGCATGCCAATACGCACGTGCGAACACACACACACACACACACACACACACACACACACACACACACACACACACACACACACACACACACACACACACACACACACACACACACACACACACACACACCTACCTACCTGTATTTGAGCTTTCTGACTTTCATGGTCATCTGAGATAGTCAACGCTATAAGATGCTTATATGTGGAGTATAGCCAATTATGCACAGATGGTACACTATATATACAAAAGTATGTGGACAAATTATTGGATTTGGCTATTTCAGCCACACACGTTGCTGACAGGTGTATAACATCGAGCACACCGCCATGCAATCTCCATAGACAAACATTGTCTGTAGAATGTCCTTACTGAAGAGCTCAGTGACTTTCAACGGGGCACTGTCATAGGATGCCACCTTTCCAACAAGTCACTTCATAAAATTTCTGCCCTGCTAGAGCTGCCCCAGTCAACTGTAAATGCTTTCATCGCGAAGTGGAAACCTCTAGGAGCAAGAACAGATCAGCTGCGAAGTGGTAGGCCACACAAGCTCACAGAATGTCAGCACAAGAACTGTTCGCCAGGAGCTTCATGAAATGGGATTCCATGGCTGAGCAGCCACACACAAGCCTAAGATCACCATACGCAATGCCAAGCGTCGGCTGGAGTGCTGTAAAGCTCGCTACCATTGGACTCTGGAGCAGTGGAAATGCGTTCTTTGGAGTGATGAATCATGCTTCACCATGCATGTGCTTTTCTTTCATATATATATATATATATATATATATATATATATACAGTGGGGCAAAAAAGTATTTAGTCAGCCACCAATTGTGCAAGTTCTCCAACTTAAAAAGATGAGAGAGGCCTGTAATTTTCATCATAGGTACACTTCAACTATGACAGACGAAATGAGAAAAAGAAATCCAGAAAATCACATTGTAGGATTTTTAATTTATTTATTTGCAAATTATGGTGGAAAATAAGTATTTGGTCAATAACAAAAGTTCATCTCAATACTTTGTTATATACCCTTTGTTGGCAATGACAGAGGTCAAACGTTTTCTGTAAGTCTTCACAAGGTTTTCACACACTGTTGCTGGTATATTGGCCCATTCCTCCATGCAGATCTCCTCTAGAGCAGTGATGTTTTGGGGCTGTCGCTGGGCAACACGGACTTTCAACTCCCTCCAAAGATTTTCTATGGGGTTGAAATCTGGAGACTGGCTAGGCCACTCCAGGACCTTGAAATGCTTCTTACGAAGCCACTCCTTAGTTGCCAGGCGGTGTGTTTGGGATCATTGTCATGCTGAAAGACCCAGCCACGTTTCATCTTCAATGCCCTTGCTGATGGAAGGAGGTTTTCACTCAAAATCTCACGATACATGGCCCCATTCATTCTTTCCTTTACACGGATCAGTCGTCCTAGTCCCTTTGCAGAAAAACAGCCCCAAAGCATGATGTTTCCACCCCCATGCTTCACAGTAGGTATGGTGTTCTTTGGATGCAACTTAGCATTCTTTGTCCTCCAAACACGACGAGTTGAGTTTTTACCAAAAAGTTCTATTTTGGTTTCATCTGACCATATGACATTCTCCCAATCCTCATCTGGATCATCCAAATGCTCTCTAGCAAACTTTAGACGGGCCTGAACATGTACTGGCTTAAGCAGGGGGACACGTCTGGCACTGCAGGATTTGAGTCCCTGGCGGCGTAGTGTGTTACTGATGGTAGGCTTTGTTACTTTGGTCCCAGCTCTCTGCAGGTCATTCACTAGGTCCCCGTGTGGTTCTGGGATTTTTGCTCACCGTTCTTGTGATCATTTTGACCCCACGGGGTGAGATCTTGCGTGGAGCCCCAGATCGAGGAAGATTATCAGTGGTCTTGTATGTCTTCCATTTCCTAATAATTGCTCCCACAGTTGATTTCTTCAAACCAAGCTGCTTACCTATTGCACATTCAGTCTTCCCAACCTGGTGCAGGTCTACAATTTTGTTTCTGGTGTCCTTTGACAGCTCTTTGGTCTTGGCCATAGTGGAGTTTGGAGTGTGACTGTTTGAGGTTGTGGACAGGTGTCTTTATACTGATAACAAGTTCAAACAGGTGCCATTAATACAGGTAACGAGTGGAGGACAGAGGAGCCTCTTAAAGAAGAAGTTACAGGTCTGTGAGAGCCAGAAATCTTGCTTGTTTGTATGTGACCAAATACTTATTTTCCACCATAATTTGCAAATAAATTCATTAAAAATCCTACAATGTGATTTTCTGGATTTTTTTTCCTCATTTTGTCTGTCATAGTTGAAGTGTACCTATGATGAAAATTACAGGCCTCTCTCATCTTTTTAAGTGAGAGAACTTGCACAATTGGTGGCTGACTAAATACTTTTTTGCCCCACTGTATATATATATATATATATATATATATATATATACATACACTACCGTTCAAAAGTCAGAAATAAAGTGTAGACATTGTTAATGTTGTAAATGACTATTACAGCTGGAAACGGCGGATTTTTTATGGAATATCTACATAGGCGTACAGAGGCCCATTGTCAGCATCACTCCTGTGTTCCAAAGACACGTTGTGTTAGCTAATCCAAGTTTATCATTTTAAAAGGCTAACTGATCATTAGAAAACCATTTTGCAATCATGTTAGCACAGCTGAAAACTGTTGTTCTGATTAAAAAGAAGCAATACAACTGGTCTTCTTTAGACTAGTTGAGTATCTGCAGCATCAGCATTTGTGGGTTCGATTACAGGCTCAAAATGTAAAGAAACAAAGATCTTTCTTCTGAAACTTGTCAGTCTATTCTTCTGAGAAATTAAGGCTATTCCATGTGAGAAATTGCCAAGAAACTGAAGATCTTGTACAACGCTGTGTACTACTCCCTTCACAGAGCAGTACAAACTGGCTCTAACCAGAATTAACCTGTCTCCTCCCCTTCATCTACACCGATTGAAGTGGATTTAACAAGTGACATCAATAAGGGATTATAGCTTTCACCTGGATTAACCTGTTCAGTCTATGTCATGGAAAGAGCAGGTGTTCCTAATGTTTTGAACACTCAGTGTGTGTCTTCTCTATGCAAATTTCAAACACATCCCCAGACAGGTTTAACACATGTAGATGATCCAAATTACAAGGCTTTAAGACAATAGAGGTTGGTCATCCTTAGTAATAGGAGAGTAGAGTTAAAGGTGCAGTCAACTGTTATTCTCTGTCAAAAGTGCTGCACTTGACATGCAGATCACCATAGCATATTACCACATGTTCCTAATGTTTTGTACACTCACTGTATATCTGTAAAATGGAGTAGTAGTGTCTCTCTCTTTGCTAAATGTCAAACACTTCTTTAAAAGACTCCACTGGCTGCAGTCTTTTTGTTACATAAAGCTGGTGTCTGTAGGACCCTGAGCGATGGGTCCATGAATGTCACAGCACAATGTCCACGGCTCCCCCTATAGGCAGTGTGTGTGTGTGTATGTGTGTGATTAACATGAATGTCACAGCAGAAACTCTGCTGCTACCTCTAAAGACAGCAGGATGCAGTGATGAGAGGGGGAATGTGCCAGGGTGGTGCGGGTGATAGGGGGAGCACCTGTTGACTTACATAACTATGAGTGACAACCCGAAGTCTGAACATATCAACGTTGTTGCCTCAGTTGATTCAATAAGAAAGTGAAATTTTCAAGTGGACTAAAAGGGAGCCATTCATTTCAATGCATAGAATAGTGCATACTTACTCAAGTGATGCTCCCACTGTAAAAACCTACAGTAACATACTCTACATCTAAGGACTTGTTTTGAACCAAGGGTGTTGTCTCTTTCTGTGTTACCCCTGTGACTGGGTCATCATGGCTTGGACTGGGTATTTAGTGTGAGACCTATTTTCTGACCCGAGGGTGCGATTATTATCCCACATGTATCGGAGTCAGGCTCTGCATCTCATTCTAGCCACAGCAAAAGCTTGAAACTCGGTCAGAATCATAATACAGGCTCCCGGGCCTACAATGGACCAAGCCATTATAATTTTACACACCTATAATCACACACACTCTGTAACTGGGCTAAACTGGACAGAACAACAATCATATGAAACGGACTGTCTATAATCAAATAACTCTAAAATGACATGACTACATTTATGTTAATATAGGGCTCAGACTGGAGCAACCAAATCAGGAAACAGACCAATAACAGATCAATGGAGTCAGTCATCTGGCCACAACTTTGTTATTGCCAGACAACAGAGACATATCATATTTCCACAGCAGACAGCCAACCATGGGTCTCAAACAGACATTATACCAGTCATTTAGCTAGAGACATGCACATGTCCAATGCTCTCTCTCTTATCCCGCCCCCCCTCCTCTCGCTCTCTCTCTTAATTCAATTAAATTTCAGCTCAATTCAAAGGGCTTTATTGGCATGGGAAATATTGCCAAAGCAAGTGAAATAGATAATAAACAAAAGTGAAATAAACATAAAAAAATTAACAGTAAACATTACAATCACACAAGTTTCAAAGGAAAAAGAGAGACTCTCTCTCTTTCTCTCTCTCTCTCTCTCTCTCTCTCTCTCTCTCTCTCTCTCTCTCTCTCTCTCTCTCACACACAAACAAACAAACTCTTTCTCTCTCACACACAAACGGTCTCTCTTTCTCTATTTTTCTCTCC
The DNA here is from genome assembly GCA_030435695.1 of Brachymystax lenok tsinlingensis. Classification (NCBI taxonomy): domain Eukaryota; kingdom Metazoa; phylum Chordata; class Actinopteri; order Salmoniformes; family Salmonidae; genus Brachymystax; species Brachymystax lenok. The sequence continues at coordinate 19,180,005 of CM059781.1, forward strand.
CTCGCTCTCTCTTACACTCAAACTCTCTCTCTCACTCTCTCTTTCAAAACTCTCCTTATCCATGTCTGTCTCTTTTTAGTCTGTCCTGTCTAGATACAAATTTAGATGCTCCCAGTATGATGTAGTGCTGACGTGAGGAGAGGAGAGGCAGACATGATTCAGGCGGGTTTTATTTACATTCCTTTCAATCGACCTTCCTCAGAGTTATATCCAATGTTAACAACTACTACAGACAAATCTATGCTGGGTGGGAGACTGGAGCAGAGTAGAATAACGTAGTACCTTGCCTGAAGAGGACTGGAGTACAACTCTGACAAGAGCTGACACAAAGAGAGCTCCAAACAATGACATGCTGATGCTGTAGAACAATTAGAGTAAACCCCACAGGCATTAAGAGAAGGCAAATACTGACCCATAACAAAACAAATATGTACCAGGACAAACATAGGCTCAAAGCAATGAAAGGATACACAAAATTGTCCTTCAAACTTTACGAAGGATATACCTGACACCCGAAGATGGTTTTGGGCAAAATGAGATGATCTGAAACCAGATTAGACAGGGATGAACTACAGCTTTTGTTTATTAAGGTAGAGAAGAACATACCGTGCATAAATAAATGTATAATAGTATTGTATCTAATATCAATAACTCCTCATCTCACATTGACCTTGAAAGCTCTTCTATCATGAAGGAACAAAAACATTCTTTATGTTTGACGAAACTGAACTTCTCAACCGTCAAGCTCATGATTTTATCCTCCTATGTGAGGGGAGGAACAGGATTAAAGGGTACAATTACAAATCCCCTTTTCTCACACAAAGTTCTAAAGCTATCAAGAGCCAAACCGAGAAGAGTGTTTGAGGAGGATTGATTTTAAATGTCTTTGTCTTTGTCTTGTTTTATGTGGCAGCCACAGCTCACAGACTGCTCTGTGTTCTCCACCATGTCCCAATGGCAGCTACAATGTCTTATAGTCTTAATACTCAACAGGAACTGAGCTCATTCCCTCACCCTCTCCTCTTGTGTCTCTGCACACATGTATAATGGCAGTTCAATCGAGTACAAGCTTAACTGAATGACCACAGAGACAGAATACAATATCGATATCGGTAGGACTCGTCTCCGAGGAATGCTCCTCAGACCCAGATGCTGATGACAGGTTGCCCTATGCTGGGCAGCTGACATAAAACTGGGAGAACAGGGATCCAATGACAGGCCTTCAGTTTGTGGTGGTGGGGAGGTGGAGAGACACAAGGTTTGAGTTGACTTATAAATACTCCCCTAGATTCATGCCCATTGGTTGAAAGAAAGGATGAGTGATAATGAGCAGGTGTTCCTAATGTTTTGTACACTTAATGTTTTGTCCGCTTTTGTAAATACCTGCTATGCTGATGAGGTATCATTATAACCACTACCATATAAATACCTGCTATGCTGATGAGGTATCATTATAACCACTACCATATAAATACCTGCTATACTGATGAGGTATCATTATAGCTTTACCATATAAATACCTGCTATGCTGATGAGGTATCATTATAACCACTTCCATATAAATACCTGCTATACTGATGAGGTATCATTATAACCACTACCATATAAATACCTGCTATGCTGATGAGGTATCGTTATAACCACTTCCATATAAATACCTGCTATGCTGATGAGGTATCATTATAACCACTACCATATAAATACCTGCTATACTTCCGGCGCCGACAGAGATGGCAGCCTCGCTTCACGTTCTCAGGAAACTATGCAGTATTTTGTTTTTTTATGTATTACTTCTTACATTGTTACCCCGGGAAATATTAAGTTTTATTACATAAAACCGGGAGGAACTATTGGATATAAGAGCAACGTCAACTTACCAACATTACGACCAGGAATACGACTTTCCCAAAGAGGATTCTCTGTTTGTTACCCCAACCAGGACAATAGACTGGATAGCACCCGGCGACTCAAAACAACGGCGGCGCCGGAGAAGAGGAAAACGCGCTGGTCTTTTGGTCAAGCTACGTCGACGGGCGCATCGTGCACCTTTCCCGAGTATTTTAATCGCCAATGTACAGTCTCTGGACAACAAAGTAGACGAAATCCGATCGAGGGTTGCCTTTCAGAGAGACATCCGAGACTGCAACGTTCTTTGCTTCATGGAAACATGGCTCACTCAGGACACGTTATCAGAGTCGGTACAGCCACCTGGTTTCTCCACGCATCGTGCCGACAGAAACAAACATCTATCTGGTAAGAAGAAGGGTGGGGGTGTGTGTCTTATGATTAACGAGACGTGGTGTGATCATAACAACATACAGGAACTCAAGTCCTTTTGTTCACCTGACATAGAATTCCTTACAATCAAATGCAGACCGCATTATCTACCAAGAGAATTCTCCTCGATTATAATCACAGCCGTGTACATCCCCCCTCAAGCTGACACATCGACGGCACTGAAAGAAATTCATTTCACTCTAGGTAAATTGGAAACCACATATCCTGAGGCTGCATTTATTGTGACTGGGGATTTTAATAAGGCTAATTTGAAAACAAGGCTCCCGAAAAAGCTAAGCGTCAATATAGAGACAAAGTAGAGTCACAATTTAACGGCTCCGACACAAGAGGAATGTGGCAGGGTCTACAGTCAATCACGGACTACAAAAAGAAAACCAGACCTGTTGCGGACCATGACGTCCTGCTCCCAGACAAACTAAACAACTTCTTTGCTCGCTTTGAGGACAATACAGTGCCACCGACACGGCCTGCTACCAAAACCTGCGGGCACTCCTTCACCGCAGCCAATGTGAGAAAAACATTTAAATGTGTTAACCCTCCGCAAGGCTGCCGGCCCAGATGGCAACCCTGGCTGTGTCCTCAGAGCATGAGCAGACCAGCTGGCTGGTGTGTTTACGGACATATTCAATCAGTCCCTATCCCAGGCTGCTGTTCCCACATGCTTCAAGAGGGCCACCATTGTTCCTGTTCCCAAGAAAGCTAAGGTAACTGAGCTAAATGACTATCGCCCCGTAGCACTCACTTCCGTCATCATGAAGTGCTTTGAGAGATTAGTCAAGGATCATATCACCTCCATCCTGCCAGACACCCTGGACCCACTCCAATTTGCTTACCGTCCCAATAGGTCCACAGACGCCACAAACGCAATCACACTGCATACTGCCCTAACCCATCTGGACAAGAGGAATACTTATATAAGAATGCTGTTCATCGACTACAGCTCAGCATTTAACACCATAGTTCCCTCCAAGCTCGTCATTAAGCTCGAGACCCTGGGTCTCGACCCAGCCCTGTGCAACTGGGTCCTGGACTTCCTGACGGGCCGGCCCCAGGTGGTGAGGGTAGGAAACAACATCTCCACCCCGCTGATCCTCAACACTGGGGCCCCACAAGGGTGTGTTCTCAGCCCTCTCCTGTACTCCCTGTTTACCCATGACTGCGTGGCCAAGCACGCATCCAACTCAATCATCAAGTTTGCTGACGACACTACAGTGGTAGGCTTGATTACCAACAACGACGAGACGGCCTACAGGGAGGAGGTGAGGGCCCCTCGGAGTGTGGTGTCAGGAAAATAACCTCTCACTCAATGTCAACAAAACAAATGTGATGATCGTGGACTTCAGGAAACAGGAGAGGGAGCACCCCCCTATCCACATCGAAGGGACAGTAGTGGAGAAGGTGGAAAGCTTTAAGTTCCTCGGCGTACACATCACGGACAAACTGAATTGGTCCACCCACACAGACAGCGTGGTGAAGAAGGCGCAAACAGCGCCTCTTCAACCTCAGGAGGCTGAAGAAATTCGGCTTGTCACCAAAATCACTCACAAACTTCTACAGATGCACAATCGAGAGCATCCTGTCGGGCTGTATCACCGCCTGGTATGGCAACTGCTCCGCCCACAACTGTAAGGCTCTCCAGAGGGTAGTGAGGACTGCACAACGTATCACCGGGGGTAAACTACCTGCCCTTCAGGACACCTACACCACCCGATGTCACAGGAAGGCCAAAAAGATCATCAAGGACAACAACCACCCGAGCCACTGCCTGTTCACTACGCTATCATCCAGAAGGCGAGGTCAGTACAGGTGCATCAAAGCTGGGACCGAGAGACTGAAAAACAGCTTCTACCTCAAGGCCATCAGACTGTTAAACAGCCATCACTAACATTGAGTGGCTGCTGCCATCATACTGACTTAAATCTCTAGCCACTTTAAACATAGGAATTGGATGTAACAATGTATCACTAGCCACTTTAAACAATTTTGTATATAATGTTTACGTATCCGACATACTCATATCAAATGTATACACTGTACTCTAAACCATCTACTGAATCTTACCTATGCCGTTCGGCCATCAACCCAAATCTTTAGCCACTTTAATAATTATAATTGGATGAAATAATGTATCACTAGCCACTTTAAACAATGCCATTTATATAATGTTTACATATCCTACATTACTCATCTCATATATATATGTGTATATACTGTACTCCATACCATCTACTGCATCTTGCCTATGCCGGTCAGCCATCGCTCATCCATATATTTATATGTACATACTCGTATTCATTCCTTTACTCTTGTGTGTATAAGGTAGTTGTTGTGAATTTGTTAGATTACTTGTTAGATACTACTGCATGGTCAGAACTAGAAGCACAAGCATATCGCTACACTCGCATTAACATCTGCTAACCATGTGTATGTGACAAATAAAATTTGATTTGATTTGATTTATACTGATGAGGTATCATTATAACCACTACCATATAAATACCTGCTATGCTGATGAGGTATCATTATAACCACTTCCATATAAATACCTGCTATACTGATGAGGTATCATTATAACCACTACCATATAAATACCTGCTATGCTGATGAGGTATCATTATAACCACTACCATATAAATACCTGCTATACTGATGAGGTATCATTATAACCACTACCATATAAATACCTGCTATGCTGATGAGGTATCATTATAACCACTACCATATAAATACCTGCTATGCTGATGAGGTATCATTATAACCACTACCATATAAATACCAATTATGCTGATGAGTGAGATAGGAAGTGATGTGAATTATATGAGTTTTCTAGACAAATATAAAGTGACAAGCCATTCAGGCCTTACATATGGAGCTTTCATAAACTACATTATATTGGTGTGTTGAAGTGGTGGTGTATAGTCAGTTGTTTGAACATGACTAAAATACATACATTTCTCAGTCTAAGTCTCTTCAGCATAGGGACAGACACGGTTCACTTGCAGGCTAAGTACTATGGAGCAGAGATGTTGGCTGGTAGCAAGTTCCATGTTAACCTTGGGCAGTGGCAGTTCAAAACATCCCTGCCTCTGGTGCCAAAACATGTCTGCCTCTGGTGATGATATACAGAGCAACACACCAGACGGATGTGCGTGTTATATATTTGAAAGTATTACATACAAGCACATAGAGTGCTTTTAAGCAGGACACTGGATATAAAAAGATATGTTCAATAAAAGGTTTATCGAAATAACGCTTCATCAGGTCTTACACTGGTCAACCTTCGAGATGTTCATGTACAGTATATTTCATTACATAAGAATTGTCTATGGAGAAAACACTTGAGTGCCTTTGAGGTAACTGTAATGGGCCCTCTGTCAGCTGCTGACTGTGCCATGCAGCATTAGGAAAGCATTTGGGGAGGGCCTGTGGCTTTCTGGGAAGGGTCACAGCTGAGCACACAGTTTGAGAACAGCAGAGCCCCATGGTCCTGGCTGTATACAAGCCTGACCATGCATTTGTTTTATTAATATCTCCGATGCTTCACAAACAATTAAATTAAAATCGTTATCATTATAACCACTTCCATATAAATAAATGCTATACTGATGAGGTATCATTATAACCACTACCATATAAATACCTGCTATACTGATGAGGTATCATTATAACCACTACCATATAAATACCAATTATGCTGATGAGTGAGATAGATCCATTAATTATACAGAGCGTCTTGCAGATCACCAGTGCGCTGGAGTTTTTTCCTTTTTATATAGTATTATAAAAGGTTTGTGCCTCTAAAACTGAACAGCCTTATCTTTATTAGCAAATGCTAAAATTGAATATTTGACCAGTACATCAAGCACACAGTCCATGTCTGCTTCCACCAATCACCCCTCAGGGCAGCTTCAAGAGAACAGTGTGATAGGTGGAGACAGTTTGACTGGACTGTGTGGTGATGCTACAGCAGTATGGGTGATGTGTGTGTGACACACAGAGCTGGCATCTTGCTCTCTTGTGGCTAGGAGGTGTGCTGAATTCAAAGAGGTCACAAAGTGGCCTGGTGGTGTAGTGCTGAAGTGTGGCCCTTGCCTGGAGTCCAGTGCTGCACTGTGCCACGTTGTGTGCTGTAAGCGGCAAACTGACATTTACACAAGAGTGGAATGAGAGACTGTTTACATTTAGGTATTGGCCACTGATATTTTTACTGCTGAAAATTTGTCATGGTACAGACGTGAATTGTTGTAAAGTCTAGAGCAATGCTGATTTCTGTTTACACTGCATGTCTGTATGTTTGCGTGACTTGTATTAGCTCCCCAAGCGAATGCCAAGGATTTAGCTCTGTGGGATAACAGTCTTGTGGCACAAAGTCGGCCCAGGTCCAAACCCAGTCAGTCACACAAGCTTTAATTTCACCTTCAACTGTCCTCTGCAGGGCCTATGTGTGTATACTCTCCTTGTTGGGTGTTTGTTACTCACCCAGCCTTCACATTGGTTCATCCCGCAGCGTCAATTCTGTTTACCAAAAGTGGCCCACTAGGCGGTGCACATTCCTCCAGAGGCTTAGACAAAAAACACTTTGAGCTGTTTAACGCCATGTTGTGAGGTTGTCTTTCCCCAGAACCCCTAGCCCATTGGCACAAAACAGTGTTGACTGTCTCTCAATCTGACAGAAGGTCTGTTGTGGAGAGGGTTCATTTAGTCTGTTGTAAGAGATTGTAGAAATGACAAGAAGAAAGAGAAAGAAAGATCTACCCCACACACACACTATCAGACAGCATTGCTCTCTTTGTATCCGATTGGTAGTAAACAGTGGCGACTTAGTCATGTGTTGCCGCCGACTGCCTCGATTCGGTCTTATGTAGCAAAATTTGAAATTGCGTGTTTTATATTGGATAAAAGTAGAGACTCAGAGCTAGTGGTATAGCATACACTGCAGTTGAGGAACAATGGGAAAGTAATTCTGCTTTGAAAGTTGATAAACTTGTAACCCCACTTTTGAGAAAATGTCCCTTGAATGTTTTGGTACACCTACTGGAGACCTCTTCTTTGTCTACACCCATTTAGCATCATTCACACCCTCTTAAACCTTATCCCCACCCATCTCTTTAAGGATTCACATGTGAGGCCATGTGGTAAACACACGCTATATCAAATAAAATCTAAGTTTATTTGTCACATGCACAGGATACAGAAGGTGTCAATGTTACAGTGAAGTGGTTACTCGCATAGTAGCAATATGAAAAATAGAAAGTGTCCAGATAAAAATATTTTATCATTATTAGATGACGCTTACCCAACACACTTGTCTAAATTGATGGGTCATGTTAAGGAAATGCTATAATCACCCCTCAGCCACATCTAGCTAAGTGAATGGGTCACTATTGTCTAGACATGTACACATGTTAATGAAATACAACAAATGGCTGTAATCATGCCAAGACACACCTGGCTAATTTGATGGGTCATGTAATTACCCGGCCGAAGTGGAGTCTTTTGTTTAGACATGTAGCTAGCTAGGTAGCTAGCTGGCTAAACAATGAACCGGCATAATCCCAACTCATACTACTACCAATACAAACATTGCCATGAATTTGCATGTAGCTAAAGCTAACAAACTAGGTGCAATGTTAGCTAGCTAACATTAGGCCATAACTAGCAATGCAAATGAGTTTCTGATTCTAATAATATTACTACACAAATCATACACGTAACATTAGCTAGCGAGCCAGCAAGCTAACGTTTGCTAGCTAACTAAGTAACAGTATGCTTTAACATGCAATAAAAATGACTTTCTGACTAAATTTGAAACTTATATCTAAAAATGTAGCTAGACTCTTACCCGTATACATGGATGAACGCTTCACGGCACACTGGAACCATTTTGTTTGTAGCTACATCTTGTTTGGCCAGTGTTGTATCACTCCAGTTCACACTGACCGTGGTGTGTGCAAAAAGTAGCCCATCACTTTTTCCAACTGATCGGTCGATAGCGCCTGCTAAATTCAGGGCATTAATTTTGTTGAGAAAAGTAGCAAAACTTTTGTAGTTCTTGATGGCTAACATCATATCTTTTAAAAAAACGGCACGGAAGAAAGGATTGTCAACACTGAACAGCTCACGTTATAGACAGAAGCATGCTACATGGCAGACCAAGCATTTTGATAAAAAATAAATGTTTACGTTCAAATGTCGCTCCTGTGAAGTAGTGACGTGCGACATACGCTTAGTTTCCTGAAACAAGTCACATATAAGTAAAAGGTCAGATGGCACTAAAGTTACAGACAAGCTAATAGCGGTGAGCAGGGATTCATCACCATTGGAGCGGACAACAACACAATCGGAACCAGAGTATGTGAGTCAAATAAAAAATTATTTTGGCCCAATAGGTCTGGCATATTCCCAAGGTCAAGGAGCTTTTCATTTTGATTTGGTTATTTCGTCTAAAAACCTTTAGGACTACCTATATATATATATATATATTTAAAAAACGTTGCATCTCTGCCCAGTCTGGCAAGAGTGGCCAAAAGGGTGTTTAGCATCCCCAGTGGCTCTGCAAGTGTGGAGAGGTTATTCTTCGCTCTGGCCTGCTCTCCAGGCACAGTCGCATGAGCCTGAAACCACAGACTGGCCAAACTCGTGTGTTTCAAAAAAGGAATTCTAAAAATGAATTCAAGGACACTAATAAGTTCCTGTGAGCATGGAGCGGTTGTTAGCAAAGCGGTTGTAAAGGACATGGAGCACTGGAGCGGCTCCATGAGCGATGACCAGGATTTCCAACCGCTCAACTCCGCTCACATGCTCTGATCGGAACTGCTGCAAGTGAAGCTCATGTATCCATAGCAGGTGAGGCCTGGAGAGATATTACATTATATCAAATAGTGGTTGACAAGTATATAACAGATACAGTATTTGAAACCCTTCATGCAGTAATCTACCTCCATACTTCCTTTGAACAGTACTGGATGTGGAGATAACAGACACTCTGCACCTTCACACCCCCCCCTCTTTTCATGCACAATGATTTCTATCTGATGATGTATGTTCCCTATCTTAGGAGTCTGTCCTCTCTTCTACAATAGAGGTGTGGTAAAAAAAAAAACATCTCACAGGCACACTCTTATGACTTTGTATTACAGCACTGATAAAACTAGTGAAGAGCTCAGAGTTTGTTCAGAGACACTTTCTCCAAATCCAGGAGAAGTATGCTAATCACAAAGTATATTGACTTAATTACCGCTGCCAGGGGTGTTGATCGGGGGCGACACACGACACGATGCCCCCCCCCACGCTTCCTGCTCCTTGCTGTGTTTGTGAGAAACTCATCAGTGAGGAACGAGGGGGAATAAACACTGGTGCCTTGTTAGCCGCTAGTTTAGCCTACTGAGACAGGGGTGTTAGAAGTTAAACCCCGGATCTAGGAGATAAGGATTAGCTGAGCCCAACAACAGAAGGAAAGCCGGTGCTCTGTGCCAGATTACAGTGGAGAGTGCCAGCCAGCAGCAGGGTGGTGCCACTTTGCAGCCCTCATGCATGGGCTTTCAGACTACAAATTGCATGTAGACCCACTTGTATTTAGTGGTATACAGTGCATTCGGAAAGTAATCAGACCACTTCACTTTTTCCACTTTTTGTTGCGATACAGCCTTATTCAAAAATTTATAAAATACTTTTTTTACTCTCATCAATCTACACATAATAAACCATAATGACAAAGCAAAAACAGGTTTTTAGAAGTTTTTGCAAATGTATAAAAAAATAAAACTGAAATATCATAAGTATTTACATAAGTATTCAGACCCTTACTCAGTACCTGGGGAGTTTCTCCCATTCTTCTCTGCATATCCTCTCAAGCTCTGTCAGGTTGGATGGGGAGTGTTGCTGCACTGCTATTTTCAGGTCTCTCCAAAGATGTTCGATCGGGTTCAAGTTCGGGCTCTGGCTTCTTCCATTTAAGAATGATGGAGGCCACTGTGTTCTTGGGGACCTACAATGCTGCCTCGACACAATCCCCTCGGAGCTCTACGGACAATTGCTTCAACCTCAAGGGTTGGCTGTGATGTAACAAAATGTGTAAATAGTCAAGGGGTCTAAATACTTTCCGAATGCAATGTACCTTGCGATTTCCAGTGTAATGGCAGTGTAATGTTCTGTTATGATGCAATGCTCTTATGATGAGTAACAAAGCCTGACATCTAAAGACTTCTGTAAACTCCCCAAGCTAATTCCTGGGCTTTAGCTCAGCGGGTTATCACAGTCTTATGACAGTGTGATACGTTTAATAAGACTCACAAGAGACCCGAGTTGGACATGTAAAATTAGTCTCAAAGTAACCCCAAAGTTGACTTCTTTGATCTTTGACCAGTGTTCACAGAAAGTACTCTGTGTCTAAATGAAATAGGCCTATCTTGGCTGGTTTATGCATCATCTAGGAATACATGCTCAACATTACATGCAACATCAACACAGGGCACTGCATTGCTTCAGCTTTGGCTTCATGGTAAAGATTAGGCTACTGTGCGCGTGAAGACACAATTTGTCATTGTGGATTCCAGGTCTACACTGTAAAGGGGCTGCCGTGAATTTGACAGTAACTTACAAACAATTCAGTGGCAAGTTAAATTCTGTCTTTCATATTACAGTACACCCACTGTAGTAAAAATATGATATCAAAGCAAGTAATGTTGTCACGACAGCTAGGAGTGGTGGGTGTGGAGTCAGGCGCAGAGAGCAGGGTGTAGGGATAAATACTCTGTCTTTATTGCGGCGCGTAAATACAGCGCCCCAAACACAACAGGCGCACACAACACAACGGCGGCCCAAACAGGACGAGAGAACACGCCAACATACACGTCAGCCGAACGTCCACCAAACAAACAGAGAAACAAGCCCACACAAAAAGAAGGCTGGGTTTGTATTTCACAATATTTGTCTGTAATTGCAAGGGATTGGTGCAAGCAAGTTGGCTGCTTGGTAGTTTTTACACATTACAGCATACAGTATTCATTAATATTTGGTGTTTTATATCACTTGTACTTCTAGAAGCCTTAACAAAGACTTTCAAACTGGCAGCGACTACATGGCAAAATAGACCAAAAAAGGACATGCTCAACCATTTAAGGTTTAAGACTTGCTTTTACTCCAATCTGTCCCCAACCTATACATTTTAAATTGAAAGGGCACTATAACCACATGCAGGTTAGCGTTTTTCATCATTAATCTTGTTATGGAGGCAGCTCTGCAGAGTGGTCACTAGCTAGCACAGCCACAAAGTCATAAAATCGGATTTTAAACCTAACTCTAACCTTAACCACACTGCTAAACCTAATGCCTAACCCTAACCTTCAACTATGACCATAACACGCGTTTTATCGTGGGGGAAATTGCTCAGTTCTGCCTACAGGACAAGACTCATGATAATAAATGTCAACCTGCTAACCACATAGGAGTTCAATTGGTACAGCATTCCCACTCATGGGTGCAACAAATATAGCCTCTTACAAAGCATACCTCAAAGTATGTTAATGAGACAGAAACAACAATACCATGCACCCACTAGTGGTCAAACGATTTTTTGGCATTCCTAAGGAAGGCAGTGAGTTGCTGCGCAACAGCTTTTTCTAAACTTTTTGAGAGGAATGGAAGATTTGATATAGGCCGATATAGCCAAACCTTGACCCAGAAAGTATAAAAAATGATCGGCCTATATCGAATCTTCCATTCCTCTCAAAAAAATAAATGAAAAAGCTGTTGCGCAGCAACTCACTGCCTTCCTGAAGACAAACAATGTATACGAAACGCTTCAGTCTGGTTTTAGACCCCATCATAGCACTGAGACTGCACTTGTGAAGGTAGTAAATGACCTTTTAATGGCGTCAGGCCAAGGCTCTGCAACTGTCCTCGTGCTCCTAGACCTTAGTGCTGCTTTTGATACCACTGATCACCACATTCTTTTGGAGAGATTGGAAACCCAAATTGGTCTACACGGACAAGTTCTGGCCTGGTTTAGATCTTATCTGTCGGAAAGATATCAGTTTGCCTCTGTGGATGGTTTGTCCTCTGACAAATCAACTGTAAATTTCAGTGTTCCTCAAGGCTCTGTTTTGGGACCACTATTGTTTTCACTATATATTTTACCACTTGGTGATGTCATTCGGAAACATAATGTTAACTTTCACTGCTATGCGGATGACACACAGCTGTACATTTCGATGAAACATGGTGAAGCCCCAAACATGGTGAAGCCCCTCCCTGGAAGCCTGTGTTTCAGACATAAGGAAGTGGATGGCGGCAAATGTTCTACTTTTAAACTCCGGACAAAACAGAGATGCTTGTTCTAGGTCCCAAGAAACAAAGAGATCTTCTGTTGAATCTGACAATGAATCTTGATGGTTGTACAGTCGTCTCAAATAAAACTGTGAAGGACCTCGGCAAGCATTACTCTGACCCTGATCTCTCTTTTGACGAACATATCAAGACTGTTTCAAGGACAGCTTTTTTTCCATCTTCGTAACATTGTAAAAATCAGAAACTTTCTGTCCAAAACTGATGCAGAAAAGTTCATCCATGCGTTTGTCACTTCTAGGTTAGACTACTGCAATGCTTTACTTTCCGGCTACCCGGATAAAGCACTAAATAAACTTCAGTTAGTGCTAAGCACGGCTGCTAGAATCCTGACTAGAATCCCAAAATGTTATCATATTACTCCAGTGCTAGCCTCTCTACACTGGCTTCCTGTTAAGGCAAGGGCTGATTTCAAGGGTTTACTGCTAACCTACAAAGCACTACATGGGCTTGCTCCTACCTATCTTTCCGATTTGGTCCTGCCGTACATACCTACACGTACGCTACGGTCACAAGACGCAGGCCTCCTTACTGTCCCTAGAATTTCTAAGCAAACAGCTGGAGGCAGGGCTTTCTCCTATAGAGCTCCATTTTTATGGAATGGTCTGCCTATCCATGTGAGAGACGCAGACTCGGTCTCAACCTTTAAGTCTTTATTGAAGACTCATCTCTTCAGTAGGTCCTATGATTGAGTGTAGTCTGGCCCAGGAGTGTGAAGGTGAATGGAAAGGCACTGGAGCAACGAACCACACTTGCTGTCTCTGCCTGGCCGGTTCCCCTCCACTGGGATTCTCTGCCTCTAAGGGGCTGAGTCACTGGCTTACTGGTGCTCTTCCATACCGTCCCTGGGAGAGAGGTGTCTCTTGAGTGGGTTGAGTCACTGACGTGATCTTCCTGTCCGGGTTGCCCCCCCCCTTGGGTTGTGCTGTGGCGGAGATCTTGTGGGCTATGCTCGGCCTTGTCTCAGGATGGTAAGTTGGTGGTTGAAGATATCCCTCTAGTGGTGTGGGGGCTGTGCTTCGGCAGAGTGGGTGGGGTTATATCCTGCCTGTTTGGCCCTGTCCGGGGGTATCGTCGGACGGGGCCACAGTGTCTCCAGACCCCTCCTGTCTCAGCCACCAGTATTTATGCTGCAGTAGTCTGTGTCAAGGGGCTAGGGTCCGTCTGTTATATCTGGAGTATTTCTCCTCTCTTATCCGGTGTCCTGTGTGAATTTAAGTATGCTCTCTCTAATTATCTCTCTTTCTCTTTCTTTCTTTTTTCTCTCTTTCTTTTTTTCTCTCTCTCTCTCTCTCTCTCTCGGAGGACCTGAGCACTAGGACCATTCCTCAAGGCCTACCTGGCCTGATGACTCCTTTATGTCCCAAGTCCACCTGGCCGTGCTGCTTCTCCAGTTTCAACTGTTCTGCCTGTTTTATGAACATTTTAAAATCTTGTCCATGTTCTGTTATAATCTGCACCCGGCACAGCCAGAAGAGGACTGGCCACCCCTCACAGCCTGGTTCCTCTCTAGGTTTCTTCCTAGGTTTTGGCCTTTCTAGGGAGTTTTTCCTAGCCACCGTGCTTCTACACCTGCATTGCTTGCTGTTTGGGGTTTTAGGCTGGGTTTCTGTACAGCACTCTGTGACATCAGTTGATGTAAGAAGGGCTTTATAAATAAATTTGATTTGATGATTTGATACTGTACATAACTGTATTATGTGGGGTGGAATTACAATACCACTGGAAATACAGCAATTATTTCACCGACCACAACATTTTCCCACAATGCACCGTCATGTTCAATATGATGCAGTTAATAATCTACCGTGCACCCAGAGCTGACTACCACACACCCAGAGCTGATTACCGCGCACCCAGAGCTGACTACCACGCACCCAGAGCTGACTACCACGCACCCAGAGCTGACTACCACGCACCCAGAGCTGACTACCACGCACCCAGAGCTGACTACCGCACACCCAGAGCTGATTACCACGCACCCAGAGCTGATTACCACGCACCAAGAGATGATTATGAAGATGCTGGAGGCAAAAGGCAAAGCTGGAGAAACAGGAAAAAGTCTCTGCACACTTCCAGTCAGATGCAAATGTATTTTGGTCAGTCGACATTCATCAGACCAGTATGGTGCAGTAAAACGTTTTAAATTATTCAATTTTTTGTTGTTGTTGATGTTACAGTGTATGGCTTTTGGGATGATCACAGATTTAGATTATTTTCTCCAATATTCTTTGGTTCTTCTTTGGAATGGATATCTTCCTCACTTGGGAATTTTTAACAAAATAATGCCATATCCCAGGACACATTTATAACAAAAGCGTGCACTTAAAGTGCCTTCAGAAAGTATTCACACCACTTGACTTTTTCCAAATTTTGCTGTGCTACAGCCTGAATTTAAAATAATGTCAAAGTGGAATGATGTTTTCAAGCCTAAAGAACTTCAGGAGTAAAAATGTGCTTAAAAACTCAAATAACAAGTTCCATGGACTCACTCTGTGTGAAATAATAGGTTTTAACATGATTTTTAAATTACTACCCCATCTCTGTACCCCACACATACAATAATCTGTAAAGTGTCATGCCTGCTCCCGCTCCCCCTCTCTGGTGCTCGAGGGCGCCAGGCGGACCATCATTACACACACCTGTCACCATCGTTACGTGCATCAGTGCTTCATTGGACTCACCTGGACTCCATCACTTATTGATTGCCTCCCCTATATCTGTCTATTCCTCAATTTCATCCCTGTGTCAGCATTCATTTCGTTTTGTTCCCCCTGTCCAGACACTGTCCTTGTTTTGTTTCATGTCAGTTATTTATTAAATATTCACTCCCTGTACTTGCTTCTCGTCTCCCAGCGTCTGTCCTCACATAAGGTCCCTCAGTCGAGCCGTGAATTTCAAGCACAGATTCAACCACAAAGACCAGGGAGGTTTTCAAATGGTTCGCAAAGAAAAACAACAATTGGTAGATGGGTGAAAATAAAATAAAGCTGACATTGAATATCCATTTGAGCATGGTGCAGATATCAATTACACTTTGTTTGGTGTATCAATACGCCCAGTCACTACAAAGATAAACGTGCCCTTCCTAACTCAGTTGCCGGAGAGGAAGGAAACCGAGTTTAATAGGAGAACTGAGGATGGTTCAACATTGTAGTTACTTTACAATTCTCACATAAATGACAGAGTGAAAAGAAGGAAGCCTGTACAGAATAAAACATATTCCAAATCATGTATCCTGTTTGCTATAAGACACTAAAGTAAAACTACAAAAAAATGTGGCAAAGAAATGTACTTTATGTCCTGAATACAAAGCGTTATGTTTGGGGCAAATCCAACACAACACATCACTGAGTACCACTCTTCATATTTTCAAGCATTGTGGTGGCTGCATCATGTTATGTGTATGCTTGTCATCAGCAAGGACTAGGGAGTTTTTATGATAAAAATAAATGGAATAGAGCTAAGCACAGGCAAAGTCCTAGAGGAACTTGGTTCAGTCTACTTTCCAACAGACAATGGGAGACAAATTTTTGACTTGAAAATGGCTGTCTAGCTATGATCAACAACCAACTTGACAGAAGGTTATACATTTTTTAAAGAATAATGAGAAAATATTGTACAATCCAGGTGTGAAAAGCTCTTATAGACTTACCCATAAAGACTCACAGCTGTAACTGCTGCCAAATGTGATTCTAACATGTAGATATATTAGTGTTTTCTTTTCCATTATTTTTTTAAATGTTAAAAGGTTTCTTCCACTTTGACATTAGAGTTTTTTGTGTAGATCATTGACAAAAAAAGTACAATTAAATCCATTTTAATCCCACTTTGTAACACAACAACATGTTGAAAAAGTCAAGAGTTGTGAATACTTTCTGAAAGCACTGTAGATGTGTCTTATCTCAAATAAGCAGAAATAAAGGGGAGAGAATTCACTGTCAACATTTCAATAATTGGGTTTAAGTGTTAGTGAGGCTCTTAAAACAAATCCATATGTCATCTTAGAACCCCCCATTAGACTTTTGAGAATTAGAGACGCTCTCTGATCTAATATTCTCCTGGTAGGTGCGGAGGATGTATAATTCAATAATTCATACATAAAGATGGCATGATTATTGTTGCAGTCTTAATCTAAATGACAACAGGCTTTGCCCTCAACTTCTGTTACGTCAGCGCCGCTCTACTCCCCTCTGTTGTTGCAGACGGGCAGAAATCGCTCGAAGCTTTCTCTATTCAGCTCTGAAATCCAGCTAGTGTCCAGCCATGCCAAAACGAATACTTCCCCTGTCAACTCTGTGAAGCGTAGTGATACTGGCACAGCGTTAAGCGCCCCAAGGTGAACTAAGCTTAAGGTTACAACACATTTGTTGTTTTCATATTTTTTGTATATTCCTGGAATAGAGTGATTCGTTTTTGGAGCACTTGCTTTTTCTGCATTGAATTTTAGCGCACTCACAACCTTTCACCATTACTTCCCAAAGCAAAACAGACTTTTTAGCGCTTGCTTCTCGGACTCTCCAGAGGAAGCGTGTTGTTGCTGCTGTGGTTGGCATCGTCATGGTGTTAGCGCTTATCATAGCGATACCGCTGCTGGTCCAAGCGTCCAAGACGGACGCACACTACGAGATGATGGGCACCTGTAGGATGATATGTGATCCATACAACCCCAAACCCAGCGCCAATGCTCTGGAAGTCATGCAGGACCTGAGCGCCATCCCATCCCCGGCGTTTTCGCATGGGACTAAAGGCGATCCGGGTCGGCCGGGGAAACCCGGACCGAGAGGTCCGCCAGGCGAACCGGGTCCACCCGGTCCAAGAGGACCGCCGGGAGACAGGGGGAACTCGGGGAAACCGGGCTATCCCGGCCTTACCACGGGGGAGACTGCTAAAGGGACCGTGAGTAGCGCTAGGACCGAGAATGGCGAGGACCGAGACTCCGCAATTGGCGGCACAAAAATCGCATTTTACGTGGGTCTGAAAAACCCCCACGAGGGATACGAGGTGCTAAGGTTCGATGACGTGGTGACAAACCTGGGGAACCATTATGACCCGTCTACCGGCAAGTTCACGTGTGAAGTGTCCGGGATCTACTACTTTACATACCATGTGTTAATGCGTGGAGGCGACGGGACCAGCATGTGGGCAGATTTGTGCAAAAACGGACAGGTAGGCTATACCTTATATTACGCAATTGTATTTCCTCTTATGCAAAGTCAACATGATATGCTATACACTTCTGTAATTGATTGATATTGGAGAGTTATTACACGCAGAAAGCGCTTGTCTCTCCAAAGCGGCATCTGCTTGGTGCACTTAATCTCACTCAGTGAGTTCAGTCAGTGAATTAAATTAATTGGCTTGGGCCACATCATTTACCAGCTTGGTGGTTTTTACAAGACCTTTGTCGTCTACTGCAGCGGTTAGCCCTACCCTGGTGAAACCATATGGAGCCGTTTGAGTTGTCTAGCCAATGCACATTGCCAACATAAACAAACAAGAAATCCTTTATTAGTTTGGTAGGTTCAAAGTGGAGAATCTATAATGTTTCAGCATTGGGTCAAGGGTGGGCACGAGTCAGTTAATAGCCTATTAATTAATGTTGCAAAGTCCTTCACTACTCTAATAATGTATCTTATCCGCAGGTCCGCGCCAGTGCGATAGCCCAAGACGCAGACCAGAACTATGACTACGCCAGCAACAGTGTAGTGCTTCATCTAGACTCCGGGGACGAGATCTACATCAAGCTGGACGGAGGCAAGGCGCATGGGGGAAACAACAACAAGTACAGCACGTTTTCCGGTTTCATTTTGTATCCGGACTAAACCTAGACATGCAGGGATGTGAACTCTACTATCATTATTAGACGGTTGTGCGTCATTTGTTTGTATATTTGTGGGGTTTGGGGAGTCAAGACATGCCATCCGCCCGTATACAGAAGACATTTCCGTGTGATGTGGTATATTTTGCTTGAAAATCTGTTTGTTTCCACTCAAGATATATAGCCTATTAAGATATATATGTATCAAACATAAGCAACAAAGATGAAAGTAAGGAGTCAGACGTCATATTTATTGTTCCACCAAGGTCCGTATGTTACAAAAATGTTTTATGTCTTATAGTAGCTTATTCCAGTGCACTACGTCCATTGAAAATAAGTATTTCAATAAATTATGTTTTCTATTATGTCAGTTTATTTGTGGAATTTGTTGTCATGTTTAAGGTCACATTTATTCTTGAAATAGATTGTAGATTATAGATATTATTTTAACCATAAATGAACCACCCTCCCAATAGACTTAACCTAGAATGTGTGGCCTAATACATGTTTTTAATGGAGTGTTAGCTAAGAATGCCATTGCGTTAGCTAAGAATGCCATTGACTCTGTCTGGAGCTGTCCTCCACTCCATATTATAACTACAAATAGGCTGTCCCTAGGCGGGGGAATCTGTATTCTTGTCTCACGCCTCCAGTCTCCGTCCAGGGGTGTCACTGCCGGTGTCACTGTCCGTGTTTGTGGTGGCGACGGTTGGAGATGGATGTCCTACGGGGCACAGACTAAGGCCTGCATGGCTTAATTTACCTCGGCACTGATCTATTCACGCCCCATTAATATTGGAGGGACGTGGGTCTTAGCACCTCATGTTCTACGAAGATGTCTGGGAAAACAGTTTAGAAATCAAACTCCATGATGGTACCCGTCCATAAACTGAACAGATAGCACAACAGACCTGATGGTTTATGATACTTCGCCTGCATGCTAATCCTGTATTAAGATCTTTAAAGCATGCCGCCTCACAACCACTGGGTAAACATGTGTTATTCATCAAGCACATGCTTTCATTTTCTGCTTGCACTTGGCTTTTAATGCCGTTATTGTTTGCACAATTACTTTTGAATATGTTTGAGTGTGTTTATTGTCATGAATCTTGCCCTGGAGGCAGCTCTGCAAGGTGGTCAAAAGGTGGCACAGCCACAAACTCATTTTAAATCGAACAATAACCTTAACCCTAACCTTAATCAGACTGCTAACCCTAATGCCTTAACCTAATGCCTAACCCTAACCTTAAATTAAGAGCAAAAAGCACAATTTTGTTTTCATGAATGTTTACGATAAAGCCCCCTTTGACTTCGCAGCTGTACCATCTAGCAGAAATCGCTCAGTTCTGCCTCCAGGGCAAGATTCATGGAAATAAACGTCAACCTGCATGTTTTTCACGCGTCTTGGAGGAAGGCTGATTAGCTGATTAAGATCCACAGGTTCATGATCCAGAGGTTCATGTTAACATTTAAGATCCAGAAGTTCATGTTAACATTTAAGATCCAGAGGTTCATGTTAACATTTAATTAATGATGCCATTCTTCTTCCTCGAAATAATACACAAGCGTCTAATTAGCCTTTTATATTGATTTCCGAAGTCAAGCTGCTGGTTGCATTTGCTAAAGTTGCTGCGCTGCAGAGGGCTTAAGCACCGTGGACAGCAACCGCCGCCGGACAAGTGATTTCAGCACAATGGACAGCGCAGGTTAGGCAAAGACAGACTGTGAATCCCAAACCACCCTCTCTCTACCAACTCTCTCGGATGGTCCTCCTTTGTCACTGTTGATGATGAAAGTCCGAGGGTGACTACCAGAGAGTGGCGATGGGATCAATAAACCCATCAACTTCGGGACACACTCGGCGGGGCAGCAGGTAGCCTGGCGGTTACAGTGTTGGGCCAGTAACCGAAAGGTTGCTGTATCGAATCCCCGAGTTGACAAGGTAAAAATGTGTTGTTCTTCCCCTGAGCAAGACAGTTAAGCAACTGTACCCCGGGCGCCAAGGACGTGGATGTCGATTAAGGCAGCCCTCCATACCGCTCTGATTCAGAGGGGTCGGGTTAAATGCGGAAGACACATTTCAATTGTACAACTGACTAGGTTTTGACTTGAATTATACAATTCATGTTCCACTTTTAAATAATAAAAGGAGTATGACATTCAAATGAACAACCCCCTATTGATTTTATCCCCCTATCTCTTTACAAAAATAAACCTCAGTAAGTGTAACATTTTTATGTGGGGTGTCGGGCTAGCACTTCGCTCTGAAACCTGCATCCTTGCTGGCTCCGTCGAAGTGGCTATCTGAGGGTCTAATTAGCTCCGACAGCTTCAATAGTTTTTACTCCCTGAGGTTTGGGACACTTTTTCTGATGGCGGGCGAGGGGAAGGGGGGATTTTGGATTCAACAGAAACATTTCCCCCTATACTAATAGGGGGCGCGCAATGTGGGCTTTAGTAATGCACGGGTTGACTCATAAAGGCGTCTGCATGCTATGGAGCCAGATAGCTGCCAAAGTTTGAACGTACGTACATAAACAACTATTGATTTAGAACCACAGAGAGTTACAGGAGCTGCCCCCACTATTCCAGCACCATTTCAACATCATCAAACCACCTATGCTTAGTCGAATACAGTGACAACTAAAAGATAGGCTATCATTGGGACAGGGAAGGGCACAATGCTCGCTCACCAGTAAAAATGCGCAGTTTTATTAGACAAGTTTAAAAGATTGACATTTCGGCCTTCAATGGTCTTCTTCAGAATACTGACGAAGGCCTAAATGTCAATCTTTTAAACTTGTCTAATAAAACTGCGCATTTTTACTGGTGAGCGAGCTTTGCGGCTTTTCCTGTCCAATGATGTCTACACATTTTTAGGTTGCACCTATACTCACATTGGTTGAGCACCTTCTACTTCTTTCCAACTAAACGATACAAAAAATGATTTGGTCCAATCAAGGTAAGCTAAATATGATGTGGCTGTCCATGGTATTGATTTCTGTGCGTGCATTCATGCAAGTAGAAAAAACATGTTGACTCACCCTACTTGAAAAGAAAGTCAATGCCATCGTCCTCTCTTTCATGTTGACTAAACAGTATATGACTCTGTCATACTGTACACACTTTTATTTTTTGTTAGCTACAAGCTACATACTGAACTTCCATCCTCTCAGGCCTGGGGACAATGTAGGAATTTATGGTTGGATCAGAATCGATTATAATTATTGGCCAGTACAGAAAGTAAAACCACAAGTCCAAATCCCTATCTCAATCCATGGCTTATTTAGCAAAGTGTCAATTTCAGTTAGCGAGCCACCTGACAACAACACAACAAGATCCAACAATTGAAGTTGTGTCTGTCAATGACGTATGGCTCTCATTTGATGTGGTTAGAGAGAAGCCAAATCCAAACTGGCTTCCCTTGACCCTTTTTTTGGTGCGCAAGGACCATTTACAGTTGAGCTCGCTCAATTTAGCTCAATGCTGATTGGCTTTCAAATCAAGGGTGGCCAAGTGCTCACTGGCTTCCTTCCCTTGCATTCAATGCTACAGGTAGCAACAATGTCATACTCTTGACCAGATAGACGGCCTACACATACAGAGACAGAGGGGTGCTGTTTCGCTCACTCGGATGGCTTTCTCTGGTGAGATACATTCATCCTCTTGCTAATAAAAATTCTGAAACACAGAGAGACATAAGATACATTCATTTATGTTTTCTTCTTTTTTTCTTGGTAATTTTTTGGGGGAAGCCTGGTTTCTCTTGGCAGCCATGAATACATGCCCCTGCTTTTAGCCCCAAGTCCCTGCGGATATAACCATCTGGCGTTAGTGCGTAAACCTAATCTCTAGGGCCTAACTTTACGTGCGCCAAATATTCTACACGCCAATCGCCAAACGCTTTTGGGAATTGGCAGAAAAAGTTAATGTCGATCCACTGAGGCAAAAAGGACAATGTCAGAGTTTAATTCAATAAGAGAAAAGCTGCGAAATTGAGAATTGAAAACAAAGAGAAGAGAGGGGCCAGAAAAGTAATGTTTGGGAAAGATTTTGTGAAGTGGTAAAAGAGGATGATGCCAATGTTATGTTTGATGATTGTGAGGTGCTATACAAATTCGACAGCCACAAGATGGGGCCTTCTGCCGTGTTCACGTGCTAGTCGGAACTAAGAAATATTAGCTGACCTGCACCTATATTAGCTGACCTGCACACCACTAGTGAGCTTGTCTCTGCCCTGAGAGATAATTGAAGTAGGAAACTGACAACTAGGTGAATTTATTCAAAATGGCTAAAGCAATTTTTTTTTCTTGTTTTCATGATGGAGAACAGTTGGGAAAAGAGAAGTTGGGGGAGTTAATAGGAACTGAGAGAGTTAAATTGCTGAGTAGTCCAGTTCTCATTGATTCAGTGAGGTATACCGTAGGCCACATTATACTACTGTACATGTAGGTGTCAGCATTATCATACAGGGGTAAATGAACTGGTATGACACAACTAAAATGGGATTATAGAATCACTCACATGTTATATCTCACAAAAATAAAAGTGTGTGTGCTGATAGAAGTAGCCTACACATCAACTTCTGGTCACTGTTTGTGTCCATCAACCGTGTGACAGGTGTGGGAAGGTTGGAGTTACCACAGAGCTGCATTGTGGGAACTCACCATCTGTTTCCTGACTTCCAGAAATGGACTGATCACGTAATAATCAACATCAGTCCAGTTCACCCATTATGTTTAAGTAGAAGCGAGAGAGAGAGAGAGAGAGAGAGAGAGAGAGAGAGAGAGAGGGGGAGAGAGACAGATAGAGGGAGAGACCTTGACCTCACCAGTTGCACTACCTCATCTCTAGATTGTGATTTGGAGGTTTACTTTGAACTCAAGGTCAAAGCAATGGTTATCCAATGCCTCCATCACAAATAAACAGGGGTCTCAATTCTCTCCAAATAACCGTCAACTTGTGACAGACACATATGTTTACTGCTGTCCCTCCACTATGGTTGAAGCTTGCCCCCTAAATTAAAGGCAGCAGGTTTTATACCCTGGCGTAAAAAAATGAACACAGTGGGAAATTATATAACACTTCATTCAGCACTCCCCGTCTATTTGGATTCTCTCTCTCTCTCCAGGGAGACAAGAGGCAGGTGTGCTTTATGTCCCTCACTGACACCTGACACACTCTGACAGACACTAGATTCCCTCCGCACAACCGCTAATAAAACAACAAGACGTTCTCTGTTGCTTTTGGAAACAAATGGAGGACGACGAGGCCTTAGGTTGGTGTTTAGCATCCCACACTAACTTCTTCTGACAAGAGGAGTCACTTTGAAATGACTTTTTTAGTCCAGGAAGATCTTCGAAAACTTAAGGGGAAGAAACAACAAAGGCAAAGGCACTTAAGGAAACATATTGTCCCAATCGTACCCATATGAGCTGAGAGGTGTTGCCTCGGGTTGCCCATTACGGTGTTACTATAGTGTTTCCCTCTTGATTCTCCCCAGTACTGTCTCCATAGGGGGAAATTAGGTCAGTCCAATCAGGAATGCTACACAGACACAGCCTGTTTGTTTGGTGTCACTGAATGACTAACCCATGAGATAATAGTGTAGGGTAACATCCTGGGCCGTCAGCACAGGAACGCACACACTCCCTAAAAATGTCACTCTCCATTGGCCAGTATGGGGGAGATGTGTGAGAGATGAGCAGAGAGAGAAGATTCACCGTCTGGGCTGGAGAGCAGCCTGTAGAGGGACAATGACACACAATCAGGCTGGGAGATGGAGACTGAGGGATAGAGGCTGGGGGATGGAGGCTGGGGGATGGAGGCTGGGGATGGGGGAAGGGGCTGGAGGATGGGGCTGGGGATAGGGGATGGGGCTGGGGGATAGAGGCCGGGGAATGGAGGCTGGGGGATGGGGCTGGGGGGATGAGGCTGGGGGGATGGGGCTGGGGGGATGGAGGCTAGGGCCAGGGGATGGATGCTGGGGAGGGGGCTGGGGGCTTGGGCTGGGTGATGTGAGGGATGGAGGTGTTATATGGGATGGGACAGGGTCTGGGCTGGGGGATGTGGCTGGCTTGTGGAGTTGTTATATGGATGGGACAGGGTCTGTGTGAAATACTGGAAAGTGCTTAGATTACTGTTCTGGAATCAGCAACATATATTTTCAAGGAACAGAGAACATCAGGAAAATGGTGGAGGAGATTTGGGATGTAATCAGAAAATAACCTAGAGACGAGATGAGGTTGTTTTCCTCTTGAAGGTTACACATCACAGCAAGACCCCGTCATAAGATGGTAGCCTACGCTATATGAGATCCAAATACCTATCGCTTTTAGAAGGGCGACCTCATCATGGCATTCATTGAACAGAAATCTCTGTCTCAATCCCTGGGCCCCTTATGGCATTAAAGAAGATGGAAAACATCCTTGTTGACACAGCAGCTCAGAGGATGGAGATATAAGTCCTGTGGCACTTAGCCAAAATCCAAATCCTAGAGGAAAAGTTATGGCTGAACAGTAAACGGTGGGAGTTGGTCTCTTTACATTCTAGACAAGTCAAACTTCCCATTTCCTTGTCTGACCTTTTCAGGCAACAGGCTCTTTTCATATGCGCATCATCTTAAAACACGACAGAAATCAGCTTCCCTGCTTTTGTCAGAGAGATGATAAATAATGGAAAGAGTAAGAATGGGCCCAAGGGAACATAGTCAAGGTGCACAGCTTCAACAAGGCAGTTTAAACGCAAAAATGGGTGAGGTGGAAAGTGTGTACGTGAGTGTGTGTGTGTACAGTTTTGCGTGTAAATGTATGCATGCACAATATCGTAGATTAGGACATCTCAAATAAAAATGTTCCGACTGAGAGGATATCATAGTACACTGTGTATCTGTGGAAACACTTGCTTTCTTTGATGAACAATTAGCATAATGAGTCTTTTGATTGGCGTAACTATAGGCGGCGTCAGCTCCAACCTAGTGGAAGGGTCAGGAGAGTACTAAACACTTAGAGAGAGACCTTTACCCATGACTCACACACTATCAGAAGACTCCACTATGGGATTCTGGGAGTACCATGTCATACTTAGGGTTCGTCAGGGCTCTTACTCAGCCCATTTAGACATTACATTCTGCAGAGCTACATTTAAATACAACACTTTTCTTCTTTGTATAATAATGCCAGATTTAATTTGGGACTGTAAATGAGAACTTACCTCCTAAAGGTAAAGATTGAATCCCTATCAACTCATGTCTGTGTGTCATGTTGATGTGTTTAGAGGCAGTCATTAGAGTGGATGTTTTGTGCTAGTGAGAGGGACAGAAGAATGGAGACTGCTTCGCTATGTTTTTGATATGAGTGTATTGGAGGCACACTGTCCCTAAAGCTCTGCAGCTGAGACCACAGTGATCATCTGTAGGCCTGAGGACGCGTTTATATTTAAACACAGCACCTCAGACACTAACA
The DNA here is from genome assembly GCA_030435695.1 of Brachymystax lenok tsinlingensis. NCBI lineage: Eukaryota > Metazoa > Chordata > Actinopteri > Salmoniformes > Salmonidae > Brachymystax > Brachymystax lenok. Next base: position 19,205,931 of record CM059781.1, read on the forward strand.
AGGCTCAGTGGTGTCATAGCACTGCTCAATACTGACACAATAATGACACGATACTTACACAACACTGACACAATACCATTGCTAGAGACATCACACTACTGCTATACAATAATAACATGTTACTTACCTCTGTAGTTGGCTATATTCTGTAGAATGTGACTATATGCTTCACACCACTCGCCATTCTGTGCCTATGGTTGACATGTTGATGCATTAGTTGTTAAATCATTGTTAGTTTGATGTAATAGGCATGGTCTATATTGGTTCTAGGGAAATATGTTTCACTACAGATATGTGAGATATGTCAGATAGCATGACACGGTAGCTGTTTGAGTATAGGGGGAGGCAGAAATGGGCGACATAATCACAGAATCACAGAGAGAGAGAGCAAGAGAGAGAAGGATAGAGAAGGAGAGAGAGAGAGCTAAAGAGGGTGAGAAAGGGAATGAGAGAAAGAGAGGGAAAAAGAGAGGGAGAGATAGGGGGATGTTAGCTGAAGTGAAAAATACATCCCTTCACAACAAGATGGTGTGACACTGCTCTCTGTTTTCCCTATAAAAATAACATTGTGTTCACTTTCCTCAGGTGTGCCACCGATGCTCCCCTTGGCTTTCCATTTACGTTAGACCAATTAAACCTGGATCCCAGTCTCAGTCCTGCATGTTGATATGGTTCAAGGTAGGAGTGGCCATACGGATTCTCAGAGCTACAAGGACTGCATTCTCAAATGAGAGAGTAACAATAAAAAGCATTATTAGTGAGAGGCTTACCTGCAATCTATGCTTCTTCAACTGGGTTATAATTATTCAGAAGTCTGATAATGCAAAATGTATTTCTAGTTAAAGTAAAACGTAGGTGCCGAATCTCAGTGAGTGATATTACTCCAGTACTAGCCTCTCTACACTGGCTTCCTGTTAAGGCAAGGGCTGATTTCAAGGTTTTACTGCTAACCTACAAAGCATTACATGGGCTTGCTCCTACCTATCTTTCTGATTTGGTCCTGCCGTACATACCTACATCGCACGCCACGGTCACAAGACGCAGGCCTCCTTACTGTCCCTAAAATTTCTAAGCAAACAGCTGGAGGCAGGGCTTTTTCCTATAGAGCTCCATTTTTATGGAATAGTCTGCCTATCCATGTGAGAGACGCAGACTCGGTCTCAACCTTTAAGTCTTTATTGAAGACTCATCTCTTCAGTAGGTCTTATGACTGAGTGTAGTCTGGCCCAGGAGTGTGAAGGTGAACGGAAAGGCACTGGAGCAACGAACCACCCTTGCTGTCTTTTGCCTGGCCGGTTCCCCTCCACTGGGATTCTCTGCCTCTAACCCTATTACAGGGGCTGAGTCACTGGCTTCTGGTGCCGTGGCGGAGTTCTTGTGGGCTATACTCGGCCTTGTCTCAGGATGGTAAGTTGGTGGTTGAAGATATCCCTCTAGTGGTGTGGGGGCTGTGCTTCGCAGAGTGGGTGGGGTTATATCCTGCCTGTTTGGCCCTGTCCGGGGTTTCGTCGGACGGGCCACAGTGTCTCCCGACCCCTCCTGTCTCAGCCCCAGTATTTATGCTGCAGTAGTTTATGTGTCGGGGGTGCTAGGGTCCGTCTGTTATATCTGGAGTATTTCTTCTCTTATCTGGTGTCCTGTGCGAATTTAAGTATGCTCGCTCTAATTATCTCTCTTTCTTTTTTTCTTCTTCTCTCTCTCTCTCTCTCTCTCTCTCTCTCTCTCTCTCTCGGAGGACCTGAGCATTAGGACCATTCCTCAAGGCCTACCCGGATGTCCCGAGTCCACCTGGCCGTGCTGCTTCTCCAGTTTCAACTGTTCTGCCTGTTTTATGAACATTTTAAAATCTTGTCCATGTTCTGTTATAATCTGCACCCGGCACAGCCAGAAGAGGACTGGCCACCCCTCACAGCCTGGTTCCTCTCTAGGTTTCTTCCTAGGTTTTGGCCTTCTAGGGAGTTTTTCCTAGCCACCGTGCTTTTACACCTGCATTGCTTGCTGTTTGGGGTTTTAGGCTGGGTTTCTGTACAGCACTCTGTGACATCAGCTGATGTAAGGGGGGGCTTTATAAATAAATTTGATTTGTTTTGATTTGAGTTATGAGTGAGTTATTTCCATTTGCTCTATGCCTCACTCATCCAGAAACTGAGTTTGCCTGATTACCTGATTGGTCACCAGTGCATTCCAGTGTGACGCATTAGCCACATTTTCTGAGGGAAATAGCTGAGAATGCCTCTTTAAGTTTTCTATGCCAACGAACAGATGTTCTCCCCCTCCAACCATTGTTCCTTCTCTGTTAAGAATGGTCTCATCTGTCTCTCTGTTTAGCATGGTCTCACCCGCTTCCAATAAAGCTTTTACTTTTACACATTTATATGAATAAATTTGCCTTGTTGTTTTACGGGGCAAGGCAGAGACACGATACAAGACATGATACAAAAAAGAGAAAGGAGTGTACTGGAATGGACTGACCTCAAGAGTTTCTTCTCAGCCCTTTCCTCACCGTTAACCCATATTGTCACTTTCCTCTCTTCCTTTCAAATTATTATCTATTTAATCGTGTTTACATTTATGTTGTCAGTTGGGAATAATATCAGGTTTGCTAACATATCCAGATAAATACACCCATCCAAAATAAACAGATTTTAATCTGGGACAAATTATTTTATCCATACCTGGAGAGTTTACATAGTGACCGCCTATCTGCTTGAACGACTTAAGCTGCTTAGTGTATTTTTCCAATTACCACAAGTGTGCATGATTAGGTGATTATCTAAGTAGCTAATTGCTCTGTACTTATGGAGAAACTCCCCTGAATGAAAACACAGAATATTTAACATTTAACTCTCTCTCTCTCTAGCTCTCTCTCTCTCTCTAGCTCTGTTTGGTCATCATCACAGACGGAGGAGAGACCAGACGAGAAAAGGAGTGAATAGAGTTCTGAGTAGGCTCTAAGAGCACACATGTAGCACAGTATGAAGTTTAAATCTCAGATGTCTCCAAACCTATACCATTCACCCCCTCACATCCTATAATATCCACAACCTTCCCAGAGAGTGCTCCAACAGAGTGATGGGTGAATGAGGCAAGTAGCGGTGTCCTGGATGTTCTGTTTGCAACGAACGTGCCAGCGCTGCCCTGAGCAGGGTCCCCGGACCGTCATGGTGACCTTTCACCCTACTGAAAGGGACGCATCTAACACACTCTGACTCTGCCCCCCTGTACACACAGGGATCGTTCTGTTCTGAAAGCCAGTTGTCTGAAGGTAAAGGAACAAACATGTTGAATATAGTGACATAGATTGTGTGAATGATGCTGTGAAATTCAATGAAATAACACTTGATTCAGAGAAGATGAATCAATCAGCATAGAGGTTGACTAAGCACCTTGACCAAACCGACCCTGCACGTGCATCCGCGTGCGCCATTGTGCGCCTGTTGATTTTGTCTATCCCTACCAGACGTGTACATGATATGCAGATTAAAATACCAAATCCAACTGTGAACCAATTATATTAATTTGGGGACAGGTCAAAACCCACATGAAACATTCATGGACATTTCGCTAGTTTGCTGTTGCTAGATAATTTGTCCCTGGATATTAACATTGGGTTGTTATTTTACCTGAAATGTATAAGGTTCATTTTTTTCTGGATCTTTGTAGAATTTTGAGTCACACAAAATCATGTGTTCTCTACTCCAACAATTAATCCACAGATAAAAGGGAAAACCTAGTTGGTTAATAGCTCCTTTTCATCTTTCAATCACCCACGTGGATAAATATGTTCGTGAAAACCAATGAGAATGTGGTAGAGGCGGGACTTGCACCACGACAAGCATCTGATCTCTTAGGGTGAATTGATTGAATAACATGTACAGTATGTTTATTTTGCGACGTGGCCGGTCTAGTCAACATGGAAGACTGCATCATGCGGATGTAACAAATACATTGTTGGCCTCCCGAGTGCCGCAGCGGTCTAAGGCACTGCATCGCAGTGCTTGAGGCGTCACTACCGGCCATGACCGGGAGTCCCATAGGGCGGCGCACAATTGGCCTAGCGTCGTCCGGGTTAGGGGAGGGTTTGGCCGGTAGTTATCTCATCGTGCTCTAGCGACAACTTGTGGCGGCCGGGTACCTGCAGGGTGACTTCGGTCGTCAGTTAAACTGTTTCCTTTGACACATTGGTGCAGCTGGCTTCCGGGTTAAGCGGGTGGGGGTTAAGAAGTATGGTTTAGTGGGTCATGTTTCAGAGGACGCATGACTCAACCTTTGCCTCTCCCGAGGCCGTTGGGAAGTTACAGTGATGAGACAAGATCGAAAAAGACAAAAAAATTAAGTTAAAAAAAACATTGTCGTTTTCTGTAGGTTACCACCAATATAACAGGAAACAATCCTGAAAAGAGTTTAAAGGGGGGATGAAATGACTCGTTTTGCCATGGTTTCAATCCTCCTCAATAGGAAATGCGACTGAGAATGAGATTTGTGTCACGGAGGAGTGACTGTCTCTGTGAACTTCGACGTGAATGTCTCTTGTGTGTGTGTGTTCGCACGTGCAACGCGTTTGTATATGCACTCTGCCAAAACAGTACACAGTTAGTCACTCATCCTTCTAGATAACTTTAAAAAGTCTAAACAGGTATTGTGTATGGAAGTAGCAAGCTAGCCAACTTCTTTCACCAGTTAACTTCAGCGCCGGGTGTGCGATCGTGGCAAAGTTGGTTTGACTTTGGATAGCTTATCTGTGGGGTTAGTTAGGGACTGTCAATAAAATACACAATTTCAATGGACAATATGTTCATTTTCTACGACTTTTAGTTTTGTTATTAAATTCTTTCAATATATTGTATATCAATTTCTACAATTTATTGTTAATTTTAGGTTTTTAAGTCATTGAAATTTGGAGCTATTGAAACAGACAAAATATTGTCTCATGTACATTGTGCAATTTACTGATGGTCCCTAGCTACCGCCATAAGGATATCCAAAGTCAAACCAAATTTACCACGGTCAGTGTGCATTCCACACCCACGTGTTGGGCAATACAATCAGTAGCCTTAAACTGCAGTACGAATTGGTGATTACTTGTGAATTGGTGATTACGAATTGGGGATTATTTGTGAGACATAAGATTCCTTACATCTCACAAATATCAGTTTTGGACTTCATAACCAAAATTATCCTTTTTACACTTTGTGCTACTTTTTCACACTATAATAAATGTTTATGACTCATCGATGACACATAGGTCCTTTTCAAACAGATAAGTTTGTGGCTTTTTCGATTGTGGCTTTTTAACTTTCATCTTTGTTTTTGTTTTCTCTCTCTCGCTCTGTTCCAATTTCCTTTTCCTTTCGGATTTACCAAAACGAACAAACATGATGAAATACAAAATCTCTATTTAATGACTAACACTTTTTTTTCCATTTGCATTTTATCAAATGCATCATGACTGACATTCTCATCCGACTTGAGTGAAAATATCAAAGCAAACAAACTTTCAACCCGTTCTTATCTGTTTACCCTGTTTATTTCAAAGGCTGCTAAAGGTCACATTCTACAAAAGCAGAAGGGCACAAGGAGATTGTATGGGAGATATGTTCATGGAAGAAAACAAGAAGTGAAAGATGCAGATCATTTAGTATTTATAATTTCCCTTCACTCAAATGTTCCTAATTTCAGACCCAATCACTGTCACATCCTTCCTTCTCTGAATAAGACACACTCAAAAAGAACACAAGTAAGGGTAGCAAGTGTACTGTATCTTTTGTTTGTGTGACATTTATTACTATTCAAAGTCAGCTCATGTAAGTTTTATCAACTATTGTTGCTCTGGCCACCTGGGTTTTCTCTATCTACCGTTCACTTCTCTTTCTGGGAGGGAGGTTGGGAGTAGTTTCTAACGGTACAACAAAGCCAGCAGTCATTGCTCTTGATTCCAGAGTAGACATCGTCTGAATCAGTAACCGTCCGGGTCCTGTGACTTTCAGTTCTCAGAAGGGACTGAGATGCAGGATATCAGTATGCTGAGGACTCCTGTGGTTCTCCACTGGGCTCTGATGTCCCTGCTTTGAGGCCCTTTCAAAGGACCAATCCCCAGACACCAGCTTATACAGGCATTTAGAAACCCACTACCAAGCGTAGAGGTTTTCAAACTCTTCTAATGAATTAGAAAAATTCTATCTCAATTTGAAGACATAAGGCCAGGCTGAATGTTTGAACCCTACAGAATCACCAGGTGGGCTTAAAACAGTAGCTGAAATACCTGCCCATTTCCAAAAATGATATATTTCCACCTACTAATGTCCCACTTTACAGGTGTGGGATCATAATTTGATCACTTTTTTGTTGTATAAAATGTTCCTGGGTGAATGAGGTTCGTGATTTACATAAATTCACAGAAAACTCGCACCAACACATGGTTATATTAACAGTTTCCACTTTTAATGTAGTCTAATTTTGTCCAGATAATAGCTTAAGCACAGATCAAGCAACGTTATGGACTAAACGTTAAAATCAAAAAAGTTTTGCTGATCTTTTTGCTGCGACAATACTGGTCAGATTAAGATCCTATATCTGTACATGCATTCACAGCAAATATTTGGACAACCTGTAGTAGTGAATCATGGGGCATTCTGCCTCAGTGCATGTTTGCTGCTGGGGCTGGGAGTGCTGCGGCAGCTTGTCCACTGCCGTGAGTCTCTATGTTGAGGTTGTTTTGATTCAGTGTCATCTCAATGAAGCGCTGTGTGAAAGATCAGTCGTGACGGCTGGAGAGAGACTCAAGTCCCTGGCCTTTAAAATTAAAATGTGGGTCTATAGAGGAGCAAAAGTGTAAAACCTCAGTGTAAAATATATTCTATAAAGCTCTGTGGTGGGTGATACGGTACACAAACACAGCATTGAGAAGCCTGGATGTAAAATCACCAGAGGATATATTTTCCAACTTCTCTGAAAACCTTCAGTTGGGATTGATACAGTAGCCACAACGATTATACTCTTTAACCTCACACACAAAATGTTTCTGGTTCCTCTGATACCCACAGTAACCTGGTAGTGTCCACCACTGAGACAGAGGCGTAGTGGCTGAGTTATGTGTCTGATCTGCACTCATCTCGGATTTAAACCCAGGATCCTGTTAATCAGATGGAATGGGGAGCCACTGTTTCTCAGATGTGTCACATTCATGGGCCTTATTCATAATAAGGCAGCTACACAGGGCAGAGAATCCATCACCCAACATTGCCACCCCCAGGGCATCAGAGTGGACTGTGGGGTGCGCTGCTTCTATCAGGAGATTCCCATCATTCTCCTGAAATGGGCCGCGTTCTTTTGCCCAGCTCCGACACTTAATCACCACTCTAAAGCTCCTTCTGCCGTCACCATCGCTTCTTGACATTCACCACTTTAGTGGCATCACACAGATGATCACTCCAGCCACTTAATATTCAAGAGACAAGGGAGAGACAAGGGAGAGGGACCATGGCAATATCATGAGTAGGCTACAGTAAGATGGCTATTTGTGTATCATGTGTTTAAAATCTGAAGAAAAAATATATAATCAATGGCCAGACTCTGGGGTGTTGTGGAACACAACGAATCCTTTTGATAATTGTTTGTGAAGTATACACATCAAGCTACAGTTGCTGTAATTAATCTACACTTGGCACCACTTACGGAGTCTGAGCCAATGCTGCTAAGAGGCTCATTTGGGAGAGTCAGGGGAAACAGTCATGGATAATGACACTCCTTAAACTCCAGTCTACACAGAGTGCTGTTTGCTTGCCCTTTAACACCTCCACTGACATGCACAGTATACAAATGAGATTACATCTCCCATGTGGCCACTCTCAAAGGTTAGAGACTGCACACCGCATGGCAGATGAGGCCTTTTAATGAGCAATAGAAACCCATTTGATTAGTTTGGCTGAATTAGACCCAACTCAGCTATCCCATGTGCAAATACAAAAGGACTCATGGGTCAGTGGTCACAACGGTGAGGTTTAATTAGAGCTGGGTGGAAAGACCACACCTTAGCAATTAGGCACTCTCATGTGAGTGGATATGTACACAGAGACCAAAAGCTGAAGAACTGAAGAACTGAAAGACTCAGATTTATCACTTGAACTTGGTTTGAAAATTCTACAGGTCTGTTATGCTGAATAGTTTAAAGGTAGACTCAGCAATATGACCTAGATTCAGAAAGTAAACAGCATAGTGGGTCAATTTCCACAACTAAGAGCATTGAAGCGCAAGGCTCAACTTCTCAGCTGTTTTGGTGCCCTGGCTACCACGCTGTTAACAGCATGAAGCTAACCAGTGCACCACCACAGATAATGTGTCTGACCGTGTGAGAGCGAAGTGTTGCATCTCGCCCATTTCAATATCTCCAGTCATTTTGCTGAGTCTACCTTTAAAATGTACAAAACGTGTTGATAATGTTAGAACAAAGTGTTTTATCATTGCTGTACGCGTTCTCCATGTTCCCCACTGATACCTTGTCAGAGAAACGTCCAGGATCTTCTTTAACATTTGAAGTCTAATGATGAATTTAAGACACAATGACATTGATCCACCTTGATGTTTTAAGCAATATAGTCTTGTGAGCATAACCTATTTGATTGAATTTGATTGGCAAGTGTTTGGCCCCCAGCCTTTTTTAGAGGAGATGATAACAGGGAAAAGGAAGCTGCCTACAACTGAACACCAGCTAACCCCTGCTGTTTCCCTCTTAGTGTCCATGGATTCACTTGACCTAAGATGGCTGCCACCAGTGTTGTAGTACTCGAGACCGAGTCTCGAGACCAGATACTGAGTGCCTTGGTCTTGTTTCGGCGTCGGATACATTTGTACTCGGTGACCAAGAACCCGTTGGTGATTCTGAGCAATCTCCCCCGATTGCTCAGTTTGGCTGGGCGGCCAGCTCTAGGAAGAGTCTTAGTGATTCCAAACTTCTTCCATTTAAAAATGATGGAGGCCATTGTGTTCTTGGGGACCTAAACTGCTGCAGACATTTTTTTAGTACCCTTCTCCAGATCTGTGTCTCGACACAATCCTGTCTCTGAGCTCTACGGACAACTCCTTCGACCTCATGGCTTGGATTTTGCTCTGAAATGTCAACTGTGGGACCTTATATAGACAGGTGTGTGCCTTTACAAATCATGTCCAATCAATTGAATTTACCAAAGGTGGACTCCAATCAAGTTGTATAAGCATCTCAAGGATTATCAGTGAAAACAAACGCCCTTGAGCTCAATTTTGAAGTCTCATAACAAAGGGTCTGAATACTCATGTAAATAAGGTATTTATTTTTTGTTTTTTTAATACATTTGCAAAAATGTAAAAACCTGTTTTCACTTTGTCAGTATGGGGTATTGTGTGTAGACTGCTGCTGATTTTGATGAAAAAAAACATGAGTATCATAACAGCCTTTATATCTATCATAGACATGTTTGTACAGTGGAGAACCTATATGCCTTCAGTGTGTGACAGGTTCATGATTCTGAGAGGACAGCAACCGTAATTCCAGCGCACTCATGTAGGAGAGTGCACTTTTTGTAAAACACAAAGGTCCAGTGGTGTGGTGGAGGGTATATGCAGGTATAAACTGTATACCCACTTATTTTTAAGAGGGCATTGCTTATACTCGTTTCTTAATCCCTACTGATGCGTAACAAAGTAGTGTAGTGGAGTATATGATTTATCAATTATGTAGTACAAATCATGCACAAAGTAGCCTACACAATCGCAAAGCACGTGAAATATATTCACATGCACGCAGCACACACAGCCTAGTTTCAGTGGAATATCATCTGCAGACAGCAAGTGTATGCAGCTCTCAACTGGTTTTGGCATGGAACAGCTCACAGAAGAATGACATAGGTAGACGGTAGGGTAGGGAAGACATTTTAACTAACTACGGCAACAATGGGTATGCAAACCAGTGTTGGTTAGTAGACTATTTGTGACGCACACAGGTAGCCTAGTGGTTAGAGCGTGGGCCAATAACTGAAAGGTTGCTGCATCGAATCCCTGAGCTGACAGGGTAAAAAAATATGTTGTTCTGCCCCTGAACAAGGCAGTTAACCCACTGTTCACCAGGTGCTGAAAACATGGATGTTGATTAAGGCAGCCCCCTGTACCTCTCTGATTCAGAGCAGTTAGGTTAAATGCAGAAGACACATTTCAGTTGAATACATTTAGTTGGACAACTGGCTAGCTGTCCCCCTTTCAATTGTCATCATGGGCCTGGGTGGACAGAGGCCCACCCACTTTGGAGCCAGGCCTTACAGTCCCACCCAATCAGATTGATGTGGTTTAAGCATTGTTGTGGACTTAGACCATCAAATTTGTGTATTTTTTCTAGAAAAAAATGTTGATTTTGAGAGTGAAAAAAACATTTCATGTTTGGCACACAATGTAACCAGTGACCTAAAGTTTAAAGTGGAACTGACAGCATTATAACTCCTTTTCAGATATGAAACAAACAGACAATCATAATGAGTAAAAAATATCAAATTCCCAGTTTATGCTACAAAACTAACTTTGAGGTTTTAAAAGTAGTTTCTATTTAACTCAATGTTCCATTGCGTACACTAAAGCATAGAATAGATGGATGCAGTTCAATGCATGATTAATATAATTCACCAATACATTTCTTGGTAGGCCAAAAATATTGCTATCAGGTTGTAAATTATAGCAGCCTGGTACATTGTTTGCTGCCTCCATTCGGGATGCACTGTTTCAGTTTCAATGACTCAATATTTTGGATAAAAACGGACAAATGTAACTAAGGCTGGGAATGTCAATACAATCAAACTAGCAAGGGCAATGATCACAAGTCAGTCATAACGTGGCTAATAGGCTAGCGCATCTATTTAAGTAGCAGCTAACATTAGCTAGATAGCTGCTAGGAGGATATCATGTCATGCCATTGGAGGAGTGGGTGAGTGACTGACTTTTTCCCCTCATATCGTTTTTCGGTGGCTACACACAGCTAGAGATGCAGGTGTCATTTGGTTATCTAGCAAGAACTTGAACAACTGTTATCCAGTTAGCCTATCTCTTGTGTTAGCAAATTCACTCTGGCTATCTACTCCAATTTCAGAGCACTCTCGTCTGAGTGTTTCAGAGCGCAGACCAACTGATGAATTTACAAACGCACAACACCTGCTGAATATTACCGGTGTCAGTAAACGTAGGCAAAGAAAGTAATAGTTAGTCAAGAACTCTCTAGATAACATGTAAACAGCCTAACCAGCTCTACTACGGCGAGTAAAATGGTCAGAGTGAGGTGTTTTCTCATTTGTGTCTGGAAGTAGCTAGCTAGCAATCTAGCCAACTTTAGCCAGTAAGTTTCGGTGCTTGGTTAGGACAAGCATGCATTGGCAGGCAAGCTGCAGAAGGGCGAGGAGGCTACAATTCCCCATCGTTTATCAGTGCAATTTTGATGGTCAACTAGCTGAAAAAGTTTGAGGGGGTTTATCTAATGTTCCTTCATTAGATTTTAGCTCATCTTGCTCTGGCTAGCAGTAGTTGTTGATCTTGTTGTTGTTGATGTGCATAACTGAGGGAGAGAGAACCTACCCTTCAATGGTTGTTTGATCAACAGGACTGTAAAGTTCCCAAATGTAAGAGGACTCCCGTGGTGTTTACATATTTGCAGAAATCCATTCAGGTATATTTTGTGACTTTTGGCAAATGTGTTCTAGTGATCTAAAGTCGCGCTGTTGATACTGCCTGTAAACACTCAGTCCAGTTCAAAGTGAATGATGGCAGGCCAGTGGGGCAAATTGCTTGTTTGTATAACGGCCTACTGTTGCTCTGATTGGCTATAGCACACCAGTCTGTGTAGACTCCAGTCCTGGACAAGACAGACGTTTTTATTAGTTTTATTTACTGCATTGTCTACTAATTGTCCAAATGCACGGCCGCATTCCAACTCTATATTGCTATAGAATTTCCACAAATGCCTTAGTATACATAATTCCCAAACATTCTAAGAATTTATGAAAACATGAAAATGGCCATATCTGGTCTCTTGTTATTAACTCAAAATGTGATTGGTTGACTCCACTGTCACTCCAAAATGTTGCACTAATAGAGTTGAATGCCAGATGCCTTTATCTAGCTTCTGATGGCCTAGCTAATGGCTGACTTTGCTATCTAGATTTATCTCCCCAGAGGCCAGCAAAGAAAAATCCTGATTGGATATTTTTGTATCTTCAGTAACAACCCTTTACTTTCCAACAAAAACAGACAATATTAAATCAGAACATCATTGAAAAAATTACATCATTGTTATGATATTATTATTATTATTATTATTATTATAATTATTGTATAAATCCTTAGCCCTCTCTGAAGGAGTAGAAGGACCATTGTTCCCCACTGTGTTTCCATTAGTAATAACTTGTAGAGTGGCTCTATTTTCCCTCAGCACCCTTTTTTCCACTATTCTGAATCCATATATTGTTCTGAAATATTAACACAGAAATACTGGACATTTTGAACTCTTATTATGGTGGTGACTTGACAAAATTACAATCATGGTCTTGAATTTGACTCGCATTTTTCTGGTCTACGTCTTGACTCGGTCTCGATTTTCTACGTTCTTGGTTTTGAATCAGTCTCGCTTTAGGTGGTCTTGAACACAACACTTGCTGCCACTGCCTTCTCAGTTGCTGTCCCCGCCAGTCAAATGATTTGGGGAAGAAAGACACTGATGCTAATTGCCTGTTATGTAATGTTGACAGTGCTTATTGTTATCTTGCTGTAGATACTGGGAAATGGTGGTGCATATAAAGTTAATTGACGATGTGTGTGTGTGTTGGCAGCAGGTGAGGGAGGCTAGATATATGCGCCCTCTGGTCCCCTCTCCGCCAGCTGTGCCTTGTCACACCGTCCCTGGCACCCCACCAGGCTACCCTGACCCCTGCCACACATACTACCACACTGCTACACACTCAAACTGCCACACACACTCGCTCTGTGTGACTAACTAGGACTGCTGAAGGAGTAAGCCACACATTAACTACTGTTTCTAGGTCATATCTGTCCTAATGTACAAACGGGATGATACTTCTCCTCTAACTGTATATTTACATGTCACCCACCGCCCTCTTTGAAACAAACTTGCCCCAATGCAACCCTGGTAGTGGAATTGACCATATAAATACAAGATGTTTAATGTTTGCGTGTGAGGGCAACATTATGATCTGAATATGCAGTATCTTTGAACATGTGGTAATACGCTATGGTGATCTGTGTGTCAGGTACAGTGCTTTTGACAGAGAATAACAGCTGACTGCATCTTTAACTCTACTCTCCTATTACTAAGGATGACCAACCTCTATCTTAAAGCCTTGTAATTTGGATCATCTACATGTGTTAAACCTGTCTGGGGATATGTTTGAACATTGCATAGAGAAGACACACACTGAGTGTTCAAAACATTAGGAACACCTGCTCTTTCCATGACTGACTGACCAGGTGAATCCAGGTGAAAGCCATGATCCCTTATCAATGTCACTTGTTAAATCCACTTCAATCAGTGTAGATGAAGGGTAGGAGACGGGTTAAAGAAGGATTTTTAAGCATTGAGACAATTGAGACATGGCTTGTGTATGTGTGCCATTCAGAGGGTAAATGGGCAAGACAAAATATTTAAGTGCCTTTGAACGGGGTATGGTAGTAGGTTCCAGGCACACTGGTTTGTGTCAAGAACTGCAAAGCTGCTGTGTTTTTCACGTTCAACAGTTTCCCGTGTGTATCAAGGATGGTCCACCACCCAAAGGACATCCAGCCAACTTGACACAACTGTGGGAAGCATTGGAGTCAACATGAGCCAGCATACCTGTGGAATGCTCTTGTACCTTGTAGAGTCCATGCCCCAGTGAATTGAGGCTGTTCTGAGGGCAAAAGGGGGGTGCAATTCAATATTAGGAAGGTGCCCCTAATGTTTGGTAAACTCAGTGTACATATCTTACATGTCAGTCATTTAGCAGATGCTCTTATCCAGAGTGACTTTCAGGAGCAATTAGGGTTAAGTGCCTTGGTCAAGGGCACATTGACAGATTTCACCTAGTCAGCTCAGGGATTCAAACCAGCAGCCTTTCGGTTACTGGCCCAACCTCTTAACCGCTAGGCTACCACCCAGCCCACATATTCTAATAGGTGTGATAGCCTCTCATTTTGACTTGATCGTTGTGTGATCGTTGTGTATACTGTATGTACGTAAGTAGATCATGTCCTATTACCACTGAGTATTAGAACACATAAAACTTACTGCTGGGGTCTGATATACCATGATGAAGTAAAGTCTGTTTAATAAAATAACATACATTTCCTCCATAAAGTGTGGCACTGATATCCCTGGCTTTATCCCTGCCAGTTCTTTTGGCATGCGTGGAATGGTGGGTCCTGTCAGCTTGTGAGTGGTCTCGGCAGAGCCTGTCTCAGGGAGCTGGTCTGACCCTGTCTTCTGTCCGAGACCCATGGCCGGGCAAGAGAATGATCGATGATTTGTCCGGACTACGCTGCGTCGCGGCACGGCAGAGGCGTCCAGCTGGCCTCGTTCCACGGACGCAGTCTTGTCACGGACACACCGGCAGCGTACAGCAACGTCACCCCTCTCACACCCTGTGCTGACAGCCTATTGTTCAAACAGTGAGGAAAACATCCACATTTTGAAAAGTGAGGGTTACAGTTTCAGATTCAGATTCTGAGTGTTTAATAGTCACACGTACAGGGTTGCAGGTGTGATTGCAGAGTACAGTTAAAATCCAACATGCAGGGATAAGTTAAATAAAATATTGAAACTAATGAAAATGGTAAAATTGTAAAAAAAAGAAAGAAATAGAAATAGCACTATATACAGTACCAGTCATAAATTTGGACACGCCTACTCATTCAAGGGACTTTCTTTATTTTTACTATTTTCTACATTGCAGAATAATAGTGAAGACATCAAAACTATGAAATAACACATATGGAATCATGTAGTAACCAAAAAAGTGTTAAACAAATCCAAATATATTTTATATTTGAGATCCTTCAAATAGCCACCCTTTTGCCTTCATGACAGCTTTGCACACTCTTGGCATTCTCTCAATTAGCTTCACCTGGAATGGTTTTCCAACAGTCTTGAAGGAGTTCCCACATATACTGAGCACTTGTTGACTGCTTTTCCTTCACTCTGCTGTCCGACTCATCCCAAACCATCTCAATTTGGTTGAGGTCAGGGGATTGTGGAGGCCAGGTCATCTGATGCAGCACTCCATAAGAAGGTGTGTTGGGTCATTGTCCTGTTGAAAACAAATGATAGTCCCACTAAGCCAAATCAGATGGGATGGCGTATTGGTGCAGAATACTGTGGTAGCCATGCTGGTTAAGTGTGTCTTGAATTCTAAATAAATCACTGACCGTGTCACCTGCAAAGCACCCCCACACCATAACACCTCCTCCTCCATGCTTTACGGTGGGAAATACACATGCAGAGATCATCCGTTCACCCACACCGCATCTCACAAAGACACGGCGGTTGGAACCAAAAATCTTCAATTTGGACTCCAGACAAAAAGGACAGATTTCCACCGGTCTAATGTCCATTGCTCGTATTTCTTGGCCCAAGCAAGTCTCTCTTCTTCTTTTTGGTGTCCTATAGTAGTGGTTTCTTTGCAGTAATTAGACCTTTCTTTGCAGCAATTAGGGTTGCCCCCTCCCCTCCCCCCCTTGGGTTGTGCCGTGGCGGAGATCTTGTGGGCTATACTCAGCCTTGTCTCAGGATGGTAAGTTGGTGTTTGGAGATATCCCTCTAGTGGTGTGGGGGCTGTGCTTCGGCAGAGTGGGTGGGGTTATATCCTGCCTGTTTGGCCCTGTCCAGGGGTATCGTCGGACGGGGCCACAGTGTCTCCCGACCCCTCCTGTCTCAGCCTCCAGTATTTATGCTGCAGTAGTTTGTGTCGGGGGGGCTAGGGTCAGTCTGTTATATCTGGAGTATTTCTCCTCTCTTATCCGGTGTCCTGTGTGAATTTAAGTATGCTCTCTCTAACCATTCCTCAGGACTACCTGGCCTGATGACTCCTTGCTGTCCCCAGTCCACCTGGCCGTGCTGCTGCTCCAGTTTCAACTGTTCTGCCTGAGGCCATGGAACCCTGACCTGTCCACCAGACAAGCTACCTGTCCCAGACCTGCTGTTTTCAACTCTCTAGAGACAGCAGGAGTGGTAGAGATACTCTGAATGATCGGCTATGAAAAGCCAACTGACATTTACTCCTGAGGTGCTGACCTGTTGCACCTTCGACAACCACTGTGATCTTGGCCATGTTCTGTTATAATCTGCACCCGGCACAGCCAGAAGAGGACTGGCCACCCCTCACAGCCTGGTTCCTCTCTAGGTTTCTTCCTAGGTTCTGGCCTTTCTAGGGAGTTTTTCCTAACCAGCGTGCTTTTACACCTGCATTGCTTGCTGTTTGGGGTTTTAGGCTGGGTTTCTGTACAGTAACATCAGCTGATGTAAGAAGGGCTTTATAAATACATTTGATTTGATGAAGGCCTGATTCAAAGTCTTCTTTGAGCAGTTGATGTTGAGATGTGTCTGTTACTTGAACTCTGTGAAGCATTTATTTGGGCTGCAATTTCTGAGGCTGGTAACTCTACAGCTCAGCATTTAACACCATAGTAGCCTCCAAGCTCGTCATTAAGCTCGAGACCCTGGGTCTCGACCCAGCCCTGTGCAACTGGGTCCTGGACTTCCTGACGGGCCGGTCCCAGGTGGTGAGGGTAGGAAACAACATCTCCACCCCGCTGAGCCTCATCACTGGGGCCCCACAAGGGTGTGTTCTCAGCCCTCTCCTGTACTCCCTGTTTACCCATGCAGCAGAGGGAGCATGCCCCTAGCCACATCGAGGGGACAGTAGTGGCGCCGGCGCCGACAGAGATGGCAGCCTCGCTTCACGTTCTCAGGAAACCATGCAGTATTTTGTTTTTTTATGTATTACTTCTTACATTGTTACCCCGGAAAATATTAAGTTTTATTACATACAACCGGGAGGAACTATTGGATATAAGAGCAACGTCAACTTACCAACATTACGACCAGAAATACGACTTTCCCAAAGAGGATTCTCGGTTTGTTAACCCAAACACAACAATAGACTGGATAGCACCCGGCGACTCAAAGCAACGGCGGCGCCGAGAAGAGGGAAACGCGCGGTCTTTTGGTCAAGCTACGCCGACGGGCGCATCGTGCACCTCTCCCGAGTATTTTAATCGCCAATGTACAGTCTCTTGACAACAAAGTAGACGAAATCAGATCAAGGGTTGCCTTTCAGAGAGACATCCGAGACTGCAACGTTCTTTGCTTCACGGAAACATGGCTCACTCAGGACACGTTATCAGAGTCGGTACAGCCACCTGGTTTCTCCACGCATCGCGCCGACAGAAACAAACATCTCTCTGGTAAGAAGAAGGGCGGGGCTGTGTGTCTTATGATTAACGAGACGTGGTGTGATCATAACAACTTACAGGAACTCAAGTCCTTTTGCTCACCTGACATAGAATTCATTACAATCAAATGCAGACCGCATTATCTACCAAGAGAATTCTCCTCGATTATAATCACAGCCGTGTACATCCCCCCCCTCAAGCTGACACATCGACGGCACTGAAAGAAATTAATTTCACTCTAGGTAAATTGGAAACCACATATCCTGAGGCTGCATTTATTGTGGCTGGGGATTTTAATAAGGCTAATTTAAGAACAAGGCTCCCGAAATTTTACCAGCATATCGAATGTGCCACCCGGGCTGGTAAAATCCTGGACCACTGTTATTCCAACTTCCGTGATGCATACAAGGCTATTCTCCGCCCTCCTTTCGGCAAGTCTGACCATGACTCCATTTTGTTGCTCCCAGCCTACAAACAGAAACTAAAACAGGAAACGCCCGTTCTCAGGTCTGTTCAACGCTGGTCCGACCAATCTGATTCCATGCTGCAAGATTGCTTCGAGCACGTGGACTGGGATATGTTCCGGATAGCATCTGACAACAACATTGATGTATACGCTGATTCGGTGAGCGAGTTTATTAGCAAGTGCATTGGTGATGTTGTACCCATAGCAAATATCAAAACCTTCCCCAACCAGAAACCGTGGATTGATGGCAGCATTCGGCAAGAAACTGAAAGCGCGAACCACTGCTTTTAACCAGGGTAAGGCTACCGGAAACATGACTGAATACAAACAGTGTAGCTATTCCCTCCGCAAGGCAATCAAACAAGCAAAGCGTCAATATAGAGACAAAGTAGAGTCACAATTCAATGGCTCAGACACAAGAGGAATGTGGCAGGGTCTACAGTCAATCATGGACTACAAAAAGAAAACCAGCCCCGTCGTGGACCATGACGTCCTGCTCCCAGACAAACTAAACAACTTCTTTGCTCGCTTTGAGGACAATACAGTGCCACCGACACGGCCCGCTACCAAAACCTGCGGGCTCACCTTCACCGCAGCCAATGTGAGAAAAACATTTAAATGTGTTAACCCGCAAGGCTGCCGGCCCAGATGGCATCCCTGGACGTGTCCTCAGAGCATGCGCAGACCAGCTGGCTGGTGTGTTTACGGACATATTCAATCAGTCCCTATCCCAGTCGGCTGTTCCCACATGCTTCAAGAGGGCCACCATTGTTCCTGTTCCCAAGAAAGCTAAGGTGACTGAGCTAAATGACTATCGCCCCGTAGCACTCACTTCCGTCATCATGAAGTGCTTTGAGAGATTAGTCAAGGATCATATCACCTCCATCCTGCCAGACATCCTGGACCCACTCCAATTTGCTTACCGTCCCAATAGGTCCACAGACGACGCAATCGCAATCACACTGCATACTGCCCTAACCCATCTGGACAAGAGGAATACTTATGTAAGAATGCTGTTCATCGACTACAGCTCAGCATTTAACACCATAGTTCCCTCCAAGCTCGTCATTAAGCTCGAGACCCTGGGTCTCGACCCAGCCCTGTGCAACTGGGTCCTGGACTTCCTGACGGGCCGGTCCCAGGTGGTGAGGGTAGGAAACAACATCTCCACCCCGCTGATCCTCATCACTGGGGCCCCACAAGGGTGCGTTCTCAGCCCTCTCCTGTACTCTCTGTTTACCCATGACTGCGTGGCCAAGCACGCATCCTCTCCAGAGGGTAGTGAGGACTGCACAACGCATCACCGGGGTTAAACTACCTGCCCTCCAGGACACCTACACCACCCGATGTCACAGAAAGGCCAAAAAGATCATCAAGGACAACAACCACCCGAGCCACTGCCTGTTCACCCCGCTATCATCCAGAAGGCGAGGTCAGTACAGGTGCAGGACCTAGAGACTGAAAAACAGCTTCTATCTCAAGGCCATCAGACTGTTAAACAGCCACCACTAACATTGAGTGGCTGCTGCCAACATACTGACTCAAATCTCTAGCCACTTTAAATAATAGGAATTGGATGTAACAAATGTATCACTAGCCACTTTAAACAATTTCTATATAATGTTTACATATCCGACATTACTCATCAAATGTATACACTGTACTCTATACCATCTACTGAATCTTGCCTATGCCGTTTGGCCATCAACTCAAATCTCTAGCCACTTTAATAATACAAATTTGGATGAAATAAATGTATCACTAGCCACTTTAAACGATGCCATTAATATAATGTTTACATATCCTACATTACTCATCTCATATGTATATACTGTACTCTATACCATCTACTGCATCTTGCCTACGCCGTTCAGCCATCGCTCATCCATATATTTATATGTACATGCTCGCATTCATTCCTTTACTCTTGTGTGTATAAGGCAGTTGTTGTGAATTTGTTAGATTACTTGTTAGATACTACTGCATGGTCGGAACTAGAAGCACAAGCATTTCGCTACACTCGCATTAACATCTGCTAACCATGTGTATGTGACAAATAAAATTTGATTTGATTTTTCTAATGAACTTATCCTCTGCAGCAGAGGTAACTCTGGGTCTCCAAAGCTGTCATCAAGGCAAAGAGTGGCTATTTGAAGAATCTCAAACATAAAATATATTTTGATTTGTTTAACACTTTTTTGGTTACTACATGATTCTATATGTGTTATTATTTTAATCTACATTGTAGAAAATAGTAAAAATGAAGAAAAACCCTTGAATGAGTAGGTGTTCTAAGACTTTTGACCGGTAGGGTACATCATAACAGCTGTAGCAGTGATGAATAAATATATGTCCATTGGGGTGGAGGCAGAGTAAAGACTGTTGAGGGGTGGGGGGGGACCAAGTGAAATATTTTGTTTAATAATATACATATTAACAACTGCAACAGTGATGAATGTCGTTGGGGTGGGGGCAGAGTAAAAGTCCGGTGGGGGGGCCATAGGGGGAGTAGCGGGGGAGAGCAGGTAGCTGACTTGTGGTAGCTGTTCTGTAGCCTGATGGTCTGAGGGTAGAAACTATTGGCCAGTCTTCCAGTTTTTGCCATGATGCTCCTGTACTTCCTCACGTCTGAGTGATTGAAGCAGGGAGAACAGGGCATGGCTTGGATGGCTGCAGTCCCATATGATCTTCTTTGGTGTTACAGGTGTCCTGTAGGGCAGGTAGTGTGCAACCAATGGTGTGTTTGGCTGCACGTATCACCCTCTGAAGCGCCTTGTGTTCCTCAGCAGTGGAGTTGCCATACCAGGCTTTGATGCAGCCTGAAAGTATGCTCTCAATGGAGCTCCTGTGGAACACTGTGAGGGACCTTGTGGACAGGCTGAATTTCTTCAGCATCCTGAGATTGAAGAGTCCCTGTCGTGCCGTCTTAGGCATGGTGTCCGTGTGGTTAGACCATTTCAGCTTCTCTGAGATGTGTACGCTGAGGAATTTAAAGTTACTGACCGCCTCCATGGCAGACCCATTGATGAGGATAGGGGTGTGTCCAGCCTGGTTCCTCCTGAAGTCCACAATCAGCTCCTTTATTTAGCTAACACTGAGGGAGAGGTTGTTTACCTGGCACAACCCCGTCAGAGTGCATACCTCCTCCCTGTAGGCTGTCTCTTCGCTGTTGCTAATCAGCGAACTTGATGATTGAGTTGGAACTGTGTGAGGCCACGCAGTCGTGGGTATACAGGGAGTACAGGAGGGGACGGAGGAGGCACCCTTGTGGAGCCCCTGTGTTGAGAATCCGTGTCGATGAGATAATGTTGCCTACCTTCACCACCTGGGGACGGCTTGTCAGGAAGTCCATGATCAAGTTGCATAGGGAGGAATTCCGACCTAGGGCCGTGAGCTTTGTAATGAGCTTATAGGGCACTATGGTATTGAAGGCCAAGCTGTAGTCGATGAACAGCATCCTCACATATGCATTCCTTTTGTCCAAGTGGGTAAAGGCAGTGTGCAGTGCAATGGTGATTGCCTCATCCGTGGATCTGTCAAGACGGTAGGCGAATTGGAGAGGGTTGAGTGTGTCGTGGAGGAGGTGATATGATTTTTGGCTAGCCTCTCGAAGCACTTCATGATGACAGAAGTGAGTGCTACTGGTCGGTACTTTTTCAGTTCAGTTACTTTCCCTTTCTTGGGCACGGGGATGATAGTGAGAGATAAAAAATGTCAGAGAACTCAACAGCCAGCTGGTCTGCACATGCTCTGGGGGCACGGCTACGGATGCCGTCTTGGCTGGCAGCCTTGCGAGGCTTAACAAGTTTGAATGACTTACATATGTCCTCAATGGAGACTGAGTGTGTAGACCACGTTGTCATCAGGGGCTCTCCTCCGCAGCTTAGGGTCAGTGTGCTTGAATTGTGAGGAAAAGGTGTTTAGCTCCTCCGGTAGGGTGGTGTTGGTGACCGCGATGTGGCCGGCATTATTTTTGTAATCCATGATTGTTAGGAGCCCCTGCCACATACGCCTTGTGTCCCCCCCTGAATTGCTCCTCCACTTGTGTATACTTGTGTTTCACCATCTTGATCGATCTGCGTAGGTTGTATTTGTACTGTTTAACCAAACTATTGTTCCCAGTCACATTGCCCTGCTTATAGGCAGCACATCTCTCTTTCAGTTTACCTATAAGGCTATCAATCCATGGTTTTTGATTCAGGAACATGTTCAAAGTCACTATCAGTAACATGTCATCTGTGCATTTTTTTATGAGTTGGCATAATCATTGATGTTATCTCCAGAGAAACCCAAAAAATATTCCAGTCCATGTGATCAAAACAGTCTTGGAGTGTGAATTCTGATTGGTCAGACCAACGCTGTACAGACCTGACCACCAAAACTTCCCTCTTGAGTTTTTGTTTGTAGGCGGGGAGAAGCAAGATGGAGTCATGGTCGCATTTGCGGAAAGGAGGACGGGAGTGGGCCTTATACCAGTGTTGAAAAGGCGTGTAGCAGTGGTCAAGAGTAGAATTTCAGTGAGTTAGACAGTCCCATACAACAGTCCCACTCCTCCAGTTTGTTTTGGGTCCAATGAAGATATTTGAAAGCCTTTTTGGTGTCTGCTTGGGGCCGGATGTACACAGCCATGGCGATAATCCCTGAAATTGGTTTATAACTGAATACTTTGACAATTCTATTGCAAATGTCCTTCATTAGTGGAAACTCAGTCATGCGATAAGTACTGGATGAGTTTATTTCATTGAATATAGTGGGGGATTTCAGCTTGGAAAATAATTACAAACCTGGGCACACTGTCCATTTTTCCCTTACTTTCTGTTCATTTAATGCAGAACACAAAGAAAGACATTCCAAACATTCCATGTGAGAATACGGGAGAAAAAAGCAGTTCAATGGGCATGAAACCAAATTCATAAAGGTCATGAAACCAAATGTATAAAGGTTGCTCAGGGAGAAAGGTGCCAGGGTAAAGATTTGTGGATCAATTGCTCCATCATAAAAAATGCAGTATGCCAAAGTGACTGATGATGAGGACGCTTCTGGGTGGAGTGCTGCCTGGCTAGTAAAAAACACCATAATAATAAACAAGGTCAAAAGCTGTCAGGAGAGGTTACCTAAAACCACCACAGTAACCAGGTTTCCATCCAAACTTTTTATGCAAGTAAAGAAATTGCCTGATGGAAACAGAAAATGTGTCAGGAAACTTTCCAAGTGTCGAGAAAACTAAATGGGCTAGACAAGATCAGGATCTTTTTTCTGTCAAATTATTTATGCGAGAAATGTCTTTGAAAACGCTTTTATGTAGCAATATTATATAATAACCATCATATCGAAGTAAACTTGGAGTCACGTAATGGCATGTTGTGCGGAATGCAGTTTATTAGGCTACATATAAAATAAATGATGATGAACTTCACAGGGTGGGTCTTATTGTGGTGACATGATCATTGATGCTTGTCTGCCGTTTAACATTTAAAAATAATCTCGCTCTTTTGTCCATAATAATTTCCTCATGAAGGCTATACCCTACTCTTTATCTACGAGCTGTTGGCTAGAGCTCACATGCCAATACCAGAGTGCGCACACTCGCTATATAACACATATTGTTTCGTGAGAAAACCATCAGTAGAGTTGAAAATGTGATGGAAACCCAATGAGTTTCTAATTTGTATTCAGTACATGGTAATTTAACCGCAAAACGTAATTTTTCTGTGCACTATGTCTTCACGCACAGCCCTTTATCCCCAATAAGTAAATTTGATGGAAACACATCTCTGGTGGGAAAATGCACATTTATGCAGATTGTTGAATATTCGCATGGAAATATGTCACCAATTGGATAGAGAACTAGCTAGTAATAGTATTTTATTTTCACTGCTATTTAGGCACGCCAAGGTAGACCAGCGGACAAAGGTCTTAACCCTTGGACGTTCTGATGTAGCAGAACGCACGAGAAAAAAAAAACTTTATAATAAAGCATTGCGTGCATATGATCGCATTTGCGTAGTGGCATAGAGCAGTAGAGTAGAGGCACTTACAGAAGTTGCACACATTGGGTACATTTTTAGTAGCCTAGGGTCCCGGAAAAATTTGGGTTTTTATAAACGCATTTCATGCAAGTAATTTTAAATGACTGGAGACATTGGCTAAATATTTTTTTATTCTGCCCAAATGATCGAAATGGCAGGCTACTTTGACACTAACGAACCTGAGTGTGTGGAGACACATTTGTAGGCTACAATATGACGAGGAAATTATAGTCGTAAAAATGCTTTCCAGTTTCACTGACATACCTAAAATGATGCGCAGCTCACTCGCTGGTGATGGCTGATGCGCTCGTGATAAATGCATATCTCTCTCTTGTTTTACTTGGTAAAACAATATTTGGAAGTAAAGTATTTTGGAAGCCTACAGCATAGTCTTCTCTTTTCAGTAGTAGCCATTTGCTTTCCAACCTGTGTTTTCCCTCGACTGTATTTTAAATATTGCGAAAGGCCTGTTTTGTTTGCATGCTGTTTGTTCACTGACAGATTTGCGCGTTCCCGACTGTAGGCTATTCCTTGTTATTGGGCTATAATCCACAGCTAGGCTATTTTTAAAATAAACTATTTATCCTCTGTGGCTAATTTATGGGCCTTCTCATGGCGTAGTAGACTATTCTGCATGATTTCATTACTTTCTGACCAGACAGTAGTAATTCTATAACTGGCAAATGCATTTCAATTTATTACGGGTGCTGTAGTTCCTTCAGAATCCAGCGCGCGGCTATGATTCTATAAGGAAATAAATTATGACGTGCAACGCTGGAGAGTTGCAGGCTCATGTCTATCAGAGCAGAGAGGGTGAGATCATAAAACGTTAATCTCAATCTGTGAGAGATACATGCGCGTTTCTCATACAACCACCGCCACCCGTTGGTTTCACACATAGGCCTACAGTAGGTTACAATGTTGCGCAAACCATTACATCCGGGCCGAACCAACCCAATCAACTCGTTGAATATTAGGAAATTCTACTTTTTGACATTCGTTTTTTTTTGTGGGGACAGGATCATTAATGAAGAGGCAACACGAATTAACTTTGATCGCAGTTATTTTGTGACAATTATTTTTCATGCCACGAGAGTTATTGGATCCGGCCAAATAGATTCCGAAACAAAACAGTCCAAATGGAGAGGTGCACTGACCAAACCCTATTTAAGGAGTAGAGGTGTGTGTGCATATTTATCTACCATTAGCACATA
The DNA here is from genome assembly GCA_030435695.1 of Brachymystax lenok tsinlingensis. Taxonomy (NCBI): domain Eukaryota; kingdom Metazoa; phylum Chordata; class Actinopteri; order Salmoniformes; family Salmonidae; genus Brachymystax; species Brachymystax lenok. Next base: position 19,231,085 of record CM059781.1, read on the forward strand.
CTAAGACATCTCTATAGACTAGGGCCATGGTAGTAATAGGCAGTAATGGGTCATGAATATCTGTCTAAAAGTCTATGCTACTCACAGTCTCTGACTGCTCTGAGGTGGCTCAGCTCACACAAGTGAGGAGGACAGGGAGGCCACACTCATTACACATTCTGTCACTGCCCGCACCCCTTCCCTCCCTCCCTCGCTCCTATCATTTATTTATTTGCGCCAGCCCTCAATTACACTCTTTTGTCCCGGGAGCAGAGAGCGGGCCGGGGCGATCCCGGGTTCGACTAGCTAATGAACGAGGGAGACAGACCCCCTCATGTTTATTTCCCAGCTTCGTCGAGAGCAGGAGTCCCGGGAGAGACGGAAACAAGGCTGCTGAATAATAATCAGTGCTTTGTGTTTTAATACGACTGGTCTACTCCACAGGCATATGGATGAAGAGATGGAAGGAAAAGGGGAGAAGCGTGCCACTTTTAGGGAGGGATGATGGTGAGGTCTAAGGAGGGAACACAGGCTCTTGGTCGTAGATGGATGGGCCATGAATCAAGCTCTCTGTCGCTCCTCTGAAAGCAGGTGGCCATTTGTGTCCTACGCTAATAGCACCTCATTCTCAAATACAAACTAATCCATTTTCAGGAGCCAGCGGTGAACTGGGGCAAAAATTCATGAAAGGGTTGGCATATGTTGAATATGAAACATTTTACTTGCACTGAATAGATTCTTATTGCAAACTGTCATCCATTTTCTAGATCACGGGAGCCTAATGTGCTTGAATACATTTATTTAATAATTTGGTCACCAGCCTTAGATAATACACTCCCTTACGTTTGTAGTTGGACCATGTTGCTATTCTTTTTTTAAATGTGGCTTTTTACTCAAGCATTTTGGATTTGAGATCAAATGTTTCATATGAGGTGACAGTACAGAATCGGACCTTTTATTTCAGGGTATTTTCATACATATCTGATTTACTGTTTAGAAATGAAAACTTTATATACTGTATATAGTTCCCCCATTTGAAGGTGTCAAGTACTAAAGTATTCAACAGTTTAGTATTTGGTCCCATTTTTCTAGCACGCAATGACTACATCAACATTGTGACAAACTGGTTGGATACATTTGCAGTATGTTTTGGTTGTGTTGTCCAATAGGAACTGAATGGTAAATGATGACTATAGTAATGTACTTTCTAAGTGAGTAGATAAGATGTTTCTGAAACTAAATCAATCCTGATATTGCCATGATTGAGAAAAATCATGAATGAACCATGACTAATGATGAGTGAGAAAGTTAGAGGCTACAACCAATAATAGGGAAGATTAGCATGATCTTCATCCCTCTAACTTTCTCACTCATCATCATTCCAATTCATTCATGATTATCCATAATCATGGTAGCATCCACATTCATGTAGCAGTGTTTACAAACAGCGTCATACACACATTATTGTAGAGGGGCACGAAGTACATGAGGATGAATCATTAGGGTGAATCATTGTCATTATGCGGAATTCTATGTTTTTTTTCCTGCATTATCTAAGCGTACCTCTTTACCCGTTAAATTGTCATTTTAATAATGGGTGTCATGACATTATCATAAGGTGCCAGATTACATTTAGAATGCATTCGGAAAGTATTCCGACCCCATTACCTTTTCCACATTTTGTTACTTTACAGCCTTATTCTAAAATTGATGAAATAAAATATTTTCCTAGTTAAATAAAGGTTAAATAAAAAAATAAATCTGTACACAATATCCATTATGACAAAGCAAACACAGCTTTTTTAGATTTTTTAGCAAATGTATAAAAAAACAAAAAACAGCAATACCTTATTTACATAAGTATTCAGACCCTTTGCTATGAGACTCGAAATTGAGCTCAGGTGCATGCTTTTTCCACTGATCATCCTTGAGATGTTTCTACAACTTTATTAGAGTCCACCTGTGGTGAATTCAATTTATTGGACATTATTTGCAAAGGCACACACCTGTCTATATAAGGTCCCACAGTTGACAGTGCATGTCAGAGCAAAAACCAAGCCATGAGGTCGAAGGAATTGTCCGTAGAGCTCAGAGAAAGGATTGTGTTGAGGCACAGATCTGGGGAAGGGTACCAACAAATGTCTGCAGCATTGCTGAGCAATCAGGAGAGAAGGGCCTTGGTCAGGGAGGTGACCAAGAACCCGATGGTCACTCTGAGTTCATCTGTGGAAATGGGAGAACCTTCCAGAAGGACAACCATATCTGCAGCACTCCAGGAATCAGGCCTCTATGGTAGAGTGACCAGACAGAAGCCACACCTCAGTAAAAGGCACATGACAGCCCACTTGGAGTTTGCCAAGAGGCCCCTAAAGGACTCTCAGACCATGAGAAACAAGATTTTCTGGTCTGATGAAAATCAAGATTGGAGGAAACCTGGCACCATCCCTACGGTGAAGCATGGTGGTAGCAGCATCATGCTGTGGTAATGTTTTTCAGCAGCAGGGATTGGAAGACTAGTCAGGATCGAGGGAAAGATTAACAGAACAACATACAGAAAGATCCTTGATGAAACCCTGCTCCAGAGTGCTCAGGACCTCAGACTGGGGCGAAGGTTCACCTTCCAACAGGACAACGACCCCAAGCACTCAGCCAAGACAACGCAGGAGTGGCTTCGGGACAAGTCTTTTAATGTCCAGAAGTGGCCCAGCCAGAGCCTGTACTTAAACCCGATCTAACATATCTGGAGAGACCTGAAAGTCAAATAAATTTACAAAGATACCTCTTACGAGTCCTGCCCATCACCGGCAGCTAAAATCCAATCAAATGTTGTGTGTGTCACTTTACACTCTCTCTTTGCTCTGTCATATGTTTGCTTCATGGTGCACCTGGGAAGGAACCACTTACTAGGGAGAAGAGAGCTGGGGGCAGGGGTACTCTTTGTCTGGTCCAGTCAATGTGCCCCCTCCACAAAATACTGCTGAAATATCTTTTTTATCAATAATTATGTAGTTTAAAAATGAAGTTTAGTCATTAATTTAACAGAAATAAAAAAAATCCAACTGGACAAATTTGAGGGGACACATGCCCTACGAGCATGATGCCTTCTTCTATTCTTACAATAAAACTGACTCCAAAATGACAATGCATTATTCACAATTCACTTCCTTTTGGACAAAACATAATATGAAACACAACCAAAACAAGCTGTAAATGCATCCAACAAGTTTGATGTAGTCATTGTGTGCAAGGAATAAATCAAATATTTACAGATGTAGGATCTTAATTTGAGCCAGTTTGCTACAGCAGGAAAATAATGAATCTGAAAATATGAAATTATTATGTGGATTATAATTAATGGACATTTTTTGCCGGGGTTGATACATCTTCCTTTAGAGAAAATCAAGTCTGAATTTTTAAAGTGGACATTATAAACTTTAGAAGCCTCTACAAGTTTGTTCCTGCAGAGCAGTGAATGCATTCTCAGCAACAAAAGAATGATAAAATGTCGATCCTACATGTATACAGTATGCCATATTCAAATGGAGGGACTACATATACAGTGGGGAAAAAAAGTATTTAGTCAGCCACCAATTGTGCAAGTTCTCTCACTTAAAAAGATGAGAGAGGCCTGTAATTTTCATCATAGGTACACTTCAACTATGACAGACAAAATTAGGAAAAAAAATCCAGAAAATCACATTGTAGGATTTTTTATAAATTTATTTGCAAATTATGGTGGAAAATAAGTATTTGGTCAATAACAAAAGTTTATCTCTATACTTTGTTATATACCCTTTGTTGGCAATGACAGAGGTCAAACGTTTTCTGTAAGTCTTCACAAGGTTTTCACACACTGTTGCTGGTATTTTGGCCCATTCCTCCATGCAGATATCCTCTAGAGCAGTGATGTTTTGGGGCTGTCGCTGGGCAACACGGACTTTCAAAGATTTTCTATGGGGTTGAGATCTGGAGACTGGCTATGCCACTCCAGGACCTTGAAATGATTCTTACGAAGCCACTCCTTCGTTGCCCGGGCGGTGTGTTTGGGATCATTGTCATGCTGAAAGACCCAGCCACGTTTCATCTTCAATGCCCTTGCTGATGGAAGGAGGTTTTCACTCAAAATCTCACGATACATGGCCCCATTCATTCTTTCCTTTACACGGATCAGTCGTCCTAGTCCCTTTGCAGAAAAACAGCCCCAAAGCATGATGTTTCCACCCCCATGCTTCACAGTAGGTATGGTGTTCTTTGGATGCAACTCAGCATTCTTTGTCCTCCAAACACGACGAGTTGAGTTTTTACCAAAAAGTTCTATTTTGGTTTCATCTGACATTCTCCCAATCCTCATCTGGATCATCCAAATGCTCTCTAGCAAACTTTAGACGGGCCTGAACATGTACTGGCTTAAGCAGGGGACACGTCTGGCACTGCAGGATTTGAGTCCCTGGCGGCGTAGTGTGTTACTGATGGTAGGCTTTGTTACTTTGGTCCCAGCTCTCTGCAGGTCATTCACTAGGTCCCCGTGTGGTTCTGGGATTTTTGCTCACCGTTCTTGTGATCATTTTGACCCCACGGGGTGAGATCTTGCGTGGAGCCCCAGATCGAGGAAGATTATCAGTGGTCTTGTATGTCTTCCATTTCCTAATAATTGCTCCCACAGTTGATTTCTTCAAACCAAGCTGCTTACCTATTGCACATTCAGTCTTCCCAACCTGGTGCAGGTCTACAATTTTGTTTTTGGTGTCCTTTGACAGCTCTTTGGTCTTGGCCATAGTGGAGTTTGGAGTGTGACTGTTTGAGGTTGTGGACAGGTGTCTTTTATACTGATAACAAGTTCAAACAGGTGCCATTAATACAGGTAACGAGTGGAGGACAGAGGAGCCTCTTAAAGAAGTTGTTACAGGTCTGTGAGAGCCAGAAATCTTGCTTGTTTGTATGTGACCAAATACTTATTTTCCACCATAATTTGCAAATAAATTCATTAAAAATCCTACAATGTGATTTTCTGGATTTGTTTTCCTCATTTTGTCTGTCATAGTTGAAGTGTACCTATGATGAAAATTACAGGCCTCTCTCATCTTTTTAAGTGAGAGAACTTGCACAATGGCTGACTAAATACTTGTTTTCCCCACTGTATAAAGTGCTTTAAATTCAAAAGAATGATCAAATTTAGATCCTACATCTATACAGTATGCCATATTCAAATGTAGGGACTAGATATGTAAAGTGCTTTAAATTCTAAACGGTAATTCAGACATATATGAAAATACCCTGAAATAAAAGGTGAGATTCTGTACTGTCACCTCATATGAAACATTTGATCTCAAATCCAAGTTGCTGGAGTATAAAGCCAAATAAAAGAAGCGCTGTTCAACTACAAACGTAAAGGAGTGTATTATCTAAGGCTGGTGACCAAATTATTAAATAAATGTATTCAAGCACATTAGGGCCCCGTGATCTAGAAAAGGGATGACAGTTTGTGACAGTTTGCAATAAGAAACTATTCAGTGCAAGTAAAATGTTTCATATTCAACATATGCCAAAACTTTCATGAATTTTTGCCCCAGTTCACCGCTGGCTCCTGAAAATGGATTAGTCTGTATTTGAGAATGAGGTGCTATTAGCGTAGGACACAAATGGCCGCCTGCTTTCAGAGGAGCGACAGAGAACTTGATTCATAGCCCATCCATCTATGACCATTCCCCTTCAGGGGATGAGAGCCTGAGTTCCCTCCCTAGACCCCACCATCATCCCTCCCTGAAAGTGGCACGCTTCTCCCCTCATCCTTCCATCTCTCCATCCATATGCCTGTGGAGTAGACCAGTCGTATTAAACACAAAGCACTGATTATCAGTACCCTCAAATAAAAGGTGAAATTCTGTACTGTCATGACATTAAATGTTTGATATTAAAACCAAAATGCTTTTGTATAGAGCCATATTAAAATGTTTGGCATCACTGTCCAACTACATACGTAGGGGAGTGTATCTACACTCACAAGTTATTTTTGTTCCCCCAGCTTCACTCTTTCTAATGTAACATGACTGACCGGCTGTGTCATGTGGAAGTGTTGACCCCAATACTGTGTCTCAGTCAGGAGGCGCTTGTCCTTCAGACTGACTTTTGACCGTGCTGGCCTAAGCAGAATTGTGTGTGTGTGTGCGCGTGAGTGGGTGTTGGAGTGGGATCAAGAGGCCAAGGTTGATGTCACAGAGCATTTCACAACATTTATACAAATTGAATCTGACTCATATTGTCAGATTCTTCACTGTTTTATTTCAAACTGATTAAACTGGTTGTTTACAAAGTGCAATTCAGAAAATACCATGTATTCTGTATAAACCTTCCTCCGGGGTACATTATTACAGGTAGGACTCATTGTCTCACATCAGTGCGAAGGCCGTCTGCACTCATCTGTCTGATAACTCCCAAACACTCATGGGAAAGCTAAAAATAAGTTTGACTACAATATGCTGTCCTAATATTTGAAAATTTTACCAAGGTGACATCGTCCACTGATCCCCCTTTCATCCTCATAAGAGTCAGAGTTAATCTTAACAAAAACTATAAACCTGTAGCTAATATTGACATTTATTTAATAACAAATTCTTCAATACCCTAATTCTACATTTAGCTAAGGTGTATTGTTGTTGTAGAATAAGAATTCATGAAAATCTAAATGTGCACGACAATTAGCTAGCTAGCTAGTGTCTGCTTGCTGAACCAGTCGCAAAGCAAGGGATGCTAACAACGACAGTTCACACACTCAATGCTGAATACTCCCTCTAGCTAACTAGCTAGTGTAGTGATATTCTAGCTAATAGCACATTAGTTTTCATGATAAGGCAGTTTCTGTTTTGCCGGGATTAGTGAGTTTTGCAGCACAGCTTGACTGCTTTAGGCTAGCTGTGATGTTATTGAGTTGGCCAAATGTTACAAAGTAGCGAGGTACAGTGCCAGCTGTCAGAGTCAGATACATGCTGATTTCTTAGAACAGTCCCATAACTTTGGTTATTCATCAACAAGATTGGCAAACTAGCTACAGTAATGGCCATTCAAACAAGTTATCACTAGGCTCCTAGCTTGGGAAGGTTTGCTCAGCTGATCAAGCATGGTAGTAGTCAGTGCGTCATAGACACATCATAGAGTTAGGAACTAGTGTTCGGCAGATTAGCAAAATCTAGATTTTTAGAGATGAGTTCCACGTCCTACAAGACAGATGGTTTGAAGGACGAGCGTTGCATAGGACTGACTCCATCTGACGTAAGACAATGGGTAGGCCTAAGTTAGCTACACGTTAGGTAAATGCCAAGTTTATATCAACAATGACTTATTAATGTTGTTTAAAAAAGATAAGATACAGTAGATGTAACAAGACACAGTAACATGAATTACCATCTGACATGTTAATGTATGTGAGGACATGCTTTAGTGTGTGTGTGTGTGTGTGTGTGTGTGTGTGTGTGTGTGTGTGTGTGTGTGTCTCTCTCTCTCTTGCTGTGCACCTCTCCTCCTCTGGATCCAGGACACATTCACACACACTGCACCCCAGCGTCCTCGTTGTGTTGACAGTTGCTGATGCCCATGCCGTTGTGAATGCAAGAAAACACACTGGCCTCTCTGCCTGTGCATCGCAGGTCATCCAACCAGATCCTACCGATTCCTAAACGGATGACAACACAATCCAGAAACCAAGTCCATGAAATTCAACAATGAACAATGAGAAATGTATTAATATGTGTGAAAGAAAATAAACCTCAACCCTGACAGGATCTCTACACATCCTCAATGGGAACAAAAAGATAAAACAAAAAAACTGGATCTATCTGATAGTGATAAGGTAGAGGATGGACTCACCATGGCTGGCCGTGAAGACTGTGGAGGCTCGTTGGTACCCCAGCATCTTGCAGATCACGGTCCCGTCCAGAGTGTCGAAGCCGTCATCACACACCGTACCCCACTGCCCCGACCACATCACCTCCACTCTCCCACGAGTCCCCCCGCCAGCGATACGCACATTTTCTGTCACTGGAGAGAGAGACATTTTAAAATAACTTATGCATGCACATGATTAAACATGAATTGTACCGTTTTCCATGCCCATAGTCCAATGAATAATCACTTAAATATTCAGGTAAATGAATACATATCATATTTACATATACAGTATGTCTTAGAGACAAGTCGGATATTGTGGGTAACCTGGCATTAGTGTGAGGTGTAGTGCTGAGTGTGTGTGTGTGTGTGTGTGTCTGTGTGACTTCACACACTCACCTGATCCAGCTGCTCTTTCACCCTTCTCTCCACGTGGACCTAGTGGTCCGGGACTTCCCGGCAACCCTGGAAATCCTAGGACATAAAGAGGTTGAAATTAAACATGCACACATTTGTTTAACTATCCTTGTGGGGACCAAACAATTGATTCCCAATCAAAATCTTATTTTCCCTAACCCCTAACCCTAACCCTTATTCTATCCCTAACCCTAATTGTGATCTTAAACTTAACCCCTAAGCCTAAAATATGCATTTTTTCTTGGCAAACTCCAAGCGGGCTGTCGTGCCTTTTACTGAGGTGTGGCTTCTGTCTGGCCACTCTACCATAAAGGCCTGATTCCTGGAGTGCTGCAGATATGGTTGTCCTTCTGGAAGGTTCTCCCATCTCCACATGTCCCCACTTGTCTAAATCTTCCTTGTTTTACTATCCTTGTGAGGGCTCCTGAGTGGCGCAGTGGTCAAATGCACTGCCTCTCAGTGCTAGAGGCATCACTACAAATCCAGGCTGTATCACAACCGGCTGTGATTGGGAGTCCCATAGAGCGGCTCCGGTATAGGCCGTCATTGTAAATAAGAATTTGTTCTTAACTGACTTGCCTAGTTAAATAAAGGTTAAATAAAAAATAAAAAATAAAATAATAATTCTGGTCCGCACAAGGATAGCAAAACAACACACACACACCTACAAGTCCTCTCAAGAGGACCAGCAGGTCCTCTTGGTCCTACGGAGGAAGAACAATAACCACAGATTTATCACAAAAATCATAAAGGACACTTCATATTATTAATATAACACTTTACGGTAGGAGAATATATACAATTGTAATTCCTGAAATCAACAGTTTGAAGGACATGACGATGAGGGTCCCATAGCTCAGAGACAGGGTAAAACTCACCTTCCGGTCCTATGGGTCCAGGTAGTCCTTTTGGCCCTGTGTAACCCTTCGAATCAGGGACCCCCTGTACTCCATCAAGCCCCTGGGCTCCTGACAGATTCACAGCACACAGTCACACTCACTCTACAATGTGGAGGCTATACAGTACAGCACTATGTCACACTATGTCAAACCCTGTGCTACCCAGGAGCACGAGTAAAGGACATAATATGGCTGCTTCCAACTGTTCTACAACAGATGCCGGGAGCTGACACTGTCGTAGTCCATGTGTGGTCAAACAACATCAGGAGGGCTAGCTCGGAACATTTGAAAATTGATTTTAAAGAACTGATTTTAGCATTAAAAGACTCCAAAAAACGGCCAATAATTTCAGGTCCAGTACCATCGTTGGACAGAGGGTGTGAAAGACTCAGCAGACTGCTGGCATTACACATCTGGCTAAAAGACTGCTGTAGCGCTGCTGGAGTCACTTTTATTGATAACTTTGACACCTTCTGGAAACAGAAGATACTCTACAGGAATGACGGAGTCCATCCAAATGATCTTGGCTCCTGGACTCTGTCCACGCATTTCAAGGCTGCGTTTAAACAATGCTCAGTTAATCCCTACCATTGTGACAATGCGTTGTCATATTGCTGCATCAAATGTACATGATCTTTGGGGCATTGGCAAACACAATGTAAGTAATTTAATTTAAGTACCCCAAATTGCACCAAATACATCTGTTTATCCTACAGCTATTGTAAGCAGTAATCATGAGCCTATAAACCAGAGTTACACTGTTAACACTGAGGCGGCGTGCAATAGTAGGAAGACCACTTTATGCAGCTCACCCTGCACTATCAGCTCCAATGTAAATAACATGAGTAAGTATACCTCTGATAAGCTTCCCAGTAAAGCAATAAAAACAATCAAACAACCCAGAAAAGTGTTAAAAATAGCCCATATTAACATATGTAGCCTAAGAAACAAGGTCCATGAAGTCAAAAACTTGCTTGTAACAGATGCCATTCATTTTCTGACTATCTCTGAAACTCACTTAGATAATACCTTTGATGATACAGTGGTAGCAATACATGGTTATAACATCTACGGAAAAGACAGAAATGCCAACGGAGGTGGTGTTGCGGTCTATATTCAGAACCACATTCCTGTAAAGCTTAGAGATGATCTAATGTTAAATACTGTTGAAGTAATATGGCTACAGGTTAATCTATGTAAGAATGCTGTTCATCGACTACAGCTCAGCATTTAACACCATAGTAGCCTCCAAACTCGTCATTAAGCTCGAGACCCTAGGTCTCGACCCCCGCCCTGTGCAACTGGGTCCTGGACTTCCTGACGGGCCGCCCCCCAGGTGGCGAGGGTAGGAAACAACATCTCCACCCTGCTGATCCTCAACACTGGGGCCCCACAAGGGTGCGTTCTCAGCCCTCTCCTGTACTCCCTGTTCACCCATGACTGCGTGGCCAAGCACGCCTCCAACTCAATCATCAAGTTTGCAGACGACACTATAGTGGTAGGCTTGATTACCAACAACGACGAGACGGCCTACAGGGAGGAGGTGAGGGCCCTCGGAGTGTGGTGTCAGGAAAATAACCTCTCACTCAACGTCAACAACACAAAGGAGATGATCGTGGACTTCAGGAAACAGCAGAGGGAGCACGCCCCTAGCCACATCGACGGGACAATAGTGGAGAAGGTGGAAAGTTTTAAGTTCCTCGGCGTACACATTACGGACAAACTGAAATGGTCCACCCACACAGACAGCATGGTGAAGAAGGGGCAACAGGGCCTCTTCAAGCTCAGGAGGCTGAAGAAATTCCGCTTGTCACCAAAAACACTCATAAACTTCTACAGATGCACAATCGAGAGCATCCTGTCGGGCTGTATCACCGCCTGGTACGGCAACTCCTCTGCCCACAACCGTAAGGCTCTCTAGAGGCTAGTGAGGTCCGCACAACGCATCACCGGGGGTAAACTACCTGCCTTCCAGGACACCTACATCACCCGATGTCACAGGAAGACCAAAAAGATCATCAAGGACCACCTGTCATGACGTAGCCCTTTTTGGGTATAGCGAGCACCACCCCTCTCTCTCTCTCTCTCACCACTTCCCTCTTCCCCTACACCCAGGCTCTGTTATCGCAGGTCATAAATTCCTAAAGGAGGAGGGAGAATCCAGCTATGACCGGTCCATTTCATTTAATATTTGTGAAACTCATGAGAGACAATACAGCCACATTACCATAACTCTGTTTATACAAGAGTCTCAGTTGTGAGGCTTGCATCTAATTGTTGTATAAAATGAATGAGCAAAGATTAAACTATTTGTGAAATTATGTAAATTGATTTTAAACTGTTTAATGAAGGAAACTCCAATTCCCTTTGGAGTTTAACTAAGTCATAGGCCCGCCCCATGAGCACAGACATTGATCTGGCATCATGGGACAGCCCCTTCCTACTGTTCTGGATATAACCCCCACCTTGGGAATTTCCCCGTAGACCAAGCTTACCTCGATTACCGAGAGGGCTAAGGTTTGAGTAGAGACCATGCGTACCTCTAGCCTCGAGGGGGCTAAGGTTGGAGTAGAGACCACCAAAAACCCTCAGGATAAGCTAAGTTTGTAATGGTTGCTGAATTCCTAACCAAACCACGTGGAGAATTGGCTACACGGGTGGAAATGGTTGAAACTCTGAGACTATCGATTCCGACAGAATAAGAGCAAATCTTCGATACTAATTTCTAGTCTGCAGCTAGAAATTATGTCGACCTGAATGCGAGGACTGACAACCGCTGACAACTGCTGAAACATTTATTCTACAAGAACATTTCTAAATGTTCTAAATTTCTAAACACTCTGAAGTATCCATTCTAACCACTACTTATTGGAAGAGAGAGAGGGGCGGATAAACTTTCAAACAGAAAGATTAACTTTCCAACAGAGATCACGACGACACACTGAGCGTAAATATATATTGATTGCAATTATTCCGGAATGAGTGAGTGTTCATGTGCAAAGGATTAGCATTTCAATTAATATAATTATCAACTGTGTAGTGACTCATTTGTGTAATTCACGCCTTTCTCAGTCTACACCCACTTCTCTTTTGTCCACCAAGTCGTCATACCGGCTTATACCACTAGGGAAACTCCGCTATCATTTCCTTGTAACTATATCAACTGTTTGTTTGTTTATGCATTTCTGTGATTATTTAGTTAGATAGTAAATAAATTATTGAGACAATTGATGTATGGATGATTCATAGTAAAGACTGGGTTCGTGCAGATAACCAACGATTTTCAACGTTCGGAATGAGACTAACGTGAGGTAAAGAATAATGCATTAATTAGAAGACTAATCGATCAGATATTAAAATATCTGAAGAGTTATATTAGGAAAATTATAACTTTGTAATCTGAATATTTTCCTTGGTGCCCCGACTTCCTAGTTAATTACATTTACATGATTAGTTTAATCATGTAATAATAATTACAGAGAATTGATTTGATAAAATAACAGTCTTCACTTTAATGATGCCAAAGACACGATACACCCGCGCCACTGCCTGTTCACCCAACTATCATCCAGAAGGCGAGGTCAGTACAGGTGCATCAAAGCTGGGACCGAGAGACTGAAAAACAGCTTCTATCTCAAGGCCATCAGACTGTTAAACAGCCATCACTAACATTGAGTGGCTGCTGCCAACATACTGACTCAAATCTCTAGCCACTTTAATAATAAAAAATTGGATGTAACAAATGTATCACTAGCCACTTTAAACAATGCCACTTATATAGTGTTTACATATCCTACATTACTCATCTCATATGTATATACTGTACTCTATACCATCTACTGCATCTTGCCTATGCCGTTCGGCCATCGACTCAAATCTCTAGCCACTTTAATCGTAAAAAATTGGATGTAATAAATGTATCACTAGCCACTTTAAACGATGCCACTTTATATAATGTTTACATATCCTACATTACTCATCTCATATGTATATACTGTACTCTATACCATCTACTGCATCTTGCCTATGCTGTTTGGCATACTCGTATTCATTCCTTTACACTTGTGTGTATAAGGTAGTTGTTTTGAAAATGTTAGATTACTTGTTAGATACTACTGCATGGTCGGAACTAGAAGCACAAGCATTTCGCTACACTCGCATTAACATCTGCTAACCATGTGTATGTGACAAATACAATTTGATTTGATTTGATCTGCCTCACCTAAAGCCCATTCTTTTAGGAAGCTGCTATTGACCACAAAGTGCTAAAAGTCAGTATCTGGATAATTTGTGTGAAATTCTTGTGATATCACCAGAGAAGTATATTTTCTGGGTGATTTAAATATTGGCTGGCTATCATCAAACTGCCCACTCAAGAAAAAACTTCAAACTGTAACCAGTGCCTGCAACCTGGATCAGGTTGTCAGTCAACCTACCAGGGTAGTTACAAACAGCACAGGAATTAAATCATCAACATGTATTGATCACATCTTTACTAATGCTGCAGATATTTGCTTTAAAGCAGTATCCAAATCCATAGGACGTAGTGATCACAATATAATCGCCATATCTAGGAAAACAAAAGTTCCAATGGCTGGGCCTAATATAGTGTATAAGAGGTCATACAAGAAGTTTTGTAGTGATTCATATGTTGATGATGTGAAGAATATTTGCTGGTCTGTGGTGTTTAATGAGGAGCAACCAGACACTGCACTTGATGCATTCATGAAACTACTTATTCCAGTTACTAAAGCACGCAACCATTAAGAAAATGACTGTAAAAACTGTTAAATCCCCTTGGATTGATGAGGAATTGAAAAATTGTATGGTTTTTGCTATTTCACATTAAACAAATTGACAACAGAATTTCAGAATGCTTATAGGGAAGGACACTCAACAAGCACAGCACTTACACAAATGACTGATGATTGGCTGAGAGAAATTGATGATAAAATGATGGTGGGGGCTGTCTTGTTAGACTTCAGTGCAGCTTTTGACATTATCGATCATGGTCTGCTGTTGGAAAAGCTTATGTGTTATGGCTTTACACCCCCTGCTATAATGTGGATAAAGAGTTACTTGTCTAACAGAACACAGAGGGTGTTCTTTAATGGAAGCCTCTCAAATATAATCCAGTTAGAATCAGGAATTCCCCAGGGTAGCTGTTTAGGCCCCTTGCTTTTTACATTTTTTACTAACGACATGCCATTGACTTAGAGTAAAGCCAGAGCGTCTATGTATGCGGATGACTCAACACTATACACGTCAGCTGCTACAGCGACTGAAATGACTGCAACACTCAACAAAGAGCTGCAGTTCGTTTCAGAGTGGGTGGCAAGGAATAAGTTAGCCCTAAATATTTCCAAAACTAAAAGCATTGTATTTGGAAAAAAACAGTCACTAAACCCTAAACCTCAACTAAATCTTGTAATAAATAATGTGGAAATTGAGCAAGTTGAGATGACTAAACTGCTTGGAGTAACCCTAGATTGTAAACTGTCATGGTCAAAACATATTGATGCAGTAGTAGCTAAGATGGGGAGAAGTCTGTCTATAATAAAGCGATGCTCTGCCTTCTTAACAACACTATCAACAAGGCAGGTCCTACAGGTCCTAGTTTTGTCACACCTTGACTACTGTTCAGTCGTGTGGTCAGGTGCCACAAAAAAAAACGTAGGAAAATTGCAATTGGCTCAGAACAAGGCAGCACGGCTGGCCCTTGGATGTACACAGAGAGCTAATAGCATGTCAATCTCTCCTGGCTGAAAGTGAAGGAGAGATTGACTTCATATCTACTTTTATTTATGAGAGGTATTGACATGAATGCACCGAGCTGTCTGTCTAAACTACTGGCACACAGCTCGGACACGCATGCATACCCCACAAGACATGCCACAAGAGGTCTCTTCACAGTCCCCAAGTCCAGAACAGACTATGGGAGGCACACAGTACTACATAGAACCATGACTACATGGAACTCTATTCCACATCAAGTAACGCAAGCAGTAAAATTTGATTTAAAAAACGGATAAAAAACCTTATGGAACAGCGGGGACTGTGAATCAACACAAACATTGGCACAGACACCTGTATACACACACACACACACACAATAAAATGCGCACTATACATACATATGGATTTAGTACTGTAGATATGTGGTGGAGTAAGGGCGTGAGGGCACACAGTGTGTTGTGAAATCTGTGAATGTATTGTAATGTTTTAAAATGGTATAACCTGCCTTAATAAATAATAAATACAAATACAATCACACTCACTCCACAATGTGGAGGCTATAGTGTACAGTACAGATGCAAATGCAAAAATCTGCACAAAGTCCCACACAGTCACACAATTAACACAGGGCTCTCCAACCCTGTTCCTGGAGAGCTACCCTCCTGTAGGTTTTCACTCTAACCCATGTTGTAACTAACCTGATTAATCTTATAAACCAGCTAATTATTAGAATCAGGTACGCTAGATTAGGGTTTGAATGAAAACCTACAGGATGGTACCTCTCCAGGAACAGGGTTCACTCACATGCTCAGACACAATCATGCTTGGCTGCGTGAAACAGTCAAACGCCAAGTTATTTACCAGTGTGCCCTTTGATCCCATTCTGGCCTGGTATCCCTGGTAAACCTGTGAAGAGTTTGAGAGGTAAATGTTAGAGGTGGAAGCAAAAGAAAAGAAAAGAGGCCAGGTTCAGTTTGTTGAGTACAAAAAAACAAGTAGTTTGCAGGTGAGCCCTTCAAATACGCAGGTGAAGTATGGAGTATTAGAAAGTAAACGGTCTATGGGTGAGTGTAGTGTTTAGCCCATGCAGACTCACCAATGTGTCCCATATCCCCCTTTAGTCCCTGTGGTCCTGGCAGCCCAGGGGCTCCTGAACAATTAGTAGCTGCACTGCCTGTACGTATGACACACATAATCAGAGATACTGTATACACACGCACACAATATCCACTGAAGAGACACATACATACACATTACACAATATTACACCTAACATTTAACATAACTACAGTATTACAGATGCAGGATCTTAATTAGAATTTTCTGGCACAGCAGGAAATGCAAACTTGTAGTGTATTTGAGTTTTACAAAAGGCTTCTACATTTTGAAATTTCAACCTTGAAGTTTCAGACTTGATTTGCCGTAACAAATAACCCCTACAAAAATGTCCATTAAAGAAAATTCACATAATAATTCACATTTCCTGTTGCTGCAGGATTATTTTCCTGCTGTAGCCAACTAGCTCAAATTAAGATCCAACAGCTGTACTGTATGTGTGATAAGAAAAAGATTAACTGTATATGGGTGAAGCAAGTAAACTAAACTAGCTTTATGCATTCACTCAGCACTTTTAACTAAAATGGACAGATTTCACAATGATGATCTGGTGATATACAGATGTAGGATCTTAATTTGATCACTCTTTTGTTGCTGAGAATTTTCCTGCATAGCACGAAATGTGAACTTGTAGTGTATTCAAGGTTTAAAAGGCTTCTAAAGTTTGTAATTTACACTTTAAATTGTGAGACTTGATTTCCCCTAAAGAAAAATGTATCAACCCCTACAAATAACGCCCATTAATTATAATCCACAAAATAATTCATATTTCCTGTTGCTGCAGGATTATTTTCCTGCTGTTGTAAACTGGCTCAAATTAAGAACGTACATATGTCGTTTCTGTATATTACTGTGACAACGGGAACAGAAACTGAGAAGGCTGAAATGTGGAACTATGCCTGGAAATGTTATAACATTTAAGCCAGTCATGATGAGGGAAGATTTATTTTTAATTGTATGTATTTTTTTTGTATTTAACCTTTATTTAACTAGGCAAGTCAGTTAAGAATAAATTCTTATTTACAATGATGGCCTACCAAAAGGCAAAAGGCTTCCTGCGGGGACGGGGGCTGGGATTAAAAATAATAAAAATAAAGCAAAAAACACACATCACGACAAGAGAAATAACACAACACTACATGAAGAGAGACCTAAGACATTAACATAACATGGCAGCAACACATGACATCAACATGGTAGCAACACAACATGGCAGCAGCACAACATGGTAGCAGCACAAAACAGGGTATAAACATTAATCGGGCATTATTTATGACTCTGTTAACCAAAAAGGGGGGAGCTTGAGTCCATATCCTACCTATTCCAGGGCGTAAGAGAATAGGGCCTTGAGATCATCAGCTTATTGTTGACAGTGAGGACGATGAAGTAAAAATATCAACTTCCTTTCATGGAGAGAAAGAATAGTATCTTCCTGGGCAGCAGCAGCAGTTTTAGCCATCAATCCTACACTATTTTTTAATTCATTAACCCCCTAAGCAATTTAAAAATGCAAAGTCCCAGAGCAAGTTCAGCCAATCAAATATGTATCAAGGCATACTTTATTTGGACTGGCTTTGGGACATTAAGTACACGATGCACGTTTCCTCTGTGACGGATGGGGTGAGAGAGGGGATAATATTCAGTGTCCCTAACACTAAATCACCCAGCTCCACCTGCAGAACTGGCCCATGTGACACTGTCAATAATTAATCTAGCCTCTGTCTCTCAGACTAAAAGAACACACTAATACCACGGTCCTACCTGTCCACCAAGGAGCTGATTAAAGTTAGTGTTGATGCATGGGTAACTGCCATGGTAAACAGTCAACTTCTCCACCATGTTCTCCACAACTCCACTGCTTGAGTTGTATCCCATGTTAGTACTGCTGGACTGGTTCTATGTTAGTACTACTGGGCCTACCTGGTGTTCCAGCTGGTCCTTGTTGTCCAGTGGTACCATCTTCACCTGAAACAATGACTTATTATTGAGTTGATGAACTGTATGGAGATCATTAGTGGTAGAACTACAAGAGAACTCTGTGTTTGCCAGTGGATATGAGCATTAATAAGAACCACAGACTACTAAATGCATTGTTATGACATGAAAGATCAGTAATTATGTCACATTTCCTATTGTGGTTTAGATTTATATAAAGGTTTGGGGTCAGTAGGAGTAAGGTGAATCACCTTCGGGTCCTGGTTCCCCTGCTTCTCCTTTGGCTCCAGTCTGGCCATCAGCTCCAGGGTCTCCTTTTTGTCCTGTCTCACCTGGAACACAGTAACCCTCTCACTATCACTATCTACTGTCTCACCTGGAACACAGTAACCCTCTCACTATCACTATCTACTGTCTTACCTGGAACACAGTAACCCTCTCACTATCACTATCTACTGTCTCACCTGGAACACAGTAACCCTCTCACTATCACTATCTACTGTCTCACCTGGAACACAGTAATCCTCTCACTATCACTATCTACTGTCTCACCTGGAACACAGTAACCCTCTCACTATCACTATCTACTGTCTCACCTGGAACACAGTAACCCTCTCACTATCACTATCTACTGTCTCACCTGGAACACAGTAACCCTCTCACTATCACTATCTACTGTATCACCTGGAACACAGTAAACATTTTGCTATATACTTATATACAAAAACAAACATTAAATGTTACTGCATGAATCACATGAAACCAAATTAACTTAACATAGAATGTTCACAGATCACTTGTATGAAACATTATTTAGTCTGATGGATTTGGTATTTCTCTTTGATGGTTTATGTTATTATGAAAAAGACAATCATTGCCTCAAAAAAAGGCACTTATCCATCCATGTTAGCTGACTGAAAGTGGCAGCCTGATTACCAAACGGGGGTACTTAGCATCACAGAAGGCTGCTGAGGGGATTACGGCTCATTATAATGTCTGGAACGGAGCAAATGGAATGGCATCAAACACATGGAAACCATTGTTTGATGTATTTGAAAACATTCCACCAATTTCACTCCAGCCATTACCATGAGCCTGTCCTCCCCAATTAAGGTGCCACCAACCTCCTATGGTTAGCATCCGTTCTACACTGAGTGTACAAAACATTAGGAACACTGGCTCTTTCCATGACATAGACATGATGTCACTTGTTAAATCCACTTCAATCAGTGTAGATGAAGGGGAGGAGACAGGTTAAAGAAGGATTTTCAAGCCTTGAGACAATTGAGACATGGATTGTGTATGTGTGCCATTCAGACGTTGAAAGATCAAGACAAAATATTGAAGTGCCTTTGAACGGGGTATGGTAGAAGGTGACAGGCTCACCGGTTTGAGTGCGCTAAGAACTGCAACACTGCTGGGTTTTTGACTCTCAACAGTTTCCTGTGTATCAAGAATGGTCTACCACCCAAAGGACATCCAGCCAACTTGACACAACTGAGAGAAACATTGGAGTCAACACCTGCCACCATCCCTGTGGAATGCTTTTGACACCTTGTAGAGTCCATGGCCTGACTAAATGAGGCTGTTATGATGGCAAAAGGGGGTGCAACTTAATATTAAGAAGGTGTTCCTAATGTTTTGTGCACTCAGTGTATAGTGTGAGGAAGGACGGCATTTTGGTAGGATGACCTATTGAAAAATGCCTGACTCAAACTTGCAGGGTAATCTGTTAGCTTGTGTGAAAGTCCATCCCAGATTGAGACTTCATACAGGGGTAAATATCAATTCATTGAATAAACAGCGGGTTATTATGAAACAGAGAGGCCATCCATCCTCCACTTCCTCTGCCCCTGACTGGAGATGACAGGTCATCAGTGCACAGATCATTACTGGACAGACGAGCAGCTGAATGCTAATGCTACAGAGCTACACTGAACAAAAATATTAACTCAACATGCAACAATTTCTAATATTTTACAGTTCATTTAAGGAAATCAGTCAATTGAAATAAATTCATTAGGCTCTAATCTATGGATTTCACATGACTGGGAATACAGATGTGCATCTGTTGGTCACAGATACCTTAAAAAAAAGTAGGGGTGTGGATCAGAAAACCAGTCAGTATCTGGTGTGACCACCATTTGCCTCATGCAGCGCGACACATCTCCTTTGCATAGAGTTGATCGGGCTGTTCATCGTGGACTGTGAAATGTTGTTTCACTCCTCTTCACTGAAGGCGCGAAGTTGCTGGATATTGGAACACGCTGTCATACACGTTGATACCGAGCATCCCAAAAATGCTCAATGGATGACATGTCGGTGAGTATGCTGGCCATGAAAGAACTGGGACCTTTTCAGCTTCCAAGAATTGTGTACAAATCCTTGCGACATGGGGCCTGCTGAAACAAAAGGTGATGGCGGCGGATGAATGGCACGACAATGGGCCTCAGGATCTCGTCACGGTTTCTACTGTAATTGCATTTAATTTGCCATCAAGAAAATGCAATTGTGTTCGTTGTCTTTAGCTTATGCCTGCCCATAACATAACCCCATTGCCCTCATGGGGCACTCTGTTCACAACGTAGACATCAGAAAACCGTTCGCCAACACGACGCTGTCTACCCGGTACAGCTGAAACCGGGATTCATCTGTGAAGAGCACACTTCTCCAGCATGCCAGTGGCCAGCTAAGGTGAGCATTTGCTCACTGAAGGTCAAGACCCTGGTGAGGATGACGAGCATGCAGATGAGCTTCCCTGAGACGGTTTCTGACACTTTGTGCAGAAATTATTTTGTTGCGCAAACCCACAGTTTCATCAGCTATCTGGGTGGCTGGTCTCAAATGATCCTGCAGGTGAAGAAGCCAGATGTGGAGGTCCTGGGATGGCGTGGTTACATGTAGTCTCCGGTTGTGAGGCTGGTTGAACGTACTGCCAAATTCTCTAAAATGATGTTGTAGGCGGCTTATGGTAGATAAATCAAAATTGAATTATCTGGCAACAGCTCTGACATTCCTGCAGTCAGCATGCCAATTGCACACTCTCTCAAAACTTGAGACATCTGTGGCATTGTGTTGTTTGACAAAACTGCACATTTTAGAATGGCCTTTTATTGTCCCCAGCAGAAGGTGCAACTATGTAATTATCTTTCTGTTAAATCAGCTTCTTAATATGCCACACCTGTCTTGGCAAAGGAGAGATGCTCACTTACTCACTTAACAGAATTTCAGAGACATAAGCTTTTTGTGCATGTAGACATTTTCAGTGATATTTTATTTCAGATTATGATACCAACACTTCACATGTTGCGTTTGTATTTTTGTTCAGTATAGTTTGGTGCTGATCTAACATTGGCCGTTGCAGTGACGCAGTGATGCCACTACAATTGAGCAATGCAGTGCTTTTGGTTGACTCACCCCTGTCTCCCTTGTCCACCCTCACACCAGGTAACCCCCTCGCACCAGGTGGACCTAGGGAAACCACAAGGTCAAACAACATGTGAAATTCAAGCTTGTGGTGTAAGGGGCATTTATACCTCTCTTCCTCTCTTCTGTGGTTGTTGATTTGGCACTAAGGACAAGGGAGCTTACCAGTAGGTCCCTGTGGGCCTGGTGAAGCTGCAATACAACAAAACCTTATTATTACCACCAATGCACTCTTGTGTTGTAATTAATACTTTGCAAAGCATGATGACAATAACATAATATGCAAATCTCACACAACACAAGGGTTGATTGCTCTGCACCCCAAGATATGTGATAACCTACATTGATGTGTGTACTCAAATGTTATATCAAATGTAAATCTATCAACCTGGGAGGTCCTGCCCATGTCTTACAGTAGCTACCTTTGAGTAATCTGAATGCTTTCACTGAGTCCTGAAGGAGAGTGGTGCTGGCGTTGACCGCACCCAGGTTCGTTCTCAGCTGGCCCAGCTGGCCATCCTCCCCACAGAGGCTGGAGACCTGGGTCTGTAACCTCCCCAGGTATCCTCTGAGAGAGGTGGTCTCCAGGCTGGTGTTTCTGGCAAGGGTACGTAGGTCCTCCTCCTGGTCCGTCCCCAGGGGGAGGTGATTGTCGGTCAGCTTCGCTGTTCTGGAGCCAGAGGAGGAGCGACTACTAGACTCCATCGAAAACACTGGGGCAGAGGTGCACAGAGACACAGAGCGTTACTAATACAGGAAGTCATGTGTTACTGCAGTTCAGGATATCATGGAAAATCCTTTTACAACATTAGATAAATGTGTTTGAACCATTTTGGACATAAAACCAACCAATGGTTTGTTGTACCTTTGTAAAGGAGGAAGGCATTCAGTGCAGTCAGAAGGATGAGGAAAACTAAAATAACATTTAGACATCGCTGTGCTCCTCTGGCCTTGGCTGGTTTTAGATCTGGAACATGTTGACATAAACACAAACAGGATTTTTGCTACATTCCAAATGGACCTCTACCATCTACCCCCCTAGGCACTCCTGTAGATCTGAAATGATCAGAAGGGTGGAAGCAACAATGCAACCCCCACCCCCACCCCACCACCCCAGCCTATCAGATGGCAAGCTGAAGCAATTATCATGTTGCTTAAACCTATCCAATCCATGACGTGTCAAGGGGTAGGGATTAAAATTCAGAAAACAGTATCCCTTGGAATATGGAGAAATTATCTCAACAAACCCACAGACATGGATGCCCTCTTCTGGCCATTTCTCTATTTCTGCCTCAATGTAGAATGTCAGGCTGTTGAGCTCAGTAAATTGCACTCATTTACTGTAGGTTGCCACAGCAGGTGGTTGTGGCCAGCGAATATAAAGTTAGAATTCAGTGCTGTCTGTAGTCTTCACACACTGCAATAGCTCTTTGGCTAGACTGGTTATTTTCTACAATGCACAGACAGTACTTCTACTTCTCTGTTTCAGTCTCCACCACCACTTTCAGATTGTGTGTACCATAACAATCTTATTCCTCACAGTTATCTATGATAACTTAAAGGTAGACTCAGCTAAATGTTGTTCCCACGAGCAGCACCGCAGATATTGAGATGAGTGAGATGCAAGACTTCGCTCTCGCTCAGTCACACACAGTATCTGCGCATGTGCACTGGTTCGCTTCACGCTGTTACAGTGTGATAGCCACGGGACCCAAACAGCAGAAAGTTGATCTTCACGCTTCAATTGCGGAAATTGACCCACTATGCTGTTCACTTTCTGCATCTATGTCATATCGCTGAGTCTACCTTTAATGGTTCTCACAAGGCTTGTCTCCCTAAATGTTTTGAATGTAGTTAGAATAAATTAACCATTTACTGTATTGAAGTCAGTCCAAGCCACATTATAATGTAATATATGCCATTTAGCAGATGTGTTTATCCAAAGCAACTTACATGCGTGCATACATTTTTATGCACGGTGGTCCAAGGAATCAAATCCACTAACCTGGCGTTGCAAGCACCATGCTCTCCCAACTGAGCTTCAGCAGACCACACCTTGTACCAATTTAAAGTGAATTGGGTAAAGAACATACTTTGAAATAAGAAAGGCCTCATAGGCCCCTAGCACCAGGGGTGGAATATAAGAAAAATCACACAAATAGCTCACTACTGTTAAATCACCAGGCCTTCAGAGCAAGAAGAACCTTGAAGCCAAAATGTTGCCCTGTGAGCCCCAGTTCCTCCCCTGCTTACCACTGCTCTGGAAGGTGTACAGGTCACTCCTGCTCAGTTTCATGTCCATGTCATAAAGTGGGTTACTCTGGCAGAACGAGCTGATGTGGCCCTCTCCTCTGTCTACTGATGTCTCCATGTTACTCCAAAGTGACAGACAACAGCCCAGAATTCCTCCTCAAGGCCCTCTTATAACAACTCATCATTTCGTAAAAAACATGGAATCCTCACTTTCTTATAGAACCCCTCCACCACCCGTTTGACACATGGCGGAAGTCATCTGATTTGGGGCTGAGGTAGCAAAAAAATCATAAGACATGATACAGTGGTTACAGCAATCTGTTGAAATAGGGAAGTAGCATGGGGTACAGAAGTCTAGATGACTCTGACACTGAATTATGCCTATCTTTATAATGGTGCCGGCTCTAGCCATTAAGCAACATATTCACTGTGTGTTGCAATCTATCTATCTATCTATCTATCTATCTATCTATCTATCTATATCAGTAGATACAGAGCTTAGATAAGTGAGTAGTTCTGCAAGGTCAGAACATGGCATAGGTCATCTCTTCACCCTATGGTAAAATGTGTAGAATTGCAGGAAATGTGCTTTAAAACTGCAACATTTTCTTTCCTCTCCATGTCAAAATGAGTAGAATCGCATGGAATTAACTTTACAGTTTTTCTCAGTCGCTTTGGTGCATTTCTCACATCACTATTTACATTTGCACAACAGTTAATGCAGTTCTCAAAACAATTAGTACAAACTGCAAAACCTAGTTGATAACCTGCAAAAGCATGTCACTTGCTCAAAATGGATAGCTCATTCCTCAAAAGCAAGTATTCATGTCAATGAAAGTGTCAGTGTCATCAAGATGAAAAGTCCTGACACCATTGTTTATGAACAAGATAGTCAAATGGCTTTGTCATGTTTTCATTATGACAGTTTACTCTGTAAATGTTTTCCAATGCAAAAAAGTCAGATCTTGGTGACACTACCTGAAAATGCTCAAGACAGCACTATATACTATTTGCACAGCCATTTGAAAAATACAGTAAAGTTACACATTACTGTATTTAGTGAGGTAACTGAGTACAAGACACTGAATATGTATGTTTCACATTTTTACTGCATATGCTCTTTGCAATTCTAATTTGTTCACAGCATTGTGCAAAAGAAAAAATACACCCTTATTTACAACAAACATAAACTCCCTTTGGGTAGAGCTGTGCACAACTGTAAACAATATTGCAGTACATATTGGAACTGAACATACAACATACATAGTACTGTAATCATTCATGCACATCCAGACGTTCCTCTCTGTCTGGCCACATAATTTCATCTACATCACAGCGAATATCATCTCTTGCAATGCAGCGAGGAAGGTATCTCCTCAGTGGAGAATCCACCCTCTGCAGGACTCTGCTGTGATGTCATCACATGCTGCATCCATAGCCGCTAGCAGGGCCATTTGGGTATGTGGATGCCGGTCATATACCTTCCACCTCCAGGAAGAGAAAAACTCCTCTATTGGATTTAAGAATGGTGAGTAGGGAGGGAGATATTCCACCAGCATCCTATCATGTGCTATCACTGTCCAACGACATCTGAGTGGTGAAAACGCACATTATCCAAAACAACAACATGCTTGCTCCGATGGTCTCCAGTTAGACCCCTCTCATTCTCAGGGATTATGTCCCTGTAAAGAGTGTCTAAAAAAGTCAGCAGATGTTGTGTGTTGTATGGACCAAGACGGGGGATATGGGTGAGGACGCCGTTTTCTGAGATGGCTGCACACATAGTAATATTCCCTCCTCGTTGGCCTGGGACATCAATGGTTGCTCTCTGTCCAATGCGATTCCTTCCACGTCTTCTACCTTTTGCCAGATTGAAACCCGCCTCATCAAGGTATATGAATGTGTGCAGCGGTTCCCTGGCCTCCAGCTCCAGTACATGCTTTATTACAGAAGAGGGAGTGAGAAAAACTATAACAACTTTTCCTGTGTAACATCATGCATTTTGGACAACATATTGTACAGTATGCACTGTGAATACACACACACAGAACTGTCATGTAAGTGTAGTGCATGACACTACACAAAGTAAACAGTTTACAGCACTGAACATTAGAATATGCATAGAACACATACATGTTTTACCTGTACATACTGGTGACGGATCTCCTTCACTCTGTCGCTGTTCCGTTCAAATGGCACATTGTACAATCGTTTCATGCACATTTCATTCCTCCTGAGCACTCTGTCAATTGTAGCGACTGAAACAGATTCAATATTCCCAAAGATGTTGTCATCCTCTATAACAGCACTTTGTATCTCTCTCAACCTTATGGCATTGTTTGCAATCACCATTGCACAAATGGCTTCCTCTTGTTGCGGAGTAAAAAGGGGCCCTCTTCCACCTCTGCAAGGTTGTCTTGCAATCCTGTGTGGTGCAGAGTAAAATTACAGTAAATATGGCAAATCATTACTGTAACACTACTGTACACTACAATACACTAAATGTGTGATGCAGTAAAGCTGTACGTCTAAATGTAAAATGTACAGTGACAAGTTATTGTCCCACTGCAAGCTTCATGTATGACACAATGACAGTAGCGCAGTGCAGATTGTTTAGTGCTGAATTACTGTCCATTTATACACACCTGTTCTCCCGACGAAATGTTTGAATAATTTAATTTACAGTGGTTCTCCCAACATTTGGCTGCACCCTTCGACCAGCCTCAGCCATTGTGAGGCCGTGATTGACAACATGATCCACAATTGTAGCCCTGATTTCATCAGGGATCCGCCTATGTACTTGGCCTCTTCTTCCTCTTCCCCTGTTTTGTCCCCTTCCCCTTCCTCCCCGCACCCTCAGCCCTCTTCCACGAGGCTGACCTTCCATTTCTGTGTCACAGTACTGTAGAAATGGTACACACTATGTCCTGCTTGGTTCATATATGCTTGTAAAGTGGGGGTTTATGGGATTCAGCTCTGACAGTGATTGTAGAAAAGTGGCTTATCATTGGTTGCAACTAATGCTTCACACACCCCTTCTCATCAGTGAAAGTTGAGATTCACCTGAGAGAAATTGTTCAATTTAGGAGACATTTTCATGAAAAAAAATATTTAAAAAAAATGTGTAAAATTTGCTTGACAGATTTTGACAACTAGTTCAACATTTTTGTATGTAAGGACTCAAGCAATGAAATGAGGACTATTAGTTTTATATGGAATGACTATTCAGCATTCACAAGTATAGTTAATTTTGACTGACATGACATAAGCAAATGATAATGTTATAAAACAGCAGAGAGTTGTATGAAAGCAATTGATGCATGTCCAAAAGCATTTGCAATTTGTTGGAAGGAATGAGAACCTGCTACTATGATGTGCACAAATGACTAAATGTTGTAGAGGTTGAACTAACTGTTGTGCAAATGTAAATAGTGATGTGAGAAATGCACCAAAGCGACTGAGAAAAACTGTAAAACAGCAACAACAAAAAAAGCTAAAAATAGCCTAGCTGTTTGACCTCATCTGGAATTTAAGGCAATGAAAACAAAAGACAAGCAACATGTAACCCAGCTAGCAAAAGTGGTTCCTTGGAAGTTGTGGGAAGGTATGTTTTTGGTTTCACATTGGCTGTGGGAACGAAGCAATTTTTTTTTTTAAGTGTTCTGAGATTAGAAGTGAACATTTTGGATGTTCCGGGAATGTATATTTTTAGGTTGCAGGAAGGTTCTGAGAACGTTTTTACTCTAGTTCCTTGTAAGTTTTCCTGGGAGGTTTTATAAACGCTTTGAGAATGGAAATAAGTTACGTTAATGTTTCTTATACATTAATGTGGATGCTACTGTGACGCACACAAAATGTATAGTCACATTTGTGTTTATGTATTGTTTCTTTGTAGTAGGGAAGAATGCTTTTACTGAAATGTCAGTCCTCCAAGGTTTCACCATTGGGATGCATTTATACAACTGTTGGCAAGTAGGGGGCAGTGAGACTTGTTCGCCTCACACTGGGACTATATGCGATCCTGCATCTGTGTTCTCATAATTGAGAGAACCTTTGAAAGAGAAGCCACATTCTCTTGTTTCATCATTTATCCTGTGGTAAAGTGCAAAAACACACTGAATACCACAATATAATTTTGTAACTTGCCTGTTGAAATGAATGTAGTGGTTTTGAACAGCAAAGTAATTGTGTAACTTTTCGTACTAGACAGAAAATTAAATGAAATGATGGCGGTGCATTCCTTTGATCTAGAAAAAAACTAATAGTTAACTCCTGAACATTTTATTTTTGAAAAAGACAATATCCTAAGGGTTTAGAGAATTTAATGTTGTAACTGGGATGTTTAAGAACTTTGTAATTGGTGTACTGGAAGGGTTAGAAAAGCAGCTAGCTTAGAGCTAGCTCTGGTTAGCTATTAGCTAGCTCCGGTTAGCTTTTTGGCTAGCTCTGGTTAGCTGTTTGCTAGCTCCGGTCAGTTGGTTGCTAGCCTCGGTTAGCGCTATGCTAGCTTGTTCAGTAATTTTCCAATAATTACAAATATCATACACCCAAGACATGCTGACCTCTCACCATTACAATAAGAGAGGAGGTTAGCATTTTGGGGGTGTATGATATTTGTGCATTTGTAACTTTCTCACTCATCATTATTCACAGTTTATTCAGGACTATCCGTAATCATGGTAGCATCCACATTAATGTAGAAGTGTTTAGAAACATATTATATTCTTATTTACAATAAAAGTGACTCCAAAATGATTTACCATTAATTTCTATTGGGCACAAAATAATCTGAAACACAATCAAAACAAACATAAAATGCATCCAACATGCATCCAACATCCAAGTTTGTAGAGTCACAAGCTTGATGTGATCATTGTGTGCTAGGAATATGGGACTAAATACTAAACTTTTGACCACTTTAATACACATATAAGTGAATTTATCCCAATACATTTGGTCCCATAAATGGGGGGGACTATGAACAAAAAGTGCTGTAATTTCTAAACGGTTCACCCGATATGGATGACAATATCCTCAAATTAAAGCTGACAGTCTGTACTTTAACCTCTTAGTTTTTGTATTATTTAAAATCGAAAGTGCTGGAGTACAGAGCCAAAGTACAGAGCCAGAGTACAGAGCCAGAGTACAGTGTATCTCGAGAAATAACGTAATCTTGTTTGTAAGCTCATTATATGCTTTACAGATGTAGACTGGCTGGCACCAGATTGGATTAGATTCAGGCCAGTGATGTCGTTACACTATGCAACCGACCGTCAAATGTTTTGCTATGGCCCTGGGTTGGTTTGAGTTTGTTGCTGTTAGTTAGTACACTGTTGTACTCAGACATGAGTTAGTGAGGACCACCATAGCTGCATACAACATTTATTTGTGCCCTAGACATGGGTTGCACCTTGGAGGCATATGTGACTGTTTCGTCTAAAGTACACCAACTTATAGTGGCATTGAAATATGATGACATTGCTAAAATAGGCAAATAATTAGTAGGAAACAACTTTGCCATATTATGATGTTGTCAAATTTACTTTAGAGAGATGGCAATGTTCGTCAAAAATAGCCAGCAATGCGAATGTTAGCTAGCAAAAAAATACAGTGGTCCCCTCAATCATAGTTAGCTGGCTGAAGTTATACTGCATCTAAAGTCAATCTAGCAACATCACAATCATGACAAAAGGTTTTCAGACTAATTATTTGCCAACGAACTCCATCCACCTATTTCAAATTCTAGGAGTAAGGACCGATACTGGAGACAAGAAGCAAGTACAGGGAGTGAACAATTAATGGAAAACGGACATTAAACAAAACACGGCAGTGTCTGGACAGGGGGAACAAAACAACATTACGACGTTAATGCTGACACTGGGGAACAAAACCGAGGAACAGACAGACATAGAGGGGGCAATCGAAAATGTCAAGGAGTCCAGGTGCCACCCGGCGTCCCACCTGGGCAAGCCTGACGGGACGGCCGAGGCGTGGGAGTCTGACGAGCCGGCTGAGGTGTGGGAGCCTGACGGGCCAGCTAAGGCATGATGTGGGATGGGAGCCTGCCGAGCCAACCGAGGCAAGGAAACCTCTCGTGCCAGCTAAGGCGTGGAAGCCCAATGAGCCAGCTGAGACACCCCCGGTTCAATTGGCGGTGGCACATGGACCCGACGTCACCACCAAAAACCAAAAACAAGAACTACCTGATGCTTCAAATAGTGGTGTCAGCAATCTGTAAGGACCAACGCTGGAGACGAGAAGCAAGCACAGGGAGTGAACATTGGATGGAAAATGGACATCAAACAAAACACGGACAGTGTCTGGACAGGGGGAACAAAACAACATTATGACAATAATGCTGACACTGGGAACAAAACCGAGGAACAGACAGATATAGAGGGGGCAATCAACAATGTGAAGTCCAGGTGAGTCCAATGAGTGCAGATGCGTGTAATGATGGTGACAGGTGTGCGTAATGAAGGGTAGCCTGGTGCCCTCAAGCGGAAGCAGGCGTGACACTAGGGGGTTCTCCGGCAGAGCATGCACACCATAGTTGGCTGTGCATCCTGCTTGAAGCATGCATTGTCGAACCGGAGCCGGAGGCATGGTCAATCCATTTAGGGCTTTTCAGTCTGAAACGGCCATGATCCTTTGAACGAGTTGGGGAGATGAAACAATGGTGCCCCTTTCAATGAAGGGAAGCGAAGTAGGAGGAGGGGTGATTTGTACGTGGATTTTGGAAAAAAAAGGAATGAATTGTTGACATAATTGTAATCCAAACCCAACATTAATTTACTCGTTGTGATGCACTCAGGTTCCAAAACGAGACTGAATTTATGACCAAAATGATCCTATTTACACTTTGTAGTCAATTGTTACACTAGAACAAATGTTTCTGACTCATATCAATGCCACATATGCCGTTTTCAATGGGATTAGTTGTTTTTTAGGGAGAGTCACTCTTTAAAACTTTCACTGAATGTTTCAGTAAGACTTTTAATAACACTGCTAGCTTACTTTGGGTTAACTCTTTTGAACTCCAAGCACAGATAGGACACATGGAAATATCATGGAATTTGTCCACTGCACCACAAGGATGAAGCTAGTATACCATGTTTTGTTACACATACAAAGCTGTTCATTTTAGTCTATTCAAACAAACCCCAATTTCAAAGGAAACAAGCACTCATAAACAAGCACTCATTAAGATCACCTGAGGTGCATTCAGTTTGTTTGAACGTTTGCTACATTGCAGAATGGTTTGTACTGAATGACACGTTTCCCCAAAACGTTATTTTACATTCTTGAACAGACTTTGAGGTTCATTTGCTCCCGTTTGGTGGGTGCGGCAAGGTTAGGCTTGAAGCAAGGAGTGACGTATTTAAATGGCAGTGGCCGTGCTGAACCCAACCCCTCCCTGTTTTTCAACTGGTCCTTCAGTACAGCAATGTTTCCGTTCAATTGAACCTAAAAACGTACTGAACGCAGCCATGACCACACTTAACAAGATACAGGATAGAAAGAGTTTTGGTGATGCTGAGAACAGAATATATGTTTTTTTATTAAATTCTTAGAACATTCTCTGAACATTACAAAAGTTTTCTTGAGTTTTTTTATATAAGGTTTTCTTCACATTCTGAGAACAGAATATATGTTTTTAAATAACATTCCTAGAAAGTTCTCTGAATGTTAATAAAAAAAATGTTTGGTTTTTATGGAACGTTTTCTTAATGTTCTCTGAACAATTTGAGAACATGACTTTAAATAGAAACATGAGGAAACCTGTAGGAAATGTTATAATGAGGTATGCAGTAACAGTTTATTTGGATAGTCCATCTGTAGATGCTCTACAGACTATCAGTAACATTTCATCTATCTACTAACCCTAACCTTAACCCTTATCCTAACCCTAACCCTAATCCTTATTCTAAACCTTAACCCTAACCATAAGCTTAGCAAGCAGTTGCTTATCAACAGATAGTTTGTTGATAGTATGACCATCTGTAGAGCATCTACAGATGGACTATCCGGACTATCCCAAAAAAGTGTGACCTGTTATGCTGAAGTACTGAAATTCCTACAGAAGAATGTTGTTTCTTAACGTTCTCTGAACTATTTGAGTGTATTCACAATGCCAAACCGGTTGGAGAACGTTCCTGGAACATTATCGACATTTAAATTAAATGTAACCATGTTTGAACTTATAGGAAACATTCTGTTAAAGTATTGAAATACCAAGAAAATTACGTTTTTTGGCATGTTCCTTAAATGTACTAAGAATGTTCCAAAGCCAACCAACTATCCTGCACCACTCCCAGAAAGTTGTGGGAAGGTTGGATTCAGAATAACCATATGACAACCACACTCTCACTGAGCTCTAATAAACATATTATTCTCAGAATGTTATGCGCTAGCTGGGAATGAACCATAGATGAAATCCATAAAACTCACTATTAAACATGCTCTAGTGGATCCTACAGTATTATCATCTCCCTTTTTAAGCATGAGAAGATGTTTGGGTGATAAATGGCCACAGCTAAATCTATACCTATGGTTTCTCTCCCTCTCCCTCTCTCTCTTTCGCTCTCTCCGCTCTCTCTCTCTCTCTGCTCTCTCTCTTTCTCTCTCTCTCTCTCTCTCTCTCTCTCTCTCTCTCTCTCTCTCTCTCTCTCTCAATTCAATTCAAAGGGCTTTATTGGCAAGTCAAATAGATAAGAAACAAATAGATATGGGAGTTTATCAAAATTGGATTTGTTTTCAAAATCTTTGTGGGTCTGTGTAATCTGAGTTAAATATGTGTCTCTAATATGGTCATACATTTGGCAGGAGGTTAGGAATTGCATCTCAGTTTCCACCTCATTTTGTGGGCAGTGTGCACATAGCCTGTCTTCTCTTGAGAGCCAGGTCTGCCTACAGCGGCCTTTCTCAATAGCAAGGCTATGCTCACTGAGTCTGTACGTAGTCAAAGCTTTCCTTAATTTTGGGTCAGTCATATTCTGCTCGGCATGCATTATTTGGTGTTTTACATGGTACACAGAGGATGTTTTTGCAGAATTCTGCATGCAGTCTCAATTTGGTGTTTATCCCATTTTGTGAATTCTTGGTTGGTGAGCGGACCCCAGACCTCACAACCATGAAGGGCAATGGGTTCTATAACTGATTCAAGTATTTTTGACAGATACTAATTGGTATGTCTCTCTCTCTCTCTGTCTCTCTCTGTCTCACACACAGTTGTGAAATCCCAGTGAGAGGACAGCGTTCATCTGACTTTTGACTGCATCCTGCCACCTTGTGGTCATTGGACAGATCTAATAAGGAAACGGTCAAAATAATGGTGCGTTCAAGACAACTCGAAAATCTCTGATCTACGACTTCAGTGCGTTCATGACAACTTGGATCTCTGAAAAAACGAGCTACGACCTGGAAAAATCATTTTGAATGGTTATGCAACTAGGATTTACAAGTCAGAAACTCTGGCATCATTCTAGAGCCCCAACTTCTCCGACCTTAAGATCACTGACAACAAGTCTGAGCTCCTTTTCCCCCCTTGAGTTCCCAGTTGTTTTGAACTCACCATAAGTAGCCAATGCCATAACCCTCACTCAAGTTATACTCTAAGGCTGCATTTAGCCCAATTCTAATTTATTTTTTTACTAATTGGTCTTTTGAACAATCAGAAAAATATCTGTGAGGACTTGTGAGGGTGTGTTGCTGTGAATGACCACAAGGTGTCTCTCTGACACTGCACTAACAGAACTGAAATCAACCACTCTGCTAAGACATTTGATTCTGAATTAACCATATGCAGCCATAATTGGACAGTTATTGTCTCCACCCCACATTTCAAACGATTCTATATTACATTGCTGAGTTTCTGGAATTAAGATATATTGTTTCTTTATCATTTTATAATACATTATGAGCATTTAAAAATTTTGTTCTCAAAGACAACAGCTGCAGTAGGTACAGTGGGGAAAAAAAGTATTTAGTCAGCCACCAATTGTGCAAGTTCTCTCACTTAAAAAGATGAGAGAGGCCTGTAATTTTCATCATAGGTACACTTCAACTATGACAGACAAAATGAGGAAAACAAATCCAGAAAATCACATTGTAGGATTTTTAATGAATTTATTTGCAAATTATGGTGGAAAATAAGTATTTGGTCACATACAAACAAGCAAGATTTCTGGCTCTCACAGACCTGTAACTTCTTCTTTAAGAGGCTCCTCTGTCCTCCACTCGTTACCTGTATTAATGGCACCTGTTTGAACTTGTTATCAGTATAAAAGACACCTGTCCACAACCTCAAACAGTCACACTCCAAACTCCACTATGGCCAAGACCAAAGAGCTGTCAAAGGACACCAGAAACAAAATTGTAGACCTGCACCAGGTTGGGAAGACTGAATGTGCAATAGGTAAGCAGCTTGGTTTGAAGAAATCAACTGTGGGAGCAATTATTAGGAAATGGAAGACATACAAGACCACTGATAATCTTCCTCGATCTGGGGCTCCACGCAAGATCTCACCCGTGGGGTCAAAATGATCACAAGAACGGTGAGCAAAAATCCCAGAACCACACGGGGGACCTAGTGAATGACCTGCAGAGAGCTGGGACCAAAGTAACAAAGCCTACCATCAGTAACACACTACGCCGCCAGGGACTCAAATCCTGCAGTGCCAGACGTGTCCCCCTGCTTAAGCCAGTACATGTTCAGGCCCGTCTAAAGTTTGCTAGAGAGCATTTGGATGATCCAGATGAGGATTGGGAGAATGTCAGATGAAACCAAAATAGAACTTTTTGGTAAAAACTCAACTCGTCGTGTTTGGAGGACAAAGAATGCTGAGTTGCATCCAAAGAACACCATACCTACTGTGAAGCATGGGGGTGGAAACATCATGCTTTGGGGCTGTTTTTCTGCAAAGGGACCAGGACGACTGATCCGTGTAAAGGAAAGAATGAATGGGGCCATGTATCGTGAGATTTTGAGTGAAAACCTCCTTCCATCAGCAAGGGCATTGAAGATGAAACGTGGCTGGGTCTTTCAGCATGACAATGATCCCAAACACACCGCCTCGGCAACGAAGGAGTGGCCGTGAAGAAGCATTTCAAGGTCCTGGAGTGGCCTAGCCAATCTCCAGATCTCAACCCCATAGAAAATCTTTGGAGGGAGTTGAAAGTCCGTGTTGCCCAGCGACAGCCCCAAAACATCACTGCTCTAGAGGAGATCTGCATGGAGGAATGGGCCAAAATACCAGCAACAGTGTGTGAAAACCTTGTGAAGACTTACAGAAAACATTTGACCTCTGTCATTGCCAACAAAGGGTATATAACAAAGTATTGAGATAAACTTTGTTATTGACCAAATACTTATTTTCCACCATAATTTGCAAATAAATTCATAAAAAATCCTACAATGTGATTCTCTGGATTTTTTTTCCTCATTTTGTCTGTCATAGTTGAAGTGTAGCTATGATGAAAATTACAGGCCTCTCTCATCTTTTTAAGTGAGAGAACTTGCACAATTGGTGGCTGACTAAATACTTTTTTTCCCCACTGTATACTGACAATGACAATAATTAGGTACATAACATAACCTACAATCTATTGCTCCATTTAACATAATTGCCATGAAGCCTTTATCTTTGTATTTTGTATCCCTAAGGATTGTACATATTTTTTCCATAGTAAACATAAAATGCAATATAAGGAAAGTATGTAGTATTATGTTACATTTATGTTAAAAATAAGAATCATTTGAAATAATGTTAGTTTGGTAGTTAGGCTATAAAATGATTACTGGCCAAAGGTGGACATATTAGATTATTAGGCTACCATGCTGTAAAATATTGCCCAATAATAGGCTAGCCTATGTCTTGCAAGTTGATAGGTCATTCTGCAATGTAGAATATGCTTCAAAACGAATCAATTGAATCCGTTTTTGTTTTTACAGTAGGTTATACCAGGCCTATGGGGGCCGATTCAGACTTAGGAAATGTACGCCTTTCCTGCTCAATCCTTTCCTACGCACTTCTTACACACTTCTCAATATGTGGTATTCAGACTTACCTTATTCAGTCGAGTAACTCTGCACGTGTGGCTACCTTGCGGGCTCTGAATAAATTGAATTCAACTGCTGAAAACCCTCCCACTTGCTGGCCAACAAAAAAAATATATAATGGAGTTTTCATTAAATAGTGTTTTCAGTGGCATACATTTTTATCTTAAGACTACCAAGAAACAGTCTGTGGGACCCTGATTTAGCCCACTGCAATATTAAATATGGTCTACCTTTTAGTTAGAATTTTGTCACAATGGGTTCAGAATATTAGGGATATATAGCGTATATGCATATTGGTCTGTTTCAGCACCAATTGGTAGAATACTCTGATCTTGTAGATTATTTAGGTTCAGGAAAGTATTGTTTGGAGAGCCTTCAAAACAAAATAAAGATAATGGCAGTTTGATTCCTTCTGAAAATTGCCACATTTAGTTCTTCAACCCATAGTAATGTTGGAAGATTAGTGTATATATAATTATAATAGGGAGAATAGTGTACAATAGTAGGCTATGCCATCATATGTTGCCTGTACTAACCATGGAACTGTGTGACATGGACAAATATTGTGCCATGAGTCGGGATCGAACTGTTAAGGCTTGGTCTGCCCTCTGCTCCACAACCAACAAGTCTCACCTCAGAATTAGATGTTCATCCATGTTTCTCAAACATCAAATTTCAAAGTTGTTCCAAACTTCAAATTCCAAATGTTTAAGGTTAAAGTTTAGACATTAACTCCAAATTTGTAAGGTTAGGGTTAAGTTTAGGCATTAACTCCAAGTGGTTAAGGTAGGGGTTTTTGATAGGCTTAAAACAGAAATCTCAAAACAAGTTTCTATTGTTGGATTATCCCAAACCTTAACTGACTTGTATGACCATTAGACTGTATTTGAACATGCAACCTTCTGAACCAGAGGCAGACCTTTTGCACCAGAGGCAGATGCTTACACCCATCCGCTATCCCCATCCACAATGCCATAGCAAAACCGAAACCTACTTGGAGGTAACAGTGCTCAGTGTTGCCCCTATTGGCCGGTTTCCACATCATCTCCCGATGTCCTCAGACATGGATGGACGTCGAATACTGACTTGTATCACGGGGGACCTGGCTGCCATAATGATTTAATTAACCTCATGTTTTTATTTATTTTGTATGTATTTTGTATATTATCATCTTATACCGATTATCCTCAGCAGCAACCACACGGCAATGTTCATGACACATTTACAGAGGAAGCAAATTAAGGTAAACAAACAATTTAATTAAATGGAATGATAATGTAGCCTAGGCTAGACCAACTGAAGGGAACTAACAGTACATTGGTAGTTGTGTGTGAGTGGTTATGAGGCCTATTGACAGTCGATAATGATATTGGCTAATATTTAACATGATAGAAATAGGAAAAAGAGAAAGTCGATGTAACTTATAATTAAGACATTTGAGAGTGCCCATCCCTGCAAATTAAAAGGCAGTACAATTTAAATTATGCATAATGGCACAGCATTTCATAAACTGTGGGATATGCTTCAGTTTGCTGCCATATGACTGATTTCACATTTGTCCCCAGCGATTATATAGTCAAATTGATCTAAAACAAGTTTTATTTATATTTACAATTCCTTTATCTAAACGGATTATTCATGTACCTAGCCCTTTATAAATAGCTCTTATCAAGGTGTAAATTTCAGTGCATGGAGAATGGTGTTAGTTCTATCCAAAAACATTAAGTAGATGCTTTTTCCACTTGGAACCGGTAGGTTAGCTAGACCTTATTCATGGTTTCCTCGTGCATAAAAGTGGTGGAATTATTACGGAATTAAGTCAAGGTCAGAATATGGTGTATCTTTAGACACACCTTCATTTATTCCATCTCCACCCCAAACTAATAGTGGGTGAATAGCATGCTATTCTCATGCTTAATTTCAAGGTCAGAATAGAAAAAAGCACATAGAAAGGTAATTACTTTCCATTTACCCGCGCTTAACTCGGTTACGAATTCCCCCCATAGTGAATTGTAAAGACAGAACATCTAAATTATCTAATAATTAAAACCATAGGCATACACCCCTATATCTAATTAGCATAACTTCCAGTAAATGCTCTGTTGAACATGATTGCTCCATGCCCGGAAATATTCCCAGTTACAATTCCTTGATGCTCTAAAAGAAAAACACATTATGGATAAAGAATATAGTTTTGAAGTTTAGGCCTATCGTTGATTCTTTTAGCTATTGTTCAGAATACTGCAGCTTTACATTCCGGTTTCAAATGTAAAGCTGTGGATTGGAGGTAGGCATATGAATGTTTATTATATTCTGCTGAAGAAATCGAAGGCAGCCTTCACGAAATTATCCCAAAGTTGTCTACTTCATACAGTTTAAATGTCATACGAGTTTGTAAACGAATGACCAAACGTTTGAGAAAATTACTTTTGTGAAAATGTTTAACTTAAGTAGGCTAATGCATTCTTTGTTGTCTTCCTTTCAAATGAAAAATTAAGAAATGCAGTTCAAGCTAAAATCATTCAAGCAGGAGATTGGTATTGGCTAATATTTACAGTAGGCGAAGACAAAATAGCATAAATGAAAAAAAAACGAATAAATTAAAAACAACACAGGCCATGCGGAATAAAAGTGCATATACGCGCATGACGGCTATAGGCAATCAATATGTTTTCCAGTGAAATATTCTGGGAAATTATGCATATGTGAGAGAGCCTATTTGGAAATATATGGAGTGTTTTCCCATATACACTCTGTGCCATTCAAATCTTATTTTCTGAAAATGCAGTATAGTGTTTAGAGCAACGTTTCAAGAACATCTGTTTCCAAAAAGAAGCGAATATTCCAATTGCATGAACAAAGCGCATCCTCAGTTCCAAAATTATTGTCAACCCCCAGACAGCATGCATGTCCAGGGGACTGCATGGTGTCCGTTATGAGGTGAAGTTTGAAGCTGGCTCATATTAAACACTGTACGGTCAAATATGGGTCTAGCTAAAATAAATCTTCCATCAATGGTTCTTGAAATGTGTGTGTGTGTGTGTGTGTGTGTGTGTGTGTGTGTGTGTGTGTGTGTGTGTGTGTGTGTGTGTGTGTGTGTGTGTGTGTGTGTGTGTGTGTGTGTGTGTGTGTGTGTGTGTGTGTGTGTGTGTAAGAGAGAGGGAAAAATACTTATATAGTCTCAAACTATCATGTTCTTATATTATTTTCTAAACAAATTCCCCACCTCAACCTGACAAACAATAAAAATGGTAGGCTGCATGACGAGCCAAAATGTGCCTCTCCAATAGTTTATGATGACTGTAGGCCTATATATTCCTTTCAATGCCATTGCGCAATGCACCATTGATGTGTAAAAACGATTTTGTAACCCCTTGTTCTCTGGAAATGTCGAGTAAAATGTGCTGGTAGTCTACATGGTGATGGAACATTTTAATAAAGTATTTGAGACTGCAGAAACGGCTATTTCCGGACCATTTCTCGTGCACGTATCCAACGGCGTGTACATTACCAAACCTACACCCATCTCTCCACTGTGGAAGAACAGGCTCCAGAACGCTACATGAGAGGTGATATGAATTACCAAACGTTAAGCCTTCAATAAACTCATTTGTGTAAATGGCGTCTCTGAGGACCCTGGTATTATTCAGTTCATTGCGCTTTATTAGTACCCTGAGAAGAATGTGCTTCTCGCATGCCTGTATTTGAGCATCAGCCCCGCGCACTATTTTGATTAAGCGTCCTGCGCGGGAATGATGACAGCTTTTGACTGCCTTTTCCTCCTTCATGATTTTACTAGTTACCACAGGCACAAGGTCAAAATTGGCTATATTGTAATAATTTCTGAAAACAAATATTTCCTTTTTGGTCTTCATTTAAGGTTACGGTTAGGCATAAGGTTAGCAGTGTGGTTAAGGTTAAGCTTAAGGTTAGGTTTAAAATAAAATTTTAAGAAGATACATTGTAGAAATAGGCGGGGTTTATGATTTTGTGGCTGTGGTAAGTAGTGATGACCTTTTCCTCTAGCCCATGTGATGGACGCCTAGCTGATCAATCGAAATGAAGAGTAATTAAAACCTATGAATTGTCCTTTGCGGTCTCTCTTATTAAGGCATCTCTTTGCAGGCAAGATTACAGTCCCTGCGACCATTTACTGACAGAAATGAATTGCGTCTCACAAAAGCCTCACAATGGCTACTAAATGGCATAATGATAGTGTCCGAATTAGAATTTAATAAAGTATAGCTTGTGGATTAAGATTTCAGTTTTGTTGGCCCAAATGAAATTAAACAATATGGGCTGGACGTGTGATTGCGTTGCAAATGCAAATGTCCTACACTATTCATTATGATTATACATTTGTTTTGAATTAATGTGAAGTACCGGTATAGACATGAAAATCGCTTCTGATGGAACCTTTTGCTGTGTGTGTGCGCGCGCCTATAATGCCATTCCACCCCTGTTCACCAGTGAATATACCCTACCCTTAATGATTAGCGCTAATATCAAAAGTCCCATTTGGCTGTAGCAACATTGTACAATAATCGAAAACACCATACAGGCTATCCTGTCTTAGTGACAACATATTTTGACCGAGGTGAAATATCCGTATATGTTGTTATTGTTTTCTCCTATAGGTCTAGCATTCGTTTGCTGAGAATAGACAAGGTTGCAGAAGGCGCGAAGCGGTGATAATCTCTTGTTTGGTTTTCTTAAAACCCATTTTGTAGCATGCAGCCTACTCACCCAGAGTTGCGAGACATTATTGGATGTCGTCACCCGTGTCCAAAAGTGTCTCGGTCATTGATTGGCCCAGTGCACTTCGAAGGGGTTCACGTGCTTCCGGTTGGTGTGGGAAATGTGATGTGAAGAGTTGGTGAAGATCGAACTGTCATACCTACAGTGGTGAAAAGCTCGGGGTTGCGAGAGGAGAGCGCAATGCCTTGTCAGTCTTGTCATTGTCGACGACCATGACACGTTGGAGCGTTACGCACGAGGGATGTCAACAATTTAGAAATCAAAAAGTGCCCCAAATCAGAGAGGTATTAATGAGCCTTTAGTGGTCACCGTATTGCTTCATTCTTTAATATTTGGATACCAATACACACCAACAAGTGGCATTAGTTAGGAGCCTGGATCGACTCCTTAGCAGCCCCTTTCAGCAATGGAGAAGCAACGGGCTCTACACAGCCCGGAGTCGAGTGAAGGGGAGAGCGTTTCTCCTTCTCGCAGTCTGCCTTCGCCGCCCATCCTGCCTCTCCAAGCAGCGCAGCAAGCGCACAGAACCACGAACTTTTTTATTGACAATATTCTGCGGCCAGATTTCGGCTGCAGGAAGGAGCTTGGTTTAGGGGCTAGGGAGCGGGCGCAGACTTCCAACCGAGAGCGCGCCCAACCTTTGGTCGCCAGGCCGAATCATCCTGGAACGCCATGCCAGGACTCCAACTGCAGCAGCGACAGCACTTCTTCCTCCACCTCGTCCTTGGCCTTGTCTCCCACCCCCCAAAAGAGCACCTCGTCATCGAAGGCTGACGAGAGCTCTGGAGGCAGCACGCCAAAGTTCGGCGAGAACACTTCTTCTGTTATGGTTGTGAACGGCGGTAGTGGCGGCGCAGCGCCCAAAGCCGAGTCCCAGCCGCTGCTGTGGCCTGCCTGGGTGTACTGCACTAGATACTCGGACAGGCCGTCATCTGGTGAGGCAATAGTTTCTTGAACAAGCTTTTGTCAGGGTATTGTATCCTAATGCGTAATGTCATAAATACCTTATTGTCCCTTTGCAGAAATATATGTATTTCCTCAATATGCTTGTATTAGATTTTTTTTTTGTATTAATTCGTCGAAGTTGCAACTTTCTTCGTTAAATTCAACAGTATTCTATGCTTTATGCTATTTTCCCGCTGTGATAAATGACAATATGTGTAGGTAATGGCATGGTGGTCTTGCTACTGCATGAAAATAACACACATTATGAGAAAAAAAGGTTATTGATAGAACCAAAAAGGGTTATTTCTATGCTGAATAATGGCACCCTTAAAGGTTCTGTACAGAACCAAAATTGTTCCCATGTAGAACCCTATATGGAACCCAAGGGTGCTACATGGAACCAATGTTGGTTTAGTGAAGAATAGCCCCAGGGGTTCTGATCAAATAACCCTACAAAGGGGTTCTATATACAACCTTTATGGGTGCCATATGAAGCAAGCAATATATTGTAGGCCTACTCAATCTTTTTTCAACAGGAAGCAAACTTTAGCAAATTTAAATTATGCTATATCATATGTAAATAATCCATTATTCAGGCCTACTACAAAAATAATGGAGTTTTCTTTAAGCAAATAGCAGAAAATAGGCCAATAGGATAATTTTTTTGTTAATTCATTTTGAAATAGGATTGTGTGACATCTACTGTGTTCTACCGAGAGAAGTCAAATAAATTGAAACAGTGAAAAATCGTATAGGTTGTTTTGAAGAGCAGCATTGGGTCCATTTGAGAACATATCAGAATATGTAAACATAATTTCCCTCTCCTGATTTGCAAGTGAGATCTTGGTCCTGGCCGCTGGTTGCGTCTTGTAGGCTCGCACCAAAATGCCTTGCAGATATGACATGTTTTAAAATGTGTCACTTAACATGAAAATATACTCCATTCATTGGATTGAAAGAGAGATAAAGCTCGTACATTTAACATAATACAAGTTTAGGCCAATATAGGCCTATACAGGCTATACAACCTACAATAGTATTATTAGACCACGCACAATATATATTTTAACATTTCAATGAGACATTAGAAAAATAAGGTTACATTTACTCCAATTTAAGAAAGTGCACCGGGAAAAAAACTAGAATAAGAATCTCAGTGATGTCAACATGCTGAATTAATTAACAACTTTGCCTGTCTTGTATATTATCTGAGTATGCAATTAATGTAATTCCCTAACTAAATGTATTTAATAAATGTTAGGCTATGTTAAATGGTAAGCATGCACAATGTTTATTTTTTTCTAAGTTCCACAGTCCAATGGTTCCAATGGTTCCAATGGTGTTTTGGCATGCGAATAAATGGGCTTTTCATAATTACCATAAACTTGTCAAAAATATAGACTGGGTTTTATGCCGTAGGTATTGATAAAATCAGTGCAAAAATAATTACATGAAATTTAAAGCTATATATTTAATCTAAAACAAAAACAATTTACTGAAGAGTTTATATTTGTGTTAGAATACGATATAGGATTAGGCCTAGCATCAAATACAATTTTAAGAAAGAGACATTAACGGATAAATTATATTTCCTTTTTCCCATCATATTGTTTATTTGTTTGTCTCTGGCCCCATGATAACAAAGGACACAATTTAATATTTAAATGTATACTATAGCGTAGGCTACCCTTATGCACATAGGCCTATACCTGAGTCTGCATTTGGTACAAAATATCTGAATGCCTTTCTTATGTCAACAGCTAAAGATAACTGAGCTTCAATTATTATTTTTTTTAGTAGGCCTATAACTACTTGTGATCAATGAAAGGCCTATAACCGACACAGTTGGGCAATAGTCCTTAAACGATTGTATGTTTTTAAATAGCTGTAGTTGGCTTTAGTAGCCTACAGTTTTTTGTTTTGCATATTTTTGCTAAATAATTATGAAAGTCGACCTACAGCTATTGTTACCTTCACACAAAGGCCTGCGGCTCAGTGCACTATGGACCTTATTCTTCTCAGTATATAATGTTATTCATAGTTATTATTGAAGGTCTACAATTGGGATGACCATACCATTAGACTATAGCAAAGTATTAAACTATAATAACGTTTATTGTTATTATTAGCCTACCATCATTACTATGGTTATTTTTATTATTATGATTATATGATCACGGTTATTATTTGTGTACGTTGTTTTTATTATTAGGCTATTATTATTAAGTCTGGCCTAAAATCTGCAATGGAATTTGTTTTTGGTGATGAAAGTGAGACTAGGTGTCTGGCGCTCGCTGAATATTTATATTCCGGTTTTTATTGTCGTCCCTACTGTAGGCCCAAGGACACGGAAATTGAAAAAGACGAAAAATGAAAAGGAAGACAAGCGACCCAGAACGGCGTTCACGGCTGAGCAGCTCCAAAGACTGAAGACGGAGTTCCAGGCCAACCGTTACATCACGGAGCAGAGGAGACAGTCTCTAGCCCAAGAGCTCAACCTCAATGAGTCACAAATCAAAATCTGGTTCCAAAACAAACGGGCGAAAATAAAAAAGGCCAACGGCTATAAGAACGGCCTGGCTCTCCAGCTCATGGCGCAAGGATTGTACAACCATTCCACCACCACCATTCAGGAAGACAAGGAAGAGAGTGACTGAGACTTCGCTTGCAGGAGTCACCTTTTGGGGGCACACTATTTGTGGAAAGTCAAGGCTATTGTAAAGAGATTTTCCATTTGTTGATAGGGCTAAATGTGTAGCCTATGTGTGGACATAAACTATCAAAGTATGCCTACAAACTACAAACATGAATGAAAATGAATAGCCCAAAATAAGACTTTGTATATTTAATTTAAGGAGAAGGGGTAAGCTATAGGAATATGACTACTCATCCCGCACTTGCTGGATAATTATATGATTGTTATCTTTGTCGCTTTAGGCCTAATGTGTTGTGATCTCTCTCTTATATCAAACCTCGATGAACGTACAGACTGCGTGATCTGCCACCTCAAGCCAAAGATTTTATCGGAAAAAACAGCCTGAAAAAACTGAATCTCTCTGTTATCGTACTTTCTTCCTGAACTGCGAGTCTCTAACAATCAATAGACCGCTGTTATCATTAGTTGCCTGCCGCTTGATGTAAGCCCCTCAACCCGTTTGGGCCGAAAGGATATATGACTCAACTCGTGTTGGATTCACCATATATTGGAATACTACAAAGACACAGCAGCATCAGACTCTCTTGAAATATATGTAATCTCCCTCCATGATTAGAGGGGATACGTATACTAGGCTACATCTAAACAATGTTAACAAATAAACATTTTTCTATTGGAAAAAAGGCAAAACTGCTCCTTTTTTGTATGTTGCACCTCTCTGTGCAATAGA
Source organism: Brachymystax lenok tsinlingensis (assembly GCA_030435695.1). NCBI lineage: Eukaryota > Metazoa > Chordata > Actinopteri > Salmoniformes > Salmonidae > Brachymystax > Brachymystax lenok. The sequence goes on from CM059781.1 coordinate 19,275,874, forward strand.
TTTCAACGATTACATGAATAAATCGTACTGTCTATGGAGTTGGTTTGCAGCTCATTGGTTCAAGTGAGTGGGGTAACTGTATCCATATTCATACCGTATATTTTACAAAGGGACATTTTATTATGAGAAGCGTGATGATATCAGGCCTGTTCAGTGCGTTCCTGAGCATGAAATTGGCTTGCAGCACACCACAGTGCTCACTCATTTGCTCAACTATTTGTGTGCTAGGCTAGAAATATAAAACCCACCATTTGCTCTTGTATCAAGTGTTGAGCCAGACAGAGCGCACCGCTCAAAGCGTGGCTGGATTCACAGGTCACGCGGTTCTCTTGAAAATAATGCTAGCGCGAGGTCAGTGTGCACGAGGGTCCACAAACACAAGGAAGAATGATTCATTTTTCACTTTAGACCTATAGCCTACTGTAGTAAAAGGCTTTTATTATAATTACACTCATAATGATCAGCCTTTTCGTGCATTTGTATTTATTAGGGATCTCCATTAGCTGCTGCCAAGGCAACAAAATATAAAACAGTACATCATATAACATTATTACACCACTACATATCCACAATACAAAATGTTTAATACCACCATAAAACAATATCACAATGTATGCGTATGCATGTGTCTGTACCTTTGTGTGTGTCTCTTCACAGTCCCCGTTGTTCCATAAGGTGTATTTTTACAATCGGATTCTACTGCTTGCATCAGTTATCTGATGTGGAATAGAGTTCCATGTAGTCATGGCTCTATGCAGTACTGTGCATTCTTGTACCCGAACATTTTGATATTAGCCTATAGCCTAATCATTTGAGAATAAATTATTCATTTGAATTCTGATTTACACACGATGCAGAGCTGCATTTTATCTAAACGGATGAAATCGAAGAGCAGGTATAGCGTATCTACCCTTTCATGAAGTCGATATAACTCAATAGGAAACGCCCCCTATATACGGTAATGATCAGCTCAGATTTTAAGCATGGGAATATGTTTTTTCCTTTGTGGAGATAAATGGTCCAAGGTAAATAATAATACCTTTTGTTTTTCACGGCAGTGCACTGTTTTGTGCAAATGTGGCTTTTTTTTCTTTTTTTTTACTAAAGGGAACCCATAATAACAAATCTTATACAAATTAGATGAATCATGGATACTATTGACACGCAACCTATTCGAAAGGTCTTTGTCAAGTATGTAGGACGAAGGCCGTCTAAAACAATAAAACAAGTACAGCCTATAGATAATAACTAAAGTTGGATATGTTTTCACAGTTATGAGCAAACTGACAAAGACAGGACTCAAGATTCTCTCTCTCTCTCTCTCGCTCTCTCTTACTCTTGAGTGGATGGTCAGGGGGCCAGAACATAATGTATCCAAATAATGTGTATTACTCCAAATTGACCGCAAAAAAGACCAAACAGATATAACATTTGACTAAAACATAATCATTTCAAACCTCGCTTACATTGTTATAGAGTCACATATATCTCTCTATTATGTGTGGGAATACTTTGGAAGAAATGTTCTAAATTAAAATCAATTGGAGCTGATTTGCTGGTGTTTTTACAGTATTTTATGTCCAACAACTAATATATATACAAAAGTATGTGGACACCCCTTCAAATGAGTGGATTCGGCTATTTGAGCACGTTGCTGACAGGTGTATAAAATCGAAAACACAGCCATGCAATCTCCATAGACAAACATTGGCAGTAGAATGGCCTAACTGAAGAGCTCAGTGACTTTCAACATGGCACCGTCATAGGATGCTACCTTTCCAACATGTTAGTTGGTCAAATCTCTGTCCTGCTAGAGCTGCCCTGGTCACTGTAAGTGCTGTTATTGTGAAGTGGAAAGGTCTAGGTGCAACAACGGCTCAGCCGCGAAGTGGTAGGCCACACAAACTCACAGAACGGGACCGCCAAGTGTTAGAAGGCACGTAGCGCGTAAAAAACATCTGTCCTAGGTTGCATCACTCACTACCGAGTTCCAAACTGCCTCTGGAAGCAACGTCAGCACAAAAACTTTTGTCAGGAACTTCATGAAATGGGTTTCTATGGTCGAGCAGCTGCACACAAGCCTAAGATCACCATTCTAAAGTTTGGTGGAGGCTGTTTTTCATTGTTCGGACTAGGCCCCTTAGTTCCAGTGAAGGGAAATCTTAACTCTACAGCTTACAATGACATTCTAGATGGTTCTGTGCTTCCAACTTTGTGGCAACAGTTTGGGGAAGGCAATTTCCTATTTCAGCATGACAATGCCCCCTTGCACAAAGCGAGGTCCACACTGAAATGGTTTGTCGAGATCGATGTGGAAGAACTTGACTGGCCTGCACAGAGCTCTGACCTCAACCCCATCGAACACCTTTGGGATGAATTGGGAGCCAGGCCTAATCGCCCAACATCAGTGCCCGACCTCACTAATGCTCTTGTGTCTGAATGGAAGCAAGTCCCCTCAGAAATGTTTCAACTTCTAGTGTAAAGCCTTGCCAGAATAGTGGAGGCTGTTATAGCCACAACGCGGGGACCAACTCCATAATAATGCCCATGATTTTTGAATGAGATGTTCGACGAGCAGGTGTCCACATACCTTTGGTCATGTATGTATATTATTTATTTATTTATTTATTGTTCAGAAAATCACCCAGGCCAAATTCGGCCTGTGGGCTGCGTCTTGGGGAACCCTGCTTTATAGGCTATGGAGATAAAGATATTCCTAAAATGCTACTTAAAAGGGACTCTCCAATAGGCGGAGGTAAAATAATATCAGGACATTAATATAGGCCTAACATTATTTTGGTAATTTACCCAAAAAACATCCGTTATATGTCTATGTGTAAGCGGTGATGCCGATTCAATCTCAGATGCAGTTGACCTAGGCCTAGTGAACTCGAAATCGAAGTGTTTGTGTGAGTGCGTGTGAGCGTAGACCAAACGAGAGTGCCAGGTGAACTAACGATCAATAAGCTTATGCGTTGTTTCTGTCTTCACGTTGAATTAAGAATGTTTAAACTTGTAGGCTACTTGTCAATATATATATTTGTAACAATATTTTACGACATTTAAAGGGACAATCTGGAATTGGCACATTGCTTACTTTACATAAGGTGGGCTGCATGAACTTGAGACAGTAGACCAAAAATATTATTCAGAAGAATATGTTTTACCAGTTGATATGACTGCCTGTTGGTTAGAGGATGATTTTAACTAAACAAGTAATAAAAAGAACAACAAAATAACATTAATAATAATAATATTAACGATAACAATAATGAAAACAGGGCAATTCGTATGTTTTCCATAGACCTATGACCATCGGTGACCTAGGTCATGTCTATCTATTCTAGTTTATCTTATAGCCAACCGGAATTGAAGTAAAACATGCCTCTTTCGAAGTAAATTCATCCACACTCTGATTTACAAATGACATATTTATGGATGATTTTGCTAATTTGATAATGATGTTTTCTTTTCCTGCCTATTCGAAATGTACCAAAACCTTTGCTTAATCGAGATTAATTGTTTAATTAGGGCCTACACCGTGGTTTCTAAATTAATTTAAATAATAGGTTGAGCAATGTTATTTTTTAAACTATACTTGAACTTGAATCATCAAACGAATGGTTTATTTTGGTAGAAGAAAGTAACTTTTCTTATCTTATTTGTCTACGTGAATTAACTTAAATCCATAAAGCTAGCTACATAATCGCAAATGTTTATTAAATGCCCACAATGTAGGCCTAATTCACTTTGTAATTTAAAATAAATAATAATAATCTACCTAATAAGTAGGCATACATTGTTTTCAACTTAAGCTGATTTTTTTCAATTGGGTTAAAATATTTTCCTTTAGCCGCCGCCTTATGATTTTTCTGATTTTATAGCACCCATTAGTTCTTCATAGCCTATGTAGAATATGATGTCTATTCCAACATATTGATGGATGTGATTATCACAATACGTTTTTATTAGACATCAGGTATAGACAAAAAACGATAATGATAAAATGAGAAGGTGCGCCAAGGACGTCCCTCACTATCTACCACGCTTTTAGACACGCGCCAGCCGTGTACAACGGCACCAGCCGCCTTATCAGCGTTGACATTACACGCAGTCTACAACTCATGTCGAACACATTATAATTTGTTAAGCTTAATAGCCAGTATTGTTACAAATACTGGATTTGGGCCCATTTTCTGAGACAGAACAGTGTAATTACTTTTGGCCAAGTTACGTATTGAGTGAATATCTTCCTGAAAAACCAACCTATTTCCGCTGGCAAAGAGGTCATCTGTCATCCATGGTACTATGCCCGCGGATATAGGCTAAACCTCTGCTACAATACAGTACATGCTCATACTCTTTTTGTCTTTCAAAGTCATTCTGGATTCAGAGACAAATGTTGTGAGGTGGGCTGGATCCCTGCCTGTGAGTGTTTCCTGTACTTTGTCTGTTTTCAGAAATGGGAAGAGAGGCAGAGGTTTGTAGAGTGGCAAGTGGATCATGGACATAGAGCCACACTATATGGGGTTACAGCACCATAAAGAGTATTCCACCAAATAAACAAGTAAAAAATGTAGCAAATAATAATATTATGATAGAAATGACATAATTATGTCTTAATATAATGATGCCCATTCTGATCAATTATTTTAGTATAATGTATTTTTGTTTATACAATATTATAAACCACAGCAGATCGTATATAAGGAAGGGAATGAAGTACGTGTCTACGTGCATGATGACAGATGGGGGTGCAAACAACAAGACAATTAACTAAATGAGAATTTCACCATCCAGTAGCTTTAGGGATGTACTGTAACCGTGTGCTGTGTTTTTACGTATTTGTTTGAACATCTGATGCAGGAGACCCTAGGGTGCAGTGTCCTTAACACAGCCTGTCCTCTGGCTATGATACAGCTTTCATTTACATGCAAATGAAGGCAATAAACAGAAAACACAACAGAACTTCACTGCATCGTTTTCAGTAATGAAAAATTGACTGGATGTTGCACTCAGTGCTATAACTCCAATGTATCAAAACACCAACACTCTAATGTTTTCTGTAGGCTCCTTAAATGTCGGAGCGGGTCTTGTACTCCAGGTTGGCGTTGGACTTAACCGTGTCCGGAGGAGACCAGACAACAGACAGGAATGTCCCAGTGTTGCTCTGGGAGCTGTGAGCCTGTCTGTCTGGGTCATGCAACACTGATCAAACCTGAGTGGAAACCTACAAGACCAGAGCTAACACAATGCTAAGACTGGGGTTAAACATTCACGAAGGCACACATGCACACACACCCACACACGCACACACACACACATACAGACACATACACATTCCTAAAATGGGGGCAGGAACTCCTGTAAACCATGATTCGACACAAGCTACTATCCTTTTTGGATGACCACACGTCACATCGGAGATAACCTTAGTGGCCTTCGGCTCTAGAAAAAGGACACTGCTCTGTTCCCACACTGTACAGTGAGTACCACATAACACAGTCTTTGGTATTTGATCCTTGGGAGACAGGCAGCATGACAGACAGACAAGTACACACATACAGACACATGCCTGTGCACACAGATACAGACACACAAACACACAAATGGAATGGGTAGACCCTATGTAATGAAGGGTTGTGTTCCTGAAGTCATGGTAGAGAACACCACATGCCGTCCTCTGTCTACCAGGCTGTTGACAAGTGGGCTGCCTGTATGTGAGGGGCAAGGCAGCAGTTGTGGTGAGAAGGACTGCTGTTGTTTTGTCAGGAGGAGTTAACAAAAGTAGCATTGAGACGTAGCCTACAGGCCTCCCACGCCGCAGCGTAGTGTGTGTGTGGGCGTGTGTTTCTATATGTATATGTGCTTGGCACACAGCCATGCAATCATATGCTATTGCATAGATTATAAGGTGTATATAAGCAGAATTGATTATGTGTGTGTGCGTGTGTGTATTCAAGATTTTGTATACAGTCTGTTGGTTGGGGGTATTAAAACCCTCCCTGTCCCCCATCACTCCTCCATTTCCTCCATGGCCCACCATGCTAACCGGATTAGCCCATCCTCAGACAGACAAGGCCATGCAAAGGAGCCCAATGCTGAGCCAGTTAGAACACACTGCTCACAACAGCGGACCTACTATTCGCCGTGTTCTGACTAGCCATACGTGATGATGTGGCTTAATATGACTCAAGACAGCCATTTTGTCTTGGACATTATGGTTTTGGAGTAGCAGGTGGGTCAATGTCAAAATTGTCGATAGTACATGGATTTTCCTGTGAAAGTAAATATGATAATGGATGACTAAGTATAATGATAGAATGTTATGTAAATATATAGTATATGAATAGCATTTGTACTCTTTGATATGTCAAATCCATGCACATTACCAAAGAAAAGAGGAAAGATAAATCATCTTAATCCAACTGTAATTGTACAATATTAATCTAAGGATAATATTTCCCCATATTTCCCCTCTTATGATTGTTAGAATAAGAGTTATGGACCATGAAACAGGGAGAAACTAAGGAGAACTGTAATTTGAAACAGCTGCTGTTGGTAAGGACAACATTCAGGTTCATTTTTAAAATGCAATGACAGTCTGAATGATTAAATACATTGCTTACTCACCCATGAAAAGTTCTTGCTTTTAGAAGTTGCACAAAAGGCGACATTTTTCAGTTGCATCCCCCTATTGTGAATTATTATTATTGGTTGGTTATATGTCTGAAAACAATTGAAGTCATCATTGGAGGTCAGATGTTACATACAGGGCATTCAGAAAGTATTCAGACCCCCACATTTTGTTACGTTACAGCCTTATTCTAAAATTGATTACTCCCCCTCATCAATCTACACCCTATAATGACAAAGCAAAAAACAGATTGTTTGACATTTTGGAAAATGGAAACATCACATTTACATAAGTATTCAGACCCTTTATTCAGTACTTTGTTGAAACACCTTTGGTAGCGATTGCAGCCTTGAGTCTTCTTGGGTATGAGCTACAAGCTTGGCACACCTGTATTTGGGGAGTTTCTCCCATTCTTCTCTGCAGATCCTCTCAAGCTCTGTCAGGTTGGATGGGGAGTGTCCCTGCACAGCTATTATTAAGTATTTCCAGAGATGTTCGATCGGGTTCAAGTCCGGGCTCTGGCTGGGCCACGCAATGACATTCAGAGACTTGTCCCGAAGCCAATCCTGCGTTGTCTTGGCTGTGTGCTTAGGGTCATTATCCTGTTGGAAGGTGAACCTTTGCCCCAGTCTGAGGTCCTGAGCACTTTGGAGCAGATTTTCATCAAGGATCTCAGTACTTTAGACCGTTCATCTTTCCTTTGATCCTGACTAGTCTCCCAGTCCCTGCCGCTGAAATAATTCCCCACAGCATGATGCTGCCACCACCATGCTTCACCGTAGGGATGGTGCCAGGTTTCCTCTAGACGTGAAGCTTGGCATTCAGGCTAAAAAGTTTAATCTTGGTGCCATCAGACCAGAGAATCTTGTTTCTCATAGTCTGAGAGTCCTTTAGATGCCTTTTGGCAAACTCCAACCGGGCTGTCATGTGCCTTTTACTGAGGAATGGCTTTCGTCTGGCGCCTCTACCATAAAGGCCTGATTGGTGGAGTGCTGCAGAGGTGGTTGTCCTTCTGGAAGGTTCTCCCATCTCCACAGAGGAACTCTGGAGCTCTGTCAGAATGACCATTAGGTTCTTGGTCACCTCCCTGACCAAGGCTCTTCTCCCCCGATTGCTCAGTTTGGCTGGGTGGTCAGCTCTAGGAAGAGTCTTGGTGGTTCCAAACTTCTCCCATTTAAGCACTGTGTTCTTGTGGACCTTCAATGTTGCAGACATTTTTTGGTACCCCTCCCCAGATCTGTGCCTCTACACAATCCTGTCTCAGAGCTCTGCGGACAAATCCTTCTACCTCATGGCTTGGTTTTTGCTCTGACATGCACTGTCAACTTTGGGACCTTATATAGACAGGTGTGTGCCTTTCCAAATCATGTCCAATCAATATAATTTACCACAGGTTTGCAAATATTTCTAAAAACCTGTTTTCACTTTGTCATTATTTGGTACTGTGTGTAAATTGATGAGGAAAACATTTAATGTAATCCATTTAAGAATAAGGCTGTAACAAAATGTGGAAAAAGTCAAAAGGTCTGAATACTTTCCGAATGCACTGTATGTGTTGTGTTAGCTGAATAATCTTACCAAAGATGATTGATAAATGAAAATAGTTCACTCAGGCCGTTTACCATTGAACAAAAATAATTAAGTTCCTGTCTACTTAAGAGGTGGCTCTCCCATAGACACCAATGCGAAAGCAGCTGGGTTTGGTCTACTTAGGTCAGTGACTTCCATTGAAACAGAAAACATTAGGGAGTGGGATGTTTCGCTTCCTCTTCCGTTTCTGTCTTACAGTACAGTGCAGTTGGTTCTTTCATTAAAAAGGCTGAGACTATAGCACCTATAGCATATCCCACCACTGGAAATATATTCCTATTTCAAACATCCAAAGCCAGAGAAAACCCCAACTCTTCATTGGTCAAACGTTCTCCTTCGCTGTCTTTTAAACGTCCAGTTCATTAGGTTACAAAAATACTTCTTAATCCGCAAATCGACAGTCCTATGTTTTCAAAATTATGTGTCCGTAGACTACGTCCTCAACAAATTGTGGCTACAAAAGTGTAGCCAGAAAACTTGGTTACTACAGTACTCTAACAGCATAACTGTATTTAAAGCAGGCTTTTTGTAGTATGTTTTGTCTTCTTATGTAAGTGCAATATACAGCAAGATTTCACTTGGCATATAGTCATTGGATTTGTGGATTTTATCATTTATAAAAAAAACTTTTATCATCTTAACGTAGCCCCAAGCGATAATAAAATAAAACAAAATCATATTTTTGTTCTCTCTTTAGAACTCTCTTTAAAAAACATCCTCAAATAGTATATTTGTTGTAATATTTACATTTAAATAAATAATGTTATACCTAAAAGTGCAAATAATTTCTCAGAGAAAGAATACTTACTTTTTTTTAGATATACACAAGTACTGAGAGGACAGACAGAAGACTAGTTGACGGACAGTGCTAAATCAGCCTACTTTAGTTGAAGCGAATCACTCATTGGAGAAGGGTATACTTGTATAATGCTATATCTGAACAATAAAATAATGTTGCAAAACGCTAAAGACTCAGTTTTATACATTTTATACAATCTATTATAAATTCATATGAATTAATTACCCAATTATGAATAATTCATAACACAATTATAATTCATAACACAATTATAATTATAACATTGGTAAGTTGATTAAAAAATATATATTATCCCATGACACCTTCATCTTTTTTGTGTCATTGTCAAAAAATTGGATAGGCAAATATACTAGTAAATCTTAGATGTTTGAATTACACATATTTATTTAACAAATTACACATATTTATTTAACAAAATACATTATTTAACAAATTAGTCAAAACATTTTTGAAGAGTAGCCAACACATTAATTTCGTTCCTATAATTTACATCTTCCTTTATTTTTAACTTTAAATAATTTGTAATTAGTGTCAAATAAGTTTGTGTTATATACAGTATAAGTTTATGAAATATTTGTTAAAATTGTATCAGTGATTATTGATGTCCTTTACCTTAATGACAGGTCATGTGATCATGTAGTGTTGTCCATAGCGTAATGTTTACCCCATAGGAGAATCTAATTTGGATTCCTTAATTCCTTGCATCCTCTCCTCAGTCCTCTCACCGCCTCCTTTTAAAAAAGGTCAAAGGTAATCAAGAAGAGGAGGCGAGGAGAGGAAACATGGGCCTTTTCTAATTTGTGGAAAAATCTGTCCTTCACCCTCTCCCCTCTGTGTTTCCTACCTGTGTCCTCAGCAGAAGAGTTTTGAAATCTACCACACCCCTTTTGAATCAGCTTTTGTTTTGTCAGAGAAGAGCATGCACATGTTTAAAAACAATATGTTTCTTATTGTTTTATCTATAACATTTAAAAAAAATTAAGCGCAAGTGGAGAAGAGTCTAATTTCATACATGCACATTTCTGTCCACGTTCTTCTCTTCTTCTCCTTGATTACCTTTGACCTTTTTTAAAAGTAGGCAAGAGAGGACAGAGGAGAGAGGACAGCAGGAGTTGAGCAAATCCAATTGAGAAAAGGCCATGGAAACGTGCTTGCATGAAATAAGACTCTACTTCTCCTCTAGCATGACATCAGGTAAATTCCGATTTAAAACATAAAAATGGGGAATGACATCTAGCTAGTAGTGCTAGACATCATTTTATAGAGTTTTTAAATGTGTGCATGCTTTTCACCTCAGAGAAAATATATGTTTCAAAGGGTTTGTGGCGGATTTTAAAACTCTTCCATGAAGGATACACCGGAGCATCCTCCGCCAGAAGAAGGCAGTCGAGGAGAGGAGCAAACTACTCTCTGTTCACCTATTAACTAATTGACGCTCTCCTACATATGGCAGTCACTTATCAGTTTTCAGGGTCACGTTGGAAAGGAGGACAGATGAGGAGAGGAGAGGATGGACTTTTGCCCTATTGAGAATATCTCCCCATGACAGATGAACACTGGATCTGAGAGCAGCAGAAGGTTGATGACACACACACACACACACACACACACACACACACACACACACACACACACACACACACACACACACACACACACACACACACACACACACACACACACACACACACACACACACACACACACACACACACACACACACACACACACACACACACACACACACTCAGAGTGAAGAGCAAAGTGTCCATCCCATGTGTTCCTCAAAGAGTTCAGGTTACAACTGGGAGGCATCTTGGGAATGGAGCTCGGCACAGACCGTGGATAACTGCTTTAACACCAGCCAGCGTCATGTGTGGTCCCAACGGAATTCTCTCTCTCTCTGTGTGTGTGTGTTGACAGATAACAGAAGCCAGTGCCAAATGTCGAACAACACTAATTGCACTGGTATAAATTAATTGTAATATTTCAGTATCATATAAAGTTATTAGACATACTAAACTGTAGGACACCAGTGAAACAGTACAGAATCATTTAGTTAACCAGTGGTGTGAAATGTATTTAGTATGTGTGGAGCAGTAGGCTTTCACGGCTGGTCATGTGGCTGTTGTGATGTCATCTGCAATATTTTGGGCCCCAAATGCATCTGGGCAGGCATGAAAAACCCTGTTGGTGTGTTTCTGTGTGCATGTGTGTGTGTGTGTGTGTGTGTGTGTGTGTGAGGTCAAGGATTTCCCTCACTAAAATAAAGGTCATGGTGAACTGAAGGTTTATGGAATCAATGCCTGAGAAAACTACTCATATAATAATAATTCATTCTGAACTACACTTTTATTTGACCCTTTTTATTAATTTAATGGAGGTAGTGGCGCCTTAATAAAGGGGCATTGCATGTAATTAGACAAGGGAGGGGATGGACAATAAATGGCTAACTAAGCATAGCTATGTCCATTAAACATTTCACTGGGCAGTTTACAATTAAGGCACAATGCTTACAATGATTCATCCCAGTAATGAACTTGGTATATCTGATGATAATATGATATAATGGTACCCCACAACAGGTCCAAAACAAGTGCTATGGCATAATAGCACTGGTTAGGTCTCCTCATAGTGGGTGATCCTCAACATGTTAAGGCTGAGAAATGCAGATAACTGAGTGATAGCTAACGCGCATTCATCGCTCATCTCACACATAGGTTCTGGGCTCTTTAGCAAGGACTGAATGGTTCCTTTGTTGAACTCCTATTTGTCATCTTCCCACTTCTAGCATAGGGGAGAAATGTGCAGCTTTACTCGAGATCTCCAGTGTGCACAGCTGGTCTGTATAAGCTTACCCAGACACTGACTGATTAACTTACTGCAGGTGCATGGCCAGTCAGCGCTGCCCGCTCAGTTGCCCGCTCAAACCCAGCAGTCACTCTTTATCACCCTACTATACTGCAAGCTTCCCCAAGCCTCTACCATTCACTTTACTGTATGTTGTTCTAGATACAGCAGTCACATACAGGCAAGACGTGATATGGAATTGGACAGCACCGAGCGGGGATATCAGTGCTTTTTGGAGACTACAGTCAGTCAATTAACCTGGCAAAGTAATTAGGTTGGTTTGAAAATTAAGACAGCATGGTTCATAGCATACTGTTGAACACCATGAGAGTTTACGACAACAAACACTTCAGACTACTCCTCTCTTTCCCCATCTGCCAAAGTGAAACCCACCCACCCAGACACTGATGAAGGTCTATCACTGTCTATCACTGTGCCTTGATGATACACTCTGGTTTAAAGCCCTGATCTATGAATACCAGTACATGTGCACCTCAAAGGTTGATAGACTGCCTCAGCCTCGGTGGTGGACTTGGAGTCTGCTCTCACATGTGGAATCCATTACACAGTTGCAAGAAACAGATTTTCTTTCGGCAACTCTTTTGATGTTGAGGAGAGAGAGAGAGAGAGAGAGAGAGAGAGAGAGAGAGAGAGAGAGAGAGAGAGAGAGAAAGTTCAACTACATGTTTGTGCCCTGAGGTGTTTGCGTATAAACAGAGTAACCATATCGCAGATTAGTTTGTGGAGTTGTAAATCATGCTCACATATTTCTCAGAGCTGATCTGTTGTTTGTAGAGGATGTGCTGTATAGAATGGTTATTGACAGTCAGACAGAATAGAGGTTAAGAGGAGAGTCTGTGTGGTCTGCTTAACACCTTACATGTGTTTCACAAGAACCTCTGCATACAGGGGTGAGACAAAATGAAAAATACAAAGATATCCAAATATGGAGGTCTATACTGTCAACAGGTTTACACTGCCTTTACACTTAAAAAAAACTACAGTTGAATTTTAGTTTTAGTATTGAATATGTGCTATAATAATTTGTTTACAGTTTTAGTAATTATTCAGTAATGACACATAGATCTTTCATACATTAAAAAACTGTCATTTTGAATACGTTAAGGTGACTCACACTAACAACAATGCAAAAATAGCTAAATAAATTGACAGAATTCTGTACATTCTATGTATTGTGATGCCAAAGTTGCTGTATTGTTACCTTGTGGTTCCTGACAGGAACATTGTCAGCCATATGTGCTGCCATACTGTTGGCAATGAAGCTTGTTTTGCAACATCAGTTGAAAGACATGCACCTAATTTATTTTCATACGTAGCTACTATATGTAAACATACTGTATGTATCATTGAATCAAATTGCTTCGAATTGTTATTATGTACATTCCACATTGCCCTTTTACATTCAATTTATTTATTTAGTATTTAGTACTTTAATTTCACAGGAGGTTGGTGGCACCTTAATTGGGGAGGGCGGGCTCGTGGTAAGGGCTGGAGCGGAATAGGTGGAATGGTATCAAGTAAATCAAACACATTGGTTTCTATGTGTTTGATGCCTATCCATTCCCTCCATTCCAGCCATTGTTATGAGCTGTCCTCCCCTCAGCAGCCTCCACTGATTCATTTAGTTACAACTGAAATATACAGGGATCCTTTTCTTTGATCCTTTTCTTTGTTGATTCATTCAGAGAGTGTGTGCAGTAAAAAAACAAAAAAACAAAGGATTCACACCGTCTTCGACTTCAACCTTAGCAGTCGACCTTAACCTTCAGCCACTGAGGGAACGTGGCAAAGGTCAAACAGAGCTGGAATGAGTTTTAGGCTTGTGAATCTGGGCACGTCTGACCCAAACCATGTCTAATAGTCCTCAACCCAGGAGGATGGCCTTTACCTGTCTACTTTTAGACCTCCTGCACCCCCACACACACACTCTATTAGACTGCATTGTAATGATCCCTTGTGATCAGATGAATGCGAACACAGGCACACACACGATAGGCATTTACATGCACACAAGGATACTCCCTTTGATGTACAGCAGAATAGGCAGATGCCACAGTGCAGTTCTAATTTCACCTGAGGGGCTTGAGCATTCCACTCCACTCAATCAAACAGTCAAACACATGACAAGGGGAGTGTCTCAATTCAGCTGGATAAAAGAAAAATCAGCCAGGTCACCTGTGATAGAAGTCAGTATTCAATGTCCATCCATGTCTGAGAACATCAGGAGATGATGTGGAAACCGGCCACTAGGGGCAACCGTGAGCACTATTACCATCAAGTATGCTTGGGTTTTGCGAGGGCCTTGTAGATGGGGATGGCGGATGGGCGTAAGCAGTCGCCTCTGATGTCAAATGTTGCAAGTTTGAATCCAGTGATAGATTATATTTTAGTTTTGAGCCTATCACAAACCTTAACCATTCAGAGTTAATTCCTAACCTTAAGAATGTGGAGTTCATGCCTCAACTTAACCTTAAACACTTTGAAATTAGACATTTGGAACAACTTCGAAATTTGACATGGATGAACGTCTAATTCTGATGTGAGAGTGTGAGAGCTGGTAGAAAAAAAATGATCTGAAAGTTACCTCTCACTGGGCACACCATGTCATTTCAACATGGAGAACTTGGTCATATTTGGTAGATACATTGATCAATGAGATTCCAAACTATTTTCAGCTACTCAACAAGCCTAAAGTTTGTTGATTCCCAATGTTGTCAGTATGCTTTCAACCATATAAAAACACACCAAAGTTCAAAAATGGTAATACAATGTTAGATATTTTGTTAATTTATACAACAACATGTTATCACTGTGCTTAATCTTACAGCAAAACCTACCTGGATTGCAGTTAGTTGGGATTACATTCAGGTACATGGTGCAAGTGATCAATGCCGTTTGAGATTCTGTGCATGCTTTCTATGATAATATTTTTTTTTTTGCTACAGTAACCTAAAAACGTGAAAGCATTAGGCTATTATCTGTCTTACAAAAGTACACTTAAACAAAAATATGAACGCAACATGTAAAGTGTTGAGCCGATGTTTCACGAGCTGAAATAAAAGATCCCAGAAAATGTCCATACCAACAAAAAATGTATTTCTGTATATTTTTTTTTGCAGAAATCCCTGTTAGTGAGCATTTCTCCTGCCAAGATAATCCATCCACTTGACAGGTGTGGCATATCAAGAAGCTGATTAAACAGCATAATCATTACACAGGTGCACCACACAGATGTCTGAAGTTGAGGGAGAGTGATATTGGAATTCTGACTAAAGGAATGTCCACCAGAGATGTTGCCAGTTAATTTAATGTTCATTTCTCAACCATAAGCCAATGTCGTTTTAGATAATTTAGCAGTACGTCCGACCGGCCTCACAACCGCAGACCACGTGTATGGCATCGTGTGGGCGAGCAGTTTGCTGATGTCAACATTGTGAACAGAATGGTCCCATGGGGGAGATGGGGTTATGGTATGGGCAGGCATAAGCTTCGGACAACGAACACAATTGCATTTTATCTATGGCAATTTGAATGCACAGAGATACCGTGACGAGATCCTGAGGCCCATTGTCATGCCATTCATCAGCTGCCATCAACTCATGTTTCAGCATGATAATGCATGGCCCCATGTAGCAAGGATCTGTACACAATTCCTTTGGGATGTTCTGGATCGATGTGTACAACAGTGTGTTCTAGTTCCCTACAATATCCAGCATCTTCGCACAGCCATTGAAGAGCAGTGGGACAACATTACACAGGCCACAATCAACAGCCTGATCAACTCAATGCGAAGGAGATGTGTCGCGCTGCATGAGGCACATGGTGGCCACACCAATAACTGACTGGTTTGCTGATCCACGCTCCTACCTTTTTTTTTAAAGGTATCTGTGACCAACAGATGCATATCTGTATACCCAGTCATGTGAAATCCATAGATTAATTTATTTATTTCAATTTACTGATTTCCTTATATGAAATTGTTGCATGTTGCATTTATATTTTTGTTCAGCATAATATTGAATTGTGTTGACAATGCAACCAAATATCAACATTTAAAGGAGCTGTATCTACTGCTTGGGCAGTTCCATCAGAGCTACTGGCTTAGATGGATTATATTTTTGGTTGAGATGGAGATGTGAATCGAACATATTTATTATTAACTTGTAGATGCCATTTGAAATCAACCAACGCTTGAAACCCTAGGCCTATACAGTGCATTCGGAAAGTATTCAGACCCCTTTTCCACATTTTGTTACATTACAGCCTTATTCTAAAATTGACTTAAAAAAATAAATCCCCTCCTCAATCTACAAACATTACCCCATAATGTCAAAGTGAAAACTTGTTTAGGCATTTTTGCAAATTTATTAAAAATAAAAAATGTAAATACCTTATTTACATAAGTATTCTGACCCTTTGCTATGAGACTCGAAATTGAGCTCAGGTGCATCCTGTTTCCATTGATCATCCATCTATTTCTACAACTTGGAGTCAACCTGTGGTAAATTCAATTGATTGGACATGATCTGGAAAGGCACACACCTGTCTAAGGTCCCAAAGTTGACATTGTATGTCAGAGCAAAAACCAAGCCATGAGGTCGAAGGAATTGTCCGTAGAGCTCTGAGACAGGATTGTGTCGAGGCACATACAGTGGGGAAAAAAAGTATTTAGTCAGCCACCAATTGTGCAAGTTCTCTCACTTAAAAAGATGAGAGAGGCCTGTAATTTTCATCATAGGTACACTTCAACTATGACAGACAAAATGAGGAAAACAAATCCAGAAAATCACATTGTAGGATTTTTAATGAATTTATTTGCAAATTATGGTGGAAAATAAGTATTTGGTCACATACAAACAAGCAAGATTTCTGGCTCTCACAGACCTGTAACTTCTTCTTTAAGAGGCTCCTCTGTACTCCACTCGTTACCTGTATTAATGGCACCTGTTTGAACTTGTTATCAGTATAAAAGACACCTGTCCACAACCTCAAACAGTCACACTCCAAACTCCACTATGGCCAAGACCAAAGAGCTGTCAAAGGACACCAGAAACAAAATTGTAGACCTGCACCAGGTTGGGAAGACTGAATCTGCAATAGGTAAGCAGCTTGGTTTGAAGAAATCAACTGTGGGAGCAATTATTAGGAAATGGAAGACATACAAGACCACTGATAATCTTCCTCGATCTGGGGCTCCACGCAAGATCTCACCCCGTGGGGTCAAAATGATCACAAGAACGGTGAGCAAAAATCCCAGAACCACACGGGGGGACCTAGTGAATGACCTGCAGAGAGCTGGGACCAAAGTAACAAAGCCTACCATCAGTAACACACTACGCCGCCAGGGACTCAAATCCTGCAGTGCCAGAGTTTGCCGTCTAAAGTTTGCTAGAGAGCATTTGGATGATCCAGATGAGGATTGGGAGAATGTCAGATAAAACCAAAATAGAACTTTTTGGTAAAAACTCAACTCGTCGTGTTTGGAGGACAAAGAATGCTGAGTTGCATCCAAAGAACACCATACCTACTGTGAAGCATGGGGGTGGAAACATCATGCTTTGGGGCTGTTTATCTGCAAAGGGACCAGGACGACTGATCCGTGTAAAGGAAAGAATGAATGGGGCCATGTATCGTGAGATTTTGAGTGAAAACCTCCTTCCATCAGCAAGGGCATTGAAGATGAAACGTGGCTGGGTCTTTCAGCATGACAATGATCCCAAACACACCGCCCGGGCAACGAAGGAGTGGCTTCAGAAGAAGCATTTCAAGGTCCTGGAGTGGCCTAGCCAGTCTCCAGATCTCAACCCCATAGAAAATCTTTGAAAGTCCGTGTTGCCCAGCGACAGCCCCAAAACATCACTGCTCTAGAGGAGATCTGCATGGAGGAATGGGCCAAAATACCAGCAACAGTGTGTGAAAACCTTGTGAAGACTTACAGAAAACGTTTGACCTCTGTCATTGCCAACAAAGGGTATATAACAAAGTATAGAGATACACTTTTGTTATTGACCAAATACTTATTTTCCACCATAATTTGCAAATAAATTCATAAAAAAATCCTACAATGTGATTTTCTGGATTTTTTTTCCTCATCTTGTCTGTCATAGTTGAAGTGTACCTATGATGAAAATTACAGGCCTCTCTCATCTTTTTAAGTGAGAGAACTTGCACAATTGGTGGCTGACTAAATACTTTTTTTCCCCACTGTATCTGGGGAAGAGTAACAACACATTTCTGCAGCATTGAAGGTCCCTAAGAACACAGTGGCCAACATAATTCTAAAATGGAAGAAGTTTGGAACCCCCCAAGGCTCTTTCATAGAGCTGGCCATCCAGCCAAACTGAGCAATCAGGTAGATGGGCCTTGGTCCGGGAGGTGACCAAGAACCCGATGGACACTCTGACAGAGCTCCAGAGTTCCTCTATGGAGATGGGAGAACCTTCCAGAAGGAAAACTATCTCTGCAGCACTCCACCAACCAGATCGTTATGTTAGAGTAGTCAGACAGAAGCCATACCTCAGGAAAAGGCACATGACAGCCCACTTGGAGTTTGCCAAAAGGCACCCAAAGGAGTCTCAGACCATGAGAAAAAAAGATTCTCTGGTCTGATGAAACCAAGCTTGAACTCTTTGGCCTGAATGCCAAGCATCACGTCTGGAGGAAACCTGGCACCATCCCTACGGTGAAGGATGGTGGTGGCAACATCATGCTGTGGGGATTTCTTTCAGCTGCAGGGACTGGGAGACTAGTCAGGATTGAGGGAAAGAGGAACGGAGAAAAGTACAGAGAGATCCTTGATGAAAACCTGCTCCAGAGTGCTCAGGACCTCAGACTGGGGCGAAGGTTCACCTTCCAACAGGACAACCACCCTAAGCACACAGCCAAGACAACGCAGGAGTGGCTTCGGGACAAGTCTCTGAATGTCCTTGAGTAGCCCAGCCAGAGCCCGGCCTTGAACGTGATCACAACATCTCTGGAGAGACTTGAAAATAGCTGTGCAGCGACGCTCCCCATCCAACCTGACAGAGCTTAAGAGGATCTGCAGAGAAGAATGGGAGAAACTCCCCAAATACAGGTGTGCCAAGCTTGTAGCATCATACCCAAGAAGACTCAAGGATGTAATCGCTGCCAAAGGTGCTTCAACAAAGTACTCAGTAAATGGTCTGAAAACATATGTAAATGTGATATTTCAGTCGTTTTTTTTATACATTTGCAACTATTTCTGAAAACCTGTTTTTGCTTTGTCATTATGGGTATTGTGTGTAGATTGATGAGGGGGAAAAACAATTAAATTCATTATAGAGTAAGGCTGTAACGTAACAACATTTGGAAAAAGTCAAGGGGTCTGAATACTTTTCTAAATGCACTGTATGTGTTGTCTATTTTTAGTTTAATCCTGAGCTGAATTTAAACATTAGCTGTTGATGACTTCCGAAATGCTATATAGGGCTAAATAGCCTCATTGATGATATATGATTGATATTGTATGGTTACATTTCATTTGCTCTGTTGATCCTACCCTTTGGGATGACTTCGATAACAACAGTGAATATGTTAAGTTGATAGTTCTCAACAGTCAATCTCACATTGGTAATAGTCAGTGACAAATATGAAAGCTGGGCTTGGCTAAAACCCTGGATGGGAGACCAACAGGATAGCTGTAGATAGATCAACTCTCCAGTAGGAGGTGCTGCCCAACTTATTGTTTTTTGTTATAGTGGATATTACATTGAAGATCTGACGTTGTTTCAAAAGGAACAAATTCAACATATTTTATACAAGTTTTTTCTATGTTGAAAATTGGTTACCATAATGAAATAATCCGGTGGTTAAAAACGACAGTTGATGACTTTTTTCAAATCCAATGTATTCTCCACATCACAATACGTAGACAAATTACATTGAAACAATGTTGATTTAACTATTTTGTGCCCAGTGGGCTGAGTGTACGTGCATGGGAGTAGCCTGCCCCCATCGGTGAGCAAAGGGTCGTACACCCTGAGTTTGCACTCACTCGCACTACCAGGTGTGGGCAACTCCAGTCCTCGAGGGCCTGATTGGTGTCACACTTTTTCACCATCCCTAGCTAACAAAGCTGATTAATCTAATTGCATTCTAATCTGAAGATCATGATTAGGTGATTATTGGAGTCAGGTGTGTTAGCTGGGGTAAACCTGTGACACCAATCATGCCCTCAAGGACTGGAATTGCCCACCCCTGACCTAGACCATAGTCTTAAATGGTACCCATATCTTGTCAGTGCCCCTCAGGTACAATAACATCAGCCAGGTTGTTCAAGATTGACGTCGAAATTGGACGTCTGTCCATGTCCTGAGTATGACGGGAAATGCCTTCAAAACCGTCCACTTGGGGCAACAGTGAGCGCCATTCATGTTGAGTATGCTTGGGTTTTGGTGGGGCATTGTGGATGGGGAAGATGGATGGTGTAACCCCATGACTCTGGCTGTGTGTTCCATCCCAGTCATGGGCACTGTTTTTTTTATTTTTGGTTTTAACCCTCTGCCAAACCTTAACACTTACCTTAGCCATTCTGCAGTGAGACAGTGAGAGGTTGTTGAATAAGATATCATACTAGTCTGTGTGCCTGCTTGATGTCAGCCTTTTAGAGTAAGGTCCATATGCCACACACACACACACACACACACACACACACACACACACACACACACACACACACACAGTTAGGGTGACCATATTTCAAATACCCAAATGCAGGACAATATTGTGACTTTGTGGGACATTTGCGGGATAGTGTAGCCTACATGAATAAAATCATGTAAAATAACTATTTAGTCATTATGTGATCTTCCAAGACATTGATTCAGCTTTGATCTAACTTTAAACTTCTCACTATTGTAGCACTCTGCATCTATTGTGAGAAGTGGCGGAGCAACGCTCTGTGCGCTCTGGCAGGCTGCACTACACCCCTTCAGTCCGCTGCTGCATCGAACAAGCACCTAGCCTAGCCAACATTTTATGATGCAGAAACAAGAGACCACGTGTGCCTGTTTTATGAAAATCTGGGAATACTTGTTACAAGGAAACAGTTCTGGTTGGTCTCAGGGAATGTAGAAAGGAAGGGAGACTTTTAAAATGGGATTGAGTGAAGTAGCCGCAAATATGAAGTAGCAACTAATGAGCATGGAGAGCATCACAAGTTTGATGAAATTACCTTATATCTTTCAGTCTAATAAGTTCTTTGTTTCAGGCCATTTGAGCCTGTAATCGAACTCACAAATGCTGATGCTCCAGATGCTCAACTAGTCTAAAGAAGGACAGTTCTATTGCTTCTTTAATTAGCACAACAGTTTTCAGCTGTGCTAACATGCTAATTGATCATTTGAATTATTCTTTTAAAATGACAAACTTGGATTAGCTAACACAACGTGCCATTGGGACACAGGAGTGGTGGTTGCTGATAATGGGCCTCTCTCTGTACACCTATGTAGCTATTCCATAAAGAATTTGCCGTTTCCAGCTACAACAGTTATTTACAACATGAAATATGTCTACACTATTTCTGATCAATTATATGTTATTTTAATGGACAAAGTGCTTTTCTTTCAAAAACAAGGACATTTCTAAGTGGCCCCAAACTTTTGAACGATAGTGTATATATTTTCATAAGCGTAACTTGACTGCAAGAGACAGGTTGGAAAGTCTGACTGAAATAACAGACAAATCAACCGTATTTTTTTTCTAAATTTGTGGTGTTTAAATTTATTGATAAAATACGGGACATGATTGTTCGGTTGCAGGACGCGAGACAAAGGGCCGAAACACGGAACTGTCCGGCATAATCTGAGACGTGGGTACCCTACATGGAGTGTCAGAGTGTTAAAGTGATAGGAAGGTCACATGCTCTTGAAGGTTTGAGAACTGTTTGCGTCCTTGTCACCAGTAATCTGACAGAATTATGTGTGCCAATGTAGTTTTGCCTCTTCCCTTTCTCACCGTCACAGGCATACCTTTGAACAGAAAATATCAGTTCAGAAACACAGAACTCAACTCAGCACCACCTCATTGCTCACTCTTAGAAGCTGTTTTCCATTACCATAAATGAAACACATACATTTTTTAAGTGAAAGGCATATCAATGTCCATGCCTATATTCCTAGAAAAATACAGAGAAAATGTATTTTATATTGAACAAAATCATTTTTGGACCACATTCTTTTGCAGTGGTCTGCTGTACATTATGAAAAATGTCACATGATGCAATGTTAGTCCAAATGAACTCTGGCAATGTTTAGATACCCAATGCCCTGACACCAGAAATACATACATGTCCCTAAAATAAAATTGTTGTTATTCAGAAGCTGTGGAGGCTTAGATTCCACCGTATGCCTGGTTTTCATAGACACCATGTTCAAAGTGATTTGGCCCAGGAACTTTGGCCATGTAGGATTACTTGGGCAGAAAAAAATACATTCGCTGAAAAATTAGGGACATTTTTTCATATTCACAGCAGACTCATGTCTGAGACCCCAGATGAAGAGCAAAGAGTTTTGCCCATACAGAGTAAAATAAATATGAAGACAAGATGCATTGAGTTAACTTTGGAGAAAGAGATGGGATCATGTGTCACTCTACACCCTTCAGAGGAACCTTGAAAGAAACTCATCAGTTACAGGAGATAAGCTTATTAGGGACATAAACTGGCCAAGTTCGCCTCAACATATTTACACTGATCTAACAGACATTTCAGGTCAACACTTAGAGCTAGCCAATAGTAAAAGTCAACCTGTCGTTCTTTTCCACACCGCATGTCTCCGACCCCTACTAGATTACATAAAGTCATAATACTAACCTGTCAGAGAGAATGTTAAGTTCATGACACTATGGTGACATCATAGATGCAGAGTGCTACTGTTTGTAAGGGGAGAACGACTACCCCCTCTCATTGAAGCCACGGAAGTTCAAGACCGACCGCGGTACTAAAGGCAATGTAAGTGTCACAGGTGTGACGAATGCCCTTAATTTCTGTGCATGCTTTTGCCCTAATTGAGTGTTCCTAATTGATTGTTTCATGCAGCAATGTAATTGGCTCTGTTTATAACCCTTGTTTGAAGTGTGGCTGTCCAGGGGAAGGTGCAGTTCAGAGGGAAGTGATGTTGGTTAAAGCTGTGACAGAGTGTTGGAAGACTTGGTTTTTGCTAAGAGAAGTATTACCTTGATGAAATAATGATTTAAGCTAAAGATAATGTTGAAATGCTCCATATGCACTGAAACCTGTTTTGTTTGATACAATTGTTTGTATATGTTAACTGCCCTCCATTTGTGCTAATGCTAAAGTGGGTATGGAAGGTGAAATCGGGGGATAAAACAAACTGAATTGTAGCATGCCTCTGATCCTCCTTTCATGTTCAAACTCAAACTGAAAAAACCTGTGTAGCCAAATGGTAGAAGTATTTATTTGCGCTCCCTATGCTCTTGGTCTAAACCTAGGGTGGTGTAGTCTGATCTATGGTACAGAACTGTGTCTAGTCAAAGCTGCTCTTGACCAGGCTTTGACATTAGCAGAAAACCAGATCTCCCCCACTAGTCAATGGAAAAATCTTTGTAAGTAATAAAAAAAAAATATATTTCTTAGACCATCGTGCTATCAATTGCATCTACTACACCAGATGTATGTCCTTGAACAGACTATTTTAAAATCGCACACAGAAATTAAGGATCATTTAAAAAATCCAGGCTAATTTAGTTGCTATTGGAAGCCTGCTGTAGTACCCTGGTTGGCCTTCAATTTGAGAGGGGGCAGCACTGAGCTAAACTGCAACATCACTTCCTGGAGTAACTCAAACTGTGCATGTTATGTCTCCATGAAATGCAATCTTAACTGATATTTTGTAGGTGGTGGGCAGTAGAAAGCTATTTGCTTAAATTTTTTAGCTCGATCTGTCAAGAGAGGAGCTGTTTTCTAAGTATTTTTTATCCCCTGGTTTACATTTGCTCTGCTCTTGCCTTGACTAACTTTTGATATTACCCTAATAAAGTTTAGAAATGTTTGGAATGGTGTGGCTAAACTTTAGCTACTGCAGGCCTATGATATGAAGGCAGTGCACCCCAGGGCTTGAACTGACTCTGACAGTTGAACTTGAGGTGAGGAAGACCGTTTCAGGTCTACCAAAGATCCTCCTATAATCTAACAATATAATTTTATACAAAATATTCTGATAGAAAATGTACAAGTTAGCCTCATGTCTATATCTGTATAGCAGACACAGTAGCAATCTGACAGAAAAATGCATGTCGGTGTCATAGCATGCCATGGGAATATCTTTATCTCTCTGGGGTTAGGCCTAAGCTTCTCTTCCTTTATATAGGCTATATAAACTCAGCAAAAAAAGAAACGTCCTCTGTCAACTGCATTTATTTTCAGCAAACTTAACATGTGTAAATATTTGTATGAACATAAGATTCAACAACTGAGACATAAACTGAACAAGTTCCACAGACAAGTGACTAACAGAAAAGGAATAGTGTGTCCCTGAACAAAGGGGGTTCAAAATTAAAAGTAACAGTCAGTAGCTGGTGTGGACACCAGCTGTATTAAATACTGCAGTGCATCTCCTCCTCATGGACTGCACCAGATTTGCCAGTTATTGCTATAAGATGTTACCCCACTCTACCACCAAGGCACCTGCAAGTTCCCAGACATTTCTGGGGGGGAATGGCCCTAGCCCTCACACTCCGATCCAACAGGTCCCAGACGTGCTCAATGGGATTGAGATCAGGGCTCTTCGCTGGCCATGGCAGAACACTGACATTCCTGTCTTGCAGGAAATCACGCAGAGCACGAGCAGTGTGGCTGGTGGCATTGTCATGCTGGAGGGTCATGTCAGGATGAGCCTGCAGGAAGGGTACCACATGAGGGAGGAGGATGTCTTCCCTGTAACGCACAGCGTTGAGATTGCCTGCAATGACAACAAGCTCAGTCCGATGATGCTGTGACACACCGCCCCAGACCATGATGGACCCTCCACCTCCAAATTGATCCCGCTCCAGAGTACAGGCCTTGGTGTAACGCTCATTCCATCGACGATAAACGTGAATCCGACCATCACCCCTGGTGAGACAAAACCGCAACTTGTCAGTGAAGAGCATTTTTTGCCAGTCCTGTCTGGTCCAGCGACGGTGGGTTTGTGCCCATAGGTGACATTGTTGCTGGTGATGTCTGGTGAGGACCTGCCTTACAACAAGCCTACAAGCCCTTAAGTCCAACCTCTCTCAGCCTATCGTGGACAGTCTGAGCACTGATGGAGGGATTGTGCGTTCTTGGTGTAACTCGGGCAGTTGTTGTTGCCATCCTGTACCTGTCCTGCAGGTGTGATGTTCGGATGTACCAATCCTGTGCAGCTGTTGTTACACGTGGTCTGCCACTGCGAGGACGATCAGCTGTCCGTCCTGTCTCCCTGTAGCGCTGTCTTAGGCATCTCACAGTACGGAAATTGCAATTTATTTCCCTGGCCACATCTGCAGTCCTCATGCCTCCTTGCAGCATGCCTAAGGCATGTTCACGCAGATGAGCAGGGACCATGGGCATCTCCAGTAGAAAGGCCCCTTTAGTGTCCTAAGTTTTCATAACTGTGACCTTAATTGCCTACCATCTGCAAGCTGTTAGTGTCTTAACGACTGTTCCACAGGTGCATGTTCGTTAGTTGTTTGTGGTTCATTGAACAAGGATGGGAAACAGTGTTTTTTGTAATGTATTATAGGCTGTTTTTAAGGACATGTAAATGGCCAGTATCCCTTTATTGATAGTGCTGGCTGCGCCAGGTTGGATCTGAATGCATATGGATGTCCGGTAAATTTCTCAAATGTCTGGTAATTGAAAATCTTCCCTGTCAAGTTTTTCGGTGCCACATTTTCAGAAAGGAAACTCATTTTGTTTTTATGAAGATTTCAGAATATTCACATGAACATCTGTCGCCAGTTGGATAGAAACCTAGCTAGTGTGCTAGTCTGGTGTCACTTTGATTATGCCTGCACATCATGGTTCACCAGCAGCCCCAAACATCTAAAGAATAAGCTACAAACCAGACAAGCTTGTAAGAATTGTTCTTCAACTCCCCCCTCATACTCATCTGGAGGTTGAGCATTTTTTCGTCTCTATCTCCGTAATGTGTCTATTTATGTAATTGTATATGCATTTATGTAAAAAACAAGGATCACAATGGAAATAAGTCCCCAACCTTATTGTGCAATCCCGGTCACTTAAAAAAATATTTGTGTATATACTGTACACTGTATGTATTTTTTTATTGGCAAATAATATAAATCAATCAATCCAAACTCTGTGCCGGCCAATTGATGAATGGGAAGAGACATCTGTTACAAAACACACACATTTAATGACATTCGGAGATGGTCAAGCCAAGCCTTCTATACTGGGTAAGCCTACAAGGTAGGGAGGGATGTATTTTCTGTTTGTCGAGATTTACATAGTCTATTTTTGTGATGTTGAAACCATGATATACCATGATACTGAAGTGCCCGAAATTAGTATGCTTTGTTTATTGGTTGTGTGGTGCATTAGCACAGAAATCTGTTGGTGGAAAATGAGTTGCATATATTTTACATAATTATAAATATGGCATCAAAATGTTGAAAATCTGATTTCCCCCATGCTGATCATTGTCTGCAGCCAGCTCTGATTGTAGTGGAATGAAACAGGCAGGGAGAGTGAACTTATCTATGGTGGTCGGCGAACCCCCAACCTTCTGGCCCGTAGCCCTGTGTGGCAATGACTGTGCCACAAAAGCATGCTGAAGTTGCAAAGTTGATATCCACGTTTATAAACACAGGGTCAGTTGTTATTGTTAAACTTGATAATAAACATTACTTTGAGTTAATTCTATGAAGGGGAGGGTGAAAAGAAATCCTTGGGGAGGGTGGTGATAATTGTTTTTACGACACCTTGAGTTGGACCAGCCAATCCCCCCCAGTAAATTTGGATCTGTCCCTTATCCATATCTAAGGTAGTAGACAGCTGGTGACATCTTGAAAGAGATTGCCGTCTGACAAACTGCTATCAGGTAAAGTATTTTTTATTTGTAATCTAACTATTTAGCTATAGAAACGTGATACCATCAATGCAAGCTGTAAAATGACTTCTAACTTAGAACACTGCAACCTTAGTAATGTAGCTAGCTTGCTAGTTAGCTAACTATAATAGCTAGCATGCGACCTCTTCATACGATAAAGACAATTCGTAAATCATGCTGCATATTTCAAGTGCACTCTAAAAAATATATTCATCTTATTTCAGTCTTTCGGAGCTAGCTATATCTGTTCCTCTTTATCAGACAGCAGCTCGTGTTTTCACAAGAGGCTGTTTTACATCGTAGATAGAAGCAGACCTTAGGCTGCCTTCATCACGAGGGTTATGTACGGTGGTTTTAGCAGTTCAGCAAATTTACCTGAGCGGACAGAGTATTCAAATATACATTTTCTGAGAAAATGTGCAAGAATTGAAGGTGCCAACAATCCTAAGAATGTTTTACTGTCATATACAGAAAATCAGCTCCTCCCTCAATGGGGATCGATCAACTTCACGTTTTTTGGCTTCGACCCACCTTTTACTGGCTTCAAGTCTTCACATAGGAATGAACGGTGTCACGTGATCGTGATCGATGAATTTGTCCATTTATATGGTCATTGGGCTTTAGTGAGACATACTGAGACATCATCTGGTAAAAATAGTTTTTTTTCTTGTACTTTCTTTGTATATTTTCTCATATGGTATGAGATCTGTGTGGTTACGACTCCTTTCGACAACTGAGAATAATTGGAGAGAATTTCTCAATCACATCTAGCTGGATTTCACATAATGAAAAACTGCAGTGCCATCCAGTGTTGGTTCAAGTGCACTCAATGTTAAGACTAGCGGGGGGCTCTAATAGACTGTGCTCAGAATCAATAAAAGTTCTGGGATAGAATTCCTGTGCCGTGTCCCTCGCCCATGTGGAGAGAAAATATATGAAAAACTCAAAACTGCCAGCAATTCTTTGGGGACTGTGTGTGTGTTTAGTCTAATACCCAGCGTCCTTTGGTGGTTGTGGTTCAAAGAACACAGAACTCGAGCCAAAAGCAGCTGTGAAACCAGCCCTTGATCACAGTGCCATTGCCTTTCATTAGATCTACCGTTCAGAGGTAGGTCAAGAGCTCTTTGTAGACGTGTGTGAGGTAGAAGATCAGGTTGAGAGGGACATGTAGATTTTCTCACACCAAAGATGCTTGGGTTGTGTTTGAATATAGGTTAAATATGTACCAGACAAATAACATAGACACAACAACTGAAACACAGACGTAGCATAAACTACAAGCAGACAAAACAAAGACACAGTTATTTGATCAAGAGCAGCTAAATACACTGAAAAAAAATAGAAGCACAACATGAAACAATTTCAAAGATTTTACTGAGTTACAGTTCATATAAGGAAATCAGTAAATTGAAATAAATTCATTAGGCTCTAATCTATGGATTTCATGACTGGGAATACAGATATTAATTTGTTGGTCACATATACCTTGAAAAAAGGTAGGGGTGTGGATCAGAAAACTAGTCAGTATCTGGTGTGACCACCATTTGCCTCATGCAGCGCGACATATCTCCTTCGCATACAGTTGATCAGGCTGTTGACTGTGACCTGTGGAATGTTGTCCCACTCCTCTTCAATGGCTGTGCGAAGTTGCTGGATATTGTAGGGAACTGGAGCACGCTGTTGTACACGTCGATCCAGAGCATCCCAAACATCCTCAATGGGTGACGTGTAGTGAGTATGCAGGCCATGGATAAACTGGGAGATTTTCAGCTTCAAGGAATTGTGTACAGATCTTTGCTACATCGGGCCATGCATTATCATGCCAAAAAAAGAGTTGATGGTGGCATGACAATGGGCCTCATCGATAAAATGCAATTGTGTTCATTGTCCATAGCTTATGCCTCCCTATACCATAACCTCACCGCCACCATGAAGCACTCTGTTCACAACATTGACATTAGAAACCGCTCGCCCACACGTCATACTCTGTCTGCCATCTGCCCAGTACAGTTGAAACCGGGATTCATCTGTGAAGTGCACACTTCTCCAGTGTGCCAGTGGCCATCGAAGGTGAGCATTTGCCCACTGAAGTTAGTTTCGACGCCGAACTGCGGTCAGGTCAAGACTCTGGTGAGAATGCAAATGAGCTTCCCTGAGACGGTTTGTGCAGAAATTCTTCGGTATTGCAAACCCATAGTTTCATCAGCTATCCAGGTGGCTGGTCTCAGACGATCCCGCAGGTAAGGAAGCCGGATGCGGAGGTTCTGGGCTGACGTGGTTACACGTGGGCAGCGGTTGTGAGGCCGGTTGGGCGTACCACGCTGGAGGCAGCTTAGAGAAATGAATATTAAATTATCTGGAAACATCTCTGGTGGACATTCCTGCAGTCAGCATGCAAATTGCACACGCCCTTAAAACTTGAGACATCCGTGGCATTGTTTTGGGTGACAAAACTGCACATTTTAGAGTGTCCTTTTATTGTCCCCAGCACAAGGTGATCACCTGTGATCATGCTCATGCTGTTTAATCAATGTATTGATATGCCACACCTGTCAGGTGGATAGATTATATTGGCAAAGAAGAAATGCTCATTAAGGGACGTAATCAAATTTGTTAAAAAAAATGGAGAGAAATAAGCTTTTTGTGCTTATAGAACATTTCTGGGATCTTTTATTTCAGCTCATGAAACATGGGACCACTTCACATGTTTCGGTTATGTTTTTGTTCAGTGTACAAACACAAACATAGAAACAAAACCTTACCACCTTGCAACACTACACTGCATTAAAGCAGTGCCAAAGATAAATGTGTTTGGTTGGTGCCACAATATTGAGCACTACATGAAAGGTAGTCTGCTGAGCTGACTCTGGCTGTTAGCACCACACTCTCTCATCTGCAATAAAGACTAATTATCTCAGTGGACTTATCCCGCGTGCAAGGTGGGGAGGACGGCAACGGTGGGGGAAAGAGGGGCGACGGTGGGGGGAGGATGAGGTGGGGGAGGACGGGCGACGGAGCATTCAGACATACCGAGGAGGCAGACGGTGGGTGTCTGTCTCCTCCCAGGGCGTATGACAGTGCTGCTGAACGGCGGCTCATGGCACAGCAGCAGGCAGAAAAACACAGGCAGGCCTTCCTTCGTCGGGAACCATTGGATGGTATAATTAGAGCACCATTTCCCCCCTCGGCGCTTCTCTGTACCCATGTTGGCCTGTTTGTCTTGCATCGCTTCTCTAGTGCGTCACGTACATCTGTCGTGGCATTCACATTGCAGCTCATCTCTGCTTTTTGATCCATTGATGCGAGTAGAGTGTGTGTTTTGTGTGCTCACTATTTGGTTGTGGGTATTTGGGTAATTTATTAGGTTGGGGTTTGGAGATAAATCTGTGGTGTCTGTCTGTGCTATTTGTGAACTTTTGGCTCTTGCTTTTGACTCCAATTACAGAGACAGACACAAACCCAATATGTTGTACATCAAATGTTTGTACGGGGGAACAGGGTCAAAGTGGAGGATGTCTGTGGCTCATCCTTCTGTCCTTATCAGTGCAGGTAATTCAGGCGTAGTAATCCCTTCCTGGTCCCGTGGTAATGACAGACCTCCTGTTCTCCTCCACAGAGGTCCTGACTAATACCCTCCATCACACGCCCTGACACTGCACAGACACAGCGATAGATAGAGGTCTCTCCTCCATAGGGTTTCAGGTCACAAGGTAACGTTGCCTCACACTGGCATCTGAGTAAATTTGCTTTGAGGAAGAAGATTTGTTTCAGTTGTCAGGAATTTTCATAGAAAGAGACGAAGTGAGAAGCATTATTTCACAAATTTACTGGCTTTTTGACACAATAGGTGGAGTGTAAAGTGTAAGTCAGCAGCAACAAGCCTGTTGAACTCTGGGACTTCAGTTCACTCTGATCTCTTGGCCTCGTCAGAGTAGGTCTGGAGGACAGACCCAAGCTGTCAGAAGAGTGTATATTACAGATCACACCGGACAGTTACAGCCAAGCCGAGTGTCTTGCCCTCCCTCCCCTTCATCCAGACAGCAGCAGATAAACGCCTTTCCTCTGTCTGCAGACAACCCCACATCCTGCGCTGTTGATGTCCCATAAATCACCTGGCTGGGATTGGCTGTGTCGATGAAATGATAAATAACCTGCTCACTTCTTCTAAAAAAGTTGCTAGTTGGGTGCTCTTCTCTGTTGCTGCCATTAAGAAAGGGACCTAGCCTGCAGTAACAGTAGTGTGTGTTTGGGCCTTGCTGTCATTAGGAAAGAGACATACTGACAGTAAAGTGTGTGTTTGGGCCTTGTCTGCCTTCAGAGGTAGCTGTTTGGAACCAACATGTTGTAATACCCTGCTGGACTAATTAGAATATCACACGTCATCTAACCTGCTGTCTACTGTCTGAATGACAACACAGCTAGTAGTTAATTGGCCAACATGTTTCCTGGTTTACTCTCAGCAACAATATCAAAAATGTACATTGGCAGCATGTAGTGAAGATAAGAATATCATAGTCCTTTCCCTCTTTTGTCTATGGCTCAGTTCTCTTCCAGCTGTTCTAAATGCTTAACGATAATGGATCACAGGAATCATTACAGGTAGTAGATACACTTTACAGAGTCAGGGGTGTGTCCACCTGCCTGTGGCACATGATTGGACACGTAGCCTGCAGCCAGCACTCTGTTCAGTGTCACAGCAGCAGCCTGACATACTGTAGTATAAGGCTAGACTCACCTCACCTCAGGGCCTGGGTCGGTGTGGAGATGCTATCAGCCCTCAGAACAAGCTGAGCTGTCAGATGCACACCATTCATCTCCAAGGCCAGAGAAGAGTCTCAGTCAGTCTAGACTTACAGGCTGCGTTTTGACACTGACGGCAACAACGTCTCTCAGGAAAGTCTACCTGGTCAATTTAAACATACAGTTTTTTTGTATCTTCAAGGAATTGGAGTTGTATAGGTTTTCTAGAACTGTAGTGCTGATTTAATTTCCACAGAGATTTTACCCTTTTATGTTCATGGAGAGGGAGAGAGACAAAAGCCCCATTTATATCTGGTTCTAACTTGATTCCTTTGTCCTGATCTTGCCCACATTCTGATTGGGCCTACGTTTTTTAGGCAGGTGTAGACAATCAAAAGACATATTGTGATCTGATTGTGATCAGATCATCATGCCCACCTCCAGAGGTAGTCAGACACACATTGTGTCTAGATATCTTACAAGTATACACAGATCTGGACAGAGAAACTATTTAAATCATCATTATTCCGCCCTCTAAAATCATTGACAGGTGGCACCATTGACTGATTACATCAGTTTAAATAATAGTTTGAAAGAATAACTGTGAAAAACTTGCATAAAGGAAGGGACCAGGAAATCTGGTCACAATGTAGACACAGTGGA
Source organism: Brachymystax lenok tsinlingensis (assembly GCA_030435695.1). Lineage (NCBI taxonomy): Eukaryota > Metazoa > Chordata > Actinopteri > Salmoniformes > Salmonidae > Brachymystax > Brachymystax lenok. The sequence continues at coordinate 19,308,263 of CM059781.1, forward strand.
CGGATAACAAACATATTTTAATACCACGTGTAGACACATTTCTGGAAATGTGGGCACAATCAGAATGTAGACAAGATCAGGACAAAGGTCTCATGTTAGCACCAGGTATAAACGGGGCTAGAGATAGAGGGGAAGAAAGAGAGAATGAAAGAAAGAGACAGGACCTCCATGGTCTAATGAATACAAATGGGCTCTCATCTGCATGGTTAGTGGAGCTCAGAACCAGGCTGGCTACATGGACACTAAGAAGCTTATCATTAGCCTATCAGGGACTATCTATCACACGACTAACCCTGCTAATCTCCCTGTGTCTCCCCATGATGGATGTTATGCTACCTCTAATGCCAGATCACTCATGCATACACAGAGATAATCATAAAGGGAAGTGAACGCATATCTCAGATAATTACCATTAAGATCCAAAGCACCATATTTTGACGGTGGGGATATGTTCAGCATGGCTCTGATGACATTCATAACCATGCACTCTTAGAATAAAAAGCTATCTAGAACCTTAAAGGGTTATTTGACTGTCCCCATAGGAGAACCCCTTGAATAACCCTTTTTGGTTGCAGGTAGAACCCTTTTGGGTTCCATTAGATCCATTTATACAGAGGGTTCTACATGGATCCAAAAGGGTTCTACCTGGGACCAAAAATGGTTCTTTCTGTAACCAAAAAGGGCTATCTTATGGGGACAGCTGAAGAACCACTTTGGAACCCGTATGTTCTAAGAGTGTGGATCATAGTGTTGATCCTGATGGTGATAATGAAGGAGTTATTGCAGGGAGCTAGCTGTAAGATGGATGAGGAAGAACTTAAATGGACATATTTGTCTGGAATACATTGTGATTGGTTTTGTCTGATAACATGGGGATGCAAATTATCTCTGTCCAGGGTTAGCTTTTGGTTCATGTTCTTTAGTTGGTAGTTAAACACTTTATTCCAGAAAATGTACTATTTGGTCTTGCCTTGAAATATTCTCATCCCTTCAGTATTACTGAATCGTATTTTTACAGGGAGAGTGAGAGAGCAAACAAGCCAAGCAGGCCCTTTCCTCTCTCAGAACCTGAGCCATTGTTGCTAGCTAACGCTAATATCCGGGCCATGCCAGTCGCGCTGTCTGAGCGCGCTCTGTGAGCGTCTTGGGGATGTAATTCCTTGGCCTTTTCATTGGCCCGTAATGACTCTGCAGCATGGTGACTAATAGGGCATTATCAGAGCCTGTGCCTCAGCGGACAGCTGATTAATGTTGGTGGAGATGACAGGGGGCCTGATAAAAGGGCTTGGGATTTGAGGGAGCAGGATGATGAACGAGCTACAGGGCCCCACGCCCCCGTCTCATTAGGAGGGCCCGGGCCCCGGTGCTGGACGATCAGCTAATGTAGCGAGGCAGCACTGTGGCTGTGGCTCTGGCTGTGGCTAGGAGCCCTGGGGAGAACGATTCTGCAGGGTGAGGAGAATTGATATTGGGGAAAGAACAATTCAGAAGGGTGAGCTGTCTGTTTCTGCAGGGTGAGGAGAATTGATATCGAGGAAAGAACAATTCAGAAGGGTGAGCTGTCTGATAGCAGAAAGGAGGGTTGTTGCAATTTACACATAATATAAGATTAGGACACCTCATACGTGAAGGTGATATACCTCACACACATGTCAGTGGAGTGCCCATATGGGTCAATTCTTGGTTGTGTTCATTAAAACGAAAGATTCAAAACAATTATTTTAGTAGAGGAAATGTCACAATCAAGTATTTTCTAAACTACTTTGAGCTCAATTTTGACCAAAAAGGAGCCAAAATAATGCACCTAATTTTCAATAATACACTGCCCTCCCAGTTCTCTCAATGTAGCTCCACTAATTCAATTAGGATTTTGGTTGAGGGTTTGAAGAGAGAGTACCCCCTAGAGACTGCATTATTCTCCATCCCATCATTCTTTCGCACACCTTTGTGAATTTATGTGTGTGTGTCACCTCAATCATTGCCACCAGCTGCACACCTCCTCTGTCCATAAAAAGCCAATTACATCCAGAGTTATGGGGCTTATTGATAACTAATTTGATTATTCTTAAGAGGGCTGTCGCCCTTTTGGTTGACAAAGGGTCATGTGACGGGGTCTGAGTGACATAGAAGTGATAGGGGGCGTTGTAATAGGCTGCCCTCCTGACCCCTCCCCTCATCTAGAGGGCCAGAAAGCCAACAAGACTGATTCAAAATGCACTGCCTGAGAGGAGAGGGGAGAGATAGGGGACCATAAACACTTTCTCATGCAAATGTGCCTCCGTCTGGTCCCCTCCACCCCCTCCTCAGCCCAACGCCAGGGCTCAATGGATGAACAGACGACAAGGATGAACACCTTTTCCATCAACAACTAAATAACAGAAGAGTGACCCATCTGCCTTCGGTGAACTCTGTTTTTACAGAGGGTTAGATACAGGGATTCATGTGCAGGTAAGGAGAGGAAGCATCTACAAACAAAGCTATACAAAACAATAACTTATTTTAAGAATAGGATTATCTAAAATGGTCACACGCTGTACAGTGTCTTTCTACCCAGGCATATCACATCTTTCATACAAGGTAACTAAATATTTCTAAAATCTGAATAGGTCTATATGTCTATATTTGGGCCATTACATCCTGCAATTAGTTAGACAGTTTAATAACAATATTTGCAAGACAAGATTTACAAATGTTCCCATTAAGTTTTTTCATGTCTGAGTGTTTCTTTATAACAGGAGCCTGATGTAACATTCTACAGGGAGCACTGAATGTGCATATTTCAAAGGTCAGTGCAGGTCTAGGTAATGAATGCGACTCAATGCAGGACCATCCTAACAGTACGCAATCATTGCAATAGGCAAACAAATAGAATAAACAGTGCTGAGGTGCTATATAAAGAAATATGGCTTCACTGTATAACAATACATTACATGTACAGTATGCAGGAGTGTAAATACCCACATTTTTACATGAGGGCCGATGGTTGTCCAGTTCAGCACATACAGTACATTCAGCTAAGGAGCAGGGATTAAAAGTGAGAGAACCTCCTACAAACATACCACCAATAATTATATGAGGGCTCAAGGGTATTGGGTACAGTGCAGTTGATGTGAGACAGAGCCTCTCATCTCTGTGACTGTGACAGCCAGGCAGCAGGCTCTGTGGGTGGCGGAGCTGCACAGTTGTTTTGGGATATATGACCCCATGGGGGGGTCAAAGGTTTATTAAAGAACCAGTAAGTACGTGCTTAAAATAGAGCCGTGGCCCATTACCCTCTCCTCCCCACCCCCCACTGTCTCCCTGTGCTGCTGCTGTGGAAAGGAAGGGACACCACAAAGCACAGATACGCATGCGTGCACACACATTCACACATGCACACATTGCACCTGCTATTTTGTGGAGGCAGACACCAGAAAACACAAACTGTATACAAAACATTGTGCTCACAATATTGTGACTGCTGTGTCCTAATGTCACAGAATGTGATTTGAGATGAATGTGGATTAATTTAGACATTCAGTTTTACCTTATCATTGTGGTGCCTATAGTGATCACTGACTCTGACCCCCACCCTTATTTTCCCAGCAAAGACTTTCTCAAAGTCATCTTTAAAAGAGGCCCTGCTCTCCTGTGGAACATTGATGTCTAGACGGCTCCTCTCTAATGAAAGAGACAGAGGCCTCAGCCCTCACGTTCATCCTCTCCTCCCTTTGTCTATCCCGGTGTCTCTCCATCACCCTGCTGGCCAGAAACAATCCCTGGCCTCTGCCACTTCCTAAACGTGTCGTGGTAGTGGGACGCCCCACCGGCCCAGCAGCCCGGCTACGGGGGCGGACCCCATGATCGCTCATGCAGGGCGTGAACGCCTGGCTGCACTCCAAGGGCTGGCGGATGCAGCTGTCAATCACACAGAAAACAACATTAGTCTGCAGACTGAATATTTGTTGCTATCAAGGCCGACATAATGTTGACATGCCATGCATTCACACATCTCACATATTTGCCAGGGTAGTGATTGTGTTGAATGCTTCACTCAAAGGTGAAATCGTTCATGATTCCTGTCACAATTCTGCCATCCTAATGACTGCGAGAAAGCATAGTGTACCTGAGCATTAGGTTGAGATTCACTGTACACCTCCTATATTCCAGTCAGAGCCAGCTCTGTTGCAGTAAACATCTCCCTCTCCTCCTCCCTGCCTCCTTGTTGTCCTGTCTTATCACTAGCTAATGACTACATGGCCACACCAGCCAGAGGGAGGAGCTACAGCGTGCCTGGCTCTATTCACACCAGAGGGGCTCCCTCCACAGAGACCCCACCCACAAAGACCACTCTCATACGCTTATTATCAACACCCTTCATTGTTTGTGCTGCCTGATAATAGCTATCAAAGCCTTTCCATATCAGCAATGACCTTCTGTCCGTGATGTATGGGAGGCCACTGTGTATCCTCTCTCCGATTCAGATCCGTTTCCCCAAAGTGCTGAAGGACTTGGCTTTGAGCTCTGTCTGCTCTCTCTATATAATATGATTTGGTGTTCTTTCTCACGTTTCAGAGAATAAGTGTTCTGTGTTCATTAATACAGTGTGATTGTAATTACGCGTCAGAATGGTCTGGCCCTCAGGGGCTCATCTGGGTCCCTCTATTTCCATATTGTTTATTAGTGGCTTTGTACATTAGCTGCATGGGTTTGCCGTTGGCATTCCAAACCACGGGCACTGCACCCCGATATTGTTGTCTTATTAATTACATTGCGGGGGTGTAATACAAATCTCCAGATACGCCAGGCTCACGGTCTTCAGCGATGTGCTTTATTATGTGAAGAAACGTTAGCCTTAATTAAACTACACACTTTTATTAGCGTTCCTGTAACGTGGGCTGCGTTCTCTGTCAGTGTGAACGCCTAATGATGGTGGTTGGTATTCAAGGGCCTTTAAGACATGAAAACAGACTAATCCCTTTTCAATTGCTGTAATTAGACAGACGGTAAGGATCATTAGTCAGTCACAAATTACCCGCTTACACTGACTTATAAATATTTGAAAGGTATTGCTTATAAGTAGCAAGGGTATTGAAAGGATTCCGCCTGATAGCAGATGAATAAGTTATTGATGTGGAGGCATCAGACCAAAGTTGTTCTCCTGGTGTTCACTCACAACTGTAGAATACGGTCTGACTCCATGTTGCTTTGGCCATTGAAAAGAGTTTAAAAAATAAGATCATAATTACTTCTATTAGGAATACTCTCACTCTCACAGCCAGAACGACTACATCTGTCTTCTGATTCTCGACATCATGGCTGTTGCCACTCTGGATATTGTCGGTCAGCCAGCCAAACAGTCCCAGCAGGGGGCCAGGGCTGCTGATGGCTCCTGGATACAGGGCTGAGAGGAGAGGACAGGCTGCTGGTGTGACGGGGAGAGCGCAGTGAACAAGCCTATTTTCGGACTGTAGAGGAGCATTTCAACATTCTGAATGAGTGAAGATAATCCGGAGGCGATTCAAACTGCTGTACTGTCTGCTGAACAGTCAGTGGGCAGAGCTGTCACCAGACTAGACTATGGTTGCAGCTCTGCCCACTGACTGTCTCAATAAACCTGATGATAGGTAACACCTTGGGTAGAATAGAGTCTGTTTCTCCACCATGCAGTGATTATAGACTTATTTTGTTTATCCAGACCTTCTTTCAGTGGAGTTTATCTATTGAGCATGTTTTTTTAGACCATGAGTAGGCCTAGGCTTAATCTGCGTCTGGGAAACTGGCCCTTACACTTGTAAGCCTCTGTCTGTCTGTCTGTCTGGAGTTGAGTGGAGTAAGTCTACATATGGGTGGGCAAATGTGTGAACCTTAGCCTAGTCCCTGACCCCTCCACATTCTACACTCTCTCTATTACGGCACAGTTTGCAGGGCTGCCCCTGGCCTTGCTACTTGTGTGTGTGTGTGTGTATGAGTATGTGCATGCGTGCACAAACGTGTGAATATGTGTGGATGGCAATGGACGACACATCAGCGGTGTCAGAGCAAGTGTCCATATGCATCGCCCATGGATGTACCCCCCACTGCTAAATCTGACGGGACTTCAAACACCGACAGGGGAGCAGGCTATCAAGTAACACGTCTAGCGGGGCCGTAACTCAGGGCTGCGATAGTGATGAAGCAAACCCTCTTTCCCTGACCCGCACCCCTGCTGCCATTTCTGCAGACACATCAAATAGCAGACACCCCCAGGATAACTGGCTAACATACCACTACAGCCACCGGATAGAGCATATGGTGTATGTACTATGGGCGAACACCAGTAAAGTCAAAGAAAACATCTGTGAGAGGAGTTAACAGAGAGGAAAAGAGAGGGAGCAGACAATAGAGGCTCAGCAGGTGAAGGAGAAATACAGAGGTAAAATAGAGAGAACAGGTGAAAGACGGTTAGAGATTAGAGGAAGAGAAGGGGATGATGACAGAAGAAACAAGACAGGTATTGAGTGTTGGGTTTGCCAGAGATGAGTGGAGGGTGAGTAGGAAATGAGAGGAAGGGAGGAGTGTGGAGGGGGGTGAGGGGTTGATGGGGGAGAGGGGGTTGAAGGGGAGGGGAGAGAGGGGAGAGAGGGGAGAGGGGGTTGATGGGGAGAGGGGTGAGGGTGGATAGAGAGGGGTTGATGGGGGAGAAGGGGGTGGTGGGTTGATGGGGGAGAGGGTTGAGGGGTTGTGGGGGAGAGGAGGGTGATGGGGGAGAGGGGGAGAAGGGGCTGATGGGTTGATGGGGAGAGGGGGTGAGGGGTTGATGGGATAGAAGGGGTTGATGGGTGAGAGAGGGGGGTGACGAGTTGATGGGTAAGAGGGGGTGAGGGGTTGAGGGGTTGATGGGAAAGAAGGGGTTGATGGGTGAGAGAGGGGCATGAGGGGGTTGATGAGGGAGACGACAGGTTGATGGAGAGAGGGAGGTTGATGGGAAGGAAGCCTAAATGCATCCAGGCCAGATGTCCAGCTGATGGTGTGGCCTGGCAGTCAAGAGTTAACACACATTCCAATGCCAGGATTCCCCACCACACACACACTCACATGCACACACACTCGTGAATACATACACTCTCGCATGCACGCACACACATGCATAAAAAACACAGGTGCATGTAGAGTGAGGTCCTGTTGGTCTTCCCTTCCCTTCCATATACATAGCATACCATGGTAGGGTAGAGTGGCCTTCAGTCTGGACTTTCCACACATACCCCCTGCCCCTGCTGGTGTCCATCCAGACTGGACAGGCTGCTGACCGCTCTCCCTGAGTCTGGCTGGCTGATCACCACACCCATAGTAAATACAGAACAACATGCACATGGTGTACATGGCAGTATATGCTGCTCTCATGCTTTCCCCTGCACAAACATGGAGAACGTTTCAGCTGCAATAGCCTTCATCAGGTTGTACTGTTCTATAGTGTGCAGGCTTTTCTTGTTTTTTATGATCAGTCTTTTTAAGGCCCAGCACCGGTGGAGAAATTTGGGAAATGCCTTTGATCACCCACACACTCTTTCTGTGGCATCAAACCTAGCACCCTCAGGACAGGTGGCCAGGGGCCGGGGGAGGACCCTACTGTTTAAAACAGACTGTGACCCCTATGACCTCCAGCTACAGACCCCTGAACTCAGAGGCACCTGCACAAGCTGGCCGTGAAATGTGGTCAACCTGTTGCCATGGAGTGCTGTCCGTTGACTTGTAGGTCACCACTCAGGCAGCTCTGGACACCAGAGCTCTCTGGGATGACCTCCAGAGGCTGGGTCACTGAGCCGTCCATTACACCCTCAACACATATACAGTCACTGCACCTGCAGTACTGGAGCAGTGCTTTCACGTGGACTATGTGTAACAGTATAAGTCAAATTGAGGTAGAATTTGGGGCTTGGGGCCGTGACCGGGAAACCGGCGGCGCACAATTAGCCCAATGTCGATCGGGTTATGGGAGGGTTTGGCCGGCCGCGATTTCCTTGTCCCATCTTGCTCTAGCGACTCCTTGTATTTGTAATTATTATGGATCCCCATTAGCCAAAGCAGCAGCTACTCTTCCGGAGGTCCAGCAAAATTAAGGCAGGACTTGTGCCTTGTGGCGGGCCGGGCGCCTTCAAGCTGACTTCAGGTGCCTTCAAGCTTTCAGTCGCCAGCTGGATGGTGTTTCCTCTGACACATTGGTGCGGCTGGCTTCCAGGTTAAGCGACAAGTGTGTCAAGAAGCAGTGCGGCTTGGCAGGGTCGTGTTCCGGGGGGAGCATTGCTCTCGACCTTCGCCTCTCCCAAGTCCTTGGGGGAGTTGCAGCGATGGAACAAGACTGTAACTACCAATTGGATATCATGAATTTGGGGAGAAAAAAGGGGCAAAAATCTTACAAAGAATTTAAAAAGGGGGCTTAAACAAATATTTGAATTTGATGAAACATAAAACGGAATCCTGCTGAAGAGTCAATATAAAAAATTGTTAAAACCTTCAGATGTTCTCTTTGTTTCAACACCAGTCTAAAGCCATTCATTTGAATATCATGTTCCACATATCAAATGAATAAATCCAAACAGAGAGGCCAATTCCATGCACCAAAAATGGGCCTTGAGTTTGGGAAGGCCGAGAGACTCCCCACTGTCTTTCTCATCCTGACTCATTTGGATGTGTGACTGGGAACGAATCAAAGAGAATTACTTTTTACTCAACCAACAGGCATCTCAAAATACTAACAAACAAACGCACGCACGCACGCACACGCAAGCGCAAGCACACACACACAAGCCCGCTCACATTCACCCCCACACGTAGGCACACACATACACACATGTATACGTGGTATACCACTAGCTAATTTCTAGGCTGTAAGTTGAGCCTACGTTTCTCCAGCAGCATTCAGATCCCCTGCTGATAGACCGTGTGTTTACCTGGATGGCCTGTTGTCAGAGGTGGAGGTCAGACTCTCACGCTGAGCTGTAGAGAGCTACAGTTTCTAATTCACTTCTTCTCCTTCTACTTCCAACCAGTCCTCCCTCCATCTCTTTGATGTCGGGGGTGAAGCCCATGCACGGCTATCATGGCTCACACTTTTACTAAATTGTCTGTAAATTGTCTGTATTCACATCTGTGGTATGTTACAGCTAGAGAGGCAGGCAGATGTGCTCATGCATGCTCTCTTAGACTCTCTCATGAGGAAGAGGCGGCTTGTATGAAGTTAAATGAAGAAATATAGCAAACGTGCAAAGATCAAATGTTTTGAAGACCATACTCCTCAAAATGACTACCATTCCAGAACCTTGTGCCACAACTTCATATTTTCCCTAGCCAATAACGCTGTTACCCGACGTCACCCTCTCATCTCAGACCTTGCCCAATGACTGACAGAGTGTAACCAGCCATAGCAACTATGCAGCGGGCCCCTCGGACAGAGGGTGTGATTTTCCAACCTTTTTCCTGAGATGGATTACACACCATGCATTTTCTAGAGACTTTTTGCTCCCAAGTGTGTTCCTGGCGATGAAACAGCGCAGGTAGCTACGCCGTAGGGTCCCACTTCCCTCCATTAGTGACTCAGTGAATTCTTAATTGCTACCCCTGCATCTCCAGGTGTCACAGCCAAGTCCACATGCTCAGACAGGATACATGCTAGCTCTGAGGACACTGCCATGTGCTCACACTTTCATTTTGGTCTCATGCTGATGTCCCTCACTCAACACTAGGATGATCAGGCACTCTCTCATTGCCAGACGTTACTGCTTTTCCCTGCTATTCCCAAACACTACTTCATGCATCCACAAGAAGGGAACGGCAAAACGTCCTTGATGGAGAAGTCAATGTCCCGTATCAATAACATAGACGAGGTTTGAGGATCTTCAGTCAATGAGCCCAACTCATGCCCTGTTACCAGCTCATTACAGCCATGGCTGAGTGCTGTTGGCTAATTGAGTGAATTGTCTACTAGTGGACAGTGGTCTGATCAGCTCAGCTCTGCGCTCCCCTGGATGTTGTAGTTCAACATTCAGCTTGTTATCTAGCACTCAGTGGCAACATAACGATCTATATGTCTGACAGGTGTGTCGAGATTAGGGAAAGCTTTTCCCTCGTTCCTCCTGCAAACCCCCCATCCCTCGTATTGTAAACACCCCCACCAACCTGCCTGTGCCTGGCCATTCTCGGGAAAGAAAGAGAGCATGTTTGACATAATTAATTGTCTCTATAAAGTGAGTCAAAGAGATGAGAAGGGTTATCAGGCTGAAATAATGAACTTGGTCTGAATTCACTGACAGTTGGCTCCTCTCAGATAATTCACTTTTTTATTTTCTTAATTTATGCACTTCTAGAATGAATGGCATAAGCCCAATACTGGTGAAATGAGAGCAATTTAATCAAATATGGCTAAAAAGGAATTTCCTTAATTTGAACCTAAGGAGAAGATCTTCACACTTATACATTTTCTTTTATAGATTATTGCCTTTCATTATGAGGCTAATGTAGGATGGATTTTATTCCAATTAATTCCAAATGAAAGAGGAAATGAAGAATTTTAATAATAGTGTGGGTGGTTACACACATCTCCTCAATTACCATCCATATTATCCCCTACTGATATCTCCTCATCAGATGAATGAAAGGGTTGTAAAAGGGCTATTATGCCAGTCAGTGAAAGACCTAGGTATCCCTGCACAAAGAGGGACGAGTCATTCAGAATGAGAATGAAAGGAGATCAGTCAGGTTGCTGATTTTAATTATTAGCTCCATTTTGTAATGCACAGAATGATGTGTACAACTAAAGTTATTTTACCAAAATATTAATTGAAAGACTTCCAAGTATTTCTTTGTCCATTTAGTATCTTCCATTTGAACTGTCATTGATTCAACATTCATAGTGTTAGTGTGTGTGTGTGTGTGTGTGTGTGTGTGTGTGTGTGTGTGTGTGTGTGTGTGTGTGTGTGTGTGTGTGTGTGTGTGTGCATGCTCCATTCTGGTACACTGCTGTCACCATTAGCTCAAATTCTGTTCTTTGTTGATGGACAATGGAGGGGTAATGGAAACCATCAGCTTGTTGATGGACAATGGAGGGGTAATGGAATCCATCAGTTTGTTGATGGACAACGGAGGGGTAATGGAAACCATCAGCTTGTTGATGGACAATGGAGGGGTAATGGAATCCGTCAGTTTGTTGATGGACAACGGAGGGGTAATGGAATCTTTCAGTTTGTTGATGGACAATGGAGGGGTAATGGAATCCGTCAGTTTGTTGATGGACAATGGAGGGGTAATGGAATCCATCAGTTTGTTGATGGACAATGGAGGGGTAATGGAATCCATCAGTTTGTTGATGGACAATGGAGGGGTAATGGAATCCATCAGTTTGTTGATGGACAATGGAGGGGTAATGGAATCCATCAGTTTGTTGGGTGGACAATGGAGGAGTAATGGAATCCATCAGTTTGTTGGGTGGACAATGGAGGGGTGATGGAATCCATCAGTTTGTTGAGTGGACAATGAAGAGGTAATGGAATCCATCAGTTTGTTGGGTGGACAATGGAGGGGTAATGGAATCCATCAGTTTGTTGAGTGGACAATGAAGAGGTAATGGAAGCCATCAGCACATTCAATGCTTGAAGCCTCTAACACAACCAGGCTGTATGGTGCAGTAGTGAAAGGTTTTGGATTGGATTTGGATTAATTTATAAGTCTGAAATACACATAAATTATCTCACTTACCATGTCTGAGGACCACACCTGTAAGTTCTATTCAATGCTCACTAAAGAGTTCAGAGCTCGTTAAAGAGTGTCAATAATTAAGACGGATTGGCCATTACAGGTCAGCAGACAGGGCATCTCAGTTCTCTCATAGATAACTCCTAATGGTGACTCGTTCTACCATGACTCCCTAATGTCTTCTTGATGTGTCATTAACATTTATTACACTGTGAAGATACAGGGTTGACATGCATGCCTACACACACACACACACACAATCAATGGGTATGGACTATGGGCAATGGGGTATGGTATAGGTGGTCTATGATACTGTATGTCTCTGTGATTTATTCATCCTGTTTGTTTTCCCCAGACCAGCCCAGAGAACCCCAGGAGACCCCTGAGAGTGTGTGTGTGTTGGTGGTATGCTGCTCTTCACAGCTCTAAATCACATTATTTCTGCCTCCTCAACAAATTAGATGCAGAGCTTTGTCTTAGGGTCTGCATAGAGAGAGAGGGAGAGGGAGAGAGAGAGAGAGAGAGAGAGAGAGAGAGAGAGAGAGAGAGAGAGAGAGAGAGAGAGAGAGAGAGAGAGAGAGAGAGAGAGAGAGAGAGATACAGATACAGATACAGATACAAATAGAAATAGAGAGGAAGCGATAAAGAGAGAGAGAGATGAAGAGATAGAGAGAGAGATGAAGAGAGAGAGATATAATAAGAGAGAGAGATGAAGAGAGAGAGAGAGATAGATGAAGAGAGAGGTGATGGTACAGTAGTAACAGAGGACTGATAGGCTGCTGAAGAGCACGTTCTAGTGGCGTAACAGAGGACTAACATGTTGGAGCAGACCAGGGCTAATAGATCTCCAACAAATCTCCAATCCAATCTTTGTGTCTTCTCACATGGCTTATCTCTTCAGAGGCATCAGTCACCTCAACAGGGTCATTCACCACTGTATAGCCCTATCAACCTAACTGCAATCCATCCAAGAACATTGCTTTTATTGAGTAGAAGTACTGAGTAGATGTCCTAAGAGCTTACAGTATATATTCCCTTTCCTGCCCTGTTTACACTGGTCCATTCTGTATAAATAGATTATTGGATGTGATGTCCTATTCCAAACCATGTAGGAAAGTAAGAACATAAATCCAGATTAATAATGCATTAGTCTGCGGCTCACAATGGAGCCAGTGACTATAGCTCTGTTCTCTAGAAGGGGTGACTGCTGAGAAAAGATAAATTATCCATTGCTCTGTGCAAATGTGTATTATCATGGTGAGGGGCTGCATAGCGTGTCAGCTATGTCACCCTCAGACCCTGTGGTGTGAAATCTGATGTTTTGAGCGCTAACATGGTTGCCAACATGGCTGCTAAATAATATGCCCGAAGCAGTGTTGGTGTAACCAGTTTTTACAACACAGAGAACCATAGAACTCGAAATGAACAGTTCAAAACAAAACTCTCTCATTTCTACACAGACACCCTGTTATAGACACTACTGTAAAGAATAAAACGCAACTAAATAAAATAAAATAAAAACAAGTAAATTAAGACTAAGATTATTCATTCACAAGAATGTGGCGATGAATTAAGCGCAAAATAATTGTGTATTTAATTTACAAATTTAGAAAATAACTGTAGTTCCAGCTCCAACGCAGAAATGTAGAAAGCCCCAACTATATTTGTCCACGCAAATCATGACTTGTTCTACTGTTCCACTGAGACAGACATTTTCCTTGGGTTCAGTTGTCCTCAGGAGGAGACCTCCCAACACAGAGAGAGATTTTCAGCTGCTGTGAGCGACGCTGTGCCAAGCCTATTAAACAGTACACATCTGCTGATTACACAGAATGCTTCTGTTCACCAGCTCTCTGATTAATATATCATGCCATATAAGTGCTTACAAGGAGCAACAAATCAATCAAGGGATACAAGTATTATTTTGACAGAGAAACCCTGTTGTTTTAAGTAAAATGTATCAAATGTATTCTCAAAAATTATAAATCCCTTTTTTCCTTTAAGGCTATAATAATGTGCTTGTGTCCTATAGGTATGCAGAGAATACATTTAGAAATTAGACTAGAATGCATCAGTCAGGTACACTGTTTGTGTTACATGTCATATTAATGAAAGATGGATAGTTTGAGGGATTTTTAACCATGCATTGTGAAATTATAATTTAACTCCGTTCATATGGTTGGAGTGCATTTTATTTTTCACCAACAAACAGTCTCATCTTTCAATTTTTTTGCAATGGAAAAAGAAAAAGAAATTACTGATGTTTGTTTAAATCCTAATTTGTGGGTTTGTCACATTTGAATACACAGACCACAGATTGAAGGAAGACACATTGTTCATTAGGAAGAGAGATTTCTCAACATCTTTATGGGTTGTTTTGGTTGATGAATAATGCTAATTATCTGTCAGAAGCTCTTGTATGAGAGTTCCATATTGTCTCCATTACGTCAGTAAAGCCTTATTCATGTAGCACCATCAGGGAAAAAATTATTCTCACAACACACAAAGATGAATTGAGCTTCATTCACTCAATAAAATACACATTAAAACGTAGCTGTCTTAGAGCTGCTATTTGGTAGATTTCTCTTGTATAGTATTTCTCCCCAATGCAAATAATGTAGCATGTCAGGTTCAGTAAAAATGTTTCATAGAAATACTGAAAATATTAAATGAAAGACGTAATTGAATAGTGAACGAGACAGAGTGTTTGAAATGAATACACTTCTGTGTTTCTATTTTGCAGTGTTTTATTTTCCTCTAGAATAGATAATAGTCTCAGGTCGTATTGGAATTTAGCGCTAGGCATCTTACAACATGGCAGTGTCTTTTCTTCATATTATTCTAAAAATAAGTGATTAGAATAGTTACATTGATGCACTAGCAGACTGACTGTCATATGCCTATGTATTATGAGTCAGTACATTTACAATAAATCTTCAGATGTGCTCCATCGTGTATGTACGGCACTCGGTTATGTACTCTTATTTCTAAACAAGGAAGCCCTGGAAATGAAGTAACACGGTTTGCCTGTCAGCCTGTACATTGTTCTTCCTAAAGTAGTCATGTAAACAACCTCCACCACTGGCCCTGTAACAAGAGAGCTGTTTCCACCTCACAGCACCACACACACACACACACACACACACACACACACACACACACACACACACACACACACACACACACACACACACACACACACACACACACACACACACACACACACACACACACACACACACACACACACACACACACACACACACACACACACACACACACACACACACACACACACACTGTTCCAGTTAGAGATGCATTCTCTCCACGCAGGTTTGCCTTCTAATCGAGGTGTCAGAAAAAGTGAGAGCATCTCAAAGGAGACGCAGGGTTCTGTTCACGGCTTTAACTCTATATATGAGTGTCAAAGAGACGAGCTACCTGTCAGTCTGGAGGCTCTTCGCCGGTGTAAGGCTTACATGGTAAGCTGGCTGTACTGGAGGACAGAAAGACAAAGTGCTCTGAGATCATTTACACACTCCAGTGAGAGAGACTGGTACGTCTGCAGCTGGAACAGATTGCTCTATGTGTTTTATGAAGGTAAGGAATGATTTGCTGTAGGAAAAAGCTATTACCTACACAGCAGCAGTAGCAGCAGTAGCAGCAGTAGTAGTAGCAGCAGCAGTAGCAGTAGCAGCAGCAGCAACAGTGGTAGTAGCAGCAGCAGCAGCAGCATGGTTGCTGTAGCAGTTGGCAGTAGCAGTGGTAGCTGGTAGCAGTGTAGCAGTGGCAGTTGCTGCAGCGGCAGTTGCAGCGGTGGTAGCAGCAGCGGCGGCCGGCAACGGTGGTGGTAGCGGCCGCGGCGCGGTGGTTGGCAGCAGCAGCGCCGCGTGCCGGCAAACAGCGTGGCAGCTGCGGCGGCAGCGGTGGTTGGCAGCGGCTGGTAGTGGCAGCGGCGGTTGTTGTGGCTGCTGTGGCGGTGGCAGTTAGCGGTTGTTGCTGGCGGTGGCGGTATTGGCGGTGGCAGGGATGGTGTGGCGTGGTGGTGGCGGTGGGCGTGGCAGCGGTGGTGGCGGCGGTGGTGGTGGTGGCAGCGGTGGTGGTGTGGCGGTGCTGCGTGGTGGTGCTGGTGGCGGTGGCGGTGGTGGTGGTGGGATTGGTGGTGGCGGTGGCAGCTGGTGGTGGCGGTGGCGGTGGTGGCGGTGGCGGTGGCGGTGGTGGTGGCGGTGCTGGTGGTGATTAGCGGTGGCCGGTGGTGGTGGTGGGCAGGTGGGTTGGCTTATGGTGGGCGTGGCAGCGGTGGTGGTAGGCGCCGCTGGTGGCCGGCGGTGGTGGTGGTGGTGGCGGTGGTGGTAGCTGGTGGTGGCAGCGGCAGCGGTGGTGGTGGTGGTAGGCGGTGGTAGGTGGTGGCAGGCGGTGGTAGGTGGTGGTGGTGGTGCAGTAGCAGCGGTGGTAGTAGTATTAGCAGCAGCAGTAGCAGTAGTAGCAGTAGTAGGCGTAGCAGCAGTAGTATTAGCAGTAGTAGTAGTAGCAGCAGTAGTAGTAGTAGTAGCAGTAGTAGTAGCAGTAGTAGTAGCAGCAGCAGCAACAGTAGTAGCAGCAGCAGCAGTAGCAGGCCTACATTAGGCCTACATTATAATCAATAGTTAGTGTGTCGCCAATCTCCAAGCTCTACACACACAATCACGATTCCACAATTACCTATGGTTTCAGTCATCACCCAAAAAGACGGAACAGCTGGTGCTCGCTCGCATGGTTCAGTGTCGCTTGCCTCGAAGCGAGCATAGAAGGCATTTAGATCATCTGGTAGGCTTGTGTCACTGGGCAGCTCGTGGCTAGGCTTCCCTTTGTAATCGGTGATAGTTTGCAAGCCCTGTCACATCCGACGAGCGCCAGAGCCGGTGTAGTAGGATTCGATCTTAGTCCTGTAAACTACATTATGTTGTTGTTCAAAACAACATGCGAATCAAAGCTCTTGAGTCATCGGCCATATTGAACAAATTATTTGATCTCATGCCTAGTTATTGGCAACATCTGTTGAAGGGTGTATGTCTTAGGTATGATCAAGCACCAAGACTAGCTGATTTGTTTAAAAATTAGGCATTGCAATCATCCGTACATTCTGTGAGTCAAGGTACAGATCAAGCCTAGTTAGCGGACAGAGATCATCTTCGGGACAGGTCTGTCCGTCCATTCATTCATCCATCCATCCACACTTATCTGGAGAAAATGATTGACAGGTTGGGTCTTTATTTCCCTGGGGATTAGTACCCCCCTCTTACCCCCCAATCCTCCTCTCCACTGTCTCATCCCACGTCTCCCTCTCATTACAACCTTATCTTTGAGCCCTACTCAAAAGGTTTATCTTTTTAATTATGTCAACGCTAACCGGCTGAAGAGGCCTGCTTAGTGCCTATCAGCCTATCAGTGGCCTGGTCTCTGGATGTTAGAGACCTCTCTGTCTGGTCGCACCCCCAGTCCCCTGGCGCTGCTGTTTTCACACATAAAGAGCAGCACCTTTGTGTTGGAGATCTATTGACTGCAGATGATAACCTGTCTCTGTCATAAACTCAATTATACTCTCTCTCCTATCTCAACAAACATTCTTAATTGTTCATTTCTCAGAGGGGTGTAGATAGTATTTCAACCAACGAAGTGCAGTCAAGGTGGAGAAAAAAATCATAAGAACTTCAGTAAAGATCGTCATGACTCCCTCCAGGGCTCTAAATAAAAAAATGTAATTGGTAGCACTGGTGCGCCAAACTTAAAAAAGCACCACATTAAATTTAGGAGCACCAGAAAATACGATTTTTAAATTGATTGAGATACAACCTATATTGGGACTATATGAATTCCAGTGCTTTTGAAGAACGTGGTGTGCCCTAGAAACAAATATGTAACACTTTATGTGCCCCCAAATGTATGTATATACTGGTAAAGTTACCAGGTAGTTAGTTGGCTAGATAGCCCATGAGATAACATGACTGAACAAAGTGTAAACAAATGGTTAAGTACGCGTGAGTAGTTTTAGAACGGCCGACGACATGGTTTATGAATGTAAAATGCGGTCTCGGCAATCCGCTACAGGAAGATAAAAATATTGTGCCCGTAATATGGGTCAGATTTATTTTACCTGGTTGGGTTAGAAGCAAGCCATTTTTGCTCTAGCTATGGTGCAACCGTGACGCTAACGAATCTGCACTCTTTTGTTTTTCCAGGACACTCGGAAAACAGTATAGCGAAGCCTTATCATTACAACAATTATTATCTGGGAGCTTTTTTTCATAGTAGCACAGTGCTCCCAAAATAAAACTACCAAACTGGTCACACTTTAGAGCCCTGATGCCCGAGCTCACAATTAGAAGCTGTTGATTTTATTACACATTTTATTACACAACTGTGTGCTACTTGAGGTGTTGAGGGTTTCACAGCCCACAGCTCATAGTTCAACGTCAGTCAATCTGTTCCCTTCAGATACCTCACATTTATGTGGACAAGTTGTGGCTGCGGTGGCACCTGGTTGGTGTGAGGGGGATCTAGAGCAGGCGCGGTAGCAGCACCAGAGGATTTGGAACGCTGACTCAGACTCTGCAAATGTGGGCTGTCCCACACCTCCCACACATACAGAACATACGTTACCATAACAAACACACCCACACAACAACTAATTCCTTGAAAATGTGACCTATTTTGACCCTGTGATAATTTCTCTCTCCGCCTGATGATTTGTGGGACCTGCAAAAGGTGTTCGGATGCCAAGTGAGAGTTAAAGCTAAACTTCTGGCCCATATGTTTAGATTCAAGGCCTTCTGCGCTAACAGTTTTATTGCCCTCTAAGTCTCAGCCTCCTTGAAATACTCCAGCACTGAAAACAGTGTGAAATGACATCAGTGTTGAACCTGGGCTCTCAGGGCAGCCAGGGCCAAGTGCCATAGCTGCAAAGGGAACATATAAACCCCTTGGGCCCCTAGGACAAAACCAGTGGATCTCCTGAGGGTACAGAGGCACCCACGGGGTTTAATGTTCTGGGTTTAGAAACACTGCTGGGACAGCATGGAGCTTGCAGGAGAACACAAATCACCACCTACTCTATAGCCCTGTCTGTCAATGGGTTACTTAAATACTCTTTGGACAATATCAATAGATTATATACAAATAATAATAATAATGGATATAAACTCAGCAAACGTCCTATCACTGTCAACTGCGTTTATTTTCAGCAAACTTAAAATGTGTAAATATTTGTATGAATATAACAACATTCAACAACTGAGACATAAACTGAACAAGTTCCACAGACATGTGACTAACAGAAATTGAATAATGTGTCCCTGAACAAAGGGGGGGTCAAAATAAAAAGTAGCAGTCAGTATCTGGTGTGGCCACCAGCTGAATTAAGTGCTGCAGTGCATCTCCTCCTCATGGACTGCACCAGATCAGCCAGTTCTTGCTGTGAGAATGGCCCTAGCCCTCTCCCTCCGATCCACAGGTCCCAGATGTGCTCAATGGGATTGAGATCTGGGCTCTTCGCTGGCCATGACAGAACACTGACATTCCTGTCTTGCAGGAAATCATGCACAGAACGAGCAGTATGGCTGGTGGCATTGTCATGCTGGAGGATCATGTCAGGATGAGCGTGCAGGAAGGGTACCACATGAGGGAGGAGGATGTCTTCCCTGTAACGCACAGCGTTGAGATTGCCTGCAATGACAACAAGCTCAGTCCGATGATAATGTGACACACCGCCCCAGACCATGATGGACCCTCCACCTCCAAAAGCGATCCCGCTCCAGAGTACAGGCCTCGGTGTAACGCTCATTCCTTCAACGATAAACGCAAATCTGTCCATCACCCCTGGTGAGACAAAACCGCGACACGTCAGCAAAGAGCACTTTTTGACAGTCCTGTCTGGTCCAGCGACGGTGGGTTTGTGCCCATAGGCGATGTTGTTGCCGGTGATGTCTGGTGAGGACCTGCCTTACAACAGACCTACAAGCCCTCAGCCTATAGTGGACAGTCTGAGCACTGATGGAGGGATTGTGCATTCTAGGTGTAACTCGGGCAGTTGTTGTTGCCATCCTGTACCTGTCTTGCAGGTGTGATGTTCGGCTGTACCGATCCTGTGCAGGTGTTGTTACATGTGGGCTGCCACTGCGAGGATGATCAGCTGTCCGTTCTGTCTCCCTGTAGTCTTAGGTGTCTCACAGTATGGACATTGCAATTTATTTCCCTGGCCACATCTGTGGTCCTCATGCCTCCTTGCAGCATGCCTAAGGCACATTCACGCAGATGAGCAGGAACCATGGGCATCTTTCTTTTGGTGTTTTTCAGAGTCAGTAGAAAGGCCTCTTTAGTGTCCTAAGGTTTCATAACTGTAATAATTGCCTACCGTCTGTAAGCTATTAGTGTCTTAACAACCGTTCCACAGGTGCATGTTCATAAATTGTTCATGGTTCATTGAAAAAGCATGGGAAACAGTGTTTAAACCCTTTACAATGAAGATCTGTGAAGTTATTTGGATTTTTACAAAGTCGACAGCACAGTGCATCATATGTGTAGTCGACAGCACAGTGCACCATATCGTTAGTCGACAGCACAGTGCACCATATCTTTAACCCATAGCACAGTGCACCATTGCTTTAGTCAACAGCACAGTGCACCATTGCTTTAGTCAACAGCACAGTGCACCATAATTGTAGTCGACAGCACAGTGCACTATATCTGTAGTCCACAGCACAGTGCACCATATCTTTAGTTGACAGCACAGTGCGCCATATCTGTAGTCCACAGCACAGTGCACCATATCTATAGTCGACGGCACAGTGCACCGTATCTGTAGTTGACAGCACAGTGCACCATGTCTATAGTCGACAGCACAATGCCCCATATTTGTAGTCTACAGCAAGTTGCACCATATCTTTAGTCGACAGCACAGTGCACCATATCTTTAGTCGACGGCAGAGTGCACCATATCTGTAGTCGACAGCACAGTGCACCATATCTATAGTCGACGGCACAGTGCACCGTATCTGTAGTTGACAGCACAGTGCACCATATCTATAGTCGACAGCACAGTGCACCATATCTACAGTCGACGGCACAGTGCACTATATCTGTAGTCCACAGCACAGTGCACCATATCTTTAGTTGACAGCACAGTGCGCCATATCTGTAGTCAACAGCACAGTGCACCATATCTGTAGTCGACGGCACAGTGCACCATATCTTTAGTCAAAAGCACAGTGCACCATATCTGTAGTCGACAGCACAGTGCACCATATCTGTAGTCGACAGCACAATGCACCATATCTATAGTCGACGGCACAGTGCACCATATCTGTAGTTGCCAGCACAATGCACTATATCTGTAGTCCACAGCACAGTGCACCATATCTTTAGTTGACAGCACAGTGCGCTGTAGTTGACGGCACAGTGCACCATATCTGTAGTCAACAGCACAATGCACCATATCTGTAGTCGACGGCACAGTACACCATATCTGTAGTCGACAGCACAGTGCACCATATCAGTAGTTGATGGCACAGTGCACCCTAGCTTTAGTCCATGGCAGAGTGCACCATATCTATAGTCAACAGCACAGTGCAACATATCTATAGTCGACAGCACAGTGCACCATATCTGTAGTCGACAGCACAGTGCACAATATCTGTTGTCGACAGCACAGTGAACCATATCTTTAGTCGACAGCACAGTGCACCATATCTGTAGTCGACAGCACAGTGCACCATATCTATAGTCGACGGCACAGTGCACCATATCTGTAGTCGACAGCACAGTGCACCATATCTATAGTCAACAGCACAGTGCACAGATATGGTGCACTGTGCCGTCGACTATAGATATGGTGCACTGTGCTAGTCAACGGCACAGTGCACCATATCTTTAGTCAACAGCACAGTGCATCATATCTGTAGTCAACAGCAAGTTGCACCATATCTTTAGTCGACAGCACAGTGCACCATATCTTTAGTCGACGGCACAGTGCACCATATCTGTAGTCGACAGCACAGTGCACAATATCTTTAGTCGACAACACAGCGCACCATATCTGTAGTCGACAGCACAGTGCACAATATCTTTAGTCGACAACACAGTGCACCATATCTTTAGTTGACAGCACAGTGCACTATATCTGTAGTCCACAGCACAGTGCACCATATCTTTAGTTGACAGCACAGTGCGCCATATCTGTAGTCGACGGCACAGTGCACCATATCTGTAGTCGACAGCACAGTGCACAATATCTTTAGTCGACAACACAGCGCACCATATCTGTAGTCGACAGCACAGTGCGCAATATCTTTAGTCGACAACACAGTGCACCATATCTTTAGTTGACAGCACAGTGCACTATATCTGTAGTCCACAGCACAGTGCACCATATCTTTAGTTGACAGCACAGTGCGCCATATCTGTAGTCGACGGCACAGTGCACCATATCTTTAGTCAACAGCACAGTGCACCATATCTGTAGTCGACAGCACAGTGCACAATATCTGTAGTCGACAGCACAATGCACCATATATATAGTCGACGGCACAGTGCACAGTATCAGTAGTCGACAGGACAGTGCACCATATCTATAGTCGACGGCACAGTGCACCATATCTTCAGTCGACAGCACAGTGCACCATTGCTTTAGTCAACAGCACAGTGCACCATATCTGTAGTCGACAGCACAGTGCACAATAACTTTAGTCGACAACACAGCGCACCATATCTGTAGTCGACAGCACAGTGCACAATATCTTTAGTCGACAACACAGTGCACCATATCTTTAGTTGACAGCACAGTGCACTATATCTGTAGTCCACAGCACAGTGCACCATATCTTTAGTTGACAGCACAGTGCGCCATATCTGTAGTCGAAGGCACAGTGCACCATATCTTTAGTCAACAGCACAGTGCACCATATCTGTAGTCGACAGCACAGTGCACCATATCTGTAGTCGACAGCACAATGCACCATATCTTTTGTCGACGGCACAGTGCATCATATCTGTAGTCGACATCACAGTGCACCATATCTATAGTCGACGGCACAGTGCACCATATCTGTAGTTGACAGCACAGTGCACTATATCTGTAGTCCACAGCACAGTGCACCATATCTTTAGTTGACAGCACAGTGCGCCATATCTGTAGTCCACAGCACAGTGCACCATATCTATAGTCGACGGCACAGTGCACCGTATCTGTAGTTGACAGCACAGTGCACCATGTCTATAGTCGACAGCACAATGCCCCATATTTGTAGTCTACAGCAAGTTGCACCATATCTTTAGTCGACAGCACAGTGCACCATATCTTTAGTCGACGGCAGAGTGCACCATATCTGTAGTCGACAGCACAGTGCACCATATCTATAGTCGACGGCACAGTGCACCGTATCTGTAGTTGACAGCACAGTGCACCATATCTATAGTCGACAGCACAGTGCACCATATCTACAGTCGACGGCACAGTGCACTATATCTGTAGTCCACAGCACAGTGCACCATATCTTTAGTTGACAGCACAGTGCGCCATATCTGTAGTCAACAGCACAGTGCACCATATCTGTAGTCGACGGCACAGTGCACCATATCTTTAGTCAAAAGCACAGTGCACCATATCTGTAGTCGACAGCACAGTGCACCATATCTGTAGTCGACAGCACAATGCACCATATCTATAGTCGACGGCACAGTGCACCATATCTGTAGTTGCCAGCACAATGCACTATATCTGTAGTCCACAGCACAGTGCACCATATCTTTAGTTGACAGCACAGTGCGCTGTAGTTGACGGCACAGTGCACCATATCTGTAGTCAACAGCACAATGCACCATATCTGTAGTCGACGGCACAGTACACCATATCTGTAGTCGACAGCACAGTGCACCATATCAGTAGTTGATGGCACAGTGCACCCTAGCTTTAGTCCATGGCAGAGTGCACCATATCTATAGTCAACAGCACAGTGCAACATATCTATAGTCGACAGCACAGTGCACCATATCTGTAGTCGACAGCACAGTGCACAATATCTGTTGTCGACAGCACAGTGAACCATATCTTTAGTCGACAGCACAGTGCACCATATCTGTAGTCGACAGCACAGTGCACCATATCTATAGTCGACGGCACAGTGCACCATATCTGTAGTCGACAGCACAGTGCACCATATCTATAGTCAACAGCACAGTGCACAGATATGGTGCACTGTGCCGTCGACTATAGATATGGTGCACTGTGCTAGTCAACGGCACAGTGCACCATATCTTTAGTCAACAGCACAGTGCATCATATCTGTAGTCAACAGCAAGTTGCACCATATCTTTAGTCGACAGCACAGTGCACCATATCTTTAGTCGACGGCACAGTGCACCATATCTGTAGTCGACAGCACAGTGCACAATATCTTTAGTCGACAACACAGCGCACCATATCTGTAGTCGACAGCACAGTGCACAATATCTTTAGTCGACAACACAGTGCACCATATCTTTAGTTGACAGCACAGTGCACTATATCTGTAGTCCACAGCACAGTGCACCATATCTTTAGTTGACAGCACAGTGCGCCATATCTGTAGTCGACGGCACAGTGCACCATATCTGTAGTCGACAGCACAGTGCACAATATCTTTAGTCGACAACACAGCGCACCATATCTGTAGTCGACAGCACAGTGCGCAATATCTTTAGTCGACAACACAGTGCACCATATCTTTAGTTGACAGCACAGTGCACTATATCTGTAGTCCACAGCACAGTGCACCATATCTTTAGTTGACAGCACAGTGCGCCATATCTGTAGTCGACGGCACAGTGCACCATATCTTTAGTCAACAGCACAGTGCACCATATCTGTAGTCGACAGCACAGTGCACAATATCTGTAGTCGACAGCACAATGCACCATATATATAGTCGACGGCACAGTGCACAGTATCAGTAGTCGACAGGACAGTGCACCATATCTATAGTCGACGGCACAGTGCACCATATCTTCAGTCGACAGCACAGTGCACCATTGCTTTAGTCAACAGCACAGTGCACCATATCTGTAGTCGACAGCACAGTGCACAATAACTTTAGTCGACAACACAGCGCACCATATCTGTAGTCGACAGCACAGTGCACAATATCTTTAGTCGACAACACAGTGCACCATATCTTTAGTTGACAGCACAGTGCACTATATCTGTAGTCCACAGCACAGTGCACCATATCTTTAGTTGACAGCACAGTGCGCCATATCTGTAGTCGAAGGCACAGTGCACCATATCTTTAGTCAACAGCACAGTGCACCATATCTGTAGTCGACAGCACAGTGCACCATATCTGTAGTCGACAGCACAATGCACCATATCTTTTGTCGACGGCACAGTGCATCATATCTGTAGTCGACATCACAGTGCACCATATCTATAGTCGACGGCACAGTGCACCATATCTGTAGTTGACAGCACAGTGCACTATATCTGTAGTCCACAGCACAGTGCACCATATCTTTAGTTGACAGCACAGTGCGCCATATCTGTAGTCAACAGCACAATGCCCCATATTTGTAGTCAACAGCACGTTGCACCATATCTTTAGTCGACAGTACAGTGCACCATATCTTTAGTCGACGGCACAGTGCACCATATCTGTAGTCGACAGCACAGTGCACCATATCTATAGTCGACAGCACAGTGCACCATTTCTATAGTCGACGGCACAGTGCACCGTATCTGTAGTCGACAGCACAGTGCACCATATCTATAGTCGACGGCACAGTGCACTATATCTGTAGTCCACAGCACAGTGCACCATATCTTTAGTTGATAGCACAGTGCGCCATATCTGTAGTCAACAGCACAGTGCACCATATCTGTAGTCGACAGCACAGTGCACCATATCTTTAGTCAACAGCACAGTGCACCATATCTGTAGTCGACAGCACAGTGCACCATATCTGTAGTCGACAGCACAATGCACCATATCTATAGTCGACGGCACAGTGCACCATATCTGTAGTCGCCAGCACAGTGCACTATATCTGTAGTCCACAGCACAGTGCACCATATCTTTAGTTGACAGCACAGTGCGCTGTAGTTGACGGCACAGTGCACCATATCTGTAGTCAACAGCACAATGCACCATATCTGTAGTCGACGGCACAGTACACCATATCTATAGTCGACAGCACAGTGCACCATATCAGTAGTTGATGGCACAGTGCACCATAGCTTTAGTCCATGGCAGAGTGCACCATATCTATAGTCAACAGCACAGTACACCGTATCTATAGTCGACAGCACAGTGCACCATATCTGTAGTCGACAGCACAGTGCACCATTTCTATAGTCGACGGCACAGTGCACCGTATCTGTAGTTGACAGCACAGTGCACCATATCTATAGTCGACAGCACAGTGCACCATATCTATAGTAGACGGCACAGTGCACTATATCTGTAGTCCACAGCACAGTGCACCATATCTTTAGTTGACAGCACAGTGCGCCATATCTGTAGTCAACAGCACAGTGCACCATATCTGTAGTCGACGGCACAGTGCACCATATCTTTAGTCAACAGCACAGTGCACCATATCTGTAGTCGACAGCACAGTGCACCATATCTGTAGTCGACAGCACAGTGCACCATATCTATAGTCGACGGCACAGTGCACCATATCTGTAGTTGCCAGCACAGTGCACTATATCTGTAGTCGACAGCACAGTGCACCATATCTATAGTCGACGGCACAGTGCACCATATCTGTAGTCGACATCACAGTGCACCATATCTATAGTCGACGGCACAGTGCACCATATCTGTAGTCGACATCACAGTGCACCATATCTATAGTCGACGGCACAGTGCACCGTATCAGTAGTCGACAGCATAGTGCACCATATCTATAGTCGACGGCACAGTGCACCATATCTTTAGTCGACAGCACAGTGAACCATTGCTTTAGTCAACAGCACAGTGCACCATATCTGTAGTCGACAGCACAGTGCACAGTACCTTTAGTCGACAACACAGCGCACCATATCTGTAGTCGACAGCACAGTGCACAATATCTTTAGTCGACAACACAGTGCACCATATCTTTAGTTGACAGCACAGTGCACTATATCTGTAGTCCACAGCACAGTGCACCATATTTGTAGTTGACAGCACAGTGCGCCATATCTGTAGTCGACGGCACAGTGCACCATATCTTTAGTCAACAGCACAGTGCACCATATCTGTAGTCGACAGCACAGTGCACAATATCTGTAGTCGACAGCACAATGCACCATATCTATAGTCGACGGCACAGTGCACAGTATCAGTAGTCGACAGGACAGTGCACCATATCTATAGTCGACGGCACAGTGCACCATATCTTTAGTCGACAGCACAGTGCACCATTGCTTTAGTCAACAGCACAGTGCACCATATCTGTAGTCGACAGCACAGTGCACAATAACTTTAGTCGACAACACAGCGCACCATATCTGTAGTAGACAACACAGTGCACCATATCTTTAGTTGACAGCACAGTGCACTATATCTGTAGTCCACAGCACAGTGCACCATATCTTTAGTTGACAGCACAGTGCGCCATATCTGTAGTCGACGGCACAGTGCACCATATCTTTAGTCAACAGCACAGTGCACTATATCTGTAGTCCACAGCACAGTGCACCATATCTTTAGTTGACAGCACAGTGCGCCATATCTGTAGTCGACGGCACAGTGCACCATATCTTTAGTCAACAGCACAGTGCACCATATCTGTAGTCGACAGCACAGTGCACCATATCTGTAGTCGACAGCACAATGCACCATATCTTTTGTCGACGGCACAGTGCATCATATCTGTAGTCGACATCACAGTGCACCATATCTATAGTCGACGGCACAGTGCACCATATCTGTAGTTGACAGCACAGTGCACTATATCTGTAGTCCACAGCACAGTGCACCATATCTTTAGTCGACGGCACAGTGCACCATATCTGTAGTCGAAAGCACAGTGCACCATATCTATAGTCGACGGCACAGTGCACCGTATCTGTAGTTGACAGCACAGTGCACCATATCTATAGTCGACAGCACAGTGCACCATGTCTATAGTCGACGGCACAGTGCACTATATCTGTAGTCCACAGCACAGTGCACCATATCTTTAGTTGACAGCACAGTGCGCCATATCTGTAGTCAACAGCACAATGCCCCATATTTGTAGTCAACAGCAAGTTGCACCATATCTTTAGTCGACAGCACAGTGCACCATATCTTTAGTCGATGGCACAGTGCACCATATCTGTAGTCGACAGCACAGTGCACCATATCTTTAGTTGATAGCACAGTGCGCCATATCTGTAGTCAACAGCACAGTGCACCATATCTGTAGTCGACGGCACAGTGCACCATATCTTTAGTCAACAGCACAGTGCACCATATCTGTAGTCGACAGCACAGTGCACCATATCTGTAGTCGACAGCACAATGCACCATATCTATAGTCGACGGCACAGTGCACCATATCTGTAGTCGCCAGCACAGTGCACTATATCTGTAGTCCACAGCACAGTGCACCATATCTTTAGTTGACAGCACAGTGCGCTGTAGTTGACGGCACAGTGCACCATATCTGTAGTCAACAGCACAATGCACCATATCTGTAGTCGACGGCACAGTACACCATATCTATAGTCGACAGCACAGTGCACCATATCAGTAGTTGATGGCACAGTGCACCATAGCTTTAGTCCATGGCAGAGTGCACCATATCTATAGTCAACAGCACAGTGCACCATATCTATAGTCGACAGCACAGTGCACCATATCTGTAGTCGACAGCACAGTGCACCATTTCTATAGTCGACGGCACAGTGCACCGTATCTGTAGTTGACAGCACAGTGCACCATATCTATAGTCGACAGCACAGTGCACCATATCTATAGTCGACGGCACAGTGCACTATATCTGTAGTCCACAGCACAGTGCACCATATCTTTAGTTGACAGCACAGTGCGCCATATCTGTAGTCAACAGCACAGTGCACCATATCTGTAGTCGACGGCACAGTGCACCATATCTTTAGTCAACAGCACAGTGCACCATATCTGTAGTCGACAGCACAGTGCACCATATCTATAGTCAACAGCACAGTGCGACATATCTATAGTCAACAGCACAATGCACCATATCTATAGTCGACAGCACAGAGCACCATATCTGTAGTCGACAGCACAGTGCACTATATCTGTTGTCGACAGCACAGTGAACCATATCTTTAGTCGACGGCACAGTGCACCATATCTGTAGTCGACGGCACAGTGCACTATATCTGTAGTCCACAGCACAGTGCACCATATCTGTAGTTGACGGCACAGTGCACCATATCTGTAGTCGACAGCACAGTGCACCACATCTATAGTCAACAACACAGTGTACCATATCTATAGTCAACAGCACAGTGCACCATATCTATAGTCAACAGCACAGTGCGCCATACCAATAGTCAACAGCATAGTACACCATAGCTTTAGTCGACAGCCCTGTGCACCATATCTGTAGTCGACAGCTCATTGCACCATATCTATAGTCGACAGCACAGTGCACCATATCTGTAGTCAACAGCACAGTGCACCATAACTATAGTCAACAGCACAGTGCACAATATCTATAGTCAACAGCACAGTGCACCATAGCTTTAGTTGACAACACAGTGCACCATATCTATAGTCAACAGCACAGTGCACCATACCAATAGTCAACAGCATAGTGCACCATAGCTTTAGTCGACAGCCCTGTGCACCATATCTGTAGTCGACAGCACAGTGCACCATATCTGTTGTCGACAGCACAGTGAACCATATCTGTAGTCGACGGCACAATGCACCATATCTGTAGTCAACAGTGCAATGCACTATATCTATAGTCGACAGCACAGTGTGCCATATCTGTAATTGACGGCACAGTGCACCATATCTATAGTCACAGCACAGTGCACCATATCTATAGTCAACAGCACAGTGCACCATATCTATAGTCACAGCACAGTGCACCATATCTGTAGTCGACAGCACAGTGCACCATATCTGTTGTCGACAGCACAGTGAACCATATCTGTAGTCGACGGCACAATGCACCATATCTGTAGTCGACGGCACAGTGCACTATATCTGTAGTCCACAGCACAGTGCACCATACCTGTAGTCAACAGCACAGTGCACCATATCTGTAGTCAACAGCACAGTGCACCATAGCTTTAGTCGACATCACAGTGCACCATATCTGTAGTCGACATCACAGTGCACCATATCTATAGTCAACAGCACAGTGCACCATATCTGTAGTCAACAGCACAGTGCACCATAGCTTTAGTCGACAGCACAGTGCACCATATCTGTAGTCGACAGCACAGTGCACCATATCTATAGTCGACAGCACAGTGCACTATATCTGTAGTCCACAGCACAGTGTACCATACCTGTAGTCAACAGCACAGTGCACCATATCTGTAGTCAACAGCACAGTGCACCATAGCTTTAGTCGACAGCACAGTGCACCATATCTGTAGTCGACAGCACAGTGCACCATATCTATAGTCAACAGCACAGTGCACCATATATGTAGTCAACAGCACAATGCACCATATCTATAGTCGACAGCACAGAGCACCATATCTATAGTCGACAGCACCGTGCACCATATCTGTAGTCAACAGCACAGTGCACCATAACTATAGTCAACAGCACAGTGCACCATATCTATAGTCAACAGCACAGTGCACCATAGCTTTAGTCGACAGCACAGTGCACCATATCTGTAGTCGACAGCAAAGTGCACTATATCTGTAGTCAACAGCACAGTGAACCATATCTTTAGTCGACGGCACAGTGCACGATATCTGTAGTCGACGGCACAGTGCACCATATCTGTAGTCCACAGCACATTGCACCATATCTGTAGTTGACGGCACAGTGCACCATATCTATAGTCACAGCACAGTGCACCATTTCAATAGTCAACAGCACAATGCACCATAGCTTTAGTCGACAGCACAGTGCACCATATCTGTAGTCGACAGCACAGTGCACCATATCTATAGTCAACAGCACAGTTCACCATATCTATAGTCAACTGCACAATGCACCATATCTATAGTCGACAGCACAGAGCACCATATCTGTAGTCGACAGCACAGTGCACTATATCTGTAGTCAACAGCACAGTGAACCATATCTTTAGTCGACGGCACAGTGCACAATATCTGTAGTCGATAGCACAGTGCACCATATCTGTTGTCGACAGCACAGTGGATCATATCTTTAGTCAACGGCACAGTGCACCATATTTGTAGTCGACGGCACAGTGCACTATATCTGTAGTCCACAGCACAGTGCACCATATCTGTAGTCAACAGCACAGTGCACCATATCTTAGTCGACGGCACAGTGCACCATATCTGTAGTTGACGGCACAGTGCACCATATCTATAGTCAACAGCACAATGCACCATATCTTTTGTCGATGGCACAGTGCACCATATCTATAGTCGACAGCACAGTGCACCGTATCTATAGTCGACGGCACAGTGCACCATATCTGTAGTCGACAGCACAGTGCACCATATCTATAGTCACAGCACAGTGCAACATTTCAATAGTCAACAGCACAATGCACCATATCTATAGTCGACAGCACAGTGCACCATATCTGTACTCGATAGCACAGTGCACCATATCTGTTGTCGACAGCACAGTGGACCATATCTTTAGTCAACGGCACAGTGCACCATATTTGTAGTCGACGGCACAGTGCACTATATCTGTAGTCCACAGCACAGTGCACCATATCTGTAGTCAACAGCACAGTGCACCATATCTTAGTCGACGGCACAGTGCACCATATCTGTAGTTGACGGCACAGTGCACCATATCTATAGTCAACAGCACAATGCACCATATCTTTTGTCGATGGCACAGTGCACCATATCTATAGTCGACAGCACAGTGCACCGTATCTATA
The DNA here is from genome assembly GCA_030435695.1 of Brachymystax lenok tsinlingensis. Lineage (NCBI taxonomy): Eukaryota > Metazoa > Chordata > Actinopteri > Salmoniformes > Salmonidae > Brachymystax > Brachymystax lenok. The sequence goes on from CM059781.1 coordinate 19,339,997, forward strand.
GTCGACGGCACAGTGCACCATATCTGTAGTCGACAGCACAGTGCACCATATCTGTAGTCGACAGCACAGTGCACCATATCTATAGTCAACAGCACAGTGCACCATATCTATAGTCAACAGCACAGTGCACCATAGCTTTAGTCGACAGCACAGTGCACCATATCTGTAGTCGACAGCACAGTGCACCATATCTATAGTCAACAGCACAGTGCACCATAGCTTTAGTCGACAACACAGTGCACCATATCTGTAGTCGACAGCACAGTGCACCATATCTATAGTCAACAGCACAGTGTACCATATCTATATTCAACAGCACAGTGCACCATATCTATAGTCAACAGCACAGTGCACCATATCTATAGTCAACAGCACAGTGCACCATACCTATAGTCAACAGCATAGTGCACCATATCTATAGTCACAGCACAGTGCACCATATCTTAGTCGACGGCACAGTGCACCATATCTATAGTCAACAGCACAATGCACCATATCTTTTGTCGACGGCACAGTGCACCATATCTATAGTCGACAGCACAGTGCACCGTATCTATAGTCGACGGCACAGTGCACCATATCTGTAGTCGACAGCACAGTGCACCACATCTATAGTCAACAACACAATGTACCATATCTATAGTCAACAGCACAGTGCACCATATCTATAGTCAACAGCACAGTGCGCCATAGCTTTAGTCGACAGCCCTGTGCACCATATCTGTAGTCGACAGCTCATTTGCACCATATCTATAGTCGACAGCACAGTGCACCATATCTGTAGTCAACAGCACAGTGCACCATAACTATAGTCAACAGCACAGTGCACAATATCTATAGTCAACAGCACAGTGCACCATAGCTTTAGTTGACAACACAGTGCACCATATCTATAGTCAACAGCACAGTGCACCATATCTATAGTCAACAGCACAGTGCACCATACCTATAGTCAACAGCATAGTGCACCATATCTATAGTCACAGCACAGTGCACCATATCTTAGTCGACGGCACAGTGCACCATATCTATAGTCAACAGCACAATGCACCATATCTTTGTCGACGGCACAGTGCACCATATCTATAGTCGACAGCACAGTGCACCGTATCTATAGTCGACGGCACAGTGCACCATATCTGTAGTCGACAGCACAGTGCACCACATCCATAGTCGACGGCACAGTGCACGATATCTGTAGTCGACGGCACATTGCACCATATCTGTAGTCCACAGCACATTGCACCATATCTGTAGTTGACTGCACAGTGCACCATATCTATAGTCACAGCACAGTGCACCATTTCAATAGTCAACAGCACAATGCACCATAGCTTTAGTCGACAGCACAGTGCACCATATCTGTAGTCGACAGCACAGTGCACCATATCTATAGTCAACAGCACAGTTCACCATATCTATAGTCAACTGCACAATGCACCATATCTATAGTCGACAGCACAGAGCACCATATCTGTAGTCGACAGCACAGTGCACTATATCTGTAGTCAACAGCACAGTGAACCATATCTTTAGTCGACGGCACAGTGCACAATATCTGTAGTCGACGGCACAGTGCACCATATCTGTTGTCCACAGCACAGTGCACCATATCTGTAGTTGACGGCACAGTGCACCATATCTATAGTCACAGCACAGTGCACCATTTCAATAGTCAACAGCACAATGCACCATATCTATAGTCGACAGCACAGAGCACCATATCTGTAGTCGACAGCACAGTGCACTATATCTGTAGTCAACAGCACAGTGCACCATATCTATAGTCAACAGCACAGTGCACCATAGCTTTAGTCGACAGCACAGTGCACCATATCTGTAGTCGACAGCACAGTGCACCATATCTATAGTCAACAGCACAGTGCACCATAGCTTTAGTCGACAACACAGTGCACCATATCTGTAGTCGACAGCACAGTGCACCATATCTATAGTCAACAGCACAGTGTACCATATCTATATTCAACAGCACAGTGCACCATATCTATAGTCAACAGCACAGTGCACCATATCTATAGTCAACAGCACAGTGCACCATACCTATAGTCAACAGCATAGTGCACCATATCTATAGTCACAGCACAGTGCACCATATCTTAGTCGACGGCACAGTGCACCATATCTATAGTCAACAGCACAATGCACCATATCTTTTGTCGACGGCACAGTGCACCATATCTATAGTCGACAGCACAGTGCACCGTATCTATAGTCGACGGCACAGTGCACCATATCTGTAGTCGACAGCACAGTGCACCACATCTATAGTCAACAACACAGTGTACCATATCTATAGTCAACAGCACAGTGCACCATATCTATAGTCAACAGCACAGTGCGCCATAGCTTTAGTCGACAGCCCTGTGCACCATATCTGTAGTCGACAGCTCATTGCACCATATCTATAGTCGACAGCACAGTGCACCATATCTGTAGTCAACAGCACAGTGCACCATAACTATAGTCAACAGCACAGTGCACAATATCTATAGTCAACAGCACAGTGCACCATAGCTTTAGTTGACAACACAGTGCACCATATCTATAGTCAACAGCACAGTGCACCATATCTATAGTCAACAGCACAGTGCACCATACCTATAGTCAACAGCATAGTGCACCATATCTATAGTCACAGCACAGTGCACCATATCTTAGTCGACGGCACAGTGCACCATATCTATAGTCAACAGCACAATGCACCATATCTTTTGTCGACGGCACAGTGCACCATATCTATAGTCGACAGCACAGTGCACCGTATCTATAGTCGACGGCACAGTGCACCATATCTGTAGTCGACAGCACAGTGCACCACATCCATAGTCGACGGCACAGTGCACGATATCTGTAGTCGACGGCACATTGCACCATATCTGTAGTCCACAGCACATTGCACCATATCTGTAGTTGACTGCACAGTGCACCATATCTATAGTCACAGCACAGTGCACCATTTCAATAGTCAACAGCACAATGCACCATAGCTTTAGTCGACAGCACAGTGCACCATATCTGTAGTCGACAGCACAGTGCACCATATCTATAGTCAACAGCACAGTTCACCATATCTATAGTCAACTGCACAATGCACCATATCTATAGTCGACAGCACAGAGCACCATATCTGTAGTCGACAGCACAGTGCACTATATCTGTAGTCAACAGCACAGTGAACCATATCTTTAGTCGACGGCACAGTGCACAATATCTGTAGTCGACGGCACAGTGCACCATATCTGTTGTCCACAGCACAGTGCACCATATCTGTAGTTGACGGCACAGTGCACCATATCTATAGTCACAGCACAGTGCACCATTTCAATAGTCAACAGCACAATGCACCATATCTATAGTCGACAGCACAGAGCACCATATCTGTAGTCGACAGCACAGTGCACTATATCTGTAGTCAACAGCACAGTGAACCATATCTTTAGTCGACGGCACAGTGCACAATATCTGTAGTCGACGGCACAGTGCACCATATCTGTAGTCCACAGCACAGTGCACCATATCTGTAGTTGACGGCACAGTGCACCATATCTATAGTCAAAGCACAGTGCAACATTTCAATAGTCAACAGCACAATGCACCATATCTATAGTCGACAGCACAGTGCACCATATCTGTACTCGATAGCACAGTGCACCATATCTGTTGTCGACAGCACAGTGGACCATATCTTTAGTCAACGGCACAGTGCACCATATTTGTAGTCGACGGCACAGTGCACTATATCTGTAGTCCACAGCACAGTGCACCATATCTGTAGTCAACAGCACAGTGCACCATATCTTAGTCGACGGCACAGTGCACCATATCTGTAGTTGACGGCACAGTGCACCATATCTATAGTCAACAGCACAATGCACCATATCTTTTGTCGATGGCACAGTGCACCATATCTATAGTCGACAGCACAGTGCACCGTATCTATAGTCGACGGCACAGTGCACCATATCTGTAGTCGACAGCACAGTGCACCATATCTGTAGTCGACAGCACAGTGCACCATATCTATAGTCAACAGCACAATGCACCATATCTATAGTCAACAGCACAGTGCACCATAGCTTTAGTCGACAGCACAGTGCACCATATCTGTAGTCGACAGCACAGTGCACCATATCTATAGTCAACAGCACAGTGCACCATAGCTTTAGTCGACAACACAGTGCACCATATCTGTAGTCGACAGCACAGTGCACCATATCTATAGTCAACAGCACAGTGTACCATATCTATATTCAACAGCACAGTGCACCATATCTATAGTCAACAGCACAGTGCACCATATCTATAGTCAACAGCACAGTGCACCATACCTATAGTCAACAGCATAGTGCACCATATCTATAGTCACAGCACAGTGCACCATATCTTAGTCGACGGCACAGTGCACCATATCTATAGTCAACAGCACAATGCACCATATCTTTGTCGACGGCACAGTGCACCATATCTATAGTCGACAGCACAGTGCACCGTATCTATAGTCGACGGCACAGTGCACCATATCTGTAGTCGACAGCACAGTGCACCACATCTATAGTCAACAACACAGTGTACCATATCTATAGTCAACAGCACAGTGCACCATATCTATAGTCAACAGCACAGTGCGCCATAGCTTTAGTCGACAGCCCTGTGCACCATATCTGTAGTCGACAGCTCATTGCACCATATCTATAGTCGACAGCACAGTGCACCATATCTGTAGTCAACAGCACAGTGCACCATAACTATAGTCAACAGCACAGTGCACAATATCTATAGTCAACAGCACAGTGCACCATAGCTTTAGTTGACAACACAGTGCACCATATCTATAGTCAACAGCACAGTGCACCATACCAATAGTCAACAGCATAGTGCACCATAGCTTTAGTCGACAGCCCTGTGCACCATATCTGTAGTCGACAGCACAGTGCACGATATCTGTTGTCGACAGCACAGTGAACCATATCTGTAGTCGACGGCACAATGCACCATATCTGTAGTCAACAGTGCAATGCACTATATCTATAGTCGACAGCACAGTGTGCCATATCTGTAATTGACGGCACAGTGCACCATATCTATAGTCACAGCACAGTGCACCATATCTATAGTCAACAGCACAGTGCACCATATCTATAGTCCACAGCACAATGCACCATATCTATAGTCGACAGCACAGTGCACCATATCTGTAGTCGACAGCACAGTGCACCATATCTGTTGTCGACAGCACAGTGAACCATATCTGTAGTCGACGGCACAATGCACCATATCTGTAGTCGACGGCACAGTGCACTATATCTGTAGTCCACAGCACAGTGCACCATACCTGTAGTCAACAGCACAGTGCACCATATCTGTAGTCAACAGCACAGTGCACCATAGCTTTAGTCGACATCACAGTGCACCATATCTGTAGTCGACATCACAGTGCACCATATCTATAGTCAACAGCACAGTGCACCATATCTGTAGTCAACAGCACAGTGCACCATAGCTTTAGTCGACAGCACAGTGCACCATATCTGTAGTCGACAGCACAGTGCACCATATCTATAGTCGACAGCACAGTGCACTATATCTGTAGTCCACAGCACAGTGTACCATACCTGTAGTCAACAGCACAGTGCACCATATCTGTAGTCAACAGCACAGTGCACCATAGCTTTAGTCGACAGCACAGTGCACCATATCTGTAGTCGACAGCACAGTGCACCATATCTATAGTCAACAGCACAGTGCACCATATATGTAGTCAACAGCACAATGCACCATATCTATAGTCGACAGCACAGAGCACCATATCTATAGTCGACAGCACCGTGCACCATATCTGTAGTCAACAGCACAGTGCACCATAACTATAGTCAACAGCACAGTGCACCATATCTATAGTCAACAGCACAGTGCACCATAGCTTTAGTCGACAGCACAGTGCACCATATCTGTAGTCGACAGCAAAGTGCACTATATCTGTAGTCAACAGCACAGTGAACCATATCTTTAGTCGACGGCACAGTGCACGATATCTGTAGTCGACGGCACAGTGCACCATATCTGTAGTCCACAGCACATTGCACCATATCTGTAGTTGACTGCACAGTGCACCATATCTATAGTCACAGCACAGTGCACCATTTCAATAGTCAACAGCACAATGCACCATAGCTTTAGTCGACAGCACAGTGCACCATATCTGTAGTCGACAGCACAGTGCACCATATCTATAGTCAACAGCACAGTTCACCATATCTATAGTCAACTGCACAATGCACCATATCTATAGTCGACAGCACAGAGCACCATATCTGTAGTCGACAGCACAGTGCACTATATCTGTAGTCAACAGCACAGTGAACCATATCTTTAGTCGACGGCACAGTGCACAATATCTGTAGTCGACGGCACAGTGCACCATATCTGTTGTCCACAGCACAGTGCACCATATCTGTAGTTGACGGCACAGTGCACCATATCTATAGTCACAGCACAGTGCACCATTTCAATAGTCAACAGCACAATGCACCATATCTATAGTCGACAGCACAATGCACCATATCTATAGTCGACAGCACAGTGCACCATATCTGTAGTCAACAGCACAGTGCACTGTAACTATAGTCAACAGCACAGTGCACCATATCTATAGTCGACAGCAAAGTGCACTATATCTGTAGTCAACAGCACAGTGAACCATATCTTTAGTCGACTGCACAGTGCACAATATCTGTAGTCGACGGCACAGTGCACCATATCTGTAGTCCACAGCACAGTGCACCATATCTGTAGTTGACGGCTCAGTGCACCATATCTATAGTCACAGCACAGTGCACAATTTCAATAGTCAACAGCACAATGCACCATAGCTTTAGTCGACAGCACAGTGCACCATATCTGTAGTCGACAGCACAGTGCACTATATCTATAGTCAACAGCACAGTGCACCATATCTATAGTCAACAGCACAATGCACCATATCTATAGTCGACAGCACAGAGCACCATATCTGTAGTCAACAGCACAGTGCACAATTTCAATAGTCAACAGCACAATGCACCATAGCTTTAGTCGACAGCACAGTGCACCATATCTATAGTCGACAGCACAGAGCACCATATCTATAGTCGACAGCACAGTGCACCATATCTATAGTCACAGCACAGTGCACCATTTCAATAGTCCACAGCACAATGCACCATAGCTTTAGTCGACAGCACAGTGCACCATATCTGTAGTCGACAGCACAGTGCACCATATCTATAGTCAACAGCACAGTTCACCATATCTATAGTCAACTGCACAATGCACCATATCTATAGTCGACAGCACAGAGCACCATATCTGTAGTCGACAGCACAGTGCACAATATCTGTAGTCAACAGCACAGTGAACCATATCTTTAGTCGACGGCACAGTGCACAATATCTGTAGTCGACGGCACAGTGCACCATATCTGTTGTCCACAGCACAGTGCACCATATCTGTAGTTGACGGCACAGTGCACCATATCTATAGTCACAGCACAGTGCACCATTTCAATAGTCAACAGCACAATGCACCATATCTATAGTCGACAGCACAGAGCACCATATCTGTAGTCGACAGCACAGTGCACTATATCTGTAGTCAACAGCACAGTGAACCATATCTATAGTCACAGCACAGTGCAACATTTCAATAGTCAACAGCACAATGCACCATATCTATAGTCGACAGCACAGTGCACCATATCTGTACTCGATAGCACAGTGCACCATATCTGTTGTCGACAGCACAGTGGACCATATCTTTAGTCAACGGCACAGTGCACCATATTTGTAGTCGACGGCACAGTGCACTATATCTGTAGTCCACAGCACAGTGCACCATATCTGTAGTCAACAGCACAGTGCACCATATCTTAGTCGACGGCACAGTGCACCATATCTGTAGTTGACGGCACAGTGCACCATATCTATAGTCAACAGCACAATGCACCATATCTTTTGTCGATGGCACAGTGCACCATATCTATAGTCGACAGCACAGTGCACCGTATCTATAGTCGACGGCACAGTGCACCATATCTGTAGTCGACAGCACAGTGCACCATATCTGTAGTCGACAGCACAGTGCACCATATCTATAGTCAACAGCACAGTGCACCATATCTATAGTCAACAGCACAGTGCACCATAGCTTTAGTCGACAGCACAGTGCACCATATCTGTAGTCGACAGCACAGTGCACCATATCTATAGTCAACAGCACAGTGCACCATAGCTTTAGTCGACAACACAGTGCACCATATCTGTAGTCGACAGCACAGTGCACCATATCTATAGTCAACAGCACAGTGTACCATATCTATATTCAACAGCACAGTGCACCATATCTATAGTCAACAGCACAGTGCACCATATCTATAGTCAACAGCACAGTGCACCATACCTATAGTCAACAGCATAGTGCACCATAGCTTTAGTCGACAGCCCTGTGCACCATATCTGTAGTCAACAGCACAGTGCACCATAACTATAGTCAACAGCACAGTGCACAATATCTGTAGTCAACAGCACAGTGCACCATAGCTTTAGTTGACAACACAGTGCACCATATCTGTAGTCGACAGCACAGTGCACCATATCTATAGTCAACAGCACAGTGCACCATAGCTATAGTCAACAGCACAGTGCACCATATCTATAGTCAACAGCACAATGCACCATATCTTTTATCGACGGCACAGTGCACCATATCTGTAGTCAACAGCACAATGCACCATATCTGTAGTCAACGGCACAGTGCACCATATCTACAGTCACAGCACAGTGACCCATATCTATAGTCAACAGCACAGTGCACCATATCTATAGTCGACAACACAGTGCACCATATCTGTAGTCGACAGCACAGTGCACCATATCTATAGTACACAGCACAGTGCACCATATCTATAGTCAACAGCACAATGCACCATATCTTTTATCGACGGCACAGTGCACCATATCTGTAGTCAACAGCACAATGCACCATATCTGTAGTCGACGGCACAGTGAACCATATCTATAGTCAACAGCACAGTGCACCATATCTATAGTCGACAACACAGTGCACCATATCTGTAGTCGACAGCACAGTGCACCATATCTATAGTCCACAGCACAGTGCACCCTATCTATAGTCAACAGCACAATGCACCATATCTTTGTCGACGGCACAGTGCACCATATCTGTAGTCAACAGCACAATGCACCATATCTTTTGTCGACGGCACAGTGCACCATATCTGTAGTCAACAGCACAATGCACCATATCTGTAGTCAACGGCACAGTGCACCACATCTACAGTCACAGCACAGTGCACCATATCTGTAGTCAACAGCACAGTGCACCATATCTATACTCAACAGCACAATGCACCATATCTATAGTCAACAGCACAGTGCACCATATCTATAGTCAACAGCACAGTGCCCCATACGAATAGTCAACAGCATAGTGCACCATAGCTTTAGTCGACAGCACAGTGCACCATATCTGTAGTCGACAGCACAGTGCACCATATCTATAGTCAACAGCACAGTGCACCATATCTATAGTCAACAGCACAATGCACCATATCTATAGTCGACAGCACAATGCACCATATCTATAGTCGACAGCACAGTGCACCATATCTGTAGTCAACAGCACAGTGCACTGTAACTATAGTCAACAGCACAGTGCACCATATCTATAGTCGACAGCAAAGTGCACTATATCTGTAGTCAACAGCACAGTGAACTATATCTTTAGTCGACTGCACAGTGCACAATATCTGTAGTCGACGGCACAGTGCACCATATCTGTAGTCCACAGCACAGTGCACCATATCTGTAGTTGACGGCTCAGTGCACCATATCTATAGTCACAGCACAGTGCACAATTTCAATAGTCAACAGCACAATGCACCATAGCTTTAGTCGACAGCACAGTGCACCATATCTGTAGTCGACAGCACAGTGCACTATATCTATAGTCAACAGCACAGTGCACCATATCTATAGTCAACAGCACAATGCACCATATCTATAGTCGACAGCACAGAGCACCATATCTGTAGTCAACAGCACAGTGCACAATTTCAATAGTCAACAGCACAATGCACCATAGCTTTAGTCGACAGCACAGTGCACCATATCTATAGTCGACAGCACAGAGCACCATATCTATAGTCGACAGCACAGTGCACCATATCTATAGTCACAGCACAGTGCACCATTTCAATAGTCCACAGCACAATGCACCATAGCTTTAGTCGACAGCACAGTGCACCATATCTGTAGTCGACAGCACAGTGCACCATATCTATAGTCAACAGCACAGTTCACCATATCTATAGTCAACTGCACAATGCACCATATCTATAGTCGACAGCACAGAGCACCATATCTGTAGTCGACAGCACAGTGCACAATATCTGTAGTCAACAGCACAGTGAACCATATCTTTAGTCGACGGCACAGTGCACAATATCTGTAGTCGACGGCACAGTGCACCATATCTGTTGTCCACAGCACAGTGCACCATATCTGTAGTTGACGGCACAGTGCACCATATCTATAGTCACAGCACAGTGCACCATTTCAATAGTCAACAGCACAATGCACCATATCTATAGTCGACAGCACAGAGCACCATATCTGTAGTCGACAGCACAGTGCACTATATCTGTAGTCAACAGCACAGTGAACCATATCTTTAGTCGACGGCACAGTGCACAATATCTGTAGTCGACGGCACAGTGCACCATATCTGTAGTCCACAGCACAGTGCACCATATCTGTAGTTGACGGCACAGTGCACCATATCTATAGTCACAGCACAGTGCAACATTTCAATAGTCAACAGCACAATGCACCATATCTATAGTCGACAGCACAGTGCACCATATCTGTACTCGATAGCACAGTGCACCATATCTGTTGTCGACAGCACAGTGGACCATATCTTTAGTCAACGGCACAGTGCACCATATTTGTAGTCGACGGCACAGTGCACTATATCTGTAGTCCACAGCACAGTGCACCATATCTGTAGTCAACAGCACAGTGCACCATATCTTAGTCGACGGCACAGTGCACCATATCTGTAGTTGACGGCACAGTGCACCATATCTATAGTCAACAGCACAATGCACCATATCTTTTGTCGATGGCACAGTGCACCATATCTATAGTCGACAGCACAGTGCACCGTATCTATAGTCGACGGCACAGTGCACCATATCTGTAGTCAACAGCACAGTGCACCATATCTGTAGTCAACAGCACAGTGCACCATATCTATAGTCAACAGCACAGTGCACCATATCTATAGTCAACAGCACAGTGCACCATAGCTTTAGTCGACAGCACAGTGCACCATATCTGTAGTCGACAGCACAGTGCACCATATCTATAGTCAACAGCACAGTGCACCATAGCTTTAGTCGACAACACAGTGCACCATATCTGTAGTCGACAGCACAGTGCACCATATCTATAGTCAACAGCACAGTGTACCATATCTATATTCAACAGCACAGTGCACCATATCTATAGTCAACAGCACAGTGCACCATATCTATAGTCAACAGCACAGTGCACCATACCTATAGTCAACAGCATAGTGCACCATAGCTTTAGTCGACAGCCCTGTGCACCATATCTGTAGTCAACAGCACAGTGCACCATAACTATAGTCAACAGCACAGTGCACAATATCTGTAGTCAACAGCACAGTGCACCATAGCTTTAGTTGACAACACAGTGCACCATATCTGTAGTCGACAGCACAGTGCACCATATCTATAGTCAACAGCACAGTGCACCATAGCTATAGTCAACAGCACAGTGCACCATATCTATAGTCAACAGCACAATGCACCATATCTTTTATCGACGGCACAGTGCACCATATCTGTAGTCAACAGCACAATGCACCATATCTGTAGTCGACGGCACAGTGCACCATATCTACAGTCACAGCACAGTGACCCATATCTATAGTCAACAGCACAGTGCACCATATCTATAGTCGACAACACAGTGCACCATATCTGTAGTCGACAGCACAGTGCACCATATCTATAGTACACAGCACAGTGCACCATATCTATAGTCAACAGCACAATGCACCATATCTTTTATCGACGGCACAGTGCACCATATCTGTAGTCAACAGCACAATGCACCATATCTGTAGTCGACGGCACAGTGAACCATATCTATAGTCAACAGCACAGTGCACCATATCTATAGTCGACAACACAGTGCACCATATCTGTAGTCGACAGCACAGTGCACCATATCTATAGTCCACAGCACAGTGCACCCTATCTATAGTCAACAGCACAATGCACCATATCTTTGTCGACGGCACAGTGCACCATATCTGTAGTCAACAGCACAATGCACCATATCTTTGTCGACGGCACAGTGCACCATATCTGTAGTCAACAGCACAATGCACCATATCTGTAGTCAACGGCACAGTGCACCACATCTACAGTCACAGCACAGTGCACCATATCTGTAGTCAACAGCACAGTGCACCATATCTATACTCAACAGCACAATGCACCATATCTATAGTCAACAGCACAGTGCACCATATCTATAGTCAACAGCACAGTGCACCATACGAATAGTCAACAGCATAGTGCACCATAGCTTTAGTCGACAGCACAGTGCACCATATCTGTAGTCGACAGCACAGTGCACCATACGAATAGTCAACAGCATAGTGCACCATAGCTTTAGTCGACAGCACAGTGCACCATAGCTTTAGTCAACAGCACAATGCACCATATCTATAGTCGACAGCACAGAGCACCATATCTATAGTCGACAGCACAGTGCACCATATCTGTAGTCAACAGCACAGTGCACAATTTCAATAGTCAACAGCACAATGCACCATAGCTTTAGTCGACAGCACAGTGCACCATATCTATAGTCGACAGCACAGTGCACCCTATCTATAGTCAACAGCACAATGCACCATATCTTTTGTCGACGGCACAGTGCACCATATCTGTAGTCAACAGCACAATGCACCATATCTTTTGTCGACGGCACAGTGCACCATATCTGTAGTCAACAGCACAATGCACCATATCTGTAGTCAACGGCACAGTGCACCACATCTACAGTCACAGCACAGTGCACCATATCTGTAGTCAACAGCACAGTGCACCATATCTATACTCAACAGCACAATGCACCATATCTATAGTCAACAGCACAGTGCACCATATCTATAGTCAACAGCACAGTGCACCATACGAATAGTCAACAGCATAGTGCACCATAGCTTTAGTCGACAGCACAGTGCACCATATCTGTAGTCGACAGCACAGTGCACCATATCTATAGTCAACAGCACAGTGCACCATATCTATAGTCAACAGCACAATGCACCATATCTATAGTCGACAGCACAGAGCACCATATCTATAGTCGACAGCACAGTGCACCATATCTGTAGTCAACAGCACAGTGCACTGTAACTATAGTCAACAGCACAGTGCACCATATCTATAGTCAACAGCACAGTGCACCATAGCTTTAGTCGACAGCACAGTGCACCATATCTGTAGTCGACAGCAAAGTGCACTATATCTGTAGTCAACAGCACAGTGAACCATATCTTTAGTCGACTGCACAGTGCACAATATCTGTAGTCGACGGCACAGTGCACCATATCTGTAGTCCACAGCACAGTGCACCATATCTGTAGTTGACGGCACAGTGCACCATATCTATAGTCACAGCACAGTGCACAATTTCAATAGTCAACAGCACAATGCACCATAGCTTTAGTCGACAGCACAGTGCACCATATCTGTAGTCGACAGCACAGTGCACTATATCTATAGTCAACAGCACAGTGCACCATATCTATAGTCAACAGCACAATGCACCATATCTATAGTCGACAGCACAGAGCACTATATCTGTAGTCAACAGCACAGTGCACAATTTCAATAGTCAACAGCACAATGCACCATAGCTTTAGTCGACAGCACAGTGCACCATATCTATAGTCGACAGCACAGAGCACCATATCTATAGTCGACAGCACAGTGCACCATATCTATAGTCACAGCACAGTGCACCATTTCAATAGTCCACAGCACAATGCACCATAGCTTTAGTCGACAGCACAGTGCACCATATCTGTAGTCGACAGCACAGTGCACCATATCTATAGTCAACAGCACAGTTCACCATATCTATAGTCAACTGCACAATGCACCATATCTATAGTCGACAGCACAGAGCACCATATCTGTAGTCGACAGCACAGTGCACTATATCTGTAGTCAACAGCACAGTGAACCATATCTTTAGTCGACGGCACAGTGCACAATATCTGTAGTCGACGGCACAGTGCACCATATCTGTTGTCCACAGCACAGTGCACCATATCTGTAGTTGACGGCACAGTGCACCATATCTATAGTCACAGCACAGTGCACCATTTCAATAGTCAACAGCACAATGCACCATATCTATAGTCGACAGCACAGAGCACCATATCTGTAGTCGACAGCACAGTGCACTATATCTGTAGTCAACAGCACAGTGAACCATATCTTTAGTCGACGGCACAGTGCACAATATCTGTAGTCGACGGCACAGTGCACCATATCTGTAGTCCACAGCACAGTGCACCATATCTGTAGTTGACGGCACAGTGCACCATATCTATAGTCACAGCACAGTGCAACATTTCAATAGTCAACAGCACAATGCACCATATCTATAGTCGACAGCACAGTGCACCATATCTGTACTCGATAGCACAGTGCACCATATCTGTTGTCGACAGCACAGTGGACCATATCTTTAGTCAACGGCACAGTGCACCATATTTGTAGTCGACGGCACAGTGCACTATATCTGTAGTCCACAGCACAGTGCACCATATCTGTAGTCAACAGCACAGTGCACCATATCTTAGTCGACGGCACAGTGCACCATATCTGTAGTTGACGGCACAGTGCACCATATCTATAGTCAACAGCACAATGCACCATATCTTTTGTCGATGGCACAGTGCACCATATCTATAGTCGACAGCACAGTGCACCGTATCTATAGTCGACGGCACAGTGCACCATATCTGTAGTCGACAGGACAGTGCACCATATCTGTAGTCGACAGCACAGTGCACCATATCTATAGTCAACAGCACAGTGCACCATATCTATAGTCAACAGCACAGTGCACCATAGCTTTAGTCGACAGCACAGTGCACCATATCTGTAGTCGACAGCACAGTGCACCATATCTATAGTCAACAGCACAGTGCACCATAGCTTTAGTCGACAACACAGTGCACCATATCTGTAGTCGACAGCACAGTGCACCATATCTATAGTCAACAGCACAGTGTACCATATCTATATTCAACAGCACAGTGCACCATATCTATAGTCAACAGCACAGTGCACCATATCTATAGTCAACAGCACAGTGCACCATACCTATAGTCAACAGCATAGTGCACCATAGCTTTAGTTGACAGCCCTGTGCACCATATCTGTAGTCAACAGCACAGTGCACCATAACTATAGTCAACAGCACAGTGCACAATATCTGTAGTCAACAGCACAGTGCACCATAGCTTTAGTTGACAACACAGTGCACCATATCTGTAGTCGACAGCACAGTGCACCATATCTATAGTCAACAGCACAGTGCACCATAGCTATAGTCAACAGCACAGTGCACCATATCTATAGTCAACAGCACAATGCACCATATCTTTATCGACGGCACAGTGCACCATATCTGTAGTCAACAGCACAATGCACCATATCTGTAGTCGACGGCACAGTGCACCATATCTACAGTCACAGCACAGTGACCCATATCTATAGTCAACAGCACAGTGCACCATATCTATAGTCGACAACACAGTGCACCATATCTGTAGTCGACAGCACAGTGCACCATATCTATAGTACACAGCACAGTGCACCATATCTATAGTCAACAGCACAATGCACCATATCTTTTATCGACGGCACAGTGCACCATATCTGTAGTCAACAGCACAATGCACCATATCTGTAGTCGACGGCACAGTGAACCATATCTATAGTCAACAGCACAGTGCACCATATCTATAGTCGACAACACAGTGCACCATATCTGTAGTCGACAGCACAGTGCACCATATCTATAGTCCACAGCACAGTGCACCCTATCTATAGTCAACAGCACAATGCACCATATCTTTGTCGACGGCACAGTGCACCATATCTGTAGTCAACAGCACAATGCACCATATCTTTTGTCGACGGCACAGTGCACCATATCTGTAGTCAACAGCACAATGCACCATATCTGTAGTCAACGGCACAGTGCACCATATCTGTAGTCAACAGCACAGTGCACCATATCTATACTCAACAGCACAATGCACCATATCTATAGTCAACAGCACAGTGCACCATATCTATAGTCAACAGCACAGTGCACCATACGAATAGTCAACAGCATAGTGCACCATAGCTTTAGTCGACAGCACAGTGCACCATATCTGTAGTCGACAGCACAGTGCACCATATCTATAGTCAACAGCACAGTGCACCATATCTATAGTCAACAGCACAATGCACCATATCTATAGTCGACAGCACAGAGCACCATATCTATAGTCGACAGCACAGTGCACCATATCTGTAGTCAACAGCACAGTGCACTGTAACTATAGTCAACAGCACAGTGCACCATATCTATAGTCAACAGCACAGTGCACCATAGCTTTAGTCGACAGCACAGTGCACCATATCTGTAGTCGACAGCAAAGTGCACTATATCTGTAGTCAACAGCACAGTGAACCATATCTTTAGTCGACTGTACAGTGCACAATATCTGTAGTCGACGGCACAGTGCACCATATCTGTAGTCCACAGCACAGTGCACCATATCTGTAGTTGACGGCA